>CM052799.1:134997971-135052299 GCA_028533885.1 Nasua narica
ACTTCGCTCTGGGGTAACAGCTTGCTAGGTGTACAGGAGGCAGTTTGGTGCCAAGGAAAGATCTTTCGGTTGCAAGTTAGGGGAGTTGTGTGACCACGGCAAGCTAATCACATTCTGGAAGTCTCAGCTTCTGATTTATAATTTGGGAATAGTCATACCCCAGGATTATTGAAGAAAGCCAAATGAGATTTAAAAAACGAAGGAACAAATGAAGGAGACAAGGAAGGAAGGAAGGAAGAGGGAGGGAAGAAGAAAGGAAAGAAGAAAGGGAGGGAGGGAGGCAAGAAGAGAGGGAGGGAAGGAGGGAGGAAGGAAGGAAAAAGAAGGAAGGAAGCAGGACAGGAAAGAAAGAAAAAATGTGTGATCAGGCAAAAAGCTCTTCACAAACGCCAGGTGTTCCTAGTGCTGTCTGCTGGGCTCCCTCTCCGTAACTACCCACCGAAGCGTTCCTGCCCGCCCCGCCCTGGCTGCATGAGCCTCACCCACTGCATCTCCATCTTTTCCGTCTCTGCCTTCCTGCGTCTCAGAGATCCTCAATTTCTCCATCTCCCCCGTCTATTTCCGGGTCTGGCTCTCGCGCCCCTCCGGGGGCTCAGGTCTCGCGCTCCCTGCGGCAGTCACTGCCCCGGGCGCCCCCGGCCGGGTGCGCCCTCCTTTGGCACGGCCGCCCGGCCAGAGAATCGCCCAATAAGAGCGCGGGGCTCAAGTCTGACAGCTCAGGAAGCGGCCAATCGAGCCGGGCCAGGGAAGGGGGGCGCCGCGCGGGGGCTGAAGTTGGGCTGAATGGGGGGAGGGGGATTTAAGGGGGATACAAAAGAGGGGAGCTTGGACTAGGGGCGCAAGAACCTAAGCAGGGGGCGGGGGAGGACCGCACGCCACCCAGGTCCAGCGAAGGGACCGCCGGCTGGACGAGGCTCCAGGCGCCTGGGAGGGAGGGGGAGCGGCGAGAAATTTAGGTGAGGAAGGGGAACTGGGGACCCCGCGGCCCCGGGCGCCTCACGGGGCCTGGCCTGAGGATGCCTGCGGGGCGGAGAGGCGGGGGCCGCGGCCCGGCCGGGGGCGGAGGCGGCCGCGCGCTGCTCTGAGCCGAGGCCGGAGCTGCGCGGGGGGCGGGGAGGCGGCGGGAGGAGGGGATGCGGAGGGCTCTCCGGCGGCGGCGGCGGCGGCGGCGGCGGCAAGCGGGCGAGAAGGGAGGAGCGGCGCGAGCGGCCGGAGCGGCGCAGGGCCCAAGGCGTGCATGGCGCGCCCTGAGCCCGGCTCCCGCGGGCCTCCCCGGAGCGCCCCCGGGTCGCAGCAGCTCTTGGGCGGACCCCTCTCGGCCGGTTGCATCTGAGCCCTGGCCCTCGATCTCTGGATGCCGCACTGCCCAGGAGAAGCCCGCCTGCTTCGGGGCACAACGGCGGCGGCGCTGCGCCGGATTCCGCCTTCCGCCTAGTCCTTCTGCGCCCGGCCGCGGTGGGCCCGCAGCCGGCGGCGAGGAGCCTGGGGCTTACGGAGTCGGCGCGGCAGCACTCCTGGGCCAGCGGGTCCGGGCCAGCCCCGCTCGGTTTGGGGGGAAGGGGGAGGCGAGAGGGGAAGGGCCGCGCCGCAGGAGCCGGTCCTCGCCCCCGCCCCCTGCGCGGACGCGCTGAAAGCTCTGCTCGGCTTTCGCGGGGGCCTCGCTCCCACTCTCGCTGCGGGAGGTGGGGGATGCGGGCGACGGCCCCCCTGGGCTCCAGGACCCACCCCCCAGGGCCCCGGAGCTGTTGCTCCGCCCGCCGCCCCCTCCCCCGTCCTCTCCACCCCCCATCCCACCTCCCCACCCCTCGTAAGAAAATAATGCTGCCTGGCTCCCGCACCTCCCAGTTGCTCCTAGTACGCCGCGAGGAAAGGGTACCCGCTCAGTCTCCACGCCGGGACCCCTGCCTCGCCGCCCTAGCCGCCGCCTCGCCGCGAGCGCCGCTGGGCCCCGCTTAGGCAGAATCTGCGAGCGCCGCGCCCCGGCATTGCCAGCCCCGGGGAGGCGCCGCCCGCAAGGACACCTCTCCGTCCCGCCTCGTCCGCAACAACTCCGGTCCTCGTCGAGCTCGACGCGAACCAGGAGTCCGGACGTCCCTCTGCGCGCGGCGCTGCCGCTCGAGCAGTCCCAGCTGCCCCAGCTCGGAGCCAACTCCATCTCGGACCTGGGACTCCAGACGCGGATTCTCAGCCACTTCTCACCTCGGGGCTGTGCCTGCCTCCCCGCTTGCCCTCCTGCTGCCCTGCTTCTCCGCTCAGGACGGGGGTGCCAAGATGCCCCGCTGCTGCACAGGGCCCGGGGCCGCCCCCGACGTGTGACCCTAGCCTGGTCCCCCTGCTCGGCCGTCCGCCGTCCCCTTGGAGACCCCCGGCCCGGCCCCCGGGGGAAGAGGAAGAAGACGACGAGGCCGAGGGGGGGATGTCTGGCTCCAAAAGCGTGAGCCCCCCGGGCTACGCGGCGCAGACAGCGGCGGCGCCGGCGTCCCGGGGAGGCCCGGAACACCGTTCGGCGTGGGGGGAGGCGGATTCCCGCGCCAATGGCTACCCCCACGCCCCTGGGGGTTCGGCCCGCGGCTGCACCAAGAAACCCGGGGGGGCAGTGACCCCGCAGCAGCAGCAACAGCAGCGCCTGTCCAACCGCTGGCGCAGCGACGACGACGACGATCCTCCGCTGAGCGGCGACGACCCCCTGGCCGGGGGCTTCGGCTTCAGCTTCCGCTCCAAGTCAGCTTGGCAGGAGCGCGGCGGCGATGACTGCGGTCGCGGCAGCCGCCGGCAGCGGCGGGGCGCGGCCGGCGGGGGCAGCACCCGGGCGCCCCCTGCGGGCGGCGGTGGCGGCTCGGCGGCGGCCGCGGCCGCGGCGGGCGGGACGGAGGTGCGCCCTCGCTCGGTGGAGCTGGGCCTGGAAGAGCGGCGGGGCAAGGGCCGCGCGGTGGACGAGCTGGAGGCCGGTGCCGTCGAGGGCGAAGAAGGGTCCGGGGATGGCGGCAGCTCGGCAGAATCAGGCGCGGGGCCCGGCGCAGTGCTGTCGCTGGGCGCCTGCTGCCTGGCGCTGTTGCAGATATTCCGCTCCAAGAAGTTCCCGTCGGACAAGCTGGAGCGGCTGTATCAGCGCTACTTCTTCCGCCTGAACCAGAGCAGCCTCACTATGCTCATGGCCGTGCTGGTGCTGGTGTGCCTCGTCATGCTGGCCTTCCACGCGGCGCGGCCCCCGCTCCAGCTGCCCTACCTGGCAGTGCTGGCGGCTGCGGTAGGTGTCATCCTCGTCATGGCTGTGCTCTGCAACCGTGCCGCGTTCCACCAGGACCACATGGGCCTGGCCTGCTACGCGCTCATCGCCGTGGTGCTGGCGGTCCAGGTGGTGGGCCTGCTGCTGCCCCAGCCGCGCAGCGCCTCGGAGGGCATCTGGTGGACTGTGTTCTTCATCTACACCATCTACACGTTGCTGCCTGTGCGCATGCGGGCCGCGGTACTCAGTGGAGTGCTCCTGTCTGCCCTCCACCTGGCCATCGCCCTGCGCACCAACGCCCAGGACCAGTTCCTGCTCAAGCAGGTAGGAGCCCACCTGGGCGCAGGGCCATGGATTGTGGGGTGGGCAGGCCTTGGCCTGACTCCAAAGAGAAGCAACCCCCTCACCCTTTCTAAAGTGGCGAAAGAGCCAGAGCGACTAGGCTGTGCCAGTTAGTGGTAACTTCAGAGCCTCTTAACCCCCTCTGAGCCCCAGCATGTCCATTTACAAATGATGCCCTTCCCCCGGAGAAGACAGGTAGCCACTAACGTGGGGATAGATGTGAGGAAGGAGAGTTGGAGGAGAAAATTCTTTGGAGAGGTCCCCCTTCCCTCCCCTGCCCCCCCGTATATAAAAGGCCCCTCGCAAAAGTGACTGTACCCTGTAGCAACCCCTCCCTCCTCCTTTGTTAAGGTTTCCTGGATAGAGGGTTGGGGAGGGGAACCCCTGGGCACCCCTTGCCCAGTCTCAAGGAGGAGCAATGATACCCCCGTCAGTGGTCCGAGGCTGGGGGTTTGGGAGCTGGAGATATCCCTGAACTTGAGGGGGGACTGACAAGTTTGTTTTGTTTACAAAAGTGCCCTAAGCCAAAAAAAACTGCCTTCAGCAAAAGTGGGAAGGAGAGTCTGAGATGTGCGGGTGGTAGTCCCCCTCCTGGGCTGGCAGGGAGCTCGCCGTGGGTGGCGTGACCCCTTTCCTAGGGTGTTCCTGGCTCTGGCTTGTGGTGGGGGCTCTTTATTCCTGCTGACCCTGGTTCCGTGCGCTCAGAACGGCGGGCTCTGGAGGAAACAAATCCTCTGCTTGGTTAACCGGGGACTCCCCTGAAGGCTTCTGGGAGAGTGTGCTTGCTCTGCCGAGCTCCGGTGAGACCAGCCCCTCTGATGGGTACACCTGCTTCCTTTAGCAGTGGCCTTGTCTGGAGCTGCGTGGGCCTCACGCACTGACCCCTGCTGAGCCTCCTTGTTTTCAGTGCAGCTCAGCCGTGAGACTCAGGTGAGCCCTTGACGAGGCTAGTTTCTTGACGGTGGACCCCACTGTACCCCACCCCTCTCTCCAGGTGTCTGCATCCTCTGATAGAACTGCTAGCCATATTCCATTGGCATTACCCTTCCTCCTTCTCCCTGCTTTTGATGCCTTTTCTCAGACTTTGATCCTGTCGAGTACTGCATCTTCTTTGAGGGGTGTTTCTGTGCCCCCAGCTTCGCGGGCGTGGTACTCTGCTCCCCACAGAGAATAGCACCAGTATGGGCTTCAGGGAGCTGAGCTCCAGCTGCACCTCCGAAGAACTCCGCGGCTGGGAGGGAGAGGATCTGCAGCCTCTCTGGGCCCCGGGTTCTTTTCTCGGGAATGAGAGAATTTTGTATGTTCCTTCTAGTTCCAACCTCTGTGCCAAGCCTCACCTCCTACCAGGAGTCCCTCCTTCCCATCCAGCCACACTGGCTTCTCCCTCTTCTGCACGGTTAACAATAGAGTCCGAGCCACAGAGCTGAGCACTTACTTATTTTCCAGTGCCCATTGGTTTTGCTCCCCATCCAATGTAAGCTCCTTGGACACAGGACTCCCGACGTGTATGGTTTTTCTTCTCCACCCTCTCTCCCCTGTCTAGCCCATTTTCGGGTACTTAGTAGGGATGTAATAACTGCTTGCCAATTTGGTTGTGTTCCAGCGAGTGGAGTAGGTGGGGCTCTTGAAGCTTCAAGTTTTTCTGATCCGGGATCAGAAGGAAAAAAAAAATCTTTAGAGATCAGCTTTAAACTTGAGAGAGGAACCTGTCGAGAGGTGGTGGTCTAAGAAAAAGTTCACTGCTATAGTTGGTGCTTATAAAGGCTCCGACTCTTTCTGACCTGAGGAGCCAGGCTCTCAGGATGTTGTATCTTTAGGCGCTGTCCCTGGCGTGGGTGGGAGGCAGGTTGCTTGGATGGCTGTGGCTTTTCTGCAGAGGGAAGGGCAAGTCATCCACATGGAGAAGCAGAGATTTCCAGGATCGTTCAGGGTATTTTCTCTGCATCAGCCGCAAGCCATCCTAGATGTATGGCTTCAAGGGACCGGAGTCAGATCCCAAGAAAAGAGTTCTGGCCCTGGGGTGCTCCAGCCCCATCGTGGCAGAGGAATGCCCTGGCCACCGCTGAGGGACTGTCTGGCGGGCTCCCCTTCTTTCTCCAGCAAATCTCCCTCCCTTCTCTCCCCCCGCTTTCACCACCTCCCACCCATGCTGCTTTCACCCATTGTGGTCTTTAGACTTGTCTGTAGGCTTTTGGGTGGATTTGGACTTAACTTCTCACATTCTGCTCCGTTGAGGACAGCAAAGCTTGCTAGCAGTGGTCCAGGACGAGGGAATGCAAACAATCTCTCTGGCTTCAGAGAGAACTGTATTTTAGGGGGCTTTGTATTTGATTATGCCTGATAGAAAATTTATGTTTCTTGACCAAACCCTGATGGAGGGTAGGAACTATTGGTGGGACGGTCCAGCATTAATCTCTGCCCCAGATCACCCCAGAGCAGCAGGTGTTTGAGGCTGGCTTGAGTTAAATGCTTGCTCTTTTCTGTGATAAAGACACATGTCCAGGGAGATGGGGGAGCAGTGTGTGGTTTCTAATGTTGGGGCTTTGGAAATCCACACCCCCGCCGCCCCACAGTGCCCCGGACACATAATAGGCCCTCGGTAAACTGTATTCCTCACTTCATCTCCTGCGAGGCCAGCCCCCTTGCTCCCACGGCCCACGTCCTCAACATCAATATCTGACCTGGGTATTTTTTTCTTCCCCACGCCCTCCTTATGTTGAGGCTCTGTCCTTTGCTCCAATCAGGAGGAGAAATACTTGGGTTCTGAGCCGGTGCCTGCTGACAGTTATTCCTCAAAAGATAACTAAGAGGTAGCCTTCTCTGGAGGATGGTGTTTCTTCTCTTCCTATGACTTTTTTTTTTTAAAGATTTTATTTATTTATTTGACAGAGAAGGAAGGAGCTAGAGAGGGAACACAAGCAGGGGAAGTGGGAGAGGGAGAAGCAGGCTTCCCGCTGAGCAGAGAGCCCAACGCGGGGCTCCGTCCCCCAGGAGCGGGGCTCAATCCCCCAGGAGTGGGGCTCCATCCCCCAGGAACTGGGCTCAATCCCCCAGGAGTGGGGTTCCATCCCCCAGGAACTGGGCTCAATCCCCCAGGAGTGGGGCTCCATCCCCCAGGAGCAGGGCTCCATCCCCCAGGAGTGGGGCTCAATCCCCCAGGAGCGGGGCTCCATCCCAGGACCCTGGGATCATAACCTGAGCCAAAGGGTGTTGCTTAAGGACTGAGCCACCCAGGTACCCCTTCCTATGTCTTTTGCTCTAGCTCTTCCCCCAGCATCCATCGCCTCCCCCTCTGCTTTCTCTCACTTCCTCTCTCCTCCTGCCCCTCTTCCAGTCCCCTGTTGCTCTCTGCCTACCTTTCCTCTCCTGTGATCTGTCTGCCGACTTGTGCTACTTCCCCATGTCTCACTCCCTGTGTGCAGCCTCCCAGCCTCTCCTGCGCTCCTGTCTCACTGTCGTCTCCTCCGTGGGGTACAGTCGGAGCGGCACGGGGTTGGTTTTCTCCCTCATTCTTCGCCCGTTAGAAGTCCCTCAGCTACACCCATACCATAAATAACGCTCGAGCATCTGCCAAACCATCCCTCCCTGGTGTTAATAGGGCTGCAAGGATGCCGGAGCCTGTTGCCATGGCAACCTCATTTTTGTTTGATTGTATCCCACTCTGCTACATAAAGCCTCTGCACGCACTCACACACAAACAAGCACGCTCGCACAACCATCGCATATGCTCAGCGATTAAAGATCATTTTGGAGAAAATATCTCTGGGCCCCGTAGGGGCGGGTGGTCATCCGCCCGAGATGAACGTCCCCCCTGCCCGGTGTTACTCCAGGAGGCAATGACGGATGGGAGAGGAAAAGTAGAGAGTCCCGTTCAGACGTGGGGTATTATTATTATTATTATTATTTCTGGGAAGATTCTGACCCCGTGCCGGTCCCTGTGAGCTTGGGAGAGCTGGGAGAAGCTGTCCTCGTGGTGTGGGCTGACCCGTCCTCCTCCCCCCCAGCCCCTTGTCACCTCCTCCCTCTCATGACCCTTCTGGAGAAACCCCATGATTGCCTGCATTTCTTCCTCTGCGCCAGTTTGACCCTGTAACTGCCAGCGGTTGTCCCAGAGATCAGAGAGGCACAGGCGCTGTGTGGGTGACGTCCCGTGGCCGTGAGCACGTGCGTCTGTAGTGAGCAGGCTGGGGGGGGAGGGGCTGCCGAGCGCGAACCGACTACTGTGTATGTGCGGGCGTGTCTGCCCGTGTGCGTGTGCACACACGTGTCTGGTTTGTGTGTGTGTGTCGCGTGGGCTGATCCCGGCAATGGAGGCGGGCCTGGGGACGGCTTTGTGTTGACTTCCAAAGGAGATCCCTGCAGCTCTGTCCTGTTTCTTCTTGGCTGGGGCTGGCTTCTGGTGGCCTTTTGCCTTTCTGATTCTGGGCCTTGACTGCCCTTCTGACCTTGACCTCTGGCTCCTCGGGGCAGTACCCTGGATGCACATCGCCTGCTTTCCCTCATGAAGTTGGGGGCTAGACTTCGAGTGGTCAGCTCCCCTGAATTATAGGGCTCCGATCCTTTCCTTTTGAAGACTCTGCCTGTTCCCACTCACTCAGCTGCCCAGTGAGCCCCATTGAAGGGCCGCCTCCTTGCTCGGGCACGCAGCCTAGAGGCCTGTGCGGTGGGTCATGGGGGCTGCCGCCAGCAGCTCCCTCCCTGCCCGCTGGGATGCTGTGAGGAGGACACACTTCCGCCGCAGTGGCTGGAGACCGCCTGCCACCAGTTAATTCCCCCATCACCCGCATTTCTGGACAGGAGAGATCTGGCCTTAGTGAACTCCAACAGCAGCAGCAGTCTGGGGTGGAGGGTGGGCTCTAAGTTTGGAGCCGGGGAGGGTCTGCTTGCCTTAGCTCAAGGCTGATTGTTTTTGCCAATTCTTTTTGCTAATCGTTTTCAGTTATGTTGCCCCCTTCCCAGAGCGACAGGGCAGGGGCGTTTGGAGGGGAGCAGAAGCCTCTGGGGGGGGGGGGTCGAGCAGGGCTTCTGGGTAGGGGGTTGTCTTCCAGATGCCAGGGGTGCCTCGATTCCTGGGGGGAGGACTTAGCGCAGGGCAGAGACCCGGCCGTGGACTGGCACGACCAACTTCTGTATTTGTGGGAACGTTCATAATTCAATCTCCGTTTGGATCTGGAGCAAGAGCCTGTGGTGTGGGTGCCGTGAGCGCAGAACAGCGTGCTCGTATCTGTCCAGAAAGAGGACACAGATGCTGCCTGAGCCTCATCGCGGGAACCTGCCCAATCGCACAGAAGAGTTTCAACTATCAGTAGAAAAGTCCTGCACAGAAGCTTTCCCAGGCACACGGGCCCTAGCCGCCGGTCCCCTGTCTGGAGGGGCCGCTGGCAGCAGAAGCAGGGCTTTGGCCTTCACTGGGCCAGGCCTCTTGTTCCCCTGAGGGGTGTGAAGGGGGCGCCCACCTCGGTCCCAGCCAGAGGTGGAGCGGGTGCTGGGCAAGGCCAGACGGGAGACTCCTGTGAGGTACCAGCCTCTCCATGGGAGACGTCCTGTCCATGATGCCTGCCCCAGTGAATGTATGTATCTTGTGGGGGGTCCGGCTCCTGGTCCTTTACTTCCCGGGAGGGCAGCCTGTGTTGGGATTGGAAATAGTTTGCTCCAGGAACTCATGCCCGTCAATCCTCCAGGTGCCATTACATAAGTTATGTTTTAGCATCTCCTTCTTTCATCCATGCTTATCAGATGGGGGCAACTAGCTAACTGAGGGGAGGCTCAGCATTAATGTTCCCTGCCAGACCCAAAACTTGATGGAGAGAGTTAGAAAGCCCTATTTCCTACCTCCTCCTCCCAGTTTTTCTCAAGACACCGTCCAGATGTAGGACAGGGAATCTCTCTCTTTTTATAAGGTTGCAAACAAAATCTGGGGGTTTCTAGGTAATGGACTGTGTGCTCACAGTGAGTCTGCATGGCCAGCTGGCTATTTGAAAAGACCAGCAGGTTGATGGACATATCCAATTCATGGCAAGATTCAGGCCCCTTTGAAACACTGTGGTCGATTCTGGAATTCAGACAAGGGTGGGAAGGGGACTAGAGACCTTGACTTCTGAGAACATGTGAAAGGTTGGGAGAGATTTAGCTTGGAGGAGAGCAAGCTATAGCGGGATAAGAAAACAGCTGGGTGAGACATCATTGCTGGGACCCCTGTTGCCAGATACTAGAAGAGGGACTACATTTGTTTTTAGTTGCTCCCAACGGCAGGGTTGGGGCAAATGGATGCAAACAGTGGACAGATTTCAGCTCCAGAGAGGAGATACCTTCCCAGCCTTTGGGGCGGCAGCCACCGAACTAGATGCCCCCTGGGGGTAGGCAGTGGGGCAGCGGAGGTTTTCAAGTCGAGGCTGGCTGGCCTCAGCCGCACCTGTTACGGAGGAAATGGTTCTGTTTTCAGAGGTCTCACTTGGGCTCTAGGATTGGATCTGTTTTGTTTTTTTAAAAACAGCTTGGATCTGGTTTTCAAAGTTCTCCGGGTTATCTTGACTCTTAGGCTTGGGATCTTTGACCAAGATGACTTCTTGGGTCACCGTCAACCCTAGGGGTCTGTGGTTTAATGCCCGGCATCAGCGTGACTGTCCCCTAAAGCCAGTTGCGGAGTTCTGTTGTGCCCATCTCGGGCCCTGTTTGAAAGAAGCAAAAGCGGGGGAGGGTGCCTGGCTGGCTCTGTCGGCGGAGCGTGCGACTCTGGATCTCGGGGTCCAGTTCGAATCCCACGTTGGATGTAGAGATTACTTAAAAATAAAAAATAAAAAAAATTTTTAAAGAGAAGCAAAATCATTGCAGAGCTGATAAGACTTTCAGGTGGGCCTGGCCAGGATGTGCTGATGGGAGGATGCAGGTCTGGAAGGTGATGGGTGAGGCAGGATGGAAGGGACGCCCCTGACCCTCCTATTCTTCTCCCAACCTTCCCCATCCTCTGCCCCCAGTTTGAGGCAAAGCCATCTGTGGCTCACCCTTGGTGGTGGTGCTGGGGCGCGTTCCGCAGAAAGATCGACCTCGGTTTGAGTCCTGGTTTATTCATTCATTTGCCTGGCCGTGGATATGGAAAATACTGAGGATAGCCCGGTCCAGAATGGACGTACAGAATGGGGAGAACAAGGAGTGGGGCAAGAGGTAGGTCTGAAGGAGGAGTGGTGCTTCAGGAAAGCGAGCGGAGATTGCAGCTCTGAGGACGGGGACAGGCCTGGCAGTGGGGGCAGGGGTGCTGTCTGGGAACAATGGGATGTAGTTACCAGAAAAGGGGGAAAGACAAACAAACACGGGGAGACAGTGGTGGCTTTATTCTTCAGGCCAGCCTCATGTGTCAGCGTGCGATCCTCCCGCCCCCTCCGTGCTCAGAGTGGGTTATGAGCTGTGGCTTTTGGGCTTGAGGCTTCCTGACCTCACACTTGGGTGGTCCCCCTCCCTTCCCCGTGGGGGTCCCTGGGCTTTTATCGCTTTATAAGCCCAAGTAGTCCCACTTGGCTCTTGGGAGGGGTCCTCGGGGACCTCAGTGCCCGGCACATAGTAGGTGCCCAGTGAGGGTTTGAATGAGCGAATGAATGGGCGGCGGGGTGGGTGGACGGCTGCACACAGACTATGTTGTGCCGAAGTGCTAGACCAACACCTCCACAGAAGGAAGCGATGCAGCTTGGCTCGGGAGCCTATTTTGGTGGATTGCAATCCGAAACTCCGAGCAGGGCTTCCAGAATCCCTCCTGCTGCAATCTAAAACGTGTGCCTTCTTGGAAACGGAGAGCTGTCGCCTGGCACTGCCGATACTACATCACTTCACAGATCTGAAAACCATCATTAAGTCATTCTTTCAGCCTTCTCCCCGTTCAATCAGACAGCAGCTGTTTATTAGGTGCCTCCTGTATACCAGGCACGGTGCTAGGTCATGGGGAGAGGGATGCGTTTCAAAGGCTGGGTCCCAGCACCCAGAACTGCCATTAGCCCAGACTCTAAGTGTCCTTTGGAGGGATGTTAATAGATGTTTCACCTACACACATTTGCGTCTGGGTCAGATGAGCTTTGGACATACCGGCTTAAACAGACTTCTTTACCGTAGGAATTGAAAGCTTTGAATATGTTAATATGCACTAAAATTTGCCAAGTTGGGATATCGCATGAAGCTTTTATCAAACATATAGGGATCAGTAGTGTTTGTTGGGGGCGCCTGGGTGGCTCAGTTGGTTAAGTGTCTGCCTTTGGCTCAGGTCATGATTCCAGGGTCCTGGGATCGAGCCCCACATCGGGCTCCTTGCTTGGTGGGGAGTCTGCTTCTCCCTCGGCTCTGCAGCTCCCCGGCTTGTCCTCACTCTCATGCTTTCTCTCTCTTTCTGTCAAATAGATAGATGAAAAATCTTAAAAAAATAAAATAAAAAAATAGTGTTTGTTGGAACTCGCTTTAGGACAGACACACTGCTTCAGGAGCTGGGAGCAGCCTGGAAATTTCTCAGGCGTGGGCCTCTGGGATAGACCTAGGCAAAGTAATCTAGACAGGGGCATTTGTTTGCTGGCTTTCCTCCTTCAAGAAGGTTTCTCGGCCTGCACTGACTGGCTGCCTATTTTAAAGTCTCATTCCCCATCTGGGCCTGAAATCCTTTAGAAAATAGAGGGTTTTGATGGAAGGGACCAGGAAGATGCCTCCTTTAATCTAGTTTTAGTTTGTTTTGGAGTTGGGTTTTTTTTTGTTTTTGTTTTTGTTTTTGCTATCATTAGACATTGGAGGTTGGTTGGGCTTCTGTATAATGACCTTTGGTGGGTCTGGGGGCCACTGAATGTCTTTCCAGAACTTTTTTCAGGCACTGATTGCATGGTTGCCCACAGGGAAGTGAGTGATGGGCCTTTCTAGATCATCCATCTTCCCCAGATTTTCTTTGTTTTCTTCCCACCTCAACCCTCCAAAAGGAGGAAGTCCTTAAAGATTATTGTTTATAAACCATGAGTACATACCGAATGTTTACGATGAGCCTGACATGGAAGGTACTAATCACCTCCATATATGACCTCGTTTCATCCCTACAAGGAAGACATTTTTATCCCCATTTTGGGACTCGGACAATGAAATAAGAGGAGGTAAGTCACACAGCTGGTGACAAGGTCACACAGCTAGTGGCAGAGCAGATGGTACGGCGTGCCCCCATATTCCCTGGGCGTGTATCTTTCCCTCCTGCCAGCCGTCGGTACCCGAGGGCTTTCTCTGGCCCGGAGCCTCTCTCCTTGCCTGGGGGCAGGTCAGAGTGCTGAGGTGCGGGGAGTGTCACTCTGAGAAGCGTGTTCTACACCAGCCCCCCATCCCAAGGAAGGTGTCGGCTCTAGTTGCCCATAGTGCTATGAGGCTTGATGACCTTCCCTTTTTAGGGGCCTTCTTCCCTTCCTTGTCTCACTCCCCCATTCCCCTTGTAGTGTTTCATGGGGTCAGCTCCCGGGTAAACCACTTGTACTCAAATCCTTGTCTCAGGATCTTTTCCTGTGGGGAATCCAAATCCGGAGTTGAGAAATGGGGATTCTAACCCAGGTCTGACTTGAACACCAGGAAAGGGGAGAGGCTGCTTACTGGGGTAAACATGCATTGGGTGCAAGACTTGGTGGAGGGCTTAGAACTTAGTCCTGGAGCGCCTGGGTGGCTCAGTTGTTAAGCGTCTGCCTTCAACTCGGGTCATGATCTCAGGGTCCTGGGATCGAGTCCCATATTGGGCTCCCTGCTTGGTGGGAAGCCTGCTTCCCCCTCTCCCACTCCCTCTGCTTGTGTTCTTTCTCTCTCTGTGTCTCTCTCTGTCAAATAAATAAAATCTTAAAAAAAAAAAAGAAGAAGAACTTGGGGCCCTCACTCCTACCTGTATAGTCGTTGCTGGACAAGAGGAATGAAGTGGAGTATAAAAAACAACTAAAAGAATCTATCTCTTTAAATACACATGTAATTTATATGTGATATATACATTTATCTTGTCCATATAACTATATTTAACATTTTTACTTCAAAACGTATGGCTTTCTATTCCCTACATAGTGGCTCAAATATCAGCCAAAAGACTCACTTTTTTTATTTTTAAAGATTTTATTGGGTGGTTGGGTGGCTCAGTGGGTTAAAGCCTCTGCCTTCAGCTCAGGTCATGATCTCAGGGTCCTGGGATCGAGCCCTGCATCGGGCTCTCTGCTCAGCGGGGAGCCTGCTTCCCTTTCTCCCTCTGCCTGCCTCTCTGCCTACTTGTGATCTCTCTCTCTCTCTGTCAAATAAATAAATAAAATCTTAAAAAAATTTTATTTATTTATCTGTTGGAAGGGGGTGATGGGGAGGGGCAGAGGGAGAGGGAGAGAGAATCTCAAGTAGGCTCCGTGCTGAGTGTGAAACCGATGTGGGGCTTGATCTCATGACCCTGAGATCCTGACCTGAGCTGAAACCAGGAGTCAGATGTTTAACTGACTGAACCACCCAGGCGCCCACATCTTTTTTTAAAGACTCACTTTCCCATTTGATTAGCACTTGATAGAAAACAAAGGACTTGACCATGTGTGATCTCTTCTGCTAGTCATGACATTTCTGAGGAGGTGATAGGCTCAGAAGGGGCCGACAGGAGCTCTAGGGCCCAGAGGCCCAGGAGAAAACCCTTGTTCTGCTCCGAGCTGAGCTGCTATGCCCCTCCCCCACAGCGTTCCCTTCCTGTTCACGGGGGATGATAGATTTCTAATTGACAGGATCTGACATTGGGTGGCCAAAACAAGGTAACCCACTCCTAGTTCCAGACCTGTGTTGCTGATAATATGTTGGGGGGGGGGAGTAGGGGTTCAGAAGGGTTAAGTGACCTCATTTAGGTCACACAGCTAGTCATTTCCCTTAGGACTTGCACCATCAATCCTGATCTCTGACTCCAAATCCAGTGCTCTTTTCACATTCGGACCCCGCCTTGCCTCCACTTCGTGGTGCATACAGAAGCTAGAGAAGGCACAGCTGTTGTCAGACAGTTGTCTCGGTTGGGTTTTGGAACGCGTGGTGTTTTATTTGTGATAGCCTTCCTTCCTTCATGGTGTCTGGCTCGGGTGGGCATTCAGTGAGTTGTCATTTCCTGAGCCTGCGATGCTGCGAGGGAAGGCAGCCCGGAGGTGTTCAGGGGGTGCTTGGGATCAGATGCTTACCAATGAAGAGCTCGCCAGCAGTTTTATGGATGTGCCACAGAGACTGAGACCCAGGGGAGGGGTCAGAACTGACACTAGGATGGCCTACCTCAGGGGAGGCTGCCTCCTGTCTTTAAAATCTTTTTTTTAAAAGATTTTATTTATTTATTTGACATAGAGAGAGAGAGAGGGATCACAAGATTACAAGTAGGCAGAGAGGCAGGCAGAGGGAGAGGGGGAAGCAGGCTCCCTGCCGAGCAGAGAGCCCGATGCAGGGGCTCGATCCCAGGACCCTGAGATCATGACCTGAGCCGAAGGCAGAGGCTTAACCCACTGAGCCACCCAGGCGCCCGATCCTGTCCACTCTCATGGTGGCATAAGTGGAACGGGGAGGGGAGGGAGGAGGCTGCTGGGGATGTGTCATGGCACTCCACGGTACAGCCTGGAGGTCAGACCCGGCGGGGTCTTTCTGGAGAGTACCATCTAGTAGATGTGCGGTCTAGTGCTTATGAGAGTGTCCCTACGGTATCATCGAAGCCCAGCTCCTCACAGCTAGCAACGTCTTAAAAAGAACCCCAAACATCCTGCTTCATGTCCGCCTCTGTCCGTGTCCCTCTTCTCAACAAGACGGAAGGAAAACGTTAACTCCTACCCGGTGCCATTTTTTGCTAAGTGGGGATTTCAAGATTTTTATTTTCCCATTTTCTTTTGGGGATGGGAAAGCTGTTTATTTACTTAGCCTGCCAAGTCCCCAGTCTGCCTCTGGCCAAGGCCGTTCCTGTCAACGTTTTACCCTGCTCCAGCGGAGGGACCCGCCCGCCCCCCACTGGCTCCCGGTGGGTACCACCAGCAGGTAGTGCCTGGGCCCTGCATCTCAGGGGAGGGGGCTAAGGGGGAGCCACGCCTGAGCTGAGCCCTGGAGAGCAGGGCGGCCTCGTGCCCCTCCAGGGGCCCTGCCTTTGCAACATTGGCCCCTGTGGCTCTAACTTAGAAGCATCCTCTCTTTTTCCCTGTAGCACTCACACTGGTCTGTAATTCGTCTTGGCTGGTTTTTCTATCTTTCTACTTGCCAGTCCGCTTTCTGAGGGCGGGGGGCCTGTCTCTTAATACCCAGATATTACCGAATGCTATGAGTGTCTGGTCCCTACTGGCCCAGCAGTGTGGGAAGAAGGCGGACAGTGCCCATTCTCAGGTTCCACAGGGATCTCTGCCTTGGCAGAGGGGACTTCCCTCATGGTGCTCCCTCCCTGGACCAGGGCAGGCTCGTCTTCCGCCGGCAGGGGACCATGTGCCTGGGGTCGGGACCTTAGAAAACACTGCTTTTCTTCTGTACCCACTTCCGACTCTTGGATTTCCTACTGGTCTGGCTGGAGACATCAAGTAGGGCCCCTGACCCATTTACCCCCCACCCATCCCGTCCTCAGTCTCCTGTCTTCTCATCTTTCCTGCTGCCTAAGTCCTCCCTGACTCCCCCGTTCCTGCTGTAAGGGGTGGGGAAGACCCCCAGAGACTTGCCAGGAGTCAGGCTTAATTAACCATAAGGACGATAAATATGGGCATGAATAACTCCACAGATGCCAGAAACTGTCCTTCATGCTTCTGAAAGCAATCCCATGGAATCGTGGTTCCCGCAGCACATTCTCAGCTTCCGTCGAGTTGGCTGCCGTGTGCTCCCGAGTGCTCTGCTGTTCACCTCAAACTCCCAGGGCTAAGACCTCAGCTCTCTGGGTGGGTTAACCTCAGGAGACCCAACGGAGCTTAACGTGTGGGAAGTGAAGGCACATCTAGGGGTTCTTATGTAACCCCCGTACCCAGGCTCACGTGGGGGAGGGGGCCGGGAGAGGGGGCTGGGCATCTACACGTTCTCACTTTCCTGGTGAGTCTAACGCTCACGGGGCTGAGAACTACCGTCCTGAGCCTCCCTCCCGCGGCTGAGGGACCGTGTAGATGACACTGAGTCTGATTTATGGCTATATTGAAAGGCGAGTTGTTTATAACGAAAGGGTTTATTGTGGTGATTCAGGAAAGAGTGATGGCCACGAAAAATTATTGCAGGCATGTAATGGGAAGAAAACTTGGTTGGTGGTCGGTGTATAAAATCTTGTCAGGCGAGGCTGTGGCTCAGTATATTTATGTTGCTCTTATCACCGGCAATTAGCCCCAAACGTGGCTCGATAAATGGCTGAGCACGGTGCTGTAATAACGGCAGGAATATTTTTGGAAATGACAGCCGCACCGCACCATGTGCTCACCGAGCCGCCCTAGCAGGGGCGCAAATCTCACTGAACGTGCTGTGCCCCCTGCCAGCGACACCCAGGTCCCTTCTGCTGGGCACGAACTCCGTCCTGTCTTCCGTACATGGCATCTCGCTTCTGAGCAGGCGGACATTGTGCGAACACCCGTAGCCTTACTCCCTGCCCTCAGCAGTGCTCACGGTCCTCTGTGGGCCCCTCCACCTAGATCGTGGACGAGAAAGTGTCTGTAGCCGATGCTCAAAAAATGTTTGTGGGATGGATGGATGGATTTGCCCCGAGGGACATAGCAGGTCAATAGCGACATTGGTCCAGCACTGTTAACTACGGGTACTCCTTTGACTCTCGATTTCTTGAAAAGCAAGGAATGATGTCGTTAGTGACTCCCTGTGTGCATTTGCTGTTACCAGCCTGTGTGGCGAAGGCACCTCGAAGTTACTTCTTCTCTGGCACCTTTAGATCAGGGCAGGAAAACAAGGGCTCTGCTTTGGCCCTTCTGCTGGGGGGACACCTAAAGAAGCACAGGAAATTGGGGTCCCTCGGAGGCCTGGGACCCTGGAAACACACCAGATGTGTGGGGTGGAGGCCTGGAAAGCACCCCTATCCAGGACAGAGTGATGTGCTTGGGTTAAATTGTGCACGAATGGCCACATGTGGATTACGCCGTGGTCTTTTTTGGAAAGGGGTTATCTGGGGAGAGTTAATTTTGGATTTTGCTTTACATTTATTTTTAAAGTGGAATATTTCTCCAGCATTGGTGACAATGGCCTAGAAAAGCCAGTTAGTCACCAGCCACATCTTCCCCACGGGGGAGGGGGAGGTTGGTGCCCCTGCCTGTTCCCCACCTGCCTGCCTTCCGTGGGGGTGGGTTGAAACCCTCTGCCTCTAAGGCACCTGGTGCACAGGTCTTTGGGGAACCCCGGCTGGGTCTGGAGTGGTTCGTTCTCTGCTTTGATCCCGGGGTGTTTGGGGGGCAGGTGAGAGCTCATGGGGGTGACAAGACAGCCTCCGGGGGTGCTCTTTGCTTCTACTTGGAGGAAGCAGTGGCGGCCAGGTGAGGCTGTGGCCAGGTCTGTAGGAGCGGTTCCAGCCTGCATCCTCCTGTAGTCTTTTGTTTTGTTTTCGTTTTTCTTTAATTTTGCTCTGTATCTTCTGGAAGTAGAAGGGAAATCGCCCTAAACCCAGAGTTAGAGACGAGAGCTGATTTCTCTTCAGGGAGCAAAGATGTGGGCTGTCCACCCCACTTCCCCTAGGGTCTTCCATTGCGGAAGGAAGAGGGTGTCTTGGGCCCCTGGGCTAGGACGGCCCCCTCCCCACCCCCCAGGCTGGCCCTGGAATGATGGGGGGGCACTTAGCTCATTTACTACAGGCGAGTCAACAGAGCTACCAGCTCTGAGACTTCCGCTGGGTCCCCACAGCCCCAGCTGGAATGAGCCTAGTAGGGACGGCTCAGGCCTGGAGGGAGCAGGGCAGTGGCTGAGGGCAAGTGAGCTTGGGGGGCCATTTGCGGTTGGGCGAGGAGCCTTGGGTTCCCTGAAAGCTGAGAAGCTACCAGGTTAGCCCCACTCTGACTTCTCCCGCTTGCTCCCACGCCCTCAGCCAGCCCCGTCCCTCTGGGGAATGGGGACTCCGGGGGTCTTGGAGGAAGGTAGTTCTCTCTACCGTTCAAGTAACTCAGGGGCTGTGGGAAGGAAACCCGATACAGCCTTGTGACTGAAAGTCACACGGCAGACAGGACGGGGTTCCTGGGTACTTCTTTCCTGTTTTAACCTCCGTCATGGGTCCCTGTCCACCAGTCCTCCCCGGTCAGTGTCCTTCCGCCTCCTGGAACTCGGTGTGTCCTAAACCAAAATTCATCAGCACCCTTAACTTGGCTTTATCTTTGTCAGCATCACTTCTCTCTTTGCCCGGGTCCTGATGTACAGTTTGGTGGACTGGGTCGTTTAGCAAATATCGCCCATGTGTTAAGCACTGGGAACCGAGATGAATCCGCCACAGACCCCGCCCTTGAGAGGAGACCTGTGAATAGTGACTCTCGCGCACCAGGCTCCGTTCTCGGTGCTTCGGTTGTGTTAAGTCATTTAATCCCCACCACTGCCCTACGAGATAAGCACTGATGTCACCCCCATTCTGCAGAGGGGCACATTGAGACACGGCAGGTTAGATCCACCCGGACCGATGAACCGGGCAGCCTGGCTCCAGATCGAGGCTCTTACCTCTCCCGGCCGGCAGACCGACAGGCACTCACACCCTGGGGCCCAGGGGGGGCGCCTGCAGTGTGAGCGGGGAGCCTGAGCGTGCCGTGCCAGGTGGGACTGGGAAGTGCTGCAGCAAAGGGGAGGCTGGCTAGTAGGTGGGACTAGGTTGGGAAGAGTGTAGACTTCTGGGCCAAGGTTGGCTGGTTTGGAGGCAGGGGGGATCTCTAGAAGGTTCTCATGGAGAGTGTGTGGATGTGGCCCCATGTGTATTTAGAAAGGTGGTTTTAGTGTTGGTGTTTGGAGCTCCTCCAGGGAGAGGGAGAGGAGGGTGTGAGTGGAGAGACCGCTGCTGCCCGTGGCCCTGACACTGGGTGGGGCAGGCCGGGGGAGGGTGGAGGGTTGAGGGTGGGGGGCCTTCCGACAAGAGAGGGAGGTTCCCAGAGAGCACCTGGCGTTTACCCGTGGGTTTCTTCGTGCCTTGGTTACCGGCTGCTCCCTCGTGCTCCTAACCAGGACACCAGTTCTCCAGCGTCTGGGGAACTCGGTATCACCTCCTTCCTGGGGAGACCTGGGATGGAGCTCTCCTTTCCTTTTCTTGGACTTTAAATATCCCATGTCAACCTCCCCCCTCGAATCCCCAGGGATCCGCTTTTGTCCAGACGTTAAGCACTTAAACATTCCATCTTTAAGTTCTCTTCCCTCTGGAAGCTGGGACCCCTGCAGCAGCCAGCCCAGCCAGGTGCCCAGAGACCTCATGTTTTTGAGAACATTACCCTGCTCTGGGACCTGGTGTCCTGGCCCCCCTGGCCCCCTAGCACTCCCCGAGGCCCAATATGCCGACTTCTACATATTGTGCTCTCAGAGACCCTGTGACAAAGTGTGTATGGACCTCCCTCGTTCCTTGCTTGCCTGCCCCCGCCGTCCCCCATGAGAGTGGCTGCTTCCCCACGTAGAGCTGCCTCGTGCTCACGACTGTCTTCCCTGTGCCTACACAGTTGAAACCCCAGGTCTGCAGTACCCCGCGAGGTCTCCTTAGCGGGCCCCTTGCCCTTTCTGAGCCTGTTTTGCATAAAATGGGATCTAATACAAATCGTGAGCTCGGAGGCCAGTGTCGGATATTGTCTGTGATGAAAATACAGAGCCCTTAGCAGAGGGACTGCCAAGTAAAAAGCCCCGAGTAAATGGCCTGTGGCCTATCCTGGCTGTGTCTAGTTTGTACTTTTAAATTCCCCCACGTTCTAGGAGAGCCTAGTGTATTTCTCTGATGCCCGTGTGTGTGCGGACGGTAGTAAACAAGATAGAAGAAAACTGCATTCCCTCCCAGAGAAGGCTAAGTGGAGGGAGGGCTAGGTGCTGGGGCTGGGGTTTGGATCCCCTCCTTCCCACTAATTCTGGCCACCGGACGACTAGCGCAAACCCCTAGGAGCAAGGCAGCTTCCAGAACTGACTGGGACTAGTCTGGGAACTGGGGCAGGGCTTTCCTGGGTGAGCGCAAACTGGGGAGTGGGCTGGGCCAAGTGCCCCCTGAGTTTGGGGGTGGCTGTCGCTGAGGGAGGCTGTGAGAAGGTGAGGCCTGTGACCAGCATCCCCTATCAGGACCGTTCCAGAGAGGCCGGTAAGTAAACTGAGAATGGTTTTCGAGAGTTGGAGGCCCGGGGGAAGAGGGGGCACACATCTGCCTCTCCCAGATGTGCTTTCTTCTGTAACTTCATTACGACACATACTCAGTCAGCAAAGGACGACAAAACCACCCAGGGACCACCGGAGGCCTCGGTGTGGAGAGCGCTCTGAGCTGGGGAGAAGGCCGGAGAGAGGCCAGACAAGACGCCTGAGGGGTCTGCTCTGAGGGCGAGGGACAGCCAGGACATTGAGTCACATCGCTTGCCCCTGAGTGAGTGTCGAGGTGGGACAGGGCCCATGCCTGGTCAAGAGATCAGTGATGATGTCTAGAACATTCTCCGGGCTGGTTAGACCTTGGGGGCTGGACACAGGGCTGGCCAGCTGGGTGGACTGTCGGAGGACTGCTGGGAAGCGGCCTACCAGCTTCCTGCCTGTTCCTAACCCTGTGTGCCCCAGACTGGGCCCCTTCCCTCTAGTGCGGCTACCCTCCCAGTGCGCTGGGGGCCCCCTGCCCGGGCTGCGCTCAGGATGCCTGGGGAGGGGCTGGGCCAGCGCCAGAAGCCACAACAGACCCTGACCCTGGCTAATGGAGGCGGTCTCGAAATGGACCTTTTTTCTTTTTGGCTAAATTAACATTTGGCATTTCAGGGTGCTGGCCCCAGGCCCGGCTGCTCTGGCCTTCTGCCTGTCAGCTCCTTTGAGGCTATTTTTGCCATTCACTTATTTATTAACTATTATTGCTCCCCAGGACAGATGGGCACACAAACACACACACACTCTGACATGCGTGTGCGTGCACAAACACGCCCTCCAACCCAGAGCCCATTGGAAAAACTAGCCTGCACCCACGGGGTGCACCCAGGGGACGTGAATAAAAGGATGGCCACTGAGTCTGGGTGGAGGAGGGGCTGACGGAAGGCAGTGGCCTCCCCAAGCTCGGCATTCCCCAGCAAGGCCTCCCGCCCCCACAAAGCATCTCTGTTCCTGTTCTCGCGCCCTCGAGGGTGTTCAGCCCTAGGAAGGGCTCATGGGGGAGAAGGTTGTCCGTCCTTCCTGAGCCATCATCCTTCCAGAGAAACAAGCAGGGGGCCTGGGAGAACTAAGGACCCTCTTGGTAGGACTTTTCTGTCTGGTTCCACCAAGCCCACGTCTTTTAGGGGAGGGAAACGTGGCTTCTGCCTTTAGAGTGTGCCCAGCCCTGGGGGGTAGTCCAGGGCTCTGCCGGGCGGGGAGCCGTCCGCAGTCCCACTGCCTGACAGCCACGAGCCTGGGAGGGAGGCGGCAGGAACCTCGCCGAAGTGCGCACGCAACCCCACCCACCATTTGAACCCCCCCCCCCCCAGCAGATTGCTAGGGGCGGGACACATGCCAAGCCCCACAGTACACAGAGCCGTGAGCCCCCACCCCCCGCGTGCAGGGCGCTCTGTGCAGCATGGGGGTGCACGACGTGGACCCTAGAGCGCTGTGGGATAATCCCCACATTTGTTTCAGGACCAGCCTCTCTGAGGCTGTGGCCCTGGCACATCCCCCCCCCCAACTCCCGGCCCCCGCAGCCCCTGACACCGGGGCTCCTAAAGGCCAGCGTGGAGCCAATGGGAGAACAGAATGAACAGCAGGGACCGTCCGCCTGAGGCTCTCTGACCCTTTTCCTGGGCCTCGGCTTGTTTGTGTGAGAATTGGGACTGATGCTCCTGCCCCTTCCAAGATCAGGGCTGGGGTGGGGGCTGCCCGGCAGTGATGGCGACCGGCCCAAGTCCTGGGGCAGCTCCCTGATTTCTCCCACTCTGCTGGCCAGCCCCTCCCTTCCCTTCTTAGGGCGTGTGGCAGCTACTTTCCTCATCCCCCATCCAATGCCTGCACCGTCCTTCCAGAGAAGTAAGCAGGCGGCCCGGGATGGTTCTTTGCCTCAAGGAGACACTGCACTCCTGTCCCTGGATACTGACCGTGGAGGGACAGCTGGCTGTTGGGCTCCATCCTGCGGGCCTTCTGCCTGGGAGCCAGGGCCAGCCCTTCTCAGAATGTCAGAGAACTCCTTCAGAGCAGGGGGCTTGCCCCTTCCATCAGAGTGGGAGCTGAGGGCAGGGGCGGCATCTCTCCCATCAAGACCAGGAGCTCCTGAGAACAAGGACAGTGTCTCTATATCCGACTAGAAGCTCCCTGAGGCCAGGGGTTGAGCGTTCCTAATCTGGTGGGGATTAGGAACTAATCTCTCTAGGGCAGGGGGATGTTACCTCCCCCATCAGACTGGGCACTCCCTGAGGATGGGATCAGGCCTCTTCTGCCTCACTTCAGGACCCAGCTTCTGGCTTGTGGGACACAAAGGTGCTCAGTCTCGGGCACCTGGAAAACCTGGAAAGTGGGTGAAATGCTGGGGGTGCCATGGCTTATAGCCAGGGATGCTGGAAGAGGAGAAATTTCTCACTTTCCTGCTGGAAGTCAGAGCCAAGAATTAGATTCAGCAGGAGTTTCTCTCTCCTTGCCCTTCTCCCCAGGGGTGGGGTAGGGATGGGTTTTACAGTCAGGATGTCACAAGCGTGATACCGGGTGAGCACTAGGGGGTTGTACCAAGCTCAGGGCTAGAGTCAGGGGTGGGTGCAGATGTGGGACGGGTGGGTGGTCAGAGAGGGCTGGGTGGCCCTCTGGCGGGCAGGACTAACTGCCCTCTTGATCTGCTGCCTCACGTGACCCACTCCTGAGCCCAGGGCTGGAGCAGCCCCCCGTCACTTGTCCTGTCCCCGCCTTATCCTTAAGCTCGGCTCTGATGCTTCTCCCAGGAGGGACATTTGGGAGGACCTCTCTGCTCTGTGCATCCAAATTATGCCAGGCTTCTGTCCAACTGCGATCTCTGTCTGTATTTTCTCCCCTACTTGAGAAGGGACGGTCTTCTTGACTTGTGTGCTTGGCTCTCTCCTGGAATGGCCACGGCCCTTGGATTCTTCTGGAGTGCCGCGGCTTCTAAGGGCTCTCAGGAGCATGGGGAGGGGCTCATTGAGGAGGGGTCCAAGCCTGCTGCTGGTGGGCCTGGAATGGAAGCCATTGTCATATGGCTGGTTGTTCTTGTGGGGGCTCCGGGAGGGGGATTGCAGCACCTCCAGTCGTGAGCTGAGTTCACTGCCCTTGACCTGCAGTCATGACTCAGTTGCCGCGTGGTCTAAAGATAGGTGCTTGGGCTTTGCAGTCAGGCAGCCCTGGGTTTGAAACCCACCTCCCGTCCGCCACCTCCCTGTGTACAAGTTACCCTGGACGAGTGACCGCAAGTCTGGTCCTCAGGGTCCCCGTCTGATCACTTGGGGCTGTCGTTATCTACTTCATAGCGCTGTTGCAAGACTTGTGTGTGTAAATCTGTGTAAAATCTGTGTAAGGTCATGGAAGTGTCAGAGACCGCCCGAGAGGAAGAGTGCGGCCGGTTAAACGTCTAGCTCCTCTGGCTCCTGTGCCCGCCCTAGCTTCTCCATGGTCTTGTGGGTTCCACAAGAACCCTACTTCTGGCTGCTTTCACTACGCATCTAAATTTTGCCTCACCTTTGGCGCCACTTTGCCGAGAGAAGGGGAGAAGGTGTGGCCACATTCGGAGCTGGGCAGCACCCCGGGAGGGCCCCTTTCGGCCCAGGAGGAAGCTGGCATTCCCAGTGCCGGCACACTGTTCTGCCTCCCAGGCAAGACTGCATTATCATGAGCTAATGTCTGTGCAGTCCCCGGAGTGGCCAGGGAAGAAACCTCGAGTAATAGGATTACTAAAGCAGTAATAATAACAGCAACAACCCCAACAAGCACACACAATTATAGAGAGGGCCAAGATTGGAGGGCCTGGCTCCAGGCCAGGGCTGTGGTTGGTGCACGAGGGACGGCTGCGGGGCTGGAAGGCAGCGGGTTTCAGGCTTTTCATGCTCACATCTCTCTCCCATAGTCTCCCCCCATTAAATACAAAGCCTCTGGGCAAATGGGTAGGTCCCTCCCGCCGTAGCAGGAGTTTGAGATGGTGTGGTCTTGTGCCCATCTTGGGCCGGGTGGGGAGGTCCCACAAAGGGACACAACAGGCTCCATTCGTCCTGCGTGCCCCTGCTCTTCACTTGTCCACTCAGAGCATCTCCTACCGAGGCACTGCAGGCCTGATCCCACTCTTGAGTGGCAAATTGAGCCAGAGCGCGGGGTGGTGGCGGCCAGTTGCCCTGTGGGAGCTCTCTCCGTCACTCAGTCTGATGGCCAGGATGGACCTTGCCCAGAACTGGCACAGACACTTACGTCCTATGGGATGATTATGATAGTGCAGTAGCTAAGGGCCACCTGGGTTTGAAGTCTGGCTTTGGCCTGTACCAGCTGTAAAACCTTGGTAGGTTCCCTAACCTCTCCAAGCCTTAGCCCTCTCATTGGGAAGCTTAGATAATAAAAGTAACTTCGTAGTATTATTATCCGTGCTTAGGATAGCACACGGCCCATGGTACGCCCACGAGGGTCAGCTCTTTCATGGTTATTCTTTCGGTAGGGACAATTAAAGTAGCTTCCGCAGATCCCACCTGTGCGTTCGGTTTTTGTCGAGTTGTATTTTCCTAAAAGATGTTGAAGATCTAACTCAATACTCGTCGCCTTATTTGGCAATAGGGTCTTTGCAGATGATCAAGTTAGATGAGGTCATTGGGGGGGGCCCTAATCCAATATGATTAGTATCCTTATAAAAAAGAGGAAATAGACATGCATTGAAGGAAGACGGCCTGGAGACAAGGAAAAAAGGCCACTTACAAGACTAGGAATGCCTGAGGCACCCTGAAGCTAGGAGGGAGGCCTGGAACAGATTCTCCCTCCCAGCCCAGATGAACCAGCCCTGCTGATGCCTTGAATTTTGGACTTCTGGGCTCTAAGACTGTGAGACAGTAATTTCTGTTGTCGAGACTTCAGTACTTTGTCAGAGCAGCCCCCAAAATGACGGCAAGGTCTGATGGGAGTATGGCTCCCTCACCTCCTTGGCCCTCCTGAGCTGCCTGCCACCCTCGGGGGAGAAAAATGGGGTTGGCGTGGAGCCGCCATGGTCTGGGGCCTGCTGTCAGGCTTGGGTTGGCCTTGGGCCTCTGGCATCTGTCTCAGAGGGTCCAGGTCCTTGGCCTGCAGATGAACAGACCTGGAGCCATTTATAGGGCCTGAGACACAGAGAGCCCACCCCTCACCTTCCGCCCTGCCTTCCTGCCCCTCTCCTCTGCCTCTGAGAGCTCGCCCCACTTCCCCCCTGCTCCAAGCCCGAGGAAACAGAGAAAGAAGATCCCAGATCCCCGGAGAGGGCAAGCCAGGGTGGGGTTTGGGCCTGAACATTACTGCCCGTCTCCTCACCAGTCTCCTGGAACCTTAAGTCTGTTCTCTAGGCGGGAAATGGCTCACCTGTTTGGGGTGTATGTGTGCCTATGCATGCGAGTGTGTGTAGAGAATGTCCCTCATTAAGCTGCTATGGGCCTCGTGACCATGACTCATAAACGTACAATCAGGCTGTGCCGGACAGAGGAGACCTGTCCCCGGGGTGGGCGATGCCAGCTCCTGACGTGGCAGCCAGCGCCAAGGCCCTCCCCGGTGCACCTTGGCAGCCCGCCCCTGCCTTCTCCCTCCAGAGAACTGGTTGTTCAATGTCACTTGAGGGAACAGATAGGTCTTGAGTGCCTCTGTCTGTGGGGCACAGGAGCCGGTGATGAGGAAGGCACAGGGCTCGCCCACTGGGAACTTGTCATCTGTGCAGGATGGAGGGGTGGGCGGCGTCTAAGACAAGCACACGAACATCTGAGGGGAATAAAATAAGGAGCACGAAGTGCAGACTGAGAGTCAGGAGCAGGGAGAGGCCCTGGAACGAGGAGGAAGAATGCAGCAGCAGCTGGGGATGTTGGGGGGAGGGGAGGAACCCTGGGGGTCTTCATGGAGGAGGCGCTGATGGCTGAGCATTGCTGCAGCAGGGAATGCAGAAGCAAAGGAAGCCGGAGGGTGCAGGGCGTGTCTGGGCGCACTGAGTCTTCCTGATGACCCAAGGGCAGAGTCCTCCCTGGGTGGGCTGCGAGATGAGGCAGGAGAGCCCAGGATGAGCCCAGGGTGGCCTCAGACGCGGGCTGCAGAGTGTGTGTGTAAATGAGCTGTAAGCGGGGATCCTTGGAGGGCAGGAGTTCGGGGTTCTGGCTGCACTTTAGAAGGGGACTGGGGAGGGAGAGTTTGTGGCGGGGGGGGGGGGGAGGTGGGTAGCGTGCAGCCCTGGAAGGAGGCTGAAGCCGGTCTGGGAGGTGGAGCGGGGAGCACAGTAGGAGTGGGAAGAAAGGGTGACGGGAGAGACATTTCTCAGACAGCTGACAGGCTTTGGGAAGGAAGGAAGAGGAGGCACGCAAGACGAGCCAGGGTAAAGGAATAGTGCTGCCATTCAAAGGGGAGTGTGTGGTCCGGGGCTCCTTGGCCTGTGGGCATTTGGGGGGAAGGGGCTGGTGTGCTTGGGGTGAGAACTGAAGCCTCTGATGTGGTGGAGGGCAGGTCTCTGGAGAATCGTGAGGGGGCGAGGGAGACCCGGGGCCAGGGCCCTCTGTGGGGTGCCTGGGATGGTGGGAGCACAGGCCAGGTGGTGAGGTGGGATCCTTGGGTGAACACGTGCCATTTACCTTTCCAGGATGAGTGAGCATGTGGGTCCCGGGTCCCAGGCCCCTGGCTGCTTTAGTAGCTCAGACCTGCCGACGGGCCTGGCGGCCAGGGCTTCCCAAGGAAACGAGCCCACTCTGATCCCCGTGGCTGTCTCCTTGCCACAAAAGAGTTGGTAACCAAGGCTGGTCCAGGGTCTTCCTGTGCCGGAAGGCCGCTCTGGTTCTTCACCCAGCACATTTCAGGCACCTCAAGCTCTCTTACCCTACAAATCTCCATTTGCATCATTTTCTGCGCTTTACTACATAGAATTCTGAAATGTCAGAGATCGCAAGAACGTTAGATGTCATGTCCAGTTCTTATTTTTAGTGGCATGATTGGAGGCCCAGGAAGGTCGGGTGACTGACCACCCAAAGGCTGATTTAGACCTTTCATAATTGATTGGGATTTAGGCCTGTCTTCTGAATTGAGATACTCTCCACTTGCCCCTGTCACCTTCTTTATTTGTGGGTTTCTGGCCTCTTCAAAGTCAGGAGCTACATGTCCGTCTCTGGCACTCAGCTAAGTGTACGTTTAATAAAAATGCGTTGCCTGAATAAAAGGACAATGCCTAGCATATGCAAATATTCATTTAGGGAATGGCAAGGGCAAGGGCTTAAGGAAATGTCCTCTCTGGGGGCCTGGCTGTCCAGGGCCTGTGAGGGAGGAGGGCTCGCTGGCTTGGGCTGGCTTGATGGCGGGGTGATTGTTTCCCTCACTGCCTCGTTGATCCCAGGAAGAGGCTGAGGAGGAGAGGGGGAGGGCCTCTGGCTGGTGCCAGCTCCTTTCCTTCCCTGGAAAGGCAGACCCCCTGTGGGCTTTTCTTGCCACCTGCCCTCGGTCATGGCACAGGTCATGGCATGTGCGGGGTGAGGAAGAGGGAGGCGCCCCGTACCATCAAGGATGCTAGGCTGACTGGGTCAGATGCAACTGTAGTGCGCCTCAGCTCTCTGAGGGGAAGAATTAGTTAGTTGGGGCTGCCATAACAAAATACCACAGACTTGGTGGTTTAAACACCAGACATTTATTTTCTCACAGTTCTGGAGGCTGGAAGTCCAAGATCAAGGTGCCAGCAGATTGAGTTTTTGGTGAGAACTGTCTTCCTGCCTTGCAGATGGCCGCCTGGCTGGGTTCTCACATGGCCTTTCTTCTGCGCATGAGCTGTTGAGAGGGAGAGAGAAGACTCTAGTGCCTCTTCCTCTACTTATAATACCAGCCTATTGGATGAGGGCCCCACTCTTATGACCTCTTTTAATCTCAGTGACCTCCCCAACACCCCATGTCACACTGGGGGTTCGGGCTTCAGCCTGTCCATTTTGGAGGATAGAGTTCAGTCCATAATGTAGAGGGTTCGTGAATGAGAACTGTAGGTTAGCATCTTCCTTAGTATTGGGGTGCCCGATCTGTGAGCCTGGGAGGCATGTCTTGTAGAAAGTTTGCTCAAAATCTTGAGGTCTCTACAAGTTTCTGTGAACAAATTGTCGCGTGCCATCATTTCAGATGAGGGCACAGAGTCTTAGTGTCCCCTTGTGCCTTAGAGCTTCCTCCCTTCCAGTCAGGTCAGGGCCAGGGACAACTCTTGGGAGGTCAGCGAGGCTGTCCCTCTATGGGGCAGCCTGGTGTCTTCCTCAAGTTGATTAGACAGAATGTTCTAGTTCTCAAAGTTCCAGAGAAGGAAATTTGCGCTGTTGGCCCATTTTGGGGAAGAGTCTGGAAGTGAGTCCTGAAGAATGAAGAATCTCAGAACGAGAGCTGTTGGGGCGGAGGTGACCCGTCCATCAAGACAGCAGGTCCTGGAGGAAAACACCAACCTCTGTAGGGGCATTGTCATGCCTTCCAAGCCCTCCTGTGCCATCTCTTCCTTCCTCCCATCCCTCCATCTTCCTTCTCCTGTGCCCTCCCTGCGCACCTCATCTGGTTTCTGCATTCTGACTCCCCTGCCCCGGGGTGGGGCCTGTGTCTCAGAAGTTTTAATATGAAACATTTCAAAGTAGAGAGAATGATGAACTCCCACATACGTACCCATCATTCAGATACAACTGTCATGCTTTTCACCCCATTTATTTCATTTATCCTTTTTTTCCCTTCTTGCCGAAGTATATTAAAGCAAATTCCCACCATCATGTCAATTTTACCTTGATAAATTTAGTATGCATTTTGGAAAAAAGAAAAAATCGGCACCTGAATTTCACCTCTGCTCGTGGCTCATCCCAAGTCAGTCAGTGATGCCCTCGGTGCCCCGTTTCTTCACTCTGATATCTTCCCAAGGGTGTGGTGTTGGGGGTAAAATAAAGGAGCACTGAAAAAGAAAATCGGCAGAGTAAGAAGGTGCATCAGGTGATACCCAGAGGCCTGGGCTTTGTAATTAAACTGTGTTCTCCCTGGTTGGAGCTCCTCCCTGAGGCCACAGAGGCTCTGTGGGGCGTGCTGCCCCCTCTCTCTGGTTGCAGGAAAAGTAATCATTTTCAAACCGGTCCCCCAGACGCTGAGGAGAGGTTCATTAGTCCTCCCAGGGGCCCGCTGTCACCCCCGGGAGGACAAATGGCCCAGCTCGGAAAGAATCTGGGTCATTTTATCTTGTACCAGGCAGACCTCCCCGGGGCTCTGGCCACAGGACTGGAGGCGCGCGGGCACCTGGCGTGGAGATATGGAGTCTGGGGAGGGTGCTGGGGGAGAGGCCGCGTCCACACTGTCTCCCTGGCCCCTGCTGAGCCAGGGGAAGTGTAAGGACTCTGTCTCATTCCTCTCTAACAAATGAATTTCTCTCTCTCTTGGCAACCTCAGCCATGTTTACAGAAAATATCAGAGTCTAGAATAAACAGTTCCTGTCAGACTCCAGGGCAGAACCTGTGGGTCTCCTCCCTGGTCACCAGTAGGGGGCTGCCGGCCCTGTTGGGGTTCACCCCTCGGTTCTCGTTGGGGGTCCGAGATGCTGATGTGGTGGAAGCTTTGAAGTCAGACAGCCCCACACACGTCCTGTCTCTGCCCTTGTCTGCCTTGCGGCCTCCGGCAGCTAACTTAGCTTCACAGAGCCTCAGGTTCCTTATCTGGAAATCTCTTTAAATACTCTTTAAAGATGAGTGTTCAGGGCAAGCTCCTGCCTCAGAACTGGTACTCAGAAGCGCTGCTTTCTGTCCCCGCTGACTTGCAGTGTCTGTGTCCCTCTGGCATTCACTTCATGACATAGGAAATCATTGGCAAAACAAATCACTGGCCGGGCGCCTGGGTGGCTCAGTCAGTTAAGCATCTGTCTTCGGCTCAGGTCATGATCTCAGGGTCCCGGGATGGATCCCCTCGATGGGCTCCCTGTTCAGGGGGAGTCTGCTTCTCGCTCTCCCTCTGCCCCTCCCCACCGCTTATGTGCTTTCTCTCTCAAATAAATAAAATCTTAAAAAAAAAACCCCAAATCATTGACCCCCCCCAAAAAAAAATCATTGTTGGTACAGTTTCTGAGGAGAGTTTCCCATGTTATCTCACTGGAGTGTCCGCGAGGTATTTATGACCATCCTCATTTCACAGATTAGAAAAACGAGGCTCAGAGATGATAAGAGGATTTGACAGAGTTGCACAGCCAGTGTGGAGGTGGGGCTGAGGGGAGGCACACACTAATGGGTGAGATCCGTGTGGAGTGGCAGGGGGGCTAGGATTGTCCCCCTGGGAGTGGGGGAGGCTGGGGATGGGCCGAGATGTGGTGCAGGCCTTTGAAGAGTCAGTGTACCCCCAAAGCCATTCGTCTCTCCTCCAACCCCAAGGCAGGTGCCCCAGCAGTTTATATGCCTTTGGTTCACCACATACTGTCTGGACCACTTTTCATCCTCTCCGTCCGTTCCCCTCTGAGTTTTGGACTAGAGCTGGCGGGGACCTTTTAGGTCACTCCACTCACCCTGAGGAAGAGGCTAAGTGTACAGAGGTGAAGTGACCTGCCCAGGAGCACACAGTCCGTGGTGGGACTGGGAGGCGACTCGCAGGCATTGAGCAGCCCATGGCACAGCCCTGCCCCCTACGCGGTCTCCCTTGGTCCGGCTGCTGTACGCTGTCCTTCAGGGCGGACGCTGGGGTTTGTGTCCATTGCCCCCAGCACCGTCCAGTTCAATAAATGCTTGCTGAACAAATCAAAGGGAAAGTGAGCCGCTTTCTCTCTATCTTTTCTGAAGAGAGAACAAGAAATGCCTCCAGTTGCAGCCGGAGGGTTTTAGGTCAGACTCACGGTAGGGCAGGCGGCCAAGCTGCCCCGAGTCTCTGGAGGCTGTGTCCTCGATTGTCCTCTCTAGTGAGAGCCACGCTGGTTTAGGATTCTCTGGGGGGCGGTGGTGGTGGTGGTGGGGGGAATCCTATGCAGGCCTGAAGTCTGGACCGACTTCAGGCCTCAGGTTTCTGAGGGGATGCCCTTCCCAAGTGTATTTTTCTGTGGTTCAACTCCAGAAATTCTGTCTGGGAGGGAGCATCTCTCTCCCTCCCTCCCTCATCAGGCTGAGATCAGAGGCCTCCCAGAAATGGACATCCTTCCTCGGGCCCCAGCCCACCCATGGGCTTGAGCTCAGAGCCCAGGGATCTGGTCAGGGACGGGAAGTGCTCCGGCCTGCTGGAGATTAGGGTTTGGGGAAGTGTTACGTGTTTTAGGCAAACTCCGTGCCTGCCTTCAGAAAGGTCACGGCTTAAGAAAACACTACTTAAGCCGACAGCCTGGCAGGGTCTGTAGCTCCTCTCCCACAAACTGGCAGCCTTTCCTAGATGAAACCGGGAAAACATTGGACAGGAGAGAGAGGCTCTTCGTCTCCGAGATGAGCCCATGTTATGAAGTCTGCGTCTGCTTCTACTGCTGAGGATGTCTCCAGGGGTTCTGTGACTTCCTACAGATCTCGAGTTCACCTGAAACAAAGTCCCGAACTGGGCTGTGACTGACTCGTGCTCTAGGAGGCCGTCCTGGGTGTCTGGAACCCGAGTGAAGGTCCCCGGCTGTCACGACGGGCGTGTTCAGGGATGGGGCTTGTTAGGGCACTCCTCAAACTCGCACATAACCACGACTGGCCTTCCCGGTTGTTTGTTTGTTTTGTTCTTAGCCCTGAGGACGGATCCAGATGTTTCTGTTTCTCCAGATGTTTTTTTGTGGTAGAGCTGAAGAGCAGAGATAGGAAATGAGGGGTGTGGGGCAGGTGGGTTCTAGAGCCTTCCACATAACAGAGAACCAATTGATCATTGGTCCTCTGTGGGGGCCAGATTCCTCCTGTGCTGGACTTCTCCACGGAGCCCGCCTACCTTTCCAACCTTTCTCTTCTCTGAGACTCTCCATCACCAGCACTGTAATTGCTGTCCTCATACCCTTCACGTGTCACCCAAAGAACCAGCCCCGGCCCCTTCAGGAAGCACAGTTTGAGGAGGGCCTGGTGGTTTGGAAAACATTACGGGTGCATTATTGGGCATTTGTTCAGAACCAGAGGAAGACACGTGGGGACAGTACTATCAGATTCTTCCTCTGTCACTCTGTTCTTGTCTCTCCCATCCCCCTCTTCCCTAGTGGGGAGAGCGCCTTCTCTAAGGGCAGTCTGCTGGCGGCAATCTGAACTCAGATGCGTCACCCAGGCTGAGCCCAGTAAGGCCCACGGGGGAAGGTGCTTTCTCTCCTGCCAGGACATCTCCCTTTCGAGCAGGAAGGCTCCCTGAGGGCTAGCCTCCTTCCTTCCTGTTGTCGCTTCTGATCCTCCCCTAGGTGGAGGAAGACTTTATGAATGGGGACCTCACCGGCCCCTTCTGGAGAGGAGGGCAGATGTCTCGAACTCCTGGATGCTAGGGCAGGGACCTGGGGCTCTGAAGGTCCACTCGCAGGAGGAGGGCGGGGTCCAGAAGGTGGTATGTTCTATTTCAGTGGGTTAGTGGAGTGAGTCCACAGGATGTGGGGACGGGAACTGGACTGTTTCTGGAGAAGGGCGATGAGGCTGCAGTCTGTCCACGTGGGACTCTGTTGTGCGGTCAACACAGGCGGGAAACCCTGCCTGGGCCCGCTCACCTGTATTGACATGTCAGCCCAGCTGTCCGCTTAGGTTACGCTGTTCTCGGGTGCGTGCCGGAGCCTGGAAGCCTGGGTCCCCCGGTCCCTGTGCTGCCCTGGCCTCCAGCATGTGAGGTCAGGAACAGCTTTAAAACCCCCGCCCTGCTTCTCTTTTAGGACTTGGGCTGAGCTTGTAGTACTGGGCTGGTACTCTGTGGGAGCCGGGGCTTGGAGCACGTCTGGATGCCGGGTCTCAGCCCCGGGGGTGGGAGGCAGGCTGAGGAGAGCAGGCAGGAGCTGAGATCCCGGGTCAAGCTCAGGCCTTTGTCCTCTGTCCCCTTGGGGCTGGGTCAGCATCTCTTGCCTCTGGAGATTTCCGTCTCACGCTGGGAACTCAGAGGACACAGTCCCTCAGGTCGTGACCTCCCCCAAGTGCCCAGGCCAGGCCCCGAGCACGAAGGATGACTAGGACGGTGGGGGGAGAGGGTCAGCCAGCATCCATTTGCTCTCTGCAGATTTCGGGCTCTGCTTTGTCTTTGGAACCTGGAAGGATTCCATTCAACTTTCCAAACTTTGGTCTTGCTCTTGGCCTTGCTCAGCCCTCTGTGAGGGGACCCCAGGACGGACGACAGGTGCTCTGCCAAGCAGGCCCTCATCTCCTGGAGGCGCGGGCAGGTTGCTGGGAGTGGGAGAGGGGAGCACAGGGCAGTTGAGGAGAGCTTCTGACAGACGGAGCGGGAGGGTCACTGAGGTCTGCGACAGTCCCAGAGGTCGGGCCTGATCGTTGGAGGGCCTAATTGACAAATCAAGAATGTCTTCCTGTTGCCGCTGGTTTGGAGATGAGTGGGAGCCTGAGAGACCTGTTCCTGGGAATTTGGGCTTCACCCGGTGGGTGATGATTAGCCACTGCAGGAGTTTGAACGAAGGACGGGCGTGATGGTGGTGATGAATAGAGGGCCTTTCGTTGTTGAGTCTTTCCTGTGTGTACTTTATGTGTTATGACCTCTGATTTCATCCTCCCCGCAGCCCTCTAAGGAGGGTACTGTTATCCTGCTTCTCCAGAAAACCCGAATCTCAAAGGTCACCCAACTAGCAGGAGGTAGAAGTGTGATTCCAAAGCCAGACCCCGTGCAGGGAATGGTCAGGGGCTTTGGAATAATAGCGGCTGAATCTCCCCAAACAGGCAGTTGGTCCCTGTGGGCCTCTGACACCTGGGAGGTGGGGGTGCTCCCTCCAGGGGGAAGAGGAGGAGGAGGAGGAGGAGGAGGAGGAGGAGGAGGAGGAGGAAAGGAGGTGAAGGCCTCCAAGGGCGGAGCTGCCCTGGAGGGAGTCTTTGTGAGCTGTTTCCTGGAGAGTTCTAGAAAGGAAACTCCTAGTCACTCTGCCACCCTTAGGAGTGATGAGCTGTGTTCTAGCCCTCGTCTCTCCCTCCTTCATCCTCTCAGCTCTGGAGGGTGCCCTGGGGGCGGAAGGGGCCTCCCGCTGGGCTGACAGGATCCCAGCTGTGTGGGGAGAGCACAGGGAGGTCCCAGTCGCATCCTCCTGCCCAGGGACCTCAGGGCTCTGGGGCCACTGCCTGGGAGGCACAGGTTTCAGGTCAGGGGAAATGGGTGTGGGAAAAGCTAGGGTGGTAGCGGCCGCAGGCAGATTGATTTAGGCTCTGTCCGCTTTAGATGTTTGCCTCCCCCAGGCCAGTGGGCTGGTGAGGAGAGGGAAAGGTCATCCACATCCAAGTGCTAGATGAGCTCTGAGCGTAGGACACTATCTCAGCTCCACCCCCTGGGGCCTGGAGGTGGGCGGGGCTGGGGCAGGTGTCACACTCTTCCTGCTGGGCGGGCCTCGCTGGTGAAGGAGGCAGGTATTCCGGCTTGCTGGCCCCACCCCCTTAGTTTCCAAATCACAGGGTTGAGATGGGGCTCAAGAATTCACATATCTAACCAGAGAGTCCCTCTCTGAGAACCGTGTGCTAGACAACCCAGGGTGTATGGGGATGTATGGTGCCTCTTCCTTCGCCCAGCCTTGCTGCTCAGACAGGTGTGTGGTCGGGAACTCATCCTCTCCACCTGAGAAAGCCACGTCCTCCTCTAGGCCCCGGCCCAAAGGACACTTCCCCCTGTGGCCACACAGAGCTGTGCGTGCTGGGCCATCTGTCCTCTCTTTTCCCCTTTGGCCTGCATTTCTAGTGCTGTTGCACACTCCCTGAGGACTGGGGAATCACTCTCATTAATGGGGGGCCCCGTGGTACCTTGCACGGCCCCTGGCATATGGAGGAACCAGGGCCTGAGTGGGTCGGCTTCACTTGGGCCCTTGTTATGGGTAAGCCATTCTCCAAACCAGGAGATTGAGGTCTAGGTGGGGAGGGATTTCACAGAGGTCTCCCAGGCTGGTTAGGGACGGAGCCGGAAACTGCAACTGGCTTCTTGGACTCCTGTGATGCACTGTCTGTACAGACGATTTTAGAGAAAATTCCGTAAGCTGGAAACACCAGCCAGTTCACGAGGTCTTTCCTGTCCCAACAGAGATACACATTTACGTGTGTGGATGGAGCCTGCATACTGAGAGGTTTGTGTCTGCCGGTTTTTTGAAACCTGACATTTTGTGTACTCATTTTCCCACTGAGTGTACAAATGAGTGTCTTCCGCGGGATGTCCCTACGTTATCTCATTTAATTCTCCCAGCGGCACTGAAGGCGCACGTTTTTGTTCTACGCCTGTTGTAGGACATCCCATGGAGGCGATGGTCCGTGGCTTGCCTCATGTTTCCCCAGCACAGCCACACGGAGTTGGGGCTTAGTGCGGCCACTGTGGGTCCGGTGTTCTCTGTGCTGTCCCAGGCCGCCTCTTCCATTCCTGTGTGCCCGTGGTACAGAACTGATGGGTGACCCAATCTGAGTCTTTTTTTTCTTAAGATTTTAAAATTTTATTTGAGAGAGACAGAGAGTGCACATGAGCAAGGAGAGGGGCAGAGGGGGAAGCAGACTTCCCGCTGAGCAGGGAGCCCGATGTGGGGCTCGATCCCAGGACCCCGAGACCAGGATCTGAGCTGAAGGCAGATGCTTAACTGACTGAGCCACCCAGGAGCCCCTGATTCTTTTTTTTTTTAATTAAGAGTCCATTCACAGAACACAAAGTGAAGCACTACAAAGCACGTGAATTTGGTAGCGTGTAGCACGTTCACGGTGCTGTGTGGCCGCCACCTCAGTCCCATCCTAAACGTTGCTGTCACCCCCAAACCCAACCCCAAACCATGGGTAGGCAGTCCTCCTCCTCCCCGTCCTCCTCCTCATTCTGGCGATCTCCAGCCCACTTTCTGCCTCCATGGGCTTACCCACTCTGGGTATTTCATGAAAATGTCATCATGGAACGTGTGTCTCTGTGTGTCTGGCTTCTGTCACTCAGCACCATGTCTCTGAGGCTCGTCCATGGTGTGGCGTTTATCAGGATGTCATTCTTTGGTATGGCTGAATAATATTCAGTTCCACGGAGAGATCACATTTTGTTTATCCAGTGCTGTGCTTGTTGGCGACCTGAGAAAACTAAGGGCCAGTGTTGGGGGCTATTGTCTGAGAAGGGAGGGGAGCTGCGAGGGGAGTTTTTAGGCGGGGGGCTGTGTGGAGAGTTGGAGCGTGTCTCGCGTTGGTGGTCAGGGTTGGGACTGGACATGTGGCCTCGAGGGACTGAGGGGGCAGAGCCGGCTGAGGGAGCCTGGCAGAGAGGGGCTGCTGAGGGCTGTCACATTCCTAGAAGAGAGGAGCAGGCGGTTCAGGGAAATGTGGCTGAACTCCAAGGATGTCCCCAAGCCTGGATGTGAATGGCTTCACATCGAGGGATTTTGATCCAAAACCAAGGGGCGACCTGCTGCCCCGATGGAAAAGGTCCCGTATTTCCCGAGAAACAGCAGCGGTAGCTGCGGCCTGACCTGTGGGGCGGGTGTGCGAACGACAGGCCGGCTGAGGACGGCCGTGTCGCCCCAAGAGGAGCTGGCGCGGGCCACAGGGGTGGGGGGTGGGGCAGAGAAGGCCTGGACACCGTCAAGAGCCTTATAAGGAGCCCGGCTGGGAACGCCAGCTTGCTCGACCCTGTGTCACCCGAGTGTCCTTGTCCCTCCCCTCTTTACAGCAGTGGGTGCTCGTGAAACCATTGTTTGTGCCATTTGAGGGATCCTGGGAGAGACAGAAAGGAAAACAGCCTCGAGTCTCAAGAGCACGATTTCAGAAGGAAAAAATCCCTTTCCTCTCCTCTTTACTGCCTCCGACTCAACTGAGAACACCCCTTTGCTGGGCAGTGGGACCTGGCAGTTATCTTTGTAACTGACTAAAGAACTCTGGTTCTGAGTGTTTTCATATGTAGGTATCATTGTCACTCCGCTGTGCTGGGCCCAGCGGATCAGGAGATGACTTCCGCTGCAGAGATCTGTTGTTCCTCACAGTTCCCTGGGAGGGGGCGCCTCTCCGTGCGCCCCCGTCCCCCGTGGGGAAGCGCGGTGGTGGGTCAGGAGGCATCGTGAGGCGGAATCCTGGACGAGAGATTTTGTTGGGGTTTCTGCGGGAAGGAATGGGTGCGGCAGGGTGAGCAGGCTGGGGATGGGCTCGTTCGAATCATTTCAGGGGCTCGGGGGCGTGCGGGCGGTCCTGAGTCTGGTACCGGTCCCTGGGGAGATTAGGACAGGAGAGTCGTGGTCCGGCCCGTAACTGCTTCATAAAGGAGATGCTTGGCCCTTTGGGCTCTGGCTGGTTTGCCTGTGAAAGGCTTGCAAGCAGGTAAGAGGCAAGTCACTTGCTATCTCTAGGAACTGACTGGGCTGCCAGGTGTCAAAGTCTCTGAAATACAGATAAACAGACCCGACTGGTGGCGAGTGGCAAGGGCCTTGTTTTCAGCTGGCTCCTACTGGTCGTCCGTGCCTCCCCGTCTCGCAGGGCCTGAAGGAGAGCCGGCCGGAGCTCCAGCTTCGCGGCCTGCCTGGACTCTGCATCTGGAAGGAGGACTTGGAAGGTGGACGCACTGTCCGAGAAGACCCATTTCTGGCGCTCCCTCTCCATCAGCCTCAGGCTGGCGCTCCGAGCCTGCCCCCCCCCCCGGGGGGGGGGAGGGGGGCTGAGGGAGGAGCATGCAGGGGTGGGGCTGCCGCGGGCCACGGAGGGCCTGGGTCTCCTGGCTGCAGAATCCAGACCACAGCAGCCGGGAACACAGGCCTGGGGAGCCTACACTGGTTGGCCCGCAGGCCTTCACTCAGCAGCTCTGCCCTCTGGGGCCGTTCCAGCCAAAGGGCAGAGGCACTGATAGGAACACTAGCCATGGTTGTAGCAGGCTCGCTTCCCACTGCCTTCCTTCTGGCTTCTGCGTGCTGTCCTAATGGCACCCCGGGGCAGGGAGGGTAGGTCTCTTCTTGTCTGTGCCAGGTAGGCACATGAGGCTCAGAGGAGGCTGGAGGCAGGGGCTCAGACCCCAAAGTAAATAAATGTATTTACCAGACTCTGACAGGGTTTCTCTTGGGAGTTGATTGAGGCTAGGCTGTGCACAGATGAAAGAAGACAGAAATCCGTGTTTCAGTCATCTTCCCTTGCAGCCAGGGGGACTCACGCTGACTTGTCCATGCTCAGCTTGACTCCTCCGAGGGTGCCTGGCTAGTGAGCCGTGGTTCTGTGACTTTCTCACCACGCTCCCTCTGATTTGAAGATTCCCTAGTGCTGAACTCAGAGGGACTCTGGGGGCACACACACACACACACACACACACACACACACACGTAGCCAGCCCACAGAGCTGCCGGGAGCCCTGGTCTGATGGGGGTGGAGGCTCCCACTTCTTTTCCCCGAGCTGTCTTCCCACCCAGGAGGCCTGTGTGAGTGTTTGTTCTGGGCATAGTGCACATTCTTCTCTCCAGAACACAGCTGGAGAGATGGGACAAGGCAGGATCCAGGCCCCAAACACAGGCAGGGACATGGGCCAGCCACCCACCTTCTGGCCCCACCCCGCCGGCTCCGCCAGAGCGGGGAGTCCTGGGGGGGGCTGGTGAGGCAAGGCTAGAGGTACCAGAGAGCCCTCTGCTTGGGACGCTGAGCTGGCCAGCAGCTCAAGGATAATCCTGTCCATCCCGTGCGTCTGGGACAGGGTTTGCCAACAGTTGGACCTATGGGAGGAGGGATCTGTGTCTCCATTTGGGTCTCGTGTTCTCAGCAGTGGTGTACTTGGCCAGTGCTTGTTAGCCCGCATTCATGCTGCATTTTAAAGTCCCTTTCCGGGGCCTGCAGGTCGCATCTAGGAGCTTGGCCCCGGGCGGGACGGGATTGTGATTCAGCTACGGCACTGATTGTGCCCCTTCTGCTGGTACTCAGCCAACGAATGTTCTGTCTCCTTCAGTGTTTCCTGGGTGGGCATATCTCTCCTCTTCTCCCCTGGATTCCAAGGTCTTTGAGGGAAGAATTCCTTTCTCATAAACTAACTAGACTCGAAATGTTTGCTTCGTCAGGAGGACAGAGACCTTCCAGCTGTCATCAGAGCAGCATGGAAGAATGTGGTGGGAGAGAGAGGACTCCCTTCTGGCTGGAGGAACAGGGGAGACCTCATGGAGGAGGGACTGTGGATGGGCATGGATTCCAAAGAGAGATGGGGTTGAAAATGGAAGAGATAGGAGGACCGTGACAGGGCAGAGAGGAAGGAGGGACCCAGGGCTCATGAGGGGTATCGTGTGAGCGGAGGCACCCCCCCCCCCCCCGGCAGCTGGGAAGGGCTGGCTCCCGGGTTCATTCTGAATCTCATGGTCAGCAGGAGCCCTTTGGGAGCTTTTGATTGATGTGGTTGAGTCTTGCATCTGGCAGTGGGGTGGGAGTGAAGGGAAGGAGAAGGTGGCATCCTTCGGAGGATGGAGGTGAGACCCTCTTCCTCACTGTGCTGAGCCCCCCAAGAGCACACCTGAACTGTTCTTCTAGCGATTCTGGTAGGTGGATCTTCTTACCGTGTCACGGACGGGGAGATGGACCCAGGTCCCACCTGCTGTAGGTGGTGGGGCCATGATTCAAACCCAGGTCTTTCTTGCTCTAAATCTGTGCTCTCCATGCTACTCAACACAAGGGAAGATGTGGAGGTCCTGGTGAAGATATCCCTTGATTTCCTTGTCCATCTCATCAGTATCGAGAGATGCTTCCATGGTTTCCTTTTCTACTTTTTAGTGCCAGTCTTTGATTATATAATCAATGTAACGTAAATACATTTTCTTTGCCAAAAAGAAAATACGGTAGGCATGACTAGAGTCACCTTCCCCAACTGTGGTCCTTGGAGCTGCTCTGCTTTGGGATGCACAGGTTAGAACAAAGTCTTGCTTGCACGACAAAGGTCCCCTTTCCCTTCCACCATCCTGGTGGTGTTGTCAGCCACGTGGCCACCCGGCTTCCCAGCAGTCCCACGCTGTCAGGCAGCCAGAGTCAGTCCCAAGAATAGTAGCTCTGGGTTGGAGCCATGCTCCGCAGCCCCAGTCCTCCACCTCTGGGCCCGGCCCAAGCCATTGTGTCTGCCGAGTGGAGGGCTGTCCTCCTTGCCATCGACCTTAAAAGGTCCTGCTTGTGATCCAGGCATCCCTTGTGTCCCTTGATAACCAATCTTAATTTATCTGAGCCCTCCCTGCGTCTGTTTTGTTCTCAGCCTATCTTAGCTTGGAGACAGATGGGGGTCAGGGGTTCCCATCCAGTTTAGCAGAAGACACTTCCCTTTTGTGTCCTAACTGCGCTTTCTTTCAGCCCTCAGGGCCACCAGCACTGGTCTTGGAGGAGCTGGCTTTTCACGGCCCTTGTCCGTGCCCGCCCCCTCCACCTGCTTTAGCCTGGCCAGGCTTCATCTGGGGGGTGACCCAGAGTCCCATCACTCTAAATAATCACTATTGGCAGCATGGTGAATTTCCTTCAAGTTTTGTGAATCTATACACGTGCGTATCTGTAGGGGTGCAAGACATCTTGTTCTTTTAAAGATCTAATTACAGTTCTATAGTACCAGCCTTTCCATACCCTGCATTTTTCACATGGCCCAAAAGCACATTCTTGGTCGATGCTGCGTTCTTTTACATAACTGTATAACTTCATTAAGTGGATTTACCATATCGGATTAGGCGTTCTCCTATTATTAGACATTCGCTCACTTCCAGTATTTCAGTGTTCTAAGGAGTGCTGAGATGAAGGTCCTTGCACATAAAGCTTTTCCCTTATTTAGGATTATTTCCTTAGGATTCTCAGAAGTGGAATTACTGGGTCAGAGTTTGGACATCTCGAAGGCTCTTGACACATATTGCCAAATTGCCCTGCCGAAGGCTCGCGCTGGCGGGCGCGTCCGCTGGCTGGGGGAGCGGTGCCCGTCGGCTGTGTCCGGGAGCCTCTGGCTCCTTAGGTTTCAGATGAGGAGACCGAAGCGCATGGATGCGACAGCCGCGGAGGTGATTCTGGGACCCCGGTCTGCAGGCTCCCATGTTACACCTATTCACTATCCTTTCCACCTACTCATCCTTGAAGAACATTCCGCTTTCCGAGCTCTGTCCCAGCCTCTCTGGAGGGGCAAGGAGAGCGTAGCTAGAACTCTGCTGCTCCTGAGCTCTGTCGCTGCCCGGACGCCCCGTGCGCTGCGGGGAGCGTCTGCGTGTCAAAAGTTTAGGTCTCATCCTGGCACGCCCTTGCACACTTCACTTCACCCCCCAACCTTGTGTTCTCTTACCTGTTAATATGAATATTCATGACTGGCCTGCTTGCTTCATGGGGTCGGTGTGTGAACTGGCTCGTGCCCAGAGCGCCACGGTTCCGTAAGGGACCGTGTAAAGGAAATGTGCCATCCTCATGGCGGTTATTCCCAAAGCAGTCTGGGATGAGAGGCACTCAGCATTAGGGCACCAGAGGTCTAGCTTAAGTAACTAATTTGTAATACCATTTTGTTCCAGAGAAAATTTGAGGCCTCGGTCAGAGAGGCATGCCTCAAGACAAAGTAAAACTAGGAAAAGTGATTGGGTATGGTAATGTCCGTAAAGTTACTAACGCTTTACTGTATACTTAAACATTTGTTAAGAAGGTAGACTTCCCTGATATGCTTTTTACTACACTAAGCAGTATGGAGAGGGGAAAAAAAAGGTGAGCCATGAACATACTTCCAAAGGGACACTCATTACACCCTTCGAGGGTCAAAGAGAGACTCTTGTAACTGAAAGGTACAAGCCAGTGAACATGCCGAGAGCTTTCTAGACGGGCCTGTCCAGTAGTAGAAACATACCTAATGGCAGTTGCGTGTATATCTGAACATTTTTCTAGTGGTCACCTTCAAAACAATGAAAAGAAACCGGGACATTTATTCTTAGCAGTGTATTTTATTTAACTCAACATATGTAAAGTATTATCATTTTAACCTGTAACCAATATATTAAAAAAAATCATCATTGAGGTATTTTATGTCTTTCCTGAGTCTTTGAAATCTGGTGCCTGTTGGAGGCTTACAGTAGATCTCATTTTAGAGGAGTCACATTTCGGATGCTCGATAGCTCCTTGCAGCTTGTGTGCCGGTATTTCGAACAGCTGAGATATAGAACATTTCCAGTGTTGTAGGAAGTTCCAGTGGCTAGCTCTGCCCTGGACTTCCACCATTCAACTTGCCTTGGAAGCCACAGCTGTGGTGTGGAGAAGCCTGTGAGGGGCTGAGGCCCCGGGGAGGTATGCAGAGATAGCGCGCCCAGCCCTGTCCCTGGAGAATTTTCACGGGGAAGCTGGGCTGCTGGTCCCTAGGGAGTGCCTCTTCTGCTGGAGGAAGCTACATTGTGGGTCCTCTGAGAGGACCATTCTAACAGGGGAGTCTCACAGCCTAATGAAAGAGAAAGGTTCCCGGGGCACCTGGGTGGCTCAGTGTAGGTTAAAGCCTCTGCCTTCAGCTCAGGTCATGATCTCAGGATCCTGGGATCGAGCCCCGAGTCGGGCTCTCTGCTCAGCAGGGAGCCTGCTTCCCCCTCTCTCTCTGCCTACCTCGCTGCCGACTTGTGATTTCTCTCTCTGTCAAATAAATAAATAAAATCTTAAAAAAAAAAAAAAGAAAGAGGTCTCCACTTGAGGAGTTGGCGGTGAAGTTAGAAATTTGGAACCCACAATCGATGGTCATTTTCAGCAACATCGTTACAGCGGCAGATTACAGCCTAGCTTGTTGGGGTCCTGAAGGTGAACCGGAAGGTGAAGACGTGAAGGAGGCGGGGTGAGGGGAGGGGGCGTGATGGCACGAGCAGCGAAAACGTGGCAGAACAGGAAAACTGGTAGAGAAGACTAGTGAGGCTGGAATGGGGGGGGGGGCCTAGAGTTGAATTTGGAGTGTGTGGGGGTGTAAATACCATAAAGGTTTAGATGAGAGCTGATAAGCCAGAGCAATCTATTTTAGGCACTGAAGAGTGATTGGATAAAAATAGTATTTGGAGAAGATTATCCTGGTGGTGACGGCGGCCGTGGGCTTGCCGGTTTGGAGTGGAGTGGGGAGACTGGCTGGGGATCCAGACCGGAGGTGACGAAGGGCAAGTGGTGTGGTGATGATGCATGGGGCATATTCTGACTCATTCTTGCAAAACCTCAAGAAGCGAGCGCCTTCCAGTGTCCCCGTGTCATCTCGGCCCTGGGATCCCTGCAGCGGACCCTTCCAGACTGTGACGGCCTGGATGGCTGGTCCAAGTCAGGGCGCACACCCGCCCCTCCATCACTCTGTAGCCAGATGGCGTGTCTCCGCCCAGGGCTCGGCGAAGCCCTTGATTTTGGAGGAAGGAGGCTTTGTCAGAGATCACCTGGGGGCCTCCTTGCTGGCGAGACCTGGCCTCCAGGTCCTGGAAGCTGGTTGCCACGGCAATGGGCACCTGTCCCCAGTGCTCTGACAAGGAGGGCAGCCCACCGCTGCTTAGGTGCTGCAGGCCTGAGGGGTGGGGCATCCCAGACAGGGGGTCCTTGAAGCCCAAGCACCTGTGAGGGCCCAGTGGCTGGCGGGGCTTGGCGACAGGAGGTTTAACCCTTAAACTTCCCTTCTTCCTCTTTTTCTCTCCCCTCTTCTACACTCTACCCAGCAGCCTCTCGTGCTGTCTCCCCCACACGGGCCCCTTCACTGATGCTTGCTTTTTTCCTTTTTAAGATTTATTTATTGGGGCGCCTGGGTAGCTCAGTTGGTTAAGCGACTGCCTTCGGCTCAGGTCATGATCCCGGAGTCCCGGGATCGAGTCCCATATTGGACTCCCAGCTCTGCGGGAAGTCTGCTTCTCCCTCTGATGTTCTCCCCTCTCATTCTCAGTCTCTCTCTCTCTCTCTCTCTCTAATAAATAAATAAAATCTTCTAAAAAAAAGATTTATTTATTTATTTGAAAGAGAAAGAGGGAGAGACCATGCTTGCGAGTGGGGGAGGGGCAGAGGGCGAGGGAGAGAGAAACTTAAGAAAACTCTGTGCTCAGCGCAGAACCTGGCGGGCGGGCCTCGGTCTCACCACCCTGAGATCATGACCTGAGCCGAAACCAAGAGTCAGACGCTCAACCGGCTGCACTGCCCGGGTGCCCGTCCCTGTTTTATCCCTAAGATAAAACAGAGCTTGAGCCAGCACTGGTATAAGCCCTTATCCTCATCCCTCTTTCCACTCTGGTTGGAAAAAATCCAGTTCACTTAAGATCAGAGGGGGAAAATGGTCAAGAAAGGGAAAGAAGATCCTTCAACCAGAACAGGAGGGATTTAAGCTAGACATCAGGAAGAACTTTCAGATCCGGAAGTGCCAGAATGGACGAGTCAGTCATTCCTCCCCACGGCAGTCTTTGAGGCCGGGGAGACTGCTGCCTGGTGAGGTGGCTGAAAAGAAGGACTTAGGGGTTCTGGATGTTTCTGCTTCACCCTCCACTGTGCCACAAACAAAGAGTAAGGAAAAAGTCAGTGAGGCAAGACACAGAGGCAGTTGTTGGCAGGGCCCCTTTCCCTTCCACCTAGTTCCACCCATTCTCAGGAACACCAGGACCGAGACAAATTTAGTCCTTCTATTTTTTAGAGTTTATGGAGAAAAACATTAGCATAAAGTCCTTATTGGGCAAGGGGGAATTCCGTCCCAGCTGGACCTCGTTGCTTCCTTCCTAATTCTGGCAGATCACATCGTGTGTGAGTTTCCCCAGAGTGGTGGGAAGGGTGAGGCATGCGTGTGAGGGTGCCCGTGGGCGTGCACGCCTTTGCGTGCTCTGGAAGGCAGCGCGCTGGAGTGGACACGGGTCTTCAAATACGGCAGAAGTTCATCGAATGCCCATTAAGTGCTGAATGTCGTGCTGTTCCTGGAGGGACCCACACAGGCGGGTTCTGTCTGCACCCAGCTTACCACCTAGCGGACGGGGGGAGGCAGGTGTACGGGCAGCTACACTCAGTACGTGTGGGAAGGAGCTCAAGGGAAACCCTAGGTGGGGCCTGCCAGGGGGAGCGAATTTCAACAGGTGGATTAGGGTTTTGAAGGGGAGAGAGCTAGCAGGCCCTGCACTCTGAGGCACGCGGAGGGGGGCACCGAGGGCAGAAGGAGCCAGGCAGCGCGAAGGTGGGTGTGCGTCTTTGTGGGAGAGGAGGCAGATAGGTTTGGGGTATGGGTATGTCCTGGGGCGACAGTGGAAGACCAACTCTGGGGACATTGCCTGCCCTGGGTGGCCCATGTGTCAGCTGTCTGGCCCAGGAGACACCAGATTGAGATTTCGGTCTGGATGCTGGGCGTGGGTCTGATGGATCCTGTGAGTGGAGAGAAGTCGGTGTCCTTGAGAGTGGGAAGTCCTTCTGCTTATCACACAGGGCCCAGGAAGGAGGGAAAGTCCAAAGGGCAATTTTCACTTAAAAAAACGAAGCGGTGAAGTTTGCACAGTAACCCCCGCTGGTCCCCAGAACCCTTAGGGAGCAAGCCATTCTGTGACCTGCTTTTTCTAAATAATTAAGAATTTATGCCAGCCATTTATTCTTAGAATTATTTTTAAAGATTTTATTTATTTGTCAGAGAGAGAGGGAGAGAGAAAGAGATCACAGGCAGGGGGAATGGGAGAAGGAGAAGCAAGCTTCCCGTGGAGCAGGGAGCCGGATGCGGGAGGACTCCATCCCAAGACCCTGGGATCATGACCTGAGCTGAAGGCAGACGCTTAACCACTGAGCCACCCAGGCGCCCCTATTGTAACTATTTTTGATAGATGTCTTTCTAAAATATGTACTTTGTCCACCTCCTTAAGTGGTCCATGGTATAACCTTTTCCGTATGATTTGGGGAATCCTCGTGTGAGTAAATGACCATGTTTTGCTACAGAACAAGGCGGGCAGTGGGTGTGAGGGCGTTTGCCCCTGCACTAAATAGCCCGGCTGCCGGCCGTTTTGGATCACTTAAGCATACTCTAAAAAAATCACGATCTGTCTTCTTTCTCGTTAACAGACCATCACTTACCACTTCTGAAAGTTATCACAGTGCCTGCCCAAGCAGCTCTCCACCGCCCCTCCCCCACTCCACCTCCACTTCTAATTTGCTATTTCCAAACTGCACAAGCTTGGCAACTATATTATTAGAATTTGTGGAAACTAACAGTTATCAGCTACTTAGTGATAACTGAGAGTATCATTTATGGGTAAAGTTCACGAATGTGAGTGCATAGTCTTAAGTGACCTCTGTTTTGTCCCATACGGTGCCTTTTTGGTTATTTCTGGGTTCTCAGCTGTGCTGTGGGAGGATGAGGTACCACCATAAATACACATTCTTTCTATGCAAAAATAATCCGATTGCCCCAAAGGATCTAAAATCAACTAAAAATAGTTGACTTGTTAAGGTGGGAAAATTTCGTTATCTTTGATTTGGGTAAGAAAAAAAAATTTAAGTCAGATTCAGTTAAGAGAATGAAAAAATATTTTTAAAGTTAGAGAAGAATCTAGAATGTCACCATCTTAAAGTCTGCTGTTTTACGGGTGGGCCGGAGTCCTCAGCAGCCCGGGACAGAGGCGCGGAGGGGCGGCTGGCCCGGGGCCGAGCCGCTGGCGTGCAGAGGCCCCTGCTGGTGGCCCCAGTGGCTGCCAGCTAGCGCGCATCTGGCTGGGCCAGCCCAAATGGGCACCGTGCACGTGTTAGCTCTCTTTCATGTGACACCACACCCCTAGGAGTTAACGTCCTTGTCCTCATTTTGCACGGGGACTTGGAGAAGTGGAATAACGTGCCCATGGCCGCAGAGCTCAGCTCTGAGTGAACAGGTTTGAGCTAAGGCCCGCCTCACTCCTAAACCTTGTGGTCCTTTGCACCCCTGGGGGACAGTGGCGTTGGTGGAGTGTGTGTGGCTGCGGGGGAGGTTTCGGCGGTGGGGACCTGGGCGTCTGTGCCAGCTCGGACGTCTGCCTCGACTGTGCCCTGCTGCAGACACCTGCAGACATGGACGTGCCCACAGCCTTCCTCCTGGGTGCCATTGTCCGGGCCCAGTGCAGTCAGGGTCACGTTGGAGCCGCTTGGGGTGGGGGAGATGGTGGAGGCCTCCCCGAGGATGCAGGTATCCTCCCCTCACCAGAAAATAGCTTGTTCCATGTGTGAGTGGTGGGACGCAGAAGGGCAATCTCTGTGTGTGTGTGTGAGAGAGAGAGAGAGAGAGAAACTGGCACACAGAGAGATGAAGAGGAGGGAAACATCGGTGCCCTGTGCCTGTGGTCAAGAGGCCAGGTTCAGGCTCAGCTGAGCCGCTCCCCTGTGGCTAACGGGCTGGAGGCCAGCTTCATGTCCTCTGGGCCTCAGGCCGCCATCCTGAGGGAAGAGAGTCGGACATGGCTTCTTGGTCTCTAAACGTGGGGTTTATGAGTGCTTCCAGGAGCGCGTCCTCACCTGCACACACCAACCCATCGTCACTTTTTCCTCAGACTTTGTAACACCTGGTAAGTTTCTTCCCCTCCTTGAGCTCCCAGAGCTTTCTCTTCAAGGTTTCTCTGAGGAGAAAAAAAAAAATCTTTATTGCATTTGTAGCTCTCTCTGTCTGATCATTAAAGCCATACACGTCTCTTGAACACCATCTGGAAAATTAGAAAAAAAAGTGTAAAGGAGAAACTAAAATCACCCTTAATTCTAAGACGTCTCTGTATGTCCTTCTAATAGTTTAAAACCAACATTAATGTAATACAGGATGTACTGTTTTGTAACTCGCTTCTCCCACTCCGGCCACTACATAGTGAATTTTTCTTAATTACGTGAAGTAAATTTGATGCGAGGAGGAGGCACCTGTCCAGAACGGGCAGGCCCCCTGAGGCCTGTGTCAGCCTCCCTGCTTCCGTCGGGGCCTCTGGAAAGCGCCCTGCCCTTACGCTTAGAGTCCCAGCACGGTGGGGAGGCCATGAGGGAGGGGGCATGGTGGGGACTGCGGGGGCTCCTGGGATCGGAGAGGGATCAGAGAGGAGGGGTGGGGCTACTTGTCTGGAGGCTGGGAGCAGATGGCTGGGGCAGCCAGCTGTAGGGCCACTGGCCGCCCTGGGACCTGACCGCCCATTAGCCTGCAAGGCTGTGTGGCTCACAGCCCCCCAGCCTGCCGAGGGGACCATGCATATATAGTCTGCCCCATGCATAGCATCCCCTGGAGCTGCGCAAGGCCAAGGGTGGGCCAAGGCCCAGGGGACTGCCTGCGTCACCACTTGGAGTTAACAGGAGCCCCGGGCCCTGGAGACAGCTGAGCACATTTCATGGGCTGAGGTTATTTTGGTCCTGTTTCCATCCCATGGCATTTGGACCTTGGGAGGGGGAGATGGTGGGAGCTGGGCCACAGCAGGGAGACCAGAGTCAACCCCCGGAGTGTCCCTGTTTCTCAGCCTCCTCAATTGGGTGAGGGCTGCCTCTCAGGAAGGGCAACCCCATCATCCGCCCTCCGTCCTCACCGCTGGCGTTTCTCCCTCCTTCTGGGTGGGAAGTCATAACTGTAATTTATAGCCGCTCTTTCCCAAGAGATGATCTTTCACTTGATTTTGTCCGAGCTGCACTTGCCGTCTCCAGCATGGCCCACAAGGACATCTGGAAGTGTTTAGACGGTCTGGTCATTGGGCAGCAGCCCCACGGACTGGCTAGGAGGGGTGGGTTTGGCCTAGTTTAGTGGCCCAACAGCCTCGGGGATGGCACGTGCTTTGAAAGTCTCAAAATGTAGCTCATTTTTCTCATCTCAGGCCCACACAATTTTGCTTCCTTTCCCATCCATCTCCTCCCATCCCACCTGGGAGGGGCCGGCATGCCTGCACATTCTTTGAGCTTCCGGGAACCCCTTGGCCAGTCTGTTTGGGCAGCTGGGCCTCGTGTGCAGGTGCGCGGGGCGGCCCCCCTAGCCCCAGGAGGGGCAGCGGGAAGCCTGCTGGCTCCTACCCGGGGCTGAGTCAGGATAGCGTGCCGGCAGTGCTTGCTTCTGGTTTTCTGAAGTCAGCTTTGGCCACCTCATTCCAGGGAGGAGGGAAACCTCCAAGTGCCCACCTTGCCCCTACGAGTCTCTGTTTGTAGTACTTGGTTGAAGTTTGAGTCAGTACTCCCTTCTCGTGAGATTTTGGGGGACGGACCACAGAGATGAACTCGCAGGGGTTCAGACCTCAGCCTGACGCCGTGAGCAAGTGAAGGGGGAGAAAGGAGCAGGACAAGGCCATTCTGGGAACGTGACTGGGTGGCCCAGCTGCCAGGTCCAGGATACCCTGTGCCTTCACCCACTGCCACCAGAGCCCAGCCCAGACCTTGTTCCTTACTTCACGACCTCCGACTTCCCGAAAACAACCTTTTGTCCTCCTTTGGGTCTCAGCCCCTCTGCAAGTCGAAGGAAAGCCGTAAACCCTCCCCGTAGGGAAGGGCACCTGTACGTGCAAAGAAAGCTCAAAATCCTCTTGGGCCCTGGGCTCCTGAAGACCACCTGTGCATGCCTCAGATAGAGCCCGCGCTAACCAGATTGCACCCAGCAAGGCTGGCCATCTGCGGCCCATCCCACTAGCGTGTGCAGGAGGGGGACAGGCTTGAAGATGCAGGGCGAGGGTGTGTAGGGTGGGGGAAAGACTGGCCTGGCACCGGGTGATCTGGCGGCCCCTGAAAGCTGCCCCGTACCTGTCCTGATTGCAGACTTCCAGGCCACCAGCTAGCTCCCTCTGCTTTCCCCCTTTTACCACAAGCCACGAAAAAAGTCAGGCCCAGCTGTGAGCCGTGTCTTCCAGGTAAGGGTAGTGGGGTGAGGGAATGGGGGTGGGGGGATCTCTCTTCTGGGCTGGTGGCTCCAAGGGTTTGTCCAACTTCCCAACAGCTAGAATCTTGATGGTTCAGGGACTGTCAGCCGCCCGTCGCCCAAGCCCACCTGCTCTGCGCTCGTGGGCAGACCACTTCCCCAGCCCTCCCTCTGGCTCGGGCCCCACTTGTAGCCCCTGCTGCTCGTGAGAAAGGACAGGGCCATTTGCCTCTCCCTACAAGCCAGGCTCCCCAGCATGCTCTGTCCCCTTTGTTTCTTGGGGCTCGGAGGCCTGCTTGGACATCTGCGTCCTCTCCATTAAATTAGGTTTAGGTCATGTTCGCTGTCCTTTGGAGCTGATCCTGCTCCGAGCCAGGGACAGTGAAGTACTTATTCTGGGAGAGGTGACTGACCCTGTGGTCAGCGAGGGGGAAAGTTATAGGTTTTTCTAAGCTCTGGGTTAATGTCACACGCCTCCCTGCACACGGTGCTCTGCTGGGGGCGTAGCCGAGAGCAAGCAACAGATGTGGGCTGTGCTGGGCCCAGGTTGGGCCCTGACACGCAGGGAGTGAGGGTGGGGTGGGGGAGGGCTCTCTGGGGAGCGCTCTCCATGGGCAGATGCACCCTGCTGGAATCAGGGGCAAAGGGATCAAAAGATGTAGGGACAGGACTACAAATCCTCGCCCAGAGGAAACTCTTCAAGCTGTGTTCCTGACTCTTCCGAGCCAGTTCCCCTCCTGGGCTGGAATCCTAGCAAGGATCTTCTCATGAGGTTTGTGCTTTTATTCACATCCTCCTCCGCAGGGCGGCCGGCTGGAGGCCTCCCCGCCGTCTCTCTAGCTCCCAGGCCTGTGTCACCTGAGCCCTCATTGTTGGCACCTGAGTTCCATGCCTCACTGAAGACCCTTCAACCTCTATCCCTCCCTCTCTCAGCTGACCTCCTGCGAACCCTTCTGGCCTCTCAGAGCCAGCCCAGGACCTTCTCCTGCCCAGGGCGCTTCCACTACTGACCTGGCCTCTCTTCTGTCCCTCTAGGCCACCCTCCTCCCTCCATCCCTCCTGGCCTTCTCAGCCTCCTCCCTCCTCGGCTCCCTCCTCAGATGCTGAGCGTGGGCACCGGTTCTCCCGAACCTGCCTACAAACCCACCCTCTGTCTGCCCCAGGCCTGCCTCCATCCCCATGTTCTCTTTCTTCCTTGTCACCACCAGCTTTCCCGACAGGGTGGTTCTCAGTCCGTGTGTGTCCCTAAGCTCCCCAGTTCTACCCCCCAGGGTGAAAGCAGCTCTTGCTGCACATTTTGGGGTCTCCTGGCTGTCCCATGGTCGCGGCTCCTTAGTTTCTGGTCTTCCGCCTCTTGTCAGCCTGGCTCTGCCTCCTTCCTGACACTCCCGCGCTATCTCTTGTCTTGGCCTCTGATCCTCTCCTTCCTCTTTAAGCATTGTTTCCCAGGCTCCATAGTGGGCTCTCTGCCAGCTGATCTTGCCCACCTCTGTGATTCAGTAATTGTCCCCATATCTATCCCTTGGCCCAGGCCTCTTTGGAGATACACTCGCAGATTTCCAGCTGTCTGTCGCTCCCAGGCTATGTGTCCTTTGGGCTGATGGTTTTGACTCTGAAATGTTATCGCTGTTCCTCCCCGCCCCCGGGTCCTCTCCTAATGTGCCCTGCTCTGCCCCTCATCTCTCATCCACACCATTGCAACAGCCCTGACGTGGTCGCCCTGACTCGGCTCTCTCCCTCTTTGGTGCATTTGCCACACAGCTGTGATGCTGCATCTCCATAACTCAGGTCTGAGTGTACTGCTTCCTGGCCGTTCCAGCCCTCGATATTGGCTTCCCCCACCTGCCCTATGTACCCGCACAGCTGTCTCTCCAAACCTCGTTGGAATGCTTTCTGTCCTTCCTGCTGCCCACTCTGCCACTACTCCTCTGCATTCCCGAGCCCAAGTTAAACCTCACCTCCTCCAGGAAGCCTTCCTGGACCACGCCTCAATACACAGGGATGGGCTCTTTCCTTCCTTTCTTGGGGCCCTTCGGGGACCACGCTCACCCAGCTGTTGTGCTCTCCCTGGTTTTCTTTGTCTCTCTCCCCCTAGACTGGGTGTGTCTCAAGATCCAAGACAGGCCTTATTTATTGCTGATTTCTCCAGCCCTAGCAGAGTGCCTGGCCTGCCACTGGCCTCAGTACGTTTGTCTAATTAATGTTGTATGAAGATAAATTCTCTCTTGCATTGGCTAATAGGTCTTTTTAAGGGAGGTTACTCTGTCACTGAGTTTGAATGCTTCGTGTGTGTGTGGCTGGGCTGGGCTGGGCTGAATGTTCTTCTCAGCAAGAGGCAGGTTTCTCTCTGCAGTTTGTAGGATTTGTATATTTTTATCACTCTCATTTCATGTATTCCCTCTGTGGTTTTCCCCCAGCTCCTTGTTGTGCTGGTCACATCCCGGGCAATTAATACAAACTCCCAGATCAATGAATTTGGCCGAATTGATTTTTTTTCCCCTGGCTAACTTCTCCAACCCTTGGTATTTTCTAAGCATGTAGAAGAGGTCTCAGAATCTAGGCTCATTTAATTAACAGTGTAATATCTATGGGCTGAAACATCACCAATGAGGTAAACATATTGAACAAAATCACCTAATGCATTTCAAAGCCTGATTCCAGGGATTATCACAGTGTTCCTGGGATAGCTTGCAACACACAAGCACAGGTAACTAAATCCGTATTTATACATGTTTGTGTATATTTCCATCCTAATTCTCTAGGTTTTCTATATATCTTAATTTTGTGAGTTTTGGTTTCGTTGATTGTAGGACATAGCCTTGAACCTCAGGGGTGTTCAATCAATTTTTGTGGGACGAATGGACGAATGATGGAGCAGACTAGAACTTGAGGGAATTTTCTCTCCTGGAAGACGTGATTTCTCATGGATCTCATGTGTCCACAGGCTGTGCTCGGTGATGCATCTGGCTGCCTCCCTTCTCTATTCTGGAGTGGCCAGTTTCTGCTGGAGTTGCCTTCCACACTGACAGGCTCACGACCTTTGGTCACTTGCGTTGTGCTGAGAAGACCCAGCTGTGCTGCTTCTAGAAGCCACAGGCAGTGGGGGCGGGCAGGCAGCGTGGGAAGAAAATTTCCACGGCCTGGAAAGTAAAGGAGGCTGGTCGGGAGTGTTTCTTAAAGGTCCTTGGAACTGCCCAAGGAGGGTGGGGTGTCCCCTTGGGTAGCAGATTTTGGCCCAGGGTTCAAGAACCCCCCTGGGGGAGGGGACGGTGTTGGAGTATGGGGACCATAAAATTAAGTGTCAAGACCAGGACAGTTTTGACAGTGAGGGCGGGAGCACCATGAATAATTGCTCCGAAGCAGCAGGCATAGACCAGGACCAACCCGGGCAGATGGGAACATACGATGTGGAACAGGCGTGTGCTGGGCGCGCTTCAGTTCTGTCCGGAGAGCGCTCTCGGGGAGGGAGCTGGAGCACTGTGGCACCGTTCTGGGAAGTCTGGGAGATGGCCAGTGGGAGTTAGGGTCCCAGGCCGCTAACATCCTGTGGGGGACCCTCTCTCAGGAACTCAGGGCTCTGGGCGCCAGGGGGTGTTGGGTGTCAAGGCTGAGGCACCCGACTTGGCAGCTGCCCCAGGCTCGTGCACACCTGCGTGCCTCCCTTCATTTTCTCTTGGCCTCTGGGGTTCGGAAGACGGCCGGATCTTCTGAAAACCTTTCCACGGGGCCGATGCCTCTGTCTCCGACTGTGTCTAGGGCAGGCCTCCCAAG
>CM052799.1:135052799-135152069 GCA_028533885.1 Nasua narica
TACTGCTGAGCTTCTCGTTCTGTTCTCAGAGGAGACAGCTGGTCCCATCTGCAGCTGTGAGCTGCAGGCTGTTTATTATTAAATCTCCCTCAGGGTCTCTGCCTGGGGCCTAGCGACCTCAGGCCCTCCGACCTGGGAATCGGAGGTCACGTGGTTCATAACATTCGGAGGGGCCTTCCTGGGTCAGAGCTGCAGGGAGTCAGGAGCGTATTCCCTCCCTTTCATAGGGCAGGCCAGAGCATTTCCAAGGCCTGCCTGGAGGAAGGGTGCGTGTGCACGCGGGAGGGGGCGCCTGCGTGGGCACATTTTCCTCTCCTTCTGCTTGGCCTCAGAGTTTTAGCCTCTGTAGCAGAGTGGTAGAGGGGGCTTTGTGTGGGGAGCTTTCTGCTACCATGCATGGCCGATGCTATGAGCCTAAAATTAGCCCGGGAGGCGGGCCCTTCTTCATCTGGCGGTCCTCGCCCTGGAGAGCTTGGCCTCCTGCAGGAAGGTGGGAACCGGAGCTCCGCCCAGACGGCCGGCCTGGCCCAGGCATTGCAAGCCGCCCTGGGGCCGGGGCAGAGCTGCTAGCATCTCCGGCTCTCCAGGAGGCCCAAAGAGTTTCCCTCTCCCCTCTCAGCCTTGTCAGCTGTGGGGAAGACCAGGCCCGGAGAGTGGCTCGTCTTGGAGCTTGCTCCAAGCGTGAGGCTGCACCGATGCACTTCACGCTCCTGAAGCGGCAGCCGTGGGGGCCGCTGCCAGGCTGGGCTGGGGGGACAGAGGCCTCCTCCCTTCCTCCTTGTCATGCACTGTGGCCACCGCCTGCCACGGTGCTTTCATGCAACTCAGAGCACTGGAGACGTAATTCAGAGTTGCCCTAAGGCCTCACCAGAGACTGCATTTTCCCTTTGAGCTTTCCATCTGTTCAGAGGGCGCGTCTCTTCGTCCGCGGCCTGGGCTGTGGGCGCGTATCTGGGTCCGGGGGTCCCTTACATGCACTGTCGCTAGAGGGGTGCGACAGAGCCGGAGCACCCCCTTCCCTCTCCAGGACGGGGCCAAGACTCAGCCATCCAGCGTGCAAGGGGGTCACTGTCCCCCAAGATCCGGGGCAGACCCTGGGGAGGCTGTGGAGGAGGCTGAGGATTCCAGAAGAGAGCCCCGGGGCCCAGGGATTCCAAAGTCCACTGAATCCTTTACGTTCGGGCTTTTTTCTTGTTCTGGTGAAACATACACAACATCAAGGTTGTCACTGTAACCATTTTTGAGTGTCCAGTCCAGGGGCAGTCAGCACCCCCAGCCATTTCCAGAACTTTTTCACCATACTAAGCAGAGACCCTGTCCCTATTAAATCACAGCGCCCCATTCCTCCCTGCCCCCGGCCCCTGGTAACCACCATCCTAGTCTCAGTGAATTCTGCCCCATGTAAGTTGAATCACACGAGGTCTGTCCTTTTGTATCTGGCTTATTTCACTCAGCGTGACTTCTGTGAAGTTAATCCGCCTTGCCGTGCGGGTTCGAATTTCATTCCTTTTTAGGGCTGAGTACTATTCCGTTGTGTGCATGTTCCACATTTTGTTCATCCATCCACCCGTGGACGTTTGGGTTGTTTCCACTTATTGGCTGTGGTGAGTAACGCTGCTGTGAACGTGGGTGTGCAAATATCTCTTTGAGTCTCTGCTTTCAAGTCTTTGGGGTGTGTCCCCCAAGGTGAAATTACTGGATCCCATGGTAATTCCATGTTTAATTTTTTGAGGAACGTCATGCCGTTTTCTGCAGTGGCTGCACCACTTTACCCGCCCCCCCGGCCCCGCCATGCACCAGGGTGCCAATTTCTCCACGTTCTCGCCAATGCTCCATGCTTTTTTAAAGACTGGATTAAGTATCATCCAACTTGGGGACAAAGGGATAGAGGTAATTTTAGAGGACTTTTCTGGCATTAAAGGGTTGTTTCGTCCTCTGTTGGGAAAGGATGTCTGGGATCAGAGTGTCCCACGCAGAGGGAGCAATCAGAGCAAAGGCCCTGGGGTGGGAATGTGCCTGCTGGCGTTTTTGCCGAAGCACAAGGAGGCTAGCGTGGAGCAGAGGGAGGTGGAGGGAGGTCCCCAGATAAGAAGTCAGTGGAAGGGAAGGATGCAGACTGCGAAGGGCCTCAAGGACCCCTTGTCAGGACTGGGTTCTAACTTCTGCTCTGCGTGCAGTGAGGACCACTAGAGGGTCTGAGCAAGGGCTGATATGATTCTGACTCTGAGTTCAAAAGGACCCTCTGGTTGCTTTGTTGAAAAGAGACTGTAGGGGGCAAGGGTGGAAGGTGGAGAGCAGCTTTAGGCATCCAGGTAACCCCTGACATGGAGGAAGGATCTCCAGCATGGAGCCCTGGACGTAATAGGAGAAGCTACCGGGAGACAGGCGGAGAGGCCTGCTAAACCTGGTACGTAATTCATAGGGCCCAGTGCAAAGTGAAAGTGCGGGGCCCTGAGAACTTTGAGTTGAATACAGCAGAGCGTTAGACTGAGCGGTTGCCCGGATGGCGCACTTGTGAGGCTTGCCCAGCCCTACACCAGCCAGCTTCTCCCAGGCCGGTGAGCAGCACCGCCACGAGACACGGCGCCACGGAGCCGATTCCCGGCACCTGTGGGGAGAGGCTCCTGGGATGGGTATTGTGAGAACCCGCGGCACAGGCCCCAGGTTAAGGGCTCTCAGGAGGATGGAGACGGTGATCTAGTGACTAAAGCAGATGCTGAGCTCCCAGCCCGCCATTCTGGCACAAGATGACGGAGACCTCAGCTCTGAGAAAATTCTTAGCATTTTCTAGAAAAGAGAGAGCTGCTGTCCTTCAGTAATGGAAGAGTAGAATAATACACTCTTCTTATAAACAAAAATAATGTGTTAGCAGTTTGCACTTATTAACGCGTATAAAATCCTCAAACCACCTGATGGGGAAAGTACCGTTCTTATCCCGTGCAGAGCAGGGCACTGACGCGCACACGGTCTCAGCAACTCGCCCAAAGTCACACCACGCGGTGGAGAGGCCAGAAATGGCCCCTGGGCTTGCTGTGTCCTGGGCAGACCCCTGACCTCCCACTGCTAGTGCTAACTGTGAGCTCCCGCTCCCTCCCCGTCCCGGAGAAGCGAAGGAAGGGGAAAGATGGGGGAAGCCATGCCTCTCTGGGATCCACATCTGTCCATCCCTTTCTCAGACAGTAATGGTGTTGGCAGTAGTCTTGATTGGCACGATTAGTGCTGTTCGGTATAGCGACCCACTGTGTCCTCATGCCGACCTAGAGGGTATCTTGGTTCTACAGAAGAGGGGACTGACGCCCCGCCAGGTACTTGCCATGCACCATGGGGAGCACATGCTGTTTGCGCTTCTTGTGGGGGGTGGAGAGTATCTGAGGAGCGTCAGAGGTGGGGACCCCAGGCCCTGGCACTGCGGGTGCACACCTGCCCTGATCTCAGGTTCTGGGACAGCCAGCCCGCAGAGACTGTGCAAAGGGCCGGGTGTTGGGCAATTTGGGTTGCTAATGAGGTTGACAAAGCTCGTCACCCAGATCCCACACCCCTCTTCTCCACACTTCCTCCTGTTGGGGGCCCATCCCTCAACGCCAGTGGTTTTGCCCGCAGGGACCAGAATATCCACTTGAAGGCAGAGGGCGTCAACCTCATTTTCCCGCGCACCGGCTTCAGCTTCTTGCCCATTTTCATGGCTCCCCGTACATGTTTGTGGTTGATGATCATGCTGATGGCGTTGGTCATTGTAACCGGGAGCTTTCTGGCTTCTTTTTTCCTAGGAGACCGAAATGTTCAAGCTTGGACTCAGGGTTTCAGAGGCCAGGTGAGGGACGAATGACTTCTAATTAGGGAAGGAGCCCCAGGTAGGAGAGTCTGACCCATTGTTGGGAGAGGCTATTCAGACCCCGGGGTATCTGGCTGTGTCCCTTGGGGTTAAAAGGACCCGGATTTGAATTCTGACTCCGTATTTGCTGTTTATTCTGCGTAGCCTGGGATTGCATTGGTTTCTCCTCTGAGTCTGTTTTTTCTTCCGCAAACGTGAGGATAACCTACTAAAGTTAACGTAGAAGTCCGTGGTGAGACCCTTAAACAGAAGGACAAATGCAGGTTCAGAAACTTTCGGAGGCTGTCGTTCAGGCAGTCTGAGCAGAAGCCTGCTGGGCCCCGGGGCCCTGGCTGGGTTTCTCACCTTTGCCGTTACCGAGCACCCCTTGCCGAACTCCCTGCTTCTCGGAGCCCCCGTGAGGCGACCCCGCCCTCACCCCCGCGCCCGGCCCACGCTCTGAGCTGTCGTACACGCCTCTCCTGACAGCCTTCATTGTCTGCCTCACCCACTCTCTTCTCACACCTTCTCCCCCCTTTCCTGTCTCCCCCACTTCCGCACCCCCACCCCGAGCAGCAGCAACTGCTCTCCTAGATTCTCTCAAAGTTCTTGCAAACCCACCTGCTCTGTGGGTCTCTCGCCTCTCTCCTCCTGCGCTGTCTGTCCCTTTCTTACCTATCACGCTCCCCTCCCCAGAGTGGACAGGCTCCGTGTTATTCCCAGAGACTTGTCTCAGAAGTCCGCCTGGAGGGCAGGTCTCGGCCCGAGGGAGCCTGGCCCAGGCTCAGCCTCACAGTGGTTCGTGAGGTCCCCTCCCGCTCTCTCCACTCCTACCCTGGGGCCCCTGTCCCCGTGCCACCCCCATATCAACCCCACTCTCCAGCCCCAGAACCTCTGCCGGGATGACACCAGCTGTGATCCCAGAGCGCCTGTAGTGGCGTGTGTCCCTTGCCTGGACGCAGCGGACACCTGTGTGGTGGGCAAGAGCAGTGTTTGCAGGGAATGTTCGTGTGTGATGCCGTGTCCCCCTTGTACCGTAGAAGGAGGGAGCTAGCCAGTTTCAGGAATTCACTTTGCTTGAGGAATCTCAGCCTGACTTCCTGCAAGCTAGGACACTCGGGAAATGAGAGTGTGGGACAGGACACCGGCAGCACAGGCCTGCCATGCAGAGTCAGAGGAAGGCCAAAGAGGAGCCTCCCTCCCCGGGGGGGGGGGGGGGGGGGAGTTAGGTGACTCTCTCTGTAGTAACTGAGGTCGCTTTGATCGGAACATTTTTTACTTCTCTCCCTTGATCTGCACACTAACCCTGGGCCATAGGGTGGGGTTGGTGTTGGGCATCTCCTTTTACCTTTCGGGAAACAAAGGCATGAAGATACGCAACTAAAGACATTTGGCCAGTCCGACTAGGGCCGGGACCTGAGCCACAGGTGGCTTTCCTTTGCTAGGGCTCTTTCCCCCTGGCACTCCCTTGGCATCTCAGGCGGGTGACGGGGATAAGAGCCCCCAGTTTCCTGGGGTTCCCCAGGAGAGTGTCAGGCTGCCCTCCGGCAGGCTGGGATGAGCCGGCCCCTCGAGCCTCTGGGGAGCGAGGTGGCCATAGCGAGGGTGCTAGGCCATGGTCCTCATTATCACTCACCCCCATCCCAGGCTGGGAGACCCTGGCTGGCCTCTGCCTGGGACTCTCTGCTCTGGGAAACTGGGCTCTTGGTCAGTCTATCATCTCAGGGTAGGTGGCCCTGTCCTCCTACGAGGGACGTGGGGCCACTGGGCCTGCAGAGGCTACGGGTCACCGCAGGACTCTGGCGGGAAGCAGCCCTGGCGAGGAATAGCAGAGCGGTGGTGGAGATGCGTTCTCCACACCATCCCTCTTTATGGGTTCCGCAGCCTCCCTCCCAGGCGGTTTGGGGTCCGGTGACTGACCGAGTTGCTGCCTGTGGAACACAGGCGAAGCCACATACGCCACAGCGTGTGCCACATCCGGGACCGGCCCGCGAAGCTACTCTGTGCCGTCCCAGTCTTCTCCCGCCTTTCCACGGTGACCTGACAAGCACGTGGTCCAGAGCGAGTCGAGCGCTCGGCCTGTAATCGTGTCTTCAGTGAGCCAGAGCTAAGCTCGTACGGCGGTGGGCCCCCGAGATTCCGGGGTGTACTTGTCTCTGTGGCCAGGCCCGGCCGCTCTCACACAGCAGCACATGTCAGTCCGGGACCTGGTCCCCGCTGTGTGTCTGATCCTGGGCGCCGCATGTGTTTCCTCATCTGAGAAAGGAGAGCGTCCAGCCCTTTTGGGGCCCGAGCCTTGAAGATGAGCGTCGAGTGACCCCGCTGGAGGAGGAAGGGTTCCTGGGCAGCGGTGAGGAGGTAGGCAGGTGCCTGCGGTGCCCCGGCTGTTTTTCAGCTTTGTTCTCGGGTGTGATTTGTGAATCTAGCTTCGGAGATGCCGGCTCAGACCTGGTTATTCTTACTCGTTCATTGGTTCACTCATTCATTCGTCCAGTGTTTCTTGAGCATTTATTCTGGGCCAGGCGCTGCGCTAGGCGCTGGTGTCTCGCTGCGAGCAGCTGGGCTTGGCCTTTAGGGAGCTGGCCGTCCAGTAGGGAAGTGGTTCCCTGGTCAGAAGCTGCATTGGCAATGGTAACCTCTTCGTTGTGCTCAGCACAAAAGGGAGGGAGACGTGGGCCTGTGGTAGCTGTCAGGGGCAGGTCACAGCCAGGTTGGGAGGTCAGAAAAGGCTTTTCAGAGGAACTATTTGGCTGCTGTCTAAAGGAAGAGTAGACGGTAACAATGCAGAGAGGGGTGAGGGTGGGAGTGGGGTTTTCTCGGATGAGGGACTAGCACACGCAAAAGCCCTGTGGCAGGCTGGAGCAGGGATTGAACTCAAGGGGAGTGACAGCCAGAGGTAGGGTGAGAAGAGGCTGGGGAGGCCGAAGGAGGCAGAGGACACCCGCACATGTAGCTGAGTTAAGGAGACTGGATTTTATTCCAAGAGGCGTGGAAGTTATCAGTTTGAAGTGGGAGAGGAAGCGGAGTTTACATGATCAGATCTGTGTTTTGAAAAGATCATCTTGGCTACTGTGCGGAGCTCCAGCTCTCGTCTGCTCTGCTCTTGTCACCCGGTGGTGGACAGGTGCGTGTGCTTGCGTGGGTGAACATGCGTGCGATTTTAGAAAGGCCATGGGGCTGAGGTTCCCTTCTTCCTGCCGGGGGATGTCTCTCCGTTGGTCTGTGTCAGCACAGATGAAAAGCACTCCATGCTTGAAACACCAGAGGATGAAACTTCCCCCAGGGGATGACGGGAATTCGCCAGATGCGAATCCTAATTCTGGGAAGAATGCTGATAGAGAAAGGAGCTATTGTCTAAAATTAGGCTTTGGGAATATTTCAGTGAAACATCTTCTTCCTGTCCTTTTCTTGCTGAGGGCTCGGTGCTGGTTCCTCCCACCTGCTTCCCCAGACTTCTCTTCTCCGACCTCTCCTTCCGGCCAGTTCGTCCTCTTAGCTCACTTGGCCCCCTTGGCTCTGGGGGACACATGGGGCTAAGGTTGAGGGGTTCGTTGTTACGTGTCTTAGATCTCACTGGCCGTGCACACGGTAGGCGGGCTGGCCGTTGGCCGACTGTGATTTCACACTAGCAGGTTATGTCCTGAGGCCCCTACTGGAGGAAAGGCCTCTAGAAACAAATGTCTCCTCCCCTTAATGAGGCGTGTCTCAAAAGCATATGGCCTGGAATGGGAGGCCCCGGCCTTGGGCAGAGAGAACTTGCAGTCCTCAGAAGAAATTCTGATTTTTCTTACCGAAGTGCCAGGGTCCAGAGCTGCTTACCTTATTAACTGTGACCGTCTTAGCTACGCTCGGGGTGTTTCCTTGTTCTTTGATCCCGTGGGCCTCCAGACGGAGGACGGCCTCAGTCACAGTCCTGCTGAAACACGCAGAACTGCCAGGCGGTGCTTGGGTCCCCCCATCCCCCACTGCAGCCCCTTGGCTTAGAGAGCAGCTGGATGGAGGACTCCAAGTCTGCTGCACACCCCGCCCCCAAACAGCCCTGAGAGAATTCAGCCTTTGAGTTAAGCTCCACGTCGCTGTTGCCACCAGGACTCCCGCTGTTACTCTGAAGTAGCAGGTGCCTAGGAATCACCACAAGGGACACAGACGTGGATATGGGTGCAAGGTGTTCCTGCCTCGCTTTCCACGCGCCGTGTGAGTGCCCCGTCCAGCATCCCCGGGGCCACATGTCCAGCACGCCGTGGGGCCTCAGGAGACACTGAAGGATGAAATCAGCCCTTGGAACGGCCGGCCTGCCGGAGGCCTCCCACCCCTCTGGCGCCTCATGCATTCTCGGGGCAAACTCTTAACCGCAGACGTTCTTTCTCAGGAAAGCAACATGGCTCCTGCTGGCCTTGGGTTGTAAATACCCTTCCTTCTCCAGATCGCTTTGAAAACCGGGGACACAGGGGCCTGTCCCAGATGGGGGGCTGAGCCCAGAGACGGGGTGATGTTGGGGTGATGCCTTGACACTGGGCTGTGGGGATGCAGAGTTTCCCGGAAGGACACCCCGTGGAAAGCCCTCTTGGCTGCAGTTACTGGCAGCAGGACCTAGGAAAGCTCTGCGCCTGCTTTATCTCTGTTTGTCGTCTACTGAGGAAAAATGAGAGTGTGCTTCCTCTTCAGAGGTAGAGTTGTTTACATCCGCAGGATCTTGATACACACGTGCCTGCTTTCACACTCACAGACTCGGACGTAATCAGTCTCCCGCTTTGGACTCCGCGACCATGAGCAGACGCTAACCAGACTGGGCCATTTCCCCTGGGAACAGATGCGCTGCCCCGGAGAAGGGACTCTGGTAGGGGGCGGAGGCGTCGCTGGAGGAGGGGGCAGAGAGAGGGTGAGGCTAACTTGAAAAGGCCCCGGCTGAAGCTGGGGTGAGGCCGGGTATGAGGACAGCTCCCCAACAAGGAGGGATGCCCGGGCATCGGCCATGTGGGCGACTGTCCACTCCTCCGCCCAGTCACTGGTGCACTTGTCAGCTTTTCCGTCTCTGTCACAGTTCTCCTGAACGCCCGAGTTTCCCTGGGCCTGATGGGGGTCGCTCCGTCCTTTTCTCAGTACTCCCCTTGTGGGAGCTCTTGGCTTCATCTCTCCTTCCCAGGCCGTCCTCACCCTCGTCCACCCAAGGCGGCAGGATTCCCAGTCTGCAGACCTCCCTGTGTCTACCCTTCCTTGCGACTTGAGACAGATGATCCTTTCTTCTCGTTGGTGGTGAGGGCAATGTTGCACGATGGGTAGCCACTTCCTAGCTGTGTGGCCTGGAGCCAGTTGCTTAACCTTGCTGTGCCTCATTTTCTTTGTCCGTAAAATGGGAATTCTCACTGCACCCGCCCCGTCGGGTTGCCGTGAGGGAGGTAGGCGCTAGCACGCTGCACCTGCACATGGCGAGCACTCGGTAGACACGAGCTGTTATTAAATACCATCTCGCCGCGGAGCTCCGAGCCCCACCCCCACCCGCAGTGGCTCCTCATCGGCGGTGATACCAGGCTTCCCATCTGGGTAGACAGTGGCTCCTCACCGGGGCGACTCGAGTGCCCAGCGCCCTCCCGTCACTCTCTGGTCCTGCTGGGCGGCCACTCCACCGCCCTGGCCGTGCTGGGATTTTACAAGGTTGTCACTTCCATGTGAAAATTTCCCCTCTCCATCCAAATTCTGTTCAGCGCCGCACACGCAGACCTCGCCCCTCCCTGAAGCCTGTCTTGGCGTCCGGGGCCCACGGGCGACCTCTGCGTTCTGAACCCAGCCACCTTGCTCTTCGTCATCTATTCGTGTGGTTTCTCCGGGGCTCTCCACCTTAACTGAGAGGGCCTTGAGCCGGGGCCGTGTCTTGAATGTCCGTAGCATGTCTTGTGGGGCCAGCCACAACGTTTGGTTCCTTTGATAGGGATAGTTGGGAGTTGACCATGACCGTCAGTAGAAACGTCTCCATCAAGCTCAGGGAAGTCCTATCCTGATTTTAGAGGCACAGAAAGGTCAGGAGATGTGTCCTAAGGTTCCCCAGTGGCTGCAGCAGAAATGGGATTGGACTCCAGCCCAGGGCCTCTGCTCCCTAAGGCCTGATCCTGTGCTACCGGGGGGCTCCTGGCCAAATTCCGCCGCTCCGCGAGTGTCACCAAGGCAGGCCAGACCAGCCCTGCAAGTGCCAGGCGGTGGCTGTGTTTTAGTTTATTTAGGTGGCTTGTGCGAGCACTGGAGGCACTCACGAGGACCTCTGTCCAGCTCCCAGGTCCCTCAGGACTGGGAGGCGGCATCGCTGCTGGGAGACGGGGGGTGGGGCGGGGAGGATCTGCCCGGCTCTCAGCCCGCGTTCTCCCGGTCCTGGTCCGGCTCCTGGAGCGGCCGAGCTGAGACTCGTAGGCTCCAGGAGAGGTCCCCACCCCTCTGGGTCAGTCCAGTTAGTTGCATTAAGCAAGGAAGCCAGTGGGTATGGTTAATACCAAGCAGCAGAGAATTTCTAAATGCATTTGATAGCTTGGAATGCACTGGATGATTTGTAGCAGACTTCCTCTCTTAATTATTTTGAGCTCAGACGGAGGTCAGATAGGTCTGTATTCCTTGTGTACGTACGTATCTGCTGCCTGGAAATGGCCGCAGTTAGGATGAGCCCGTCCTTCCTTCACATGTTTGCCCATTCCCCTGCTCACCAAACGTTTATCAAGTGCCTGCCGTGTGCCAGGCACGGGGTGGGGCTCCGAGGCTCTGTGAGGGGTGGTCGTGGCACCTGGAGGGCTACCTGGCCGACCCTGTGGGAATTTGCTGTGGGTGCTTCTCAGTGTGAAGACCTTAGCTGACCAGAGGAGAACCCGGGGGCCAAGGGTAGCAGTGCCCACGTTTCTGACCACCTGCGCCCTCCCCTCTCCTGGTCAGGGCTCAGCTGCTCCAGGGTCCGAGGAGGCTTTGCCAGGCCCTGCTTTCTGCTGTAGCCTGGCCTTCTTTAAGAAAGCCCTGCTGACAAACATTCAGACTCGCCGAGCTGATCGGTGACGGGAGTGATTGTCCGCTTCTAGTAGGGGGCTGACGTGACGACAAAGCCTGCGCCCCGGGCTTCCTTCCCATGGCGGTTTCCTCGGTGCGGACCCCGACCCACAGCCCACCATCAGGAACGGCTGATGCCTGCTCGGGCTTTCCCACCCTGGTTGCTGGTGTGGGGCCGGGCCCTCGGGGGTTTTGGTGGCCAGCAGTCATGGGCTGCTGCGTCCCTGTCCTCTCGAGTAGTCACGCTCTGTCATCCCAGGTACAGGCATGTGGCCCGGGGATGCAAGCATCTGGTCTCGCTGGCTTGGGTTCCACTCCAGTCTGCCTTGCTGAGAACTCGGGCTCTTTCCATCCACCTCAGCCCTGGGAGGGACTCCGCTTCCTCCGGATGGGGAGAAGAAAGCGCTCTCCAGGCTCCTCCAGTTGGGGTACCCTCCGGATGGCCATGGCGTTCTGGGGTTGAGAGTCTGCCCCACAGGCCGTCGTGATGGTTTCCCAGAGCCCCCCCGCATTCCTGGGGAATGCCCGTGTCCCGGGGAGCAGAGCGTGCTGAGTGTTTGGGGAGAGGCGGGGGGGGCTTGCCACAGTGGGGTGGGGGTGGACATAAGCCGCCGGGACTAAGGTCAGTGCAGTAGCAGGGATCATGGGGGCGAACTAAGGGAGAGACACAGGAGGCTGGCACAGGAGGTCACCTTTAGGAGGAGACAAAGGATCCTGGACATGCCCCTTGGCGGGTGGGTGGGGAGGCAGCCGGTTTGAGAGCCAGGGGGTCTGTGCGCTGGGCTGTCAGAGGGTGGGGCTGGGGCAACGGCTGAGCTTCTGTTCCCTTTCCTCCACCAATTCAAATAATTTGGGGAAGAAAGGAACTTGAGTTGTAGAAGAGAAAGAGGAAGACAGGCCGAAGGGCAAGAGGGGAACCATGGGCGGTTCTAGTCCCACTACAGACCTCAGGGACTTCACTGCCCAACCTCTGCAAAATCTCTCACTGTCCCCCAGTTCAGCCTGAGCCCGAGGCCTGGCTGTGCCTGAGGCGAGCTACTCAGACAGCTTTTGCTTCCCTGCACTCGCTGTATGGAAATGCCGAGGGCCGTCAGACAGGAGCAGGAGGTGTTCAAAGCTTGTGCGGGCCCAGGCCTGGCGCTCGCCGAGAGCCTCTGGAGAAGCTCGAATCTTTGCTTTCATTCCTAAGTTAGAAGCTCTCCAGATGCCTCCCAGCTCCCCGCTTTTAGGTAAAGGACGTGTGGACTCTCTAGCAAAGGGCTGTTGTCCTCAGGCAAGAGCCTGAAGAGGCCTCTGGGTGGAGGAGAGGAGCCCCTTCTCCTGCGGGGTGGTCCCTGTCTTGGGGGGCCTCTTCTCCTCATGGTGGAGCCCCTGAAGTGCTGCCCAAGAGGCGTGGGCACAGCAGCCTTGCCCCCAGCCCCTGCCCACCCTCTGAGCCTGGGCCGCAGGTGCTAATGCCATGGGGCCCCAGGCCGGACCCCTCGCAGGTCACCTTCCCTGGGAGATGCTCTGGGGAAAGCCCCCAGCAGCATTCGCACGGCTTCGAGGCACTCGCCAGATGTCATTCGATGTCCTTTCCCCCCTCCCCCAGCTCCCCTCAGTGACTGGGGATAGATTGGTTGGGGTTCTCAGTTTCTTGCTTTCACCGTATCTAAACCTAGAGAGGCAGTGGAAGATAATCGCTTTTTGGACATTTTCCATTATTGCCCTTCTGAGTTTATCAACAGGACCTGAGCAGTAGATAGTACATCCTTACTTTATAGGAGACTCTCGGGCTGACTAGGGGATGTTCCTCAGGGAACCCCACTCATCTAGTAAGTAACGGAGCTGAGACCTGAACCCAGGTCCCACCCCTTCCCGCATACCATGCTTCGCCTCCTTGAGATAATGCAGAGCTGCTCCTTCTTTCCTCTGCGCCCCTGCTCCCCGGCTTGCCGAGTGCAGCCACCGCACCTCCTTCCGCCCTTGAGAACCCAGCCGCTCTGTCTGCTTTGTCTCTGCCCTGGCGTCTGGGCTCGGGCCCAGCTCTTGTCAGGACCACTACCTCAGAGACCGTCCACCGTTTTCAAGTGGCCTTGCCGTGTTCACACTTCCAACCCCATCCTTCATCTTACGCGCCCTGCGCGTCACGTCTTCCCCCTTCTGTGCTGGAGTGAGTATTAGGGGAGGAGGAGGAGGATGGGCTCCGGCTGCCAGTGGATGCTCAGCTCTAGAATCCTCTGCTGTTGGCGGTCCTGTGAGTTGGGGAAAAGGCTAAGCTCTACAGCACAGCGATGCCAAGATACAGAGGCCTTACGGAGATGGGTTTCTTTCTTTCGCAGGGAGTAGAGTCAAGGTGACCTGGTCCGGTTCCCTGGGGTTCTGCCAGCTGCAAGGACGTTCTCCCCCTCTGTGCGGCCGGAGCTAGGTTTGGGGCCTGTCCGAGTTCCGGCCCAGAAGAAAGCGCAAAAAGGCGCTGGTCCTGGTCCGACCACGGAGGGTCGTTCACGTTACTTCTACTCCCACCCCTTTGACCTGAGCACCGGCCTGTGGGTGCAGGGATGACCGCTGCAGGCCTAGCTACTGGGTGCGGTTTGGGGAGAAGGGGAGAGTGAATTTGGGTAGCCCACAAACAGTCTTTGCTGTAGCCTTTAAAAAAATGGATTTTCAAAATAAAAAGCTTAATGTCAATGATCTACTCTAAGGGGATATGGTAAGAGGTGGGAGTGTGACAATCTAGGGCTCCCCAGGTGGACCTCAAACTGAGAGGATGTTTCTGGAGGGAAAGGGGGGGCAGCCTGCGGGTGGACGTCTGCCACACTCTTCCATTTTCTAGGCGTGCCCCAGTCTTGGCTGAGTTTAATGGCTCGCCCCTTAGCACCCGGGGTACGTTGCCCTTGGCCCTGGGGAGGACTTAGCTCTAATGCCCCATTCCTCGTGGCCTCAGTGCCAGCCCTGGTGGCCCTTCCTGCCCCTTGTTAGCAGGATGACTGGGAGCGAGTGGCGACTGGGCTGGGGCAGCTCTCGGCTTTCTCTCTGTGGCCGAGTTGCACCAGAGAGGCGGTTCCTAGGAGGGCAGGGCCCTTGGGAAGCAGCGGGGAGCCATGGGGTCCTGTTCTCCTGTTTTACATAAGAAACTTCCTGTCCGCGCCCCCCACCCCAGGTCCCTTGCTGTTCACCCCGCCTCCCTCGCTGTGAGCGCCGTTATTTCTCCCCTCATGGGCTCGGCCTCCGGGGATTTCCCTGGGACAGGCCCACAGTCAGCCAGCCAGGTAGGGACTCCCCAACACTACACCCAGATCCAGTTCCCAGCCCAACTGAGCTTGCACCCCCCTCACAGGGACGTTTGTCTCACCGCTCATCTCCCTGCTGGAAACCACCTCCAGGCCCATCGTGCGACAGTTAGTGCAATGTTTGTCCGTCTTTTGCTGCACCTTCTGCATTTCGTTTAATGCTGACTCAGGCCTCAGCAGCCTTGTGGATGGGGGTCCGGTACCCCCCTCCTGCCCTGGGCTGTATGCGCAGTGTCTGAAGCAAAGGTTGCCGGGGGCCTGGGCTGTCCTCTCATGGGAGCTGGAATGTCCAAGGCCTTGAACGTGCCCAGCAGCCCTCAACTTCCTTTTCATCCGTTTATTCATTTAGCAAGCATTTATGAGTGCCTGCTGTGTGTCAACCCTGTCCTGGGGCGGGGGGTGGGGTGGGGGGGACCTGCTAGTGAGGAGGCAGAGGCCTGGCTAGCCCCCCGGGACTTTCTTCCAGCTCTCACAGCCTCAAGCCGCTCACGGCCCGGCCAGCCCGGCTCCGGAGTTTTACGCAGGGAGTGTGTTTGCACCGGTATTTTATTAGCAAGTGACCTTCGCTCCATTTTAGAGACAAGAGCTTTGAGATTCCGGTAGGTGCTGTGACTTGCCCAAAGTTACAAGGCTAGCCCCTGGGTCCCCTGACTTCCGGCACAAGTGCTCCGTCCGTTGTCTCTCCTTGCCTTTCTCCGCGGGCAGTCTGTGGGGTAGCCTCTGGAGACCCCGAATCCCTGCTGGGGCACCTGTTCTGAGCAGCGCCGGGGTGCCCCTCTGCCCTGGGTCCTGCGCGGGGTGCCCGGGCCTTCCGCATAGACCGACCGAGCCCTGTAGCGCGTTGTGCTAAGTCAAGGTTAGGTACACGGGCTTTCCTGTTTTCCTTCCAAATTCGGCATACCTAAAATGGGCCCTGGAGGTGAGGCCTGGAGGAAGAGAGGGAGGAGGTTCGTGGGCAGACAGGCACGAGCAAAGCCTGCCCCTCACCTGTGCAGGGTGCAAGCAGAGCTCAGGGCTGGTGGTGCTCTTTTCTCTCCCCCTGAATCGGATCCCAGCATTTTGTCAGCCCCTTCCCTCCACCTACACAGCCCGGCATCATCCTTCTGTCACCACGGCTCACCTGGAACAATGGAAGCCTGTCTGACTTCCTGGAAGGGGGAGGACGAAGCTGAGGGTGGGGGAACGTATGTGGGGTGGGGGCTGGGTGATTGTTCCCCAAGGTGAGATTTTTGGAGGAGAGAAATTGCATTTGCACTGATTTATAAATACGCCGCTAGCCCCAGACCTTCTTGCCGGCCCACAGAGCAAACTCTTCCTCATCCCGGGGATGAGAGAACCGCACGAGAGGCAGCTAGCTTATGGGTAAGCAGACCCGCCACCCAGCTTCTCTAGAAAGGCTTTCCCCGGCACTCCCGCCAGGCCAGCCTCTCTGCCGCCCCTGTTCCCTCCGCCCTACCTTGTGTCCTTGCTTTGGTTTGGGTGGGAATGTATCTGCATTTCCACACGGCTTTGTACATGTGATCGTGACACGGGTTCTGAAGGACTCCAGCTCCCTCTGGGATTCCCCAAGGATCCCGCAAGGGCCAGAAGGGAGACCTCTGTAGGACTTCCAGCCGTAACCAGCTGTTTCTATGCTGCGGTCTGGAGCATTCCATTGCATTTCAGGAGCACTGGGAGCAGAATATTTGAAATAGGGGATTTCTCAGAACATCCTGTGAGTGGTCTCTCCATTCCCAGTAGTATGGTTGGGACAAATGTCCTGCCTGAGCAGCCAGGGACTCAGGCTGTGGCTACTCCGTGGATTGTCCCAGGTGGCAGAGACCTTGGCCTTCACCCACTGCCTCTCTAGTTTAATATATACACACATAATTTTTTTTTTCAAATCCAGGAAGAGAACTTAGCTTCCTAGGTCCCCAGTCCCTTCCCTACTCTGCTGCCTCCGGACATTCGCTCATCGCTCCTAGGCTGCCCCTCCTCCCCGTGGCTTTCAATCCATCAATTTCCCGGAGACCCAAGGTTCATTATATGCTAGAGCAGATGGCACACTAGCTAGTCCTGCTGCCTCAGTCTCTACCTGGGCTCCCACCCGAGACCTCCTAGTCCCTTGGGGTCTTATGCGCCTCAGTCCCCCCACACAACCCTTCCCTTTTCTCCTTTATATTTTATGCTCCCCAAAGCCAGAGGGAGGGGCTGCTGTGGGGTGCGCCGTCCGAAGTGAATTCTAAGCCCGGCAGATGAATGAATCTGAGCCTTGGGAAAATGACCCCCTATAGGGCAAGGAGGGAGGCCAGTCTCTCTGAGGCCCAAAGCTGCAGCTCTCGGTAGATTCACTGATTGTTCAGTTTTCCCAAACACCAGTTGGATATTCTGCAAATCAGTCCATGATGGTGGCGGGATCCAGGTCCCTCCTGATTTGCCTCCCCTTTGTTCTATGACCAGCTGTGCGGTTCAACAGAAATATAATGAGAGCCACATATGTAATTTTAATTTTTCCAGTAGCCAAAAAATTAAAAAAGCAAAGCAACAAAAAACAGATGAAACTAATTTTAGCAATATCTTTTTTTTTTCACCCAGTGTATCCAGAATATCCTACCAACATGTAATTAATATAAAACATTCTTTCAGACTCTGGTGTGCATTTTACACTTACGGCACGTCTCAATTCAGACTAGTCACGTTTCAAGTGCTCATGGCCACTGTGGCCGGCGGTTCCCACCGTGGGCAGCACTGCCCTGCTGTTCGAAGGAGTTCAGTCCTTTGCCTCTTTAGTCCTCTGTCCCTCTGTCTTTGCATGAACCGGGTTCTCTTGCCTCTCCTCCTTCTCCGTGCTGTATCCACCCAAGCTGTAACCTACGCTTTCTCCCAAGCACCCTAAGAAAGAGCTAGCTCGGGGCACCTGGGTGGCTCAGTGGGTTAAGGCCTCTGCCTTTAGCTCGGGTCATGATCTCTGGGTCCTGGGATCGGGCCCCGCATTGGGCTCTCTGCTCAGCGGGGAGCCTGCTTCCTTCTCTTTCTGCCTGCTTCTCTGCCTGCTTGTGATCTCTCTCTCTCTCTGTCAAATAAATAAATAAATAAATATCTTTAAAAAAAGAAAGAAAGAAAGAGCTAGCTCCACTACTGTCACCCTCACCGCCCCTTATGACTTAGGCCCTTGTGGTCTGGACCCTTCTACCTCACCTCTCAGAGGTCACCTGCGGGAACCCTGACAACCTTGGATTCCTCCTCATCTCTTCAGCCTCTCCTGCAGCACCTGACTGTGAGCTCTCCAGTTCTTGCTTGAATCTCTCCCTTCCATTTAGCTTTTATGACGCTGTCTTACTCATTCTGCCCACCCTGAAACCATTCTCTCCGTGGCTTTCCCCGCGTGGATTAAGAACCAAAGCCCCTTCCCTTCCTGCTGGAGACTCACCCTTCTGAGATGCTTGCTTGGGACAGCATGAGCAGTGCTCCCCTTTCCCTTCGTGGGGCCCCTTGCCTTCCTCAGGGTCTGGTCCTTCTCATCTGTGCCATTTGCCCAGCTCTCTGTTTGGCCTCTTTACTTCTAGCACCTTCCTCTTTGCCTCCTCCTTCCCAGCCATGAAATTAATATTCCCAAAGTAGAGCTCTGATCACACTTTCCTATTGAAAGGCTGTAGCATTAGAAGTTGTAATAACGGAGGGATAGACTTATGTTATAATGTTAAGTGAAAAAAGCAGGATATTAAATTATAAACAGTAAGATCACAGCTTCGTGAAAACAAAAAACTGTGAGTAGATTAAAAAAGAAAGAGGAATGAACTGGTTAACACCGGTTGTGTTGGGCAGTAAATGGAAGTGTTCTTCAATGAATGCGCATATTAGAAATTGAAATTTTAGTATACTTTTTAGTTTTAGAAATGCAGCCACCAAGAGTTGTAATGCTTCCTGCGTCATGTGCCACCTCCTCACTCGGACATGGATATCCTTTGTGATATAGCCATGAACCCCACCACCTCTCTGGCCACTTCTCCTTGCTTGTACTGTTCCAGTCAGCATTGACTTCCTGGGATTCCCAAAGTCCCTCCACCCCTTAATTCTTGTGGTTTCTGCCACCTGGACACCTGGATCTTGGCCACACTGTGTGTTCCAGCTCCAGAGCCTTCTCCATAGAGCCTTCCTGTTTCCCCTGGCTTGAGTGACTTTTTTTTTTTTTAAGATTTTATTTACTTATTTGAGAGAGAGAGAGAGTGAGAAAGAGCACAAGCGGGGGGAGAGGCAGAGGAAGAAACAGGCTCCCCACTGAGCAAAGAGCCCGATTCGAGGCTCGACCCCAGGACCCTGGGATCATGACCTGAGCTGAAGGCAGACGCTTAACTGACTGAGCCACCCAGGCGCCCCTCCAATGACTTCTTTTTCTGATTTGAATCTCTTTTCCCATTTGGCTTGGTTTTGCAGGCATTTGGATTCTCATCTTCTTTCCTCTATTAGCCGGGAAGTTTCTGCAGCCTGCCCTGCTCACAGTAAAAGCATGTATTTTTTTTCTTTTTTAATATCAATTTATCATTTTTGTCTTTTCAGAGTAATACTTACGATAGAAAAGTTGGAAAATGTTGAGTAGTCTAAAGAAAAACATCTGAAAAAATACTTACAATCCCTCTTCCACCTAGAGATATGCCACCACTGTTGACACATACGTATTTTTAGATTGGGATCATGTTGAATATGCAGTTCTGTATTCTGTTTCTCCCCCACTTGACATTAGATTTTGAAAATTTCCCCATGATGTTAAATCTCCTTCAAAGAAAACATTGTAGAGGCCCTGGCATATTTCAGGGTCCTGAAGCACCGTCATCTTCCTAACTCTTCTCCAGTTCAGCATTTCTGTTCCTTGTGTTAATATTTCTAATTTAAAACTGCATTTAAAGCCCTGTCCAGGTCAGTGAGTTTCTGCATAGCAGAGATTCCGGGGAGGGGACTGACTTGTGGGTCAAAGACCCTAAACCTGTTATGTTTTAACTGAGGTGCAATTGACATAGAATGTTATGTTAGTTTCAGGTGTGCAACGGAGCGATTGGACGGCTCTGTGCTGTGTCACCCTAAGTGTGGCTCCCATCTGTCACCATGTTCTTATAATACCGCTGACTGTACTGCTCATGCTGTACCTTTCATCCCTGTGAATTACTCATTCCGTAACTGGAAGCCCTTACCTCCCACTCCTCTGCACCCATTTGCCCATCCCTCCCCACTCCCCACTTCTGGCAATCATCAGTTTGTTCTCTGTATTTATGAGTCTGTTTCTGTGTAGCTTGTTGGTGTGTTCATTTGGTTTTTAGATTCTGCATATGGTATTTGTCTTTCTCTGTCTGACTTATTTCACTTAGCATCATATACTCCAGACCCATATGAGTTGTTGCAGATGGCAAGGTTTCATTCTTTTTCTGGCTGAGTAATATTCCATTGTGGATATACACCACATCTGCTTTATCCATTCATCTGTCAGTGGACAGTTGGGCTGCTTCCATATCTGGGCTCTTGTAAATAATGCTATAATAAACATAGAGGCACATATGTCTTTTCGAATTAGTGTTTTCGTTTTCTTTGGGTAAGTGCTCAGAAGTGGGATTACTAGATCATATAACATTTCTATTTTTAATTTTTTGAGGAACCTCCGTACTGTTTTCTGTCTTGATCGCACTGATTTACATTCCTGCTGACAAGGCGTGAGGGGAGAGTAGGAACATTTTTAAGGCTCTTCAGCCATACTCCCAAGTTGGTTTCCAGAAGGGTGGTACCAATTCTCATCCCCACTGATGGATGGAAGGTGTCTCTTCTGTTGAGTTCTTGCTGCTAATATTATCACCATGAAAAAAAGTGGTGCTACTTTAATAGGCAAATGTTTTCATTTGTATTTCTTGGTTTGCTAGTGAGGTTTCACCTTTTTTTTCATGTCATGCATTTGTTAGTCATTCGGAGTTTTACTTCTTTGAATAGCTTGCTCATCTATGTTACTGACTATTCTGTTCTACTTACTTCTTGTAAATTTAGAAAACACTTCATATTAAGACTGTTGTCTCTGCCACCATATTTTTTGCAAACCGAGGGTCTGGGAAACTAACTTGAAGGTTGCAGAGCCTGTAAGCGTGCGTGTCCTCTCAGCTCTTCTGTGCACGTGCCTGGCTCTGTCACGAGACTTGCAGTCCTGGGGGACAGGGGCTAGGTGGCCAGGGCTGAGCTTTCCCAGACCCCCAGCGCAGTGCTCCGTGCTGGGTAGTTCAGTCAGTGTTTGCTGAGTGCGTTAAGAAGATATCCTCCTTAAGTGAGGACGGTTCTGTGAAAACTGTTGTTTCTCTTTCGAATGCGTCTACAGGGTCTGGGGTCTTCCTAGGGATACGTAACCAAACATGACAGATATTATGTACGATGTGATCATCTCTCTCTAAACGCACAGCTATTTGAGTTACAGAACAAACCATCTCACTTATTATTGTCACTATTTGCTTTAAAATTTAAGGAACTCCAAACTACAATGAGATATACTGCCTTGCTCCCACTAGGATGGCTGTAATCAAGAAGATGTACAGAAACAGGTGTTGGGGAGGATGTGAAGAACCGGAACCCTCATATTCTTCCGGTTGGGGGAGAAAATGGCACGGCCACTTTGGAAAACAGGCAGTTCCTCAAAATGTTTCGTGTAGACTTACCACGTGACCCAGCGTCTTGGTCCATTCAGGCTGCCGTAACAAAATACCGTAACCTGAGGGGCATGGACAACAGACATTTATTTCTCACAGTCCTGGATGCTGGCAAGTCCAAAGGTCAAGGCACCCCCAGATTTGGGGTCTGCTGAGAACCCACTGCCCGGCTCATAGGTGACTGTCCTCATGGGGTGGAAGGGGTGTTAGAGAGGGCTCTGTGAGATCTCTCTCTTTTTTTTCGATTTTATTTATTTATTTGAGAGAGAGAAAGAGAGCATGAGCAGGGGGAGGAGCAGAGGGAGAAGGAGAAGCAGACTCCCCGCTGAGCAGGAAGCCCAATGTGGGACTCGATCTCGGGACCCTGAGATCACGCCCTGAGCCGAAGGCAGATGCTTAACTGACTGAGCCATGCAGGCATCCCAAGATCTCTTCTATAAGTGCGTGAATCCCATTCACTAATCTCACCCTCATGACCTAATCAGCTCCCCAAAGCCCCACCTCCTAACACCGTCTCACTGGAGGTAAAGATTTTAACGTATGAATTTGGGGGTGAGGAGATATAGACATTCTGTCCAGAACACCTAGCAATTCCACTCCTGTGTGTATATACCCCAGAGAACTGAAAACATACGTCTGTACCAGAGCTCGCACATGACCGTTCGTAGCTACACAACCCACGTGCCCGTAACTGATGGCTAAAGAAACACAATGTGGTATATCCATTCTGTGGAATATCCTTTGCCCATAAAAGAATGAAGAACATTCTATACATGCCCCAACAGAGAGGGATCTTGAAAGTATTATGCTAAGTGAACGTAGCTGGGCAAGAAGGCTCCCTATTATGTGCTTCTGTTTCCAAGAAGTGTCCAGCATAGGCAAATCCATTAAGACGGAAAGTAAATTAGGGGCTGACGGGCACTGGGGGTTGGGGTGCAGATGGGAAATATGCAGTGATGAATGGGTATGGGATTTCTTTTGGGGATGTTGAAATACTCTGGCATTAGATCTTGGGGAAGGTGGCACAATCTTGCAAAGACACCAGAACTACTGAATTATATACTTTAAAAGGGTGAATTGTATGGCACAGAAATCATAGGCCAATGCAAAGGTAATTAAGGGAAGCTATACCAGAGAAAGCCTTGGCCTCCCCGAGGTACAGCATGGGCCTTTCTCACCCACAGAGGCCGTTCCTTGGAGAGAGCAGTCTCGGAGGCAGTGGCCGGGAGCAGGTCTCTAATCAGTAGCATTTTCTTTGACCAGGATCTATGAGGAAGGCCTGGGGCGCCTATGGTGAGAGTGGAAGAAAGTCGAGTGTTTCTTTATTAAATAGAATGAAGCAAAAGTAGGCCTAAATTAGGTTGGGATAAATACCAGCTTAGCCCAGTAGAGTAGGACGAGCTCTGCACTGGGAATGAGAATCTGTGATTTAGGTCTGTTGCCGCCGTGCCGCGTAGCCGCAGACAGCGCCCCTGCCTCGAGCCTCGGTGTCCTCATTAGCGAAAGAGGGGTGATGCCACCCAGCTTGCTTATCTCGAAGGACGAGATAAGGAGGCGGTGAATCGGTGCGTGTGAAAACTGTTCTAAAGCTGTAAATTGATGCACCCAATCGTTCCTAGATTCTTGGCTTCACATTTTAGTCTACTTGGTCTTTCTTAAAAATGTAGTAAGCAGATGCTAACTGCTGATGGATCAATATGTCATGCCCTGCCTATAGTAGCAGCGAAATTGTATTAAATAAACATTATCCTTTTAGAATCCTATTATAGATTGGTAGTTTCCAGAGACAGTGGGTAGCCCGTATGGTTGGGGCAGGAGATGAGAAGGGGAATGTGGCCTGTCATGAGGCTTGTAGAGACCAAGGCTATATCTTCCTGGTGATAGGGAGTCATGGCAGGCTTTGGAGCGGGAGCCATCTGATGTGATATGGGGATGTCTGACATAGAGCCTTTCAGAGCAGGAGAGATGGACAAGCCCTGAGCAACGAGATCCTCGCTGGAATGGAGAAGAGGGGGTACCTCCTGGGCAGGACCCCGTGTGAGTGAGGACAGCAGAGAGCCTGGTCTTGTCTGCCCGGAGCCATTTCCTCTCCACGGAAGAGGATCTCATCACGAAAGCCCCCGAGCAGAGATTATGCGGCTTGGATCACCAAAAAAGCATATAGCCGTCTTTATTCTTTGTAAGGGACACATTTTTAAGAGGCGTCACTATGATTTTTTAAAAAGTAAAAAATATGGAAGATTTTTAAAAAGCCATTTAACACCTCATTGAGCACGGTGAGGTATAGAAGGAAGCGAGCTGATGTGACTTCCCAGAGTATATAATTTAAGATTATCCTTCTCTGATTTATTGTATTTTGTATCATAATAGGATTCCACTGAGGTCCCCCGAGCTTCCCACTGCCACCGTGTAGAACAGATGAAATCTGGGGCAGGCGGAAGAAACTCCTGTCAGACTTGTCAGCTCCTTTTATTTGGGACTCACTTGTTTGCCAGTTTTGTGTATTTGCAAATAGAAAAAGGACTGAAGTAGGAGGGGCTGTGCCTGTCTTTAGGGCTTGGGTCCCAGAAGAGGACCTTTCTTCTCTTCCTAATACCAGAGCAGTGGGGAAGCTGGTCCTAAGCCCCCAGGAGCCCGGAGGTGGTCCAGACCCTTGTGGCCAGATGGGTGGATTTGGAAAATCAGATCCCAGCTTTGGCTTGCCCTTAATTGAGAGGATGTCAGACTTCGATGTGAAGGGAGAGCACTGTGTTCTGTTTGTGAAGGGTCTACAGAGGGTGGAGGAGGATCTAGAAGAAGGAGTAGGGTGCAATGGGAGCTGCGTCACCCCCAGGGCCCTAGGGCCCTGCCAAGGGGAAGAGGGTTGTTAGAGTTGGGGGAGGGCAGGTTCAAAAGGTTCCCTTGTAGGATTGCCAGGTAAAATATGGTTGCCCAGTTAAATTTCAATTTCAGATAACAAGTAATTTTTACATACTTAAACTAAAAAAAATTTGCTGTTTATCTGAAACTCACATGTAACTGAACATCTCGCCCCCCCATCACCAAATCTGGTTCCCTGGGGTATTCTGATTCCTTATCTCTGCCATCAGAGCCCCCCTATGGATCATCATGTGGGGGGGCGAGATGTTCAGTTGGATAGGAGCCATGCCAGAGAGCAAATTGCGAGAGGGTCTTCTTCAGCTCATTTCCTTCTATTCCAACCCTGTTCATTCCTCATCCCTCTTTGCCTTCCACCTTTCCCAGGAGTGGTGAGTAGCAAGCCCAAGAGGCTCAGAGAGGCAGTGACGTTTGCAGTGCCCAACCCTCCATGCTGGGATCCCTTTGAGCCTCCGCAAGGAGGCGCTATGCGCGCTGGGCACTATAGCTTTACCCTGGGCCAAATCAAAGCTGCAACCAGCAGGCAGTGAGAGATTGGGTTTCCCAAAGTGCTGGGGTTTTAGAAATACCACCACCACCGCTGCTGCCAGAGTGGTAAATATTCCTGGGCGTCTCCCCTGGGTTTCGGAGCAGAGGCTAGAATTCCAAACATTCCCCTCTAGCTGGGGGGAGGGCGGGTCTCCTGTTGTGATCCTGAAACCACCTGGACCCTCACCACCTGCTGGGTTCCCTTTAAAGCAGATGCTGAGGCGAACCCCAGGGCTGAGGTTTGCTCTGTTGTTAGGTCTCCTCATTATCCTGTCTGGTGTAGGTGTACGTGCACACACAAGTGCACACACACACACACACATGCACGGCTGTGCACGTGTTCCATGTGGTTAGATGTGTCCCTTGAGGTTGACTAGAGGAAAATCAGCAAACCCTTAATTAGGCCTCGTTGCCCTGCTGTTGTGAATGATACGTGTTTTTATTTACTCATTAAGTTTTTTACATAAGGACAAGGTTTATACTTTTACCGAGTCTGCATGCGGCTCAATAATTGAAAATTGTTTTTATTTACTTTTTATTTATTATTATTATTTATTTTTGAAGATTTTATTTATTTATTTGAGAGAGAGAGAGAGAGAGAGCATGAGAGGGGCAAGGTCAGAGGGAGAAGCAGACTGCCTGCTGAGCTCAAGGAGCCTGATGCGGGACTCGATTCTGGGACTCGATCCCAGGACTCCAAGATCATGACCTGAGCCAATGGCAGTTGCTTAACCAACTGAGGCACCCAGTGCCCTGAAAATTGTTTTTAGTGGAGAAGAAAGCCAGGCAGCATCTGGACCCTTGTGCTCAAGGTATGAGATCATTTTTAAGCTACAAACTCCTGCCTAGAAGAAGGTTTTAAGCAGAATTCCACCTGATTTCACTGATGCCTCCTCTCCATTCATCCCATTAGTGTCTACACAGGAGCCTTAGCATCTATGAGAACTGGGGTAGAGATTTCTGCTTTTTTGGTGAGTGGTGTGTGTGTGTGTGTGTGTGTGTGTGTGTGTGTGTGTGTGTGTGTGTGTGTGTTGTAACAAACATATTCATCACTTACTTGTTTACTCGCAAGTGAAATTTGCTGAAACCACCCTTCCCAATGAGCTGGCCCAAGACCCCTGTCTCACGCCCCAGCACCCTGTAACTGCTCACCCCGTTTTGTGTTTAGTCAATGGGAGAGGGGTTCACTGAGACGCACTAAGCTCAGCAAAGCCATTTGGACCCCTCTTGGGTTACTGGGCATCATTTTACCTGGATTTGCACCATCTGTTGCTATTGGCCTTCTGGCTGCAATAGGAGTCAGATTACAGCCAGGGAGGCCCAGAGGATTAGGACCGAGATGCTCCAGCGGCCAGTTGATAATTACCTCGGGGGTCATGTCCCGAAATAGACTCCGGCCCCTCTTTCTGACCTCAGAGAGAGGAAGGGCTGCTCTTTCTTGGTCTGGCCAGCATTCACATTCTCTCTTTTAGTCCCTCCCATATCTTACTCCCATTCTTTTTTTTTTTTTTAAAGTCTAATCTGCAAGCGGTAGAATTCACCCTTTCCGGTATACAGTTCTGTGGGTTTGATGGAGGCACACAGATGTATAACCCCAACCCCAGTGAGGATGGGGAACAGGTCTGTCACCCAGACAGATTTCCTCCTGCCCCGCCTTGCAGTCAGCCTCTCCCTCCGGCCCCTGGCAACCCCTGGTCTGTTTGCAGTCCCTACAGTTTTGCCTTTTCCAGAATGCCGTGTAAATGCAATCACATGGACTTTCAAGGGTGGCTTCTTTCAATCAGCATCGGGTATTTGTGACTTGTCCACGTAGTTGTGTGTTATCCCTAGATCGCTCCATTTTGTAGGTGAATCACACTCCATAAACATTCCTGCACAGATTTTAGGGCGAACATAACTTTTCATTTCATTTGGGCAAATGCCTGGGAGTGAGGTTGCTGGTCATATGGCAAGTATGTGTTTAACTTTATGAGAAATTGCCGAACTGTTTCCTTAGGTGGCTCTACCATTTTTCATTTCTCATAGCAAATTGTGAGAGTTCCAGTTGGCCCACCTTCCTACCAGTACCTGTGCTGGCTGTTCTTTTTTCTTTTCATCATTTTATTTTAGCCATTCTAACAGTGTTGAGCAGTATCTCATTGTTTTTAAAAATTTGCATTCCCCCCCCACATTTGCATTTCCCTAATGGCTAATGATTTTGAGCATCTTTCTATGGGTTTATTTGTCATGTTTACATCTTTGATGAATTATTTATTCAGCTCTTTTGCTCTTTTATTTTTTAAAAAATATTTTATTTTTTTCATTTGAGAGGGAGAGAGGCAGAGAGAGCACAATCAGGGGGAGAGGCAGAGACAGAGAGAGAGGGAGAAGCCGGCTCCCTGCAGAGCTGGGAGCCCTTCCTGGGGCTGGATTCCAGGGCCCTGCAGATTGTGACTGGAGCCGAAGGCAGATACTTAACCATCTGAACCACCCAGGCACCCTGCTTTTGCTCTTTTAAAAAGTGGGTTGTTTTCTTATTGTTGGCTTTTGAGAGTCCTTTATGAATTCTGGGTATAAGTCTTCTTATCAGGTATGTGATTTACAAATAATTTCTCCCATTCTGTGGCTCGTCTTTTCATTATTTTAACAGTGCCTTTGGAAGACAAATGTTTGTATTTTTGATGATGTCTAATTTATCAATTTATCATCTTTTATGAATCATGCTTTTGTTGTTATATATGAGAAATCTCTGCCTAACCCAAAGTCCTATGTTTTCCTATGAAAGTTTTAACAGTTTCAGGTTTTGCATTTGGGTCTATAAACAATTTTGAGTAAATTTTATGTATTTTGGGAGGTTTGAGTTAGTCATATGCATAGCTAATTTTTCTGTCACCATTTGTTGAAAAAATTGTCCTTTCTTTAGTTGCCTTTATATATTTGCAACAAAAAAAAGTATAATCTTTGCAGGTATTTTCTCCCATTCAGTAGGTTGTCTTTCTACTTTCTTAGTGCCTTTTAAAGAGCAAAAGTTTTTAATTTTGGTGAAGTGTAATTTATCTTGTTTTTTTGTCATTTGTGCTTTTGATGTCATAATAAAAAATCATTGCCTAATCGCAGGTCATGAAGATTTATGTTTTCTTCTGAGTTTTATAGCTATGGCTCTTACGTTGAGGTCTCGATCCACTTTCGAAAGTTAATTTTATATATGGTGTGAGGTAAGAGATCCAATTTCATTATTTTACATTTAGATATCAAGTTATCTTAACATCATTACCTGAAAATATTCTTTCCTCATTCAATTGTCTTGGTATCTTTGTCAAATATCAAGTAACCATAGTGGAAGGGTTTATTTCTGAACTCTCAACTTTATTTATCTGTATTTCTGTCCTTATGCCAGTACTTAATTACTATAGCTTTATAGTAAGTCTTGAAATTCAGTAGGAGTCTTCCGATTGGTTCATCTTTTTCAAAATTATTCTGGCTATTCTAGTTGTTTTGCTTTTCCATATAAATTATAGACTCAACTTGTTAATATCTTTAAAAAAAATCCTGCCTGGATTTTGATTATGATGTGTTGCATCTATACATCAATTTGGGGAGAATTTACATTTGAACAATATTGAGTTATCCAAATATGTGAATATGGTATATCCATTTGTTCAGTTCTTTTTTTTTTCTTTAATCAGTGTTTTATAGTTTTTAGTGACCAGGTTTGCATGTTTTTTGTTAGCTTATACATAAATATTTCATAGTTTTGGTGATATTTAAATGGTACTTTAAAAGATTTCATGTCACATTATTTATTGCTTACATACAGTTGCTTTTTATATTTTGAACTAATGTCCTGCGATCTTATATTCTTGTATTTCTAAATTTATTAATTCTGGTAGCTGTTTTGTAGAATATATGGGTGATTTTCTACCTGTCATCGGCAAATATAGACAGTTTTATTTTTTCTTTTCAATCTGTCTGCCTTTTATTTCTTTTTTTTTGTCTTATTTCACCCTGGTACCATACTAATAAGAGTGAGAAAGAGGTCGACCTTGCTTTGTTCCTGGCCTTAGCAGGAAATTCAGTCTTTCACTAGTAAGTACGATGTTAGCTGTAGGTTTTTGTATACACCATTGATCAGATTGGGGAGCGTCCCTTCTGTTCCTAATTTGTTGAGTTTTTCTTTTTTAATCTTGTCTTGATGTTGAAATTTTTTATATACTTTTTCAGTAACTATTGAAATAACCATATGGTTTTTTTATTCAGTCTATTAATATGGTGAATTACATTGATTTTTCAAAGTTGAGCCAGCCTTCCATTCCTGGGATGAGCCCCACTTGGCCATGTTACATTATCATGACACATTATCCTATCTGAGGGTAGCTTCTCATCTTTTCCTTCCCAGGTTTTCCTGTTTTTAGTCATCTGGCACCTTCCTCTCCTTTCAAAAGATATCCCCTAACTAGAACATTCTTCAGCATTCCCTAAAGATTGTTCCTTCAGCCTTCACTTTCTCATCTCATTCTCTCTCCTTCCCTTTCTCTCGGTGGGCCCCAGTGGCTTCCTGGAGGCTTGTCACATTGGTCACTCGCATTGGTTAATACTGTAACCCAGTCTATTTCTTCCTGAACCTTATCCCCCTGGTCTTTGGGGCTCTTCTTTCTGAGTCAGTTCTGCCTTGCCTGGCCCCCAGCCTCATGTAGGTCTTTGGGCTTTTGTGGCAGCCTTCTGACCTGTCTCCTACTCCCTGCGCTCCTCTTGTCCCTGATGAGTCTTCCTAAAGCTGTGTGCTCATCCTGCTATTCTTTCCTTCAGTAGTCCTTCACACTCCTGTCGTATAAAGATTGTGCCCGGTCTCCTTAGCCTGACATTCAGATGCCCCTTCAGTCTGGCTCTGGTCTGCCTTTCCAGCTCCACCTTCTCTCTGTGGACTTCCCCTTAGTATCATAGAACCTGAGTTAGTTATTCAGGGACCCCGAGTACCTCACAAACCTGAGCATCATGGATACTCTTTCCAGGTATACCTTTCCCATGCCTGCCAGACTTGCCAACTATGCCCCCGGGCCCAGGGCTAATGTGCCCTGGCCTGCCCAGGAGTTGTCTTCTTGCCTCCCCATGATCTCCTCCTTTCTTTCTTGCTTGATGTGAGCCTGTTTCTGCTTCCTGTTGCCAGTTTTCTGTCAGTCTTGACCACTTATCTCTTCACCTGGATTGTAAGCTTCGTAGAGCAGGGGTTTTCTTTCCTCGTGATGAGTAGGTTGTGTTTTTCTCTGCCATGTTTTTTACATGAAATGACAATTCTGGGGTGGATGGGTTGGGGGAGTTATGAGTCATCATCAGAGTTGGTGGAGCTGGCGATCAGTTTGCCCCTTCCCTGAAGGCACATCCAGGAAGCATCTGGAAGGTATCCAGGAAATGCTCAAGGGGACCTCACAGTGTCCTTAGGCTAGGAAACCAGAATTTACTGTGCAACCGAGGAGAGAACAAGACTTCGGGACGGGAAAGACAAAGTCTCTTTTCTGTTGACGGATTGGGACCGGTATAGGTTATCTCCAGGGAAACACGGCACCACAACCAGCATGGAGCCCACATGGCCTCCAAGACTAGGCTGGCTGAAGACCCTGGGCGTGGTCAGCATACCTCAAAGTTGGAGTGGAGAAAGCCTTCAGGTGGAACACAGACCTGAGTGCAGAACAGGACTTCTAGGTTCCAGAGACAAGGAGACCCCTGGAAGAAGAGTGTCGGGGGAGGGGGCTGTCTGTCAGGTCACGGCCAAGCGCTCAAGTCCCAGAAGGCTCAGGAGCTATAGCAGAAGGTGCCAGGGGCCAGTCGGGGTTCTCTTTTGTCGTGAAGTCTAAGACTTAAATTTTGGGAGGGAGCGATGGCTGTGGGGGAGCCTGAACATCTTCGCGTGGCTTCTGTTCTGTGTAGCCTGAAGCAAGGGCAGGACCGGCACCAGTTTACCCAGATGTCCTGGGAGCTGCACCTGCCAAGAAAAAGTTGGTCTCTGTAGCACCTTTGCCAGGATCTGAAATGTGCTGTGTAAACTTGCTTTTGTGGGGTGTGTAGTGTTGTATTCTGTTTTCTCTTAGCTTTTCAGTAAATACTCCTTCCCAAAGAATTCCAACCTTGTCTCTGCGACCTGAGGGGCAGGAGTATTTTTCCACACACACATCTCCATCGGCTCAGAGAAGGGCACGAGTGCGGAGCAGAGGGCGATGGTGGCTGCTCGCCAGCTGGTGCAGAGAAGGAATGGAAGCCCAGGAAGAGGAGAGGGGACTCGCTGTTGACACTGACCCCTGCTGGCCAGGGACCCCCTCCTCCTCTCAGTCCCAGAGGAGTGAGCGCAGTGCTGGGTTCTCTCATGGGTAGCCAGCAACCGCTTGCTTCTCTGCAGTTGATCCTGGGGAGTCATAAGCTAATATAAAAGTCACCATCTCAGGCTTCTCTGCAAATGGACAGCCCTTTGTCCTATACTGGACTCTATCACACTTTCAAAAAATGAAATCCCGTGACCCTTATGGAACCTTCTTTGCAATGCCCCTGTCAGCCCCAGCGTGTACACAGCTCCCTCATAGCATCGGCGGTATGCCGGACCTTTTCATCTCTGGGGCTGTGGGTATGTGCGGCATGATTATTCAGAGACTCGGTTCCTTAGGGCCACAGCCTGTCACGGGGCCAGCCACGCTTTGGGCTTCGGGGAAGTCAGCCTGACCTATTATGCTTGGCTACTCCCTGTGGCCAGCCATGGGTGGGGGTCTTTGGCATTGGCTTACTTGCAGGTAGGGGTGTGTGTGTGTGTGCGTGCACACGTGCTGTTGTGGGGGCTGGGGGCTCCATGCTTCAGGGCCGGAGGGTCAGGGTTGGGGCTCCCGTGACTGGTGCCCGCTCCGGGCCTGAGCTCCGTGTCTTCATCTCTCCCTCTGCAGCTTGTCTCCAATGTCCTCATCTTCTCCTGCACCAACATCGTGGGTGTCTGCACCCACTACCCGGCTGAGGTCTCCCAGAGACAGGCCTTCCAGGAGACCCGGGAGTGCATCCAGGCACGACTCCACTCACAGCGGGAGAACCAGCAACAGGTGAGTGAGGCCATCCTGTCCCTGTGTGGCTCCGGCCCTGCCTCAGCCCAGCTGCCGGTCTCCCCGCCACCTGTGCTCCTTGTAGCGGCCCGGCCCCACCTCCCTGGGCAGGGACCCAGCCGGAAGGGAATATTTTCCCTGGAGGGAGCCTAGCACTTCTGGCTCCGTGGGAATGCTCTAGGGAGACTTTGGAGAAAGCTCTACCCCAGGGCGTGCCCGTTGCCTCCTCCGTGTCCGCCTGCGGGCTGTGGACAAGCCGAAGCACCCAGACCCTGGGCACCAGGGCGGGCCCTGCCCTCCCCCCAGGGCCGATGAGTGGGAGCACGGAGAGCTCCAGCATCCCCATCTGGGAGTAAGATGCTCCCTGGAAGAGAGGACAGCAGGTGAAACTGTCAGCCCCTGGGACACCCTCACTAGGCACTTTCTCTGTGCTGAGCTCTGGGGTTTGGTTGGTTCAGAGAAAGGACGATGGACCCTGTCACACCCTAAAACTCACTCTTGGAGAAAGTTTGGGCAGGGAAGGAAGCCATTCACGCGGGCCACAGACTCGGAGGGTTTCTTGCGTGAGCGCTGGGGCTGAGGGAGCCGGCCCTGTGCGCTCTCCTGGGTCGGGGCAGGGCAAGGACCGGGGGCTGTGTCAGGGTGCCCTCCCCGGCTGCCCTCCCCGGCTGCCCAGCTTCCTGTTTGGGGTCCAGGGCCATTGTGGCCTCTCCTGCGTGTGAACCAGCTGCGGTCTGGGGACTCTGGGACACGACGGAGCTGAGGAGCTCACAGACAGGAGCCCCAGAGGCGGGGCTGTGTGACCCCAGGGAGAGTGTGGGCAGGACAGCAGGGTGATGGGGCCCCGAATGGACTCAGACTAGGCATGGGTCCGAGAGATGAAGTTATTCGAAAGCAGGTTGTCCTCTCTCCTTGCGTTCATGCCTACGCGACAAACGTGAGTGGAGTCCTGCTGCATTTGAGGTTGGGGACAAGAGAGACAAAGGCCTAGACAGCAGCGATCCCCTGCACCCTCCTCACTTGCCCAGAGGGTATGCTGGGGACACCCCAGTGCACAGGAGTCTGACCCCAGTGTGAGAGGGTCTCTGACTCCATCTGGGTGCCCCCTAAGGAGTTTCATGATGCGGGCTGGCCATGTCGGGATGGCTGAGCAAAGGCGTGAGGCTCTGCGGTCTCTCCAGCACCACGCCCCTCCCCCACCCGCCCCAGTCGCCGCCTGGCCTGTCCCTGCTTCCGGCCAGCCCTGCTGCCGTGGCCACTGTGTCTTGCCAGGTCCCCAGCTCATGCTGTCCAGTCGGAGGCCTGGCTTGCCCCAGGCATTCTTTTGGCCCTGTTTGAACTCCTGGTCTGGCTCTCGAACGAACCCCCATGCCTGGCGGTGTCCCTGAGTCCTCCTACTGCCTTTCTTTGACAAGCTTGCCGCCTTTCTGCCCTCGACCCTGAGCTCCTCCATGACTCAGGAGCCCCCTCTCTCCGCCCAGTCCAGGCCCTGGCATCACTCGCCTGAGATCGGGATACCTTTCTTCCCTTTTTGTGTCAGGGAATGTCCCCTGTCCCTCCTGGGCCTTGTTCCTTCTCCAGTAAAATGCGTATTTTACAGCTCATCGCCATTGACTTGCGCTGGCCCTGGACAGGCTGAACATTCCAGCAAACCCACGGGGATTTGGGGGAGAAAATCCGTTTGCTTTACCACGTTCTGAGCCAAGAGAGCAGGGAGGAGAGGCATGCTTCCTGGAGACGGGCACTCCTCACCCAGCCAGAGCCCAGGGCCTCCTCCGCCCTCTGCAGAGGTGCTGCTCTCCGGGCCTTGGGGCGCCGCTCTGAGGTGCCCCCTAATGGTGGGACTCGGCACTGTTCCCCAGCCATCCACACCCACCCTCCTGACCCTCGGCCCGGAAGTGGTTATAAGTGCAGGAAGGTCTGTCCTGGATATAACCATATAGAGCACCCTTCCCCCACAGCTGCACTGTATTTCTACGGAATTGTCCTTTAGTTTGTGTTTTTGTCACTGGGAACTGCTTACGGAGAGTTCAGTAAGTAGCCATGGAAGGCCATGTCCGCTGATGATCAGGAAGACCGAGCTAACCCCCAGAGAGCACCTTCGGTGCCTTACCAGGGTTTTCCAGGCCCGAGGCTGTCGTCTGTGGAGCTGAGCGTGACCCGCTCTGTCCTCGGGGCTGTCGTACTGCTCACACTACAGGGAGACCCTGGTAACAGACCACGACTCGCTGAGTGGTCAGAGACCTGGAAGGAAGGCCCTGAGTGAGGGAATGCCGCTGCCAGAGCCGGGACCCTCCCCGCGGGAAGCGGGGAGCCCCAAAGGAGGGTCCCAGCGAATGTGAGGATGGTGATTCTAGATGAGGGGCTTGTGTGCGAAGGCAAGGAAACACTGCCGGCGGCCTGGGAAGTGGCCCGTGGTTCACCGTATCTGGAGCGGAGCTCACGGTGTGCTGGGTGCAGGGTGGGGTGGAGGGGAGCCAGGTCATGGAAACCTTGAGGCCAGGCTGGGCTGGTGGGCTGGTTCCGGAAGCTTCGGGAAGCACACGAGGGTTTTACGCAGGGCAGCAATGGGGTCATGTGTTTATATTAGATCACTCACTGGCTTGCAGTGTGGACGGTGGCTCAGGGGCAGCAAGCTGGGACACAGAAGCTGCCGCTGGGACTGCCCTGTCGCCTGGACCAGGAGGGACCTGAAGGTTGCCGAGACCTGCGAGAGCCAGAGGCTGGGCTGGTAGCAGGGCTTCAGAAGGATGAGGATTCCCGGGTTGGCGGGAGCAGGCCAGGCACGGGAAGGGGGCGGGTAGAACGGGGCTGGAGTGGAAAATAAAGAGGTGTGGGCTCACTGGGTCCAGAAGAAGGCACATTTGATGCGGCTGGTGGACCCCAGGGAAGCTTCGGAGGCTGTGAGCTGTAGAGTGGCACAACGAAGGCAGTGTCCTGGAGAGACTGAGGCCATGCAGGGAGCGAGGAGGGTTGGGAAGGGGTGGTCGGGCTGGGGCGGCGTGGCCGGAATCCCACGGCTGGTGGAGAGGACTGCAAGCAGGCCACGGAGGGGCCCACGGAACAGGGATGCCGAGAGCCCGCCTCCACAGGACTTGGTCCGGGCTGGACAGCGCCTGGGCTCAAGGGGACAGAGATGAATCTCAGAGGGGAAGTTCCAGAGAGTAAAAGCAGTTACGTGGGCGGGGTGTTGACCTTGTGACCAGGAGACTGGGGGGTGGCACGGGCAAAGACAGGGAACTCGAAGAGCCACTGGGAAGGGGAGGTGGCTTGGGGTATGGTGTCACGGTGCAGTGGCCAGTCATCGGGCGGGCAGCGGGAGACGCGGGAGCCTGGACGAGGGCTGGGGGCAGGAGGTGCCATGCAGAGGTGCTGGCGGAAACCATGCTGGGAGGGGCGAGAGTGAGCAGAAAGGAGAGAGAGGCGGGGATGTGCTGTGTGGGGGGCAGGAGGAGGGAGAGAATCCAGAAAATGCAGGAACAGGAGCAGAGTCTTAGGGCCACACAAGGTGGGGAGTTCCCCAGCATCTTGCGGCGAGTGATGGGAGAATGAAGAGGGCTGGGCCACCCGGGGTGAAGGGCCCAGGTGGGAGGAGTCCGTGAGCTAGCCTGGCCGAGCGCCCGGCGTGAGTAGTGGGCTGTCGGGGCCCAGGGCGAGGCCGCCCATTCCTGCGGCAGCTGGACCGCTCGCTGCAGGAGGGCCTGGGAGGAGAACGTGGAAGGGAGACAAAGTCAGGACCCTCCCCTCCACAGCGTGTGCCTGGCCCCTCTCTCTGCTACTCTCCCAGCTCCTCGTCGACAGGTCTGAGCTCCTCTCGGGTTCTCAGAGCCCGTGTGCTTTCCCTCTCTCCTGGTACTGTCCCTGACATGGAAATGGAGCGCCCCAACCTTCTCCTTCTGGTCCCCATGAAGCCCTCTCTGGCCACCCCATTCCCCCCGCCAGCCTGGGTCAGGTACCTCTGTGCAGTGCCCTGTAGTGCCCCATAACCCCCCAAGACTGGGAGCTTTGTGGGGGAGAAACCTTGCCTATCCCACCGTCATAACTTGGGCCCTGCACGGAGCACAGTGCCCAGAACATGGTTGGTGCTCAGTACATGTTTGATGACTAACTGAGTGAATCTCATGTCATGCTCTTAGCAGCCCGCTTCCTTTTATAGATGGGGAAGCTGAGGCTCAGAGAGGTTCCGTCCTTTGCCTGCGATCACACAGTCTCAGGCGACATCCAGGATTCCAGGGGGCTCAGTGCGGGTTCACCAGGTGTGCTCTTCCCCAAGTACCTGCATAGAAAACCCGGGTGGCCTCCCAGGGAGAAGGATCCAAGTAGCCCCGGGGACATCACGCGGGCCCCACCGCCGCATGAGTGTTAGCTCCTTGAATTTCAGGCCAGCCGGAGGGGTTCTCCGGGGCCCTGTCGGTGGGGCGCCCGGTGCCGGTGCCGAAGAGCCGGCCTGGGGAGGGAAGGGGGCTACCAGGCAGGTGGAGGGAGCTGTGATGAAAGCACGTGCTTCCCTCCCCAGGAGCGGCTGCTGCTGTCTGTCCTACCCCGTCACGTTGCCATGGAGATGAAAGCAGACATCAACGCCAAGCAGGAGGATATGATGTTCCATAAGATTTACATCCAGAAACACGACAACGTGAGGTAGGAGTGAGGCTGGGGGGGGCGAGGGCGGGGGGGAGGACTGATCCCCCAGGGAGACAGCAGCCCCACTTCCTCCCCTTCCAAGGGAGCACACAGACTGACAGGGTGGTCTGTGGCTTTGGGGTGTGCGTCGTCTGGGGTGCCCCGGCCACATGGCACCCTCGAGGTTGCTGAAGTGAATTATTGTCGAGGGACGAGAGGGGAGGCCCCAGGGAGAAGCTAGAGAAGGAAGGAGGAGAAAGGAGAAAGCAATAGCGCCAGCTGCCGGGGAAACTCCTAGCCCGGCAAGGGCGACCGAGAGCCGGCTCGGGACCCGCGTGTCGCTCTCATCATCTCCATCTTCGTCACCATCCAGCAGCTTCCGAGCCTTCTAAGTCGGGGTGCACCAGGCATTACCTCCCTCATTGCCAGTCCTGCTGACCTCACTGCGAGGTGGGCACCCTTATCAGCATCCCTTGTTTGGAGATGGAGCTCAGCACGGCCACGACCCTTGCCCAGGGTCACTCAGCCAGTAGCGGTAAAGCTGGGCGGCAATCTGGTCAGCCTGACCCAAAGCCCATGCCCCTTTTACTGCACATTTGCTGCTTCTCTAGACGGAAGCTGCTGACGGCAGAGACGTGCAAACAGATGTAGCCTAATAGAGCGCACAGTCGGCTTCCGGGCTCCGTGGGGATGGGAGCGATGCGGCGGCCTTCCTCCAGCGTGGCTTCCTGGAGAGCCCAGGGATCCTCCCACAGGTCTAGGAAATGAGCTGCTGTGGCCACCTTCAAGAGAATGACTTTCTCCCTGGGCAGGTTTTCCTCGGACCCACGAATCTTCTAAGGCTGGTGTAGAGGGGACCCTCTGGAGGCTTGGGCTGAATTTTCATAAAGGGATTAAATGGAATAAGATGACTAATGGTGCGTGCACATGCACGCTAATATACGTGCACTCAAGGCAGGGCTGATGGCTGCGGGGGTGGGGAGGACAGTGCGTTTTCATGTAGAAATCGTCAGAATTTCAGGCACAATTGCCCAGTTCCCAAGCGTACCCTGGACTCCAAGACTGTTGGTTCTGCCCTTGTGTGCCATATCCATCTTCCAAAATAGACTCTTAAGTCTTTGGGAGAAAGAGGTTACCTGAACAACACTTGTGTCCTCAGATTTTGGGGTACCCCGATCCCCCCGAAGCCCACACATGCTGCACTGTCAGGCAGGGAGAGCGTCGCCAGCGGCGGGAAGAAGGCTGCTGCCGGCCGGGTCCCCAAGCCTGCCCGGGAGGTGTCCCGAGGGGCCACGGGCTCTGCTGAGCTGAGCTCAGAGAGGAGAGTGGGGCCTGGGACTGAGCAGGTCGTGCTGACATGCTGGGTCCCCACTTCTCCTCGCACCCCTCCCTGCTCCCACAAGGTAGACTAGTTGCTCACGATAATAGTTACACTCATCTAGGGCCTCCTTCAACCCACTGCTCTTCCGAATATTTTCAAACATTCACCGAGTCCGCAGCATACATATAAGAGGTCGATGTTACTATTATCTCTATTTTGCAAGAAACCGAGGCACAGAGATTAATTTGTCTAAGATCCTAGAGCTGGTGGGACAGCTGCCCCCAGAAAACTTTTTGGTGTCAGGGTTCTTACCTAGCCTTACTGGGTTTTTTTTGTATGCCCAGGAGAATGTGTATGAGGATTTGTGGGAAGGAGTCTTGGGGAGCCCCAGCCAAGGGGGTACTCTGAAGAGAGGGAGGAGAGAGGTTGGGCTTTTAGAGAGAAAGAGAGAGAGAGAGAGAGACTGTGTGGACCCACCAGGGGCCTTTCCTGTCTGATAGCAAGCCCTGAAATCTGGGGGACTCTAGGACACGTAAAGAAATAGCCTACCCTGTTAGAACACATCCTGGAGGCGCAAAGTTTAGGTGGGAGCCAACAGACAGGAACCCCGGAGCTCCCCCTTCCGGGATTTTGTCTCTCGTCCCCATCCGCACCGCCTCACCGGCCCTGGCGTCATTCCAAGCACAGCATGGACAAAGGGTGCTTTCCTTGATCTCAGCTCGGCAGAGCATCTGGCCGACACCGCTAAAGTATGAAGTTGAACATGTAGGGAATGCAGAAAATTCCCGGCTCAGAAACAGTGTGGCAGGCAAGGCACAGGTTCCCAGCCCGGCTGGGCTAGCACATGTGGCCACCTCTGCATCTCTGCCCCGCACCTGGCCCTCTCACCCCTCCGTTTCCCGCCCCTCCACTGCTTTGGGCCCCCAACCCTCCAGCAAAGGGGGTCGGGGCAGAGGGGCTGCTGACTCGGGCCTCTTCTGCCGCCACAAGGAGTCATCTGCTCCTGGGGAGACGTCCCCTCATCTTTCCACTCCCACGGAGGCTGTGACTTTGGGTAAAGAAAAGAATAATACCCTAATCACAGAGTGGCCCGAGTGTCCAGGTGGCAAGAACCAGACCCCCTACCCCCCACCCCCCCCCCAGCTACAATGGGGGTATTTCTGTTTTCAGACATGCTAAGGATCAATGGCAGCCGTCCAAGAGAGAAAAGGAGAGAAAAATCAAGACGCTACTGTTTTCATAGGGACGTACGGAATTCTGACTCTGAGATTGCCAGGCTGGTTGGTTGGTACGCGCCAGAGGCCAGCCGCGAGCAATCACGTGCAGGTAGCCTGCGGCCGCCGTCCCCTGTTCTGCGAGCAGCCCTGGCCGCAGCTCTGGCGTCAACACATTGCACGCTCAGGCTCTGACTTGGGTGCGGGGCTGAGTAGTAGGTGGAGGGGTGACATCACGGTGTAGAACGCACTCTGGGGCCGGGCTCGAGGGGCGGCGATTAGGCCTGGGGCCCGGGGTTAGCCGGGCTCTCTGTCCCCTGGCTGTGGGAGCAGGGCAAGGGATGGGCCTTGACACTCTGAACCTCAGGCTCCTCCTCGATCTGACCGGGCGGGAGGGCACCTACTTAGCAGGGATGCGGAGAGCGGATGAAAGCTGAGGGAAGCGCTCAGCGCAGTGTCTGGCCCCGGCCACGTGTTCGGTAATTGGGAGCAGTGATTATCGTCGTTACTGCTATTATTGTGATGATTATCACACTCCTATCAACAAAGCACGGCCTGGGGATTCTCTAGCCGGAGCGCGGAAGGGGGATGAGTCACGGTTGTCAATGCTCTGCGGAGTTATAATATTTAGAGAGGGTGATGACACGCTGCTCTCTAACCCCCACCAAGAACAAGGCCACAAGAAAAATAAATCAGCCCTGCGGCATGACAAATTGGGCCTGGATCTGCGACTCATGGGTGGGGAGAGTCCGGCCTGGGCAGGGAGGGGTGACAGCAGACCCCCACTGCCCTCTGTGCCCCCCCCCTTCCTGGCCCATGACAGAATAGCTACCCCTGGGACCTGCCAGGAGCCCGTCAGATGCTCTGGTGCTGAGCCGCACTGGCAAGGCAGTGAGGTGGCCCAGAGGCCCGGGAACCCTTGGAGAGCCCCCCGGAGTCCCCAGCCCCTCCTGTCTGACACGTAGTGACAGAGGGAGATGTTTTAGCACTCCCGGCTGGACAGGGCAGCTCGGGCCGGGCCCACGGCTGGGGTGTCAGGCCGGTGGCTCGAGGGGCCTCCTCTCTGTCCTCTCCCCCCGGATACTGCCTCCCCCGCAGCCAGGGCAGTGTGAGGGCCAGAGGGGGGCTGCGCTGTCCCCCATTCCTGGGACAAAGGTCTCCAGCACACGCCAGCAGGGGTGGCTCTGCCTGGGAGGAGGGACACTGAGGTCGGAGGAAGGGGCTGGCCCTAGAAGCGCGTAGCACATCCCCGTGGGTCACAGGAAACATACAGATGCTGCCGCATCCCAGCTGTCACCAGGCGACCTTTGCCAGGATGTCCCCGTTGTAGAGCAAGATGAGGGTCTGTGTCGAGCAGCCCAGGTCACACCCCTCTCTGCCACTTAGTAGCACTTGGGCAAGTCACCTAACCCGAGCCTCAGGTGCCTCATCTGTGACATGGGGATGGTGGCGGCCCCTCACTCATCCATTCAGTGTCTATTCAACCTGGCCGAAGAGCTTCGAACTCAGGGGTGGAAATGAGGTTAACAGCCATCCCTGCACAGTGGGAGCGTGGCAGGGTCTGGGGAGGGCTCCCTCACCTCCCTCATCCCCCCTCTGTTCCCGCCTCTCCCCAGCCTCTCCTGAACCTCCCCCCTTTTAAGGTCATCATCTCCTCTCCCGTCTCCTTCAAGGACTTGGCTGTGCTCCCCACGTCGCTCCGCTGTCTGGCTCAGCGGCGGCTCTGAATTATAATGGCCTGGTGACACCTGTGGGCGGATTGCGCGCCCTGGGGGCAGAGAGGACAAGTGTTTACCTCCAGTCATAGTCCCGGCAACCCACCACAGAAGGGACGGTCCGTAAGCCTGGCATTCCGGTCTCCAACCTGATACTAACGAATGTATTCTGAACTCTATGCTATACCAGTTACAGACACAAGTGGCCTCTATGTCATTATCTCATTCATTCCACATTTATTGTGCTGCCCCTCTTTCCAGGCATGACTAGGAGTAGATAGAAAAGATCCCGTGCTTGCCTGTCAGGGACTTTCCAGCCCTCAGCAGGGAGGTCCAGCTGTGCCCGGTGTGGTGGGGACAGAAGCCTCCTAACCCGGCTGGTCCCCCGGGGAAGCCACTGGGGGCAGGGCTTTCCTCTTAAACAAGCAGTTAATTCATTATCTTACTAGTGATGAAACAGACATGGTATAAAACCTTTCCCATCATTGTGCAGCCACCATCGCCATCCCTCTCCAGAACTTCTTTTCATCTTGCAAAACGGAAACTCTGTACCTGTGAAACGATGACTTTCCATTCCGCCCCTCCCCCAGCCCCTGGCTACCTCCCTTCCACACTGTGCCTGGGAATTTGATTACTCCAGGTACCTTGGGGACGTGGAATCCCACAGTGCCTGTTCGTTTGCGTGCGGCGGGCTTATTTCACTCAGCATCACGTGCCCAAGGCTCGTCCATGTGGTAGCGTGCGCCGGGGTTTCCTTCCTTTTCCGGGCCGCCAAGTACCCTGTGGTGTGCGTACGCCACAGCGTGTTTATCCCTTCATCTGCCGAGTCGGGCTATTGTGAATGATGCTGCTGTGAACATGGGCGTCCAGGTCCCTCCTTGAGTCCCTCTTTCCGTTCTTTTGAGTGTATACCTGGAAGTGAAATCGCTACAGCCTATGGCACGGAAGCCTCGTTTTTTAATTTTTTAAGGAAGCCCACAGTGTTTTCCATAGCGACTGGCCACTTCGCCTGTCTGCCTTGCACGAGGTGGTTCCTTCACTTCCTTGCATGGAGGTGGGTCTTCACAAGAGACCTGAGTTTGTCCTTGGACACGGAATGGGGATCAGTGGGGAATGGAGCGGGCAGCCAGCTAGAAGTTAGTATTTTAGCTCTTTGGACTCACAATTGGGAGCCTTGGGGGTAGAGGGGAAGGAAGAAGAGTTAAGGTGAAGGGACGCTGACCTCTTGAATGTGTCAGGCTAGGCCTTGGAAATTGTGATCCTAATAAGAATTCAGAATGAGAAGGATTATCCTGGATTGGGTAAGTCGGAAAAGACATCACAGAGATGGAAGGGTTAGAATCAGATCTTAGAAGAATGTAATTAGTTTTCAACCTTTCTTATTCTACAAAGGATGTGTGTTCCTTATAGAGAATGAGGAACTAACGACAGAGAAGACAATAGAAAGCACCACGAGCTCATCACTGAGAGGTCCCTGGCTACTGCTCGGTGTTGGTGCAATCCTTTACCCCTTTGTGGGTGTCTCCTCTGGGCCGCGTTTCCCCAGCTCTTGCAAGGCTTTCTGAGCACAAAGTCTGTAAGTGCGGTGGGAGGTCCGCTGTCTGGGCGGTGGGAGTAGAATTTGGGGGGCAGACACAGGATCCGAGGATCAGGAGTTGGAATGGGGTCTGCAGGAGGCCCCGAGGCTGGGAAGAGGGATCCAGGACATATGTGGACCCCAGACCCGCTGGATCCAATCCTGAGAGTCGAGCCGGTCACAGGGCCCTTCTGCTCTCGGAAGGAAGGTGGCTCATTGCCACGAGAGTGGAGAGGGCACGGCTGTCCAAGGTCGAATGTGTGCACATATCCAGCGTGTTTGGCATTCTCTCAGCGGCCTCCCCCCTTTGCCTCTCCCAGCCTGTCCCCCAGAAGGTTTTCTGGCTGCTGCTTGTCCAGACGCCCTGCTCTAATTGTTTCGCACCCCCCCTTGGAAAATGCCCAGTTGTCTGGCATCTGTCATCAGCTAGATGTTGGTGTGACGGGCCTGACTGCATCGCCGAGCGTGTGCCAGTGACCCACCATTCTGCCTTTGTCGTACTGGGGGCCTGGACCCAAGATGCTCCCCAGGTTGTGTGGCTTGGAGCAAATGGGGGGCCCGCTGCAGGGGTAGACCCCTCCCCAACCTGCGCTGCTGGGGCCTCCAGGATGCTTGCCGCCCTGCCCTTGGGCTCCCGCTGGGCCCGCCATCCTGGGAGTTGGGCGGAGACCTCGCCAGGCTCTCTTCCTGCCCCTGCCCGATGACCTCTGTTCCCCCGGGCACCCTGCGCCTCCTGGGCCGGCCTCGACAGCCGGTTTGCCTCCCAGCATTTCTTGAGTCCCCTCTGCGTGCAGTGCCGAGAAACGCAGGTCCGAGGAACAGGTCCTTGGCGCTGCCTTCGCCCAGACCGTGAGGAGAAGTCCAGGCATCCCAGGTGCTGCCGGACGTGGCTTCTGTTCAGGGGCAGGGGCAGACTCCAGCGTCTTTGTCAGGTCCCAGCTCCCGTTGGTACGAGAGGGCGTAACGGCGGGGAAGCGTGCCTCCCCAAAACCGCGTATGGAGCAGCTGGGCCCCGCCGTGGCGGAATGCTGGAAGGCCTGTTGTGGTCACTGGGCCGCCTCGGGGCCTGGCCACTCTGGCCTGCGGAGGAGCAGGCGGGCGGCTGTGAGGGACGATGGCCGGCGGTCAGGGAGGAGCGCACCGCCACGGTGGGCCGGCCCGGCCTGCACGCGCCTGCCGCCAGGGCCTGAGCGCACCGCCAAGCTGAGCTCCCGAGTCGGAGCTGATGGATGGAGGAGGACCTCGCTGCCTGTCTGGACCCCGCGTGGGTGGAAGATGGCCTTCAGGGTCACCCAAGAGCGGATCGGGAAACTGCGGCCGGGGAACACACTGTCTGCAGTTGGGCAGACCTCAACGACAGGCGAGCTCCCGGAGTGACAGCCGTGGAGCCGAGCCCTCCCCCGAGGTGATGGCGAGGCGTGTGACGTCGCCTCTGACGGGAGGTGGGGGGAACGTGGAGGGGGCGGAATTTCCATGAATGTCTAGGAGAGGCTGCAGGGCTTGCAGAGCTGGGACCTCGGAGACCTTGTCCAAACCTCTGCACAAGTCAGCAACCCGCGCTGAGCCCTGCTGGGAGCCACTCCTCTCTCGCTGGCTGGTGGCTCCGTCTGGCCACCAGCTCGTCTGCCAGCAGCCTGTCCCCCCCACCCCTCGACTCCCCGGCAGCTGTTGAAAGCCCCAGGAGGGCCCGGGAAGAGCAGATCCCAGCAGGCTGGAGGGAGGCTCCGGCTTTCTCAGCCCCCTGGAGGCCCTTCGCGCACCAGAGTTGTTTCCCACGCCTCCTGGCATGGACCAGGAAGCCGCTCACAGCCTCTGTAACCATTCCGCCGTTCGTCCTGTGAGCGCTGCTGGCCCCAGGCCCTGGGCCCCGCAGGCTTCTGTCTCAGGTGACTTAGCTAGGGACTCCAAGAGGCCCCATGCGGTCGAAGGAAGAGCTGCTGGAGTGACCGGTCTTGGCCTCTTGTTTGCTTTGAAAGCATGAATATTCTCTTTCATTCAACAAATATACATCAGGCACCGTTTTGGGTTGACCTGGATCCCCCTAAAAGATACGTTTGAAGTCCTGACCCCTGGTCCTTGTGAATGTGGACATAGGGTCTTTGCAGATGAAATCAGGTTAAGGGGCTAGAGTAGGGTGGGCCCCTAATCCAATATAAGGGGCGTCCTCATAAGAAGAGGAAAACACTGTATAAAGACCCGGATGCACAGGGACACCCCTGCAGGAGGTCAGAGGCCGAGGCGGGAGTGACAAAGCCGCAAGCCCCGCAGTGCCAAGGGTGGCCAATCCCCATCAGCAAATAGGGAGAGGCAAGGAAGGGTTCTGCCCGGAGCGTCACAGGCAGGACGGCCCTGCTGACAGCGGGATTTCGGACCTCGAGCCTCCACACCTGCGAGAGGACACACTGCTGTGGCTCTAAGCCACCGCGTCTGTAGCGCTTTGCTGTGGCAGCCCCGGGAAGCTAACAGAGGCGGCTGCTGCCGGCTGGGTATGACGCTAGGCTGCGTGGGGGGCAGGGACAGGGCAGAGGGCACGTGGGTGTGACCTGTGCTCGGTCAGCCTCCCGGTTGCCCATATTATAGAACAGTTACTTGCTGCACCATCTGTGCCCCCGCCTTCCTAGCCGCCCGCTCAGGAGCAGCTTGTCTGCTTCCCGGAGTCCGGAGGCGGGTGGCCTACCGGGCAGCGTCTCTCCCTCTCCTCCTCCCCCCGGGGTCCTCTCTTCTTTCCCCTCATTTGGCTCGGCTGTTGGCACCTTCCCTTGTGTGGGCTGGGGGGCGCCGCTGAGTGTGCCCCCTCCTGATGGAGTCCCGGGCTCGCCCACACGTGGCGGCCCCGTACCAGCCCCTCCGCCTCCCTCTGCCCGTTCACGATGCCGGACCCCTGAATTACGCTCGTATTCACTTACGGTGGCTCTGGGGCCAACAGCTTCACATATGGGTCCAGCTCCTGGGCTGTGAAGCCAGGTGGCCCGCGTGGCCTTGGGCACGTGACGCATCCTCTCTGTGCCTCCATTTTCTCGCGCGTAAAAAGAGGACACTGACCTCCTAGGGTGGTCGTGATGTTTAAGTGAGTTCATGCACATAAAGGGCACAGGACAGTGACCAGCTGTTTTAAAGGCAGGTTTTGTTATCGGCCAGGTGTGCGAAGGCAAACAGGTGAGGGAACAACTGCCCCTGGAAAGATTGTTCGTTACTCATCCCGGGGGAGTGAGCAGGCCACCCCCACCCCGCGGGGGCCCCTGGGGAAGTGCTGCGGTGGCGGGTCAGGAGGCAGAGCGAGAGGGGTTTGATGATGAGAGCCTTTCTTGGGGTTTCTGCGGGAAGGAATGGGTGCAGCAGGGTGGACAGGCTGGGGATGGGCTCGCTCGAATCATTTCAGGGGCTGGGGGGCGTGCGGGCGGTCCTGAGTCTGGTACCGGTCCCTGGGGAGATTAGGGCAGGGGACCTGAGTGTGAGAGCCTGGCCAGGCTGTGGGTTTCCGGACCCTCAGGCAAGCTGTCGCCTGTCTCTGAGACCCGCCGGCCTGGGACCGACAGGCTCCCCGGGGTCAATAAGGCCCCAGGTGTCAAACATCCGAATAGAAAGACAGGCTTTCTGCACCATCACGTGTTTTCCGGATAAAATGACAAAATATGTTTGTTCTACATTCCTCATTTAAAAAAGGAAGACTCTCTGGGGCCTCAGGAGCCTTGTGGTAGAGTGGAAGAACACGGGCCTTGGAGAAGGGGGCCGCCACACTGCCGCTGGCGAAGGCTTCTTCCCTGGGGCTCCGCCGCCTCTTCTGTGAGGAGGAGACACCGAGCCTTCACTGCAGGGCTGCCCGGAGGACTCAGCGAGGAGACGATCTGGAAGCTCCCAGCCCTGAGCCGGGCCACCGGGAGCATCTCAGTATAGGAGTTATTGCATTTTTGTGTCCGTTGAAAGAAAAAACTCCAGGGGCCCTTCCACACTCCAGCCCTGGGGCCTCACCTCTAGTGGCGCGTTGTGAAAGAAAAGAAGATGGCTTTGGTCTCCAGAACACTAGCCACAGACACAGACAGAAGACCCACAGTGCACAACGTGGGGACCGGCTGCTGCATTTGACTCCGTGCCTGGGGACGAGGCTGACGTCACTGGCAGGGACAAGTTGGAGGCTTCCAGACATGCTTGCTGGCTGTGTCTGCCTCTCTCTCTCCTCCCTGAGCCTCTTTAGTCTGTCCCTTCCAGAGACTCCCTAGGGATGGAGGGCTTGGGTCCGAAACCGTATCTGTGGGGCTGGGAAGTGAGACCTTAGTGTGACTGCCACTGGGGCCTGGAACACTTTCCAAGCCCATGAATCAGGGGCGCCTGGATGGCTCAGTGGGTTAAAGCCCCTGCCTTCGGCTCAGGTCATGATCTCAGGGTCCTGGGATCGAGCCCCACATCGGGCTTTCTGCTCAGCGGGGAGCCTGCTTCCCCCTCTCTCTCTGCCTGCCTTTCTGCCTGCTTGTTATCTCTCTCTGTCAAACAAGTAAAACCTTAAAAAAAAAATGCCCATGAATCAAAAGCCGCAGCTACCTTGAAGGGGCTGCTCAGGAGGCACATAGGGCAGGCCCAAGAGGGAACAGAACTGGGGCGGGGGGTGCAGGGCCCTGTCTTCAGTAACTCAGGCAGATGCACATTCCCAGGCCTCAGGTGCCTCTGCCCACCCCCCCCCCCCCCCGCCCCAGGTGGGAGTGAGAACGTGATGGGAACACAGACGGCGTCTCCCAGCCAGCATGGAGAGGCCAGCCTCCTCGACTCTCCAGTGCCAGGGCCCCTTTATGCCCTCCCCAGCAGCCATGTGGAGCCCCCCTTCCCCAGGACTCTTGCTGGCCAGCAGCCCTCCTGAAGCCCAGGGTGGCCCCGGCTGCGTCCCCCTGACCTTCCTCCCTCATGGGCGTCTTCCTCCACCTGTCTCCCCAGCATCCTGTTTGCCGACATCGAGGGCTTCACCAGCCTGGCATCGCAGTGCACTGCCCAGGAGCTGGTCATGACCCTCAACGAGCTCTTCGCCCGCTTTGACAAGCTGGCTGCGGTGAGTCGCCCTCCCTACCGTCCCCGGCACCGGGGGCCCACACCCCAGCCAGAAGGCTGGCTCCATCTGGGCCGCCCGAGGGCGAGCGCTGTGGCCCGGACCCCGTGAGCCCCAGGGACGGGCCCTGGGCCAACACGTGCCCTGCTGGCGGGGGGGGGGGGGGCGCTGCACGCGCAGTGGCACATTCAGTGCCCATAGAGCCATTTTCTTGAGGAGAAATTTTCTTGTGTCTTCGAGTGGTGCCCCGGGCCTCTGTCGAGTCCCTTTATGTCAGTGGCCGCTCACTGCAATGTCCACCAACAGGTGGACACGTTCCCTTTTGCCCTCACGGGCCATCAGACCATTGAGGAGAGGCTGGTTGCCAGTCAGAGCGGGCGCCAGGGCCTCCAAGGGCATTAGGTGGTGGGTCTCACGTCGGCCTGGTGGTTTTTATCCCCAAACATGGGTGTGGGGAATTGGGTATACGCTGGGCCCCTGGGCATCGGATGGGCCTTAAATGAGAATCCAGACCACACGGACACTGGAGTCCCAGTGTCCCACTTCGTGAAGGAACCTCTGGGGGCCAGAATTGGAGAGCTGAGAATTGGTGACCGATGGCATCCCATCCCAGTCCTGGTTCTGGTTCAGTCGCGACCTGCTGGGTGACCCCTGTTGTGCCCGTTACTCTCCTCAGGAGCAGCCGTGGGCAGTACTTCAGCTCGGGGAGGGGGTGGTCTTAGTCCTCACATGCTTGCCGGTTAGTAGCGGGCTGTTGGGCCAAATCTCAGATGGGCTGCGGGGCAGACGAGCTTTGGTTACGTCTCATTCCTGCTTCAGTCTTTTTGTAAAAGAAGGAGAATCAGAAAACTGCTCGTAGAGCCTGAGGCCAAGGGTCAGAGCAATCTCGAGGCCTGGGAGTGGAAGCAGGGACTCCGACTCTCAACCTGGGGCCTTCCTCACATTGATAAGTCTGCCCTATTTGGTCCCACGTTGGACCCACTGCACTCTTGTCGGGTCTCAGCAGTGACCATGAAAGTGAGGTCCTGAGACCGAGGAGGCTGGAATGCCTGAGGGCTGCTCAGCCTGGCCTCCACCCCCCTCAGCTCCTGCTAAGCCCGTCCCGGGGCCGGGGCCACGCGTCTGCCTGTGCTCACTGCCCTAAAAGGCAAGTTATTCCAGGCATGGGGTGAATCTGTTTGCTTCCCGTTTCTTTCCCTCCCACTTCTCTTTCCTACTATTTTTAATTTTTAAAATTAATTTGCTTTCCAGGAGAATCACTGTTTACGTATTAAGATCCTGGGGGATTGCTATTACTGCGTCTCTGGGCTGCCTGAAGCGAGGGCCGACCACGCCCACTGCTGCGTGGAGATGGGCTTGGACATGATTGAGGCCATCTCGTAAGTGCCCGTCTGGGAGGGGACCGCCCCACAGCCAGAGTACCTGACGTTGGAGGGTTGATTTGCATCTCGAGGCTTGGAGCCTTCTGGGCACCTTCTGCCTGCAGCCGCCCGAGAAGCTTTCCCCAGAGGAGGGTGTCCTGTAGGAAGGGAGAGCTCTGCAGACTCCGGGGCAGTGGGAGGTGTGGCCCCAGCTCTGCAGGAGAGGAGGACAGGCTGGCCGTCATGCCGTGCCCGTGCTCCCTCACCTCTCAGGGCCCACGGCCACCTGGCCAGGTGTAGAGCCCATGGGCCCCGTTTCTTCCCAGGCAAGAAAGGTTGGAGGCACGGAGGTTACACATCTCCCCAGGGTAACACAGCACGGCTGGTGGAGGGAAATGCAAGTGTCCTCATTTAAGAAACTCCATCCTTCGTGGGGGCAATAGCAAGAAGGATCATCGGCCAGTTCTCGGTCACTGCTGGCCAGAGAAGGGGCCGTGGTTATTAAAAGATATGGAGATAAACCAAGCTTAGGCTCGGGAACTTGGAGCTTCAGAAGTAGCCTGGGCAGGGGCAAAGGAAAAGCCTCAGTGGACGAGGTCAGAGGGCAGAGTAGCTGTCCAAGAAGGCGGCCGGGCCCATCGGTTTGGCAGAGCCCCTCTGGGCAGTGTCTGCTGAGAGCCCTGTATGCCTGGGCTAGCGAGTGCTTCCCGCCCTCGCCTAGAAGCATGGAGTCTGTGGAGGGAGAGGCCGGGGCTCCCGCTGCTGGGACTCCAGGCTCGCAGAGCGGATGGCACCAGGTGAGGGGGCAGACTGAGATGGGGAGGGCCCAGGAGGGGCATTTGTTTCCGTTGGGAGGACCAAGAGAGGCTTCATGCAGGCCGTGGGCCAGGAGTTAAGCCTGAAAGTGGAGTGAGCAAGGGGCCCGAGACGCCGTGGATGGAAGGCCCATTCCAGCAGGGGTGTCCCAGGACGTGAGAAATGATGACATAACTCTTCCCTGCGTCGGGCGTCAGCATCTCGCTGGCGGGCGGGGAGGAGGGCAAGCCTCCAGGGCTGGTCCTGCCCGCCAGGCCAAGTCAGGCCGCTGGCCCCGCCACTGGCCGCGTGGGCCGGTCCCAGGGTATGAGCATGCAGGTCCCCAAAGAGGACACACCGTGTACCACCCCCGTCCCCGCCCGAGCACCTGCACCCTCTTCTGCAGACCCCGTGCCTCGGATGCATGTCCAGAGCAATATAGCTCCCGTCACACTCTGCAGCCCACGGAGGGCACCCCGTGTCCCGGCGACGCCCTCAGCCCTGGGTGCCTGTGGTGGGGACTGGTGCTGCCTGGAGCACGTGGAACCTCCCCAGTCAGTTACCCCCCTTGCTCCATTACGCCGCTAACATCCAAGAAGCAGCAACGTGGACACCTCTGAGCATTACACGAATGGGGTTTGCAGCGGCTCTGACTTCCCTGTTTGGTCCAGTGGGCACTAATAGCATTTGCATCCTCAGAATACAGTTGAATCGACTGAGGGACTGAGGGTAGCGAAGGCCAAGGTGCCTTCCAGGGGAAGCCGCGGGGTCTGGGTTGTAGTGTGAGACACTGTGCCCCCTTGTGGCCACACCGGGAAGCGACGCCTCCCTGCTTACAGCCCCTGAGTACCATCAGGTGAAACAGTCTCAGACTCTGGTTTTGGGCTGGACCAGAGAGAAATGACTCTTTGACCCCTGCACCTTCTGTCACACCCCCGACCCCTGCCTTCCAGCCTTGCCCCCACTCCGTGCGCCTGGTCCCTGACCCTCTCCCAGCCTTACCCCTGCTCCATCCCCAGGTTGGTCCGGGAGGTGACAGGGGTGAACGTGAACATGCGCGTGGGAATTCACAGCGGGCGAGTACACTGCGGTGTCCTTGGTCTCAGGAAGTGGCAGTTCGACGTCTGGTCTAATGACGTCACGCTGGCCAACCACATGGAAGCTGGAGGCAAGGCAGGGTGAGTGAGGGCCCAGATTTAGCTCCTCCCCCCCACCTCCCCTCCCAGGGTGACTATTGTGGGGCAGGGGGCTGGGGTGGGTAGGGTGGGGTAACTCGCAACTCTGGGTTGGAAGAATATAAGTAGAAATTCCTCTCCGTTACAAATGACTTGCACCACACCACGGCAAGTTGTAGGTAACATCCTCTCAACTTTTGCCCAAAACTTCACCAGGAAGATATTTGCACGAAACAGGGCGGCTTGCTGTGCGATGCAATAGGTGGGGTCAAGTTCTGGAGGCGGGAGGAACCATGGGTAATTTCGGGGTAGCCGGGGTGGAAAGGAAGTAGGACATGGGTTGGCCCGGATGGCTGGGCAGGAAGGACACAGACAGGTGAGGAAGGTGAGCTGTGGAGAGAGCCAGGCTGAGGGACCAAGGTGAGGACAGGCACAGGTATAGGAAACGTGGTATTCCCAAGGAATGGGAATAGAGCACACGACCTCTTAGGGCCCCGTGGGAGAAGCATGCCTGTACTAAAAGGACCTCGGTGCCCGGCTGGGGGGTCTGGGCTCAGGCTTGTACTCAGCCGGGGCCACTGCTGGCTTCCGAGCAGGTGGGCAAATTTGTGGGACGGAGACTGTGTCCTCCTGACAGGCCAGTGCTGTCTTTTGCTATGACGACGCTGTGACCTAAGTGGGATGGGGTGTGCTCGGGGTGGACGCGAGCTCGGAGGGAGCCTCCCGGAGCCACCGTGGTGGTGACAGCAGAGGGATCCCATACGCTGAGATCCAGGTCGGGATCTAGGCTGGGGCTAGAGTTTGAGCCAGAGTGCGGGGCTCTGGGGTCTGCACTGTGACCGAGCCGGTCGCAGTGTGGTTCTGCGTGGGGGCTAGAGGTCTGAAGTCACGTTCTCTACCCTCCTCTCCCCGCGTCCCTCCCCACCTGCAGGCGTATCCACATCACCAAGGCCACGCTCAACTACCTGAACGGGGACTACGAGGTGGAGCCGGGCTGTGGGGGCGAGCGCAACGCCTACCTCAAGGAGCACAGTATCGAGACCTTCCTCATCCTGCGCTGTACCCAGAAGCGGGTCCGGCCGGGGAGGGGAGCTGAGGGCTGGGGGGCCGAGAGGGGCCGGGAGAACCCCGGGGGGACGGGGGCTGCGGGACCTTATTCTTCTAGGGAGGAATGTTTCTCAGCATCTGCTCTCTTCTCACTCTTCCCTTGAGTCCGGGCCTGAACTCCTCACGCACTGTGGTTCCTGCCTCCCGGGAAGCTCGTGAGCATTACCGAGGGCTTGCAGAGGCCAACAGCAAAGCGGCAATGTTTCTATTTTGCCTCCGTTGCAGAAATGCAACAGGCCTCAAATCAGTTAGCTGCAGCACAGCCGCAGGCCAGGCGTGGAAATGAAACAGCAGGGACTCTGTCCACCATCGACTCTCTGTCCAACCTTTGTTTCGTGAACGCCCTGCTCCTTGCTGTTGCCTGGGCCCTTCTCTGCCTCTCTGTGTCCTGTCTGTCTCTGCCGGTCCCTACACACCTTCGCTTCTCCGGAGGACCTCCGTCCTTTCCCGGTTTCACCTTCTAGTCCCTTTCTCCTCCCTCCCTTTGTCCCAGCCCACACTTGCCCAAATATAAAACTGAATTATTAGCAGGCTTCGGCGTTCTATTTTTAATAGTGTCATGTTCTGTGTTTTTAATTTTTAAAGCGAATGAAGAGAACGTTTTCTATTTCTCCCAGATTAAAAACCCTTTTACTGATGAATCTTTCCCTTGCACTGACCCTGTTGGTCAGTGACCTTTGACAGAGAAAAGCTTCCCTCTTTCTTTCGTAAGAAGTTAGATGAAAGATAAAACTAAGCTGGGAGAAAAGTCCAGAGAAAATCTTGGGTGACGGCAAGGGTGGACTTGGACGCTCCATGGGGGCAGGCGTCCACCCTGGCAAGGACATCACGGGGGGGACCTCATCTCCCACAGCAGGATAGGAGCTGCGTCGGGCCCCCCACAGACCACAGGGAGGGCTGGGGGGATTTAGCCTCTCTGGGGAGAGAGTGGCTTACCTGACACATTTTTGAACACTTGCTTTGATCTTTTCGATTAGAGTATAAGTGAGTGGACTTCCTCCCAGGCCTGCCCACACCCTCCCCTCTGTCAAGGTCGCAAGGTCGTTAGCCCCAGCTTCCTGCCCACCTCAGGCTGAGGCCTCACCTGCTACTCTGGGTTCTCCAGGTCATGTTCTTCTGACAGGTGGCCCAGAAAAGAGGAAATGGAGACAGTGACACCCCATGCCCTCACCCCACCCCGAGCCGTGTCAGTTGCGTCCCTGATCCGACGGGCTCCCTGCCCAGGCTCAGAGAGGGAGTCGAGGGGAAGGCTGCCTCAGGTCTCCCCAGGGCCTCTGCAGCCATCCGCCTGGAGCCCATTCGGATGGGCGGACGGACAGACAGAGACCATGGTTGGCATACAGGGAGCCAGCCGAGGCCCCGCGTGTGTGCTTGTACGATGTACGTTGGCCTTTGCCTCTGAAGCTCTAGTGACCCAAAGCTCCAGAAGCCGCCTCTCCGGTAGAGCGTGCCTGTTTGGGATAAGTCGAGTGGAGACTGGAATGCTTGGTTTCCTCTCCCGCCTTTACCCCGGGCACCTGGGGCCCAGGCTCTGCCCACCCCCGAGAATTCTGTGCCAGTGGCCCCCACGCCCCTTTGCTTTCTCACAAGACCAGCCTCCCACTAGGCCAGCCAGGGCTAGCGCCGGGGAGCGGGGAGGGATTTAGGGGACTTTCTACAATGAGCTCCGGGGTCCCGGCAGACTAGGCTCCAGGCCGCGCGCAGAAGGGGGGCCCACCTGCCATAACTCCTACGTGGCCAGGTGCCCAGGAGGGATGAGAAACGCCTCCCTCGGGCCCACCCGGTAGGCTCTGCCCACAGGCTGATGTGTCTGTTTTACTCTCCTAGAAAGAAGAAAAGGCCATGATCGCCAAGATGAATCGCCAGAGAACCAACTCCATCGGGCACAACCCGCCCCACTGGGGGGCTGAGCGTCCCTTCTACAACCACCTAGGGGGCAACCAGGTGTCCAAGGAGATGAAGCGGATGGTAAGTAGCAGGTGGGGCAGCGTGCGGGCTGAGGCCTCTCCCGCGCTGGGGCCTTCCGTGGGTGTGAGGCCTGGGCCAGGCCCCTTGGGTTGCCCGACAGAACCTTGGCGAGCCACAGAAGCAACTCTGGGCCAGGAGCCAGAGCGCCCGAGTCCGGGCAGAACCTCGAGCTCTCATCAGAGGTGCTTCCAGCACCTGCCGCCCTTCCCGGGCAGCTGAAACACACTCTCGGGCTCAGTTACTCAGAAGCCATCTCAGTACTTTCTGGCGAGCGCCTGGCAATGGTCCCCTTTGCTCTCTGTGCTGAGAAGTGCCCCTGCTAACTGCAGGTTTCCGGGGGGCAGGCAGACTGGATGGGCAGCGGCTGTGGTAGGGGTGCTGCCTCCCTCTCAAGGAAGCAAGCCTCCTTGCCCCTCCTTGCCCCTCTCAAGTCTGGCTGCCTCGGGGCACAGCCGCCCCCGGCCATCCCTGTGCACACGAGGGGCCGTCTCATTCAGGATGCGCTGCCTGGGTTCTGCCAGGGATGATAGAATTCAGAGGCTGGGGCCAGGAGGAAGAGGGATGACAGAGCAGGTCAGGATAGAGCAGCAGTGTTTTCTTTTTTTTTATCTGAGAGCTTGGCTTCCCCATCCAAACTCACTCCTCAGCTCGAGGGCAGCCTGGTTCCCAGGCGGGAAGCGCCCACCCTGGGGAGAGGGATGAGTGAGGCCGGAGGGGACAGGGGTCTGTGTGTGTCTGGGGGGGCACTTTGTTCCCTCAGAGCCAGAGTACAGGAATAAGATGGGGCATGCTGGCACTAGGATCCCCAGTTTGGGGTCTGTGGGTTGGACCAGGTTTTAGCTATAGCAGCAGGGACTGTAGGTAAATTCCATGAAAATCCAGCTGAGGCAGCAGACTGAGCTAGGCTGGGGAGCCGGCCACTCTGCTCCTTGGTAGCTGGCAATAACAGATGACAAGGGTTTAAGGAAAATTCTATAGAATCAAAAAATGAATTGAGTCAAGACCTCTATGTTAATTTTTGACGGTAAAAAAGCAACTCCCAGGACACCAAGTTCATAAGGGAACAGAGTGGGGGAGGGGTACTTGCCTTCCTCCAGGGCTTTGAACTTGGACTTCTACAGATCTCCAGCCACCGCTCCCCCTCCTTGGGGGGGGCTCCCCAAAGCAAAGAGCAGTTGGTGGGTCCTCTCTGTTCTTGCCCCAGCCCTTTCATAATCTCCTGCGGACTCTGTATCCATGGGACCAGGACCAGAGGGGGGCGATCTCAGAGAGCCTGGTGCAAAGAGGGAGGCTGTCATCCAGGCGGCAGGCAAGGGGGGACAGGAAGCCAGGAGCAAGAGGGTGGAGGTGAGCAGGAGACTGTGGGAGCGAGGAGAGGAAGAGCCACAAGCAGGCAGGAAAGGCGCCCGGTGGGCTTTCTCTGTTTAAAATTGTTGGGAAGCTTTTTTCTTGGTGAAATTTGGTATAAGTGGAGTCTGTAGTTATTTCAGAGTCTCGAAGGAGGCAGTTGGGAGTGTAAGCACTGCTCTAGCAGACACATTAATCATTGTTAGGACCGGGAGCCCTGGAAGAGTTTGCAGAGGGCCGGCCCTGGGGGCCTGGCCACAGGGTTTCTCCGGGGTGTTGGCTGCCTCGCCAGCAGGGAGGGGTGGGAAGGTGCGTGGACAAACAGGGTTGGGACACCTCTGCCGCAGCCTTTGGGAGAAGAGACTCCCCCTCAGCCTGGCGGGGCAGAGTCACCAGAGGCCAGTGTCGAAGGACCCCGCCCCCCAACTCAGCCAGAGCGTCCCGGCTGTGGATGGCATGGTTCCAGAAGCTGCCGGGCACGCCGTCGGCATTCGGTGGTACCCTTGCCTGAGGTCTTTGAGAAAGATCCACAGAGGAAGAGCTTCTCCCCTGACTTCCGCCGATGACCGGCGTGGGGGCTTAGACTAAGCATGACTGGGAGCACTAAGAAAGGTACCAACTCGTAGGCAGTTTACTTCTTTAAATCTTGTTCCAGATTGGACTCAGCTTTTAGAGTGTAGCACCGAGCTGCTCTGGTTTGTGCTTAGGCCTGTCACAAGGTCCCTAAGAGTCCTGGGGACTGAGGAGGTCGACAGGAAGGGCGCCCAGGGGCCTCTGCTCAGCTACCCAGGGAGGTCCGCCGTCCTCTGGGGGCAGCGGGTCGAGCCCGAGCTCTCAGGGGAAACAGGCAGCCCGCCGGGCCGGGCAGGCAGACCCAAGCCCGCGCCTCCCCGTGGATGAGCGGAGGGGGCACGACCCCTGCTCCTGCTTTTAGGCCCAAAGGGACAGGAATTGGGAACGAAACCGGCCGAGCTGAGCTGCTCCCCGGAAGTGGTGTGGTACAAACCGCAGGAACCTGTCTGGGGGTCCTAGCCGGGCTGAGGACCGCCGTCCCGGAACCAGTAAGCAGGCCAGGGAACTTGAACCCAGTCTGCTGAACTGTGTTCTTTTTTGACTTTTCTTAAGATTTTATTTATTTATTAGAGAAATCACGAGCAGGGGGGAGGGGCAGAGGGAGAGGGAGAAGCGGACTCCTTGCTGAGCAGGGGCCTGACATGGGGCTCGATCCCAGGACTCTGGGATCATGACCTGAGCCAAAGGCAGACGCTCAACTGACTGAGCCCCCCAGGCGCCCCTGGACTGTGTTCTTAATGACCGTCTGCCGGGGCCGATGTGCCAACACCCCAGCCCAGTACACGGCACCCCAAGCAGACCTGGTCTCCCACCAGCCCCAGCGGATGACCAAAGGAGTATAGGAGAAAGTCCGAAAGGTTTGTTAAAAACGTGTCAAGTCTACTTCCGAGCGGCAGAGGCCAACATTGGCATAACATAGCTCGGTTGCCCTCGGTCCCAGAATAGGTCATGGCCGGCCCCCCACCGTGTTTTGTGGAGAGCCTGCTGCCCACGTCAGCCTGTGCCCTGACGGGTCCCGGGCGCACCCAGCATGGGCCTGCCCCCGGCGGGGCCCTCCTGTGAGTCCCCCCCAACTCCTCCCGCCCGAGGCTGGCCCACCTCCGTGGGCCAGGTCTCATGGCCTGGGCCTGATGATGCTCAGAGGACAAGAAGATAGTCTGGCTTGTCCAGGGAGGCCCATTGCCAGGCTGCCTGGGAGGAGCTCAGAGTCCACGGTCAGGCATTTGGATTTGCCGTTGGAGGCTGCCAAGGGCCCTGGAAGCCCCCCCTCGGGGGTGGAATGGAGACAGAGCCCCCCTCGCTGGGCCATGCAGTGTGGGCCCCACATCTGTTTCAGCACCTGGCAGCTCTGGCTCATGGAGACCCACATAAATCCTCGTTTTTGCATTTTCAAACCACGTCTGCGGTGGGCACAAAGACAGGTGTGTTGGTTTGGGATTTGGGTTCACCTGGCAATTTGCTGAGCCCCGTGTTTGCCCTGCAGTATACACCACTCTGGGCCGCAAGAAACCGCAGGTCACCTTCTGTCCTTGTCCTGCAACCTGAGCCTTATCTGAAACAGTCCTGGGGCTGCTTGCCACCGCCGCCTCCCCTGCCTCCCGGATTCCACCCCTTCTCATTTCGGGGAACCCACCCTCCATTCTGCCACACCTGCTTACACCCTGAGACACATTTCCATGGACGTCGTAGATTAACTGTAAATAGGGCTTTGAGGTTGGCAACCAGTAAGGGACCATCACAGTCCCCCCTGCCCGGGGCACATGAGCAGTCGTGACACCCCTGGCAGGGGGTTTTCTCACCTCCTGGGTGCCCACCCAGCTCTGGCCTTGGACGAACACACTGGTTCTCAGCAGGAAAGCGGTTGCAGGTGACTGGAGTTTAACTCTCTTAAGCTCAAAAATGTGGGACCTTTGTGCACTCAGTAGGGGTAGGGGGGTCTGCACACACGTGGGAATGGACATGCAGTGGTTTCTCCTGTTTCAAGCTTATTTCAAGGCAGAATTGAGAAGGTCTTACCCAGCCCAGGGTCCAGGGAGAAAGGGAGATTGGGGAATTGGGTGTGGGGACAGGAAGAGTTTAGACACCTGGGTTTTGCCAGGGGCCGACATGAAATCACCGTGCCCCCCCGCAGCATCTAGCACCGTGTCTGTCATGTAGGAAGACCCCGGCTGTATTCACTGAAGGAAGGAAGAGGAAACTCCTGAGTGACAGGCCTCCCTCAGGGCAGGCTCCTTGGTGAGCGGGACTGCCTTCCCCGCAGTCCCTCCTGGAAGTGTCCTCTCTGTGCTCATACGCCTTTCCTTCCCTCTCTGTCCCTCTCTTTCAGGGCTTCGAGGACCCCAAGGACAAGTGAGTAACATGCCCTTCTTTATTCCTGCTCTCTTGGCCCAAGTTCGCCCTATAGCTTGGTTGCCCCGCGCTGTGTGGGCAGCGCGCCCGCACGGCCTTGGCCGAGAGTGGCCGGAGCCCCTGCTGCTAACAGAGGGGACGCTGGGCGGAGAGGCCGGGCCTCGGCGCCACCCATGTGTCCTCACCCCACAGACACGTGTGTACACATATGTGTGCACACACTACTGCGGACATGCACACTCTGCTCATGGCTGTGTGCACGCACACACGAACTGCAGCTCTCAGGAAAATGGAGACCTGGCACGCTGGTCACCGGCCCCTGGCCACATCCTGGTGCCCTGGGGGAATGTCCTCTTTCTCTTCCACCTCCCGGCTCTGGCGGGCTAGCTACCCCGCTGATGACCGGGTGTCACCTTGAGGAATAGGGCTGTTCGTGCAGCCCCCTGCTCACGAAACTCTGCTTCCCAGAGCGTGTCCAGGATGATGGCACAGCTGGGCAGTGAAGAGCAGAGCCTGTTACGTGTGGGGAAAAACAATTAAGCCTTCGATGATGAGTCATATTATGATTATACTGCAATAACACATAGGTAGAGTCAGAAAAGCCTTATTGTCAGCGAGGCTCTCCAGCCAGCGGGTCAGACGTGGGCAGCTTTCTGTGCATGTGTGTGGCTAAGGGGGGGGCGGGGACTTGGCCCCCTTTTGTCCTGGTTTTTGTGGAAGAGTCCCCGCCCCTTATTAGGGCCTTTCTGATGGGCCTGGGTGTAGGGTGCTGGGTCCGCCCTCTAGCGGCGCCCCCTGGTGGTCAGCCTGTCTTGCATCTGTGCCTCTTGCTCCCCAGGAATGCCCAAGAAAGTGCAAACCCTGAGGATGAAGTGGACGAATTTCTGGGCCGTGCCATTGACGCCAGGAGCATCGATAGGCTGCGGTCTGAGCACGTCCGCAAGTTCCTCTTGACCTTCAGGGAGCCTGACTTAGAGAAGAAGGTACGGCACCCTGGGTGGGAGGGAGGCCCTGGGCAGGACCAGGACCGGCGTGGGGTTGAGGAGGGCAGGGCAAGAGACGGTTCCCTGTCCATCCCCGTCACCACAGAAAGTGCCCTTTCTTGTCAGCGTCTCCTGCTCCAATGCCGCACTGCTCAGGAGACGGAGATTTGGGGGAGCCTTTTCACAGTCAGAAGGGAAAGGTCTTTACTTCCTCATGCCTGTTTCGTTAGCACACCTTCTTCAGAGGGTCATCGTGAGGGTTTAAGTCCACATGTGTAAAACACCCAAAACCGTATCTGCCACGTAGATGTTCAGTGACGTTAGTTGCTCTTTATTTTTATCGCTGTTACCATTATGAACATCATCACCAGCGGACCTCCCTGCTGCCTTTGGCACACTGGCAAAAAAGTCGGAAGGGACAGTTGAGATCTCTCTGTCCCATCTCCTTAAGTTGTGACTGAGAGGTTGGGCGACTTGCTGTAGGCCACCAGAGAGGTGGAGACAGAGCCAGACCCACCCGTGGTCCTGTGAGGCCGACCTGTGAGCACACACCTTTGTGCCTCGGGAAAGGGACCCTAGCCGCGAGCGCCCTCGCTGGTGACATTGCGCCAGCATGGCCTCGGTGGGCCGCAGGTTGGTGTGGCAGGAGGAACCAGGACTGGGAGCTGGGCCCCGGGAGATGTGGGGCAGGCCTCCCGTCCGCTCCCCTGCAAAGTAGCAGCCACACATGTCCTGTTCCTGGGGCTCTTGCGAGGGCGCACGAGGACATCACAGAGGGGTGCGTGTCCCCGCCGGGACCAGGATCATTATGAAGGACTCTCGCGGTGACCCGACCTGCAGAAAGTGTCCGCTTCGACACCATTCAGCTGCCGGCACCACATTACAGTGCTTCGGACGGGTTTCCTGAGCACGAGGGCCAGTGCGGGTTCTCCCAGGTCTTGGGCGGGGGCTGCAGCAGACGGGGCCCCCCTCACCCTGCACCCGCCTCTCAGTACTCCAAGCAGGTGGATGACCGATTCGGCGCCTACGTGGCCTGTGCCTCGCTTGTCTTCCTCTTCATCTGCTTTGTCCAGATCACCATCGTGCCCCAGTGAGTACCGTCCCCCTGGCTGCAGGCTCCGGGGGTGGGAACAGGGGTCATGGAGGAGAGCGGGTGGGGGGGGTCAGGCTTGTTCAGACAAGGAGAGGCTTCCCCTTGTGTCCTCGGGGGGGACCGGGAAGCCGGGAGTCTGACACCCCGTGACAGGGTGGGAAGCCTCTCCGGGCCAGCCTTGCTGCGTGAGAGACTTCTTCTCAACACTTTATCATCTCGCCCTGTCATCACTCACACCAGGGTCGCCCTTAAATCCCCCCAAGTATTTGCCAGGTTTGCTTCTGTGTGACCTTTGGTTCTTGCAAAAACATCAACACATCTTCAAAAGATAAAGGTTTTCTGCTCCTCTGGGTATTTCAAAGAATGGATTTCTGGTTCTGAAGGCTTTTCTCGGAGATATTCCCAAACGCTTGCAAGGACTGGCCGTGTCCCTGGGGGAGGCCTGTGGCTCCCGAGGGGACCAGCCTGCGGTGGGCAGTGGGCTCTCGGAAATGAAGTCTTAGGTAGATTGTCACAGAGTCACACAGAGACAAGGGAGATAATGGCTTGTGTTTTCTGTTATGTGTGTGTGTGTGTGTACCTTTGTGTGTGCACACGTGTGTGTATCTACACGTTTGTGACTTTTTATTATGCAGCATTGCAAACATACAGAAAAGCAAAGTAATTAATATCCTCAGCACCCATCCCCTGGATAGGACTATTGTTGAAGTTTTACCATTGTTTCATCTGTTTTTTTCTGACTATTTAGATTTTAGATGAAAGGATCTTTTCCCCCTGAAAACCTTCACCGTATACCTATTTTCAGGCCGTTTTCCTTCTTAACTGCAACGCCTCCTACACTAAACACAGTTAACCCCAGTTCTCCGCAATCATGGGACACCGAGTCCCTGTTCATGTTTGACGATCGTCTCCAAACAACTCCTACCCTTCCTTCGTTCATTCGTAGCCGGGATCTACTCGAGGTCCCCGGGTTGTGTTTGGTTATGTCTCCTAAGTCCAGCGAAATCTGGGAGAGTCCTCTCACCCTGACACCGTCTACTTTTCATTTTGAAATAATCGTAGGCCCACGGGGAAGTTACGGAAGGGCCACTGAGGGCCTCTGGACATCCTTCATCTAGTTTGCCCTAACGGGGACACTTCCGTGACTGCAGCCGAGGGTCAGGGCAGGAGATGAACCCTGGAATGACAGTGGCCTGGCTGACTGTAATCTGATTCCATCAGTGTTGGCCCTAGTGGCCTTTCGGTGTCCCAGCAGCCGGGCTAGGATCCCACATTGCGTTTAGCTCTTCTTTCTCTGCTGTCCCATCTCATCTGTGATGCTTCCTCAGCCTTCGCTTGTCGTTTGTGGCCTCGGAGCTTCTGATGGACGCTGGCCGATTAACTTGCAGACTGTCTCCAAGGGGCCTTGTCCGCTGTGTTCTCACGGTTAGGTTGAGGTTATGCAGTTTGGGCGGGGATCCCACAGAAGCGATGTGGCCTCCTTCATGCATGTGATCGGAAGCTACACGAGGCCTCCAGGCGCCTTTTCTTTGTAATGAGATGCTGTTGCAGAGACGGCCCCTACGTGTGTGTCTGCTGGGACTTCGTCGTCAGGACCCCGCAGACACCGGCACCCAACTCCACTCTGGTGGGTGCTGCTAAGGCCCGTTGCCCCCCACGCTGAGCTGGTGCAGAACTGGTGGGACTCTGGGTCCTTATTGACACAGGACCCCATTTTTTTCTATATGCAAATGGAGCTACAGGTATAAAGAAGCGACCCCGTCTTTCCGCCCCATTCCTGCTCCCAATGGCCCAGTTAGCTTGGGTCCCTATAACCCTGCCTCTGTGCCACTCGCTCGTCTGTTCCTGCAGCGTGGCTCGCGGACTGGGTTTCCCTCGGTCCCTGCTCTGCCTGCAGTGGCTCCCTTCCCCGCTGGCCACAGCGCCGAGCTGCCAAGGCATTGACGGAAGTCTTGCTCCAGCCGTCCTCTCTCAATGGAAGCATTAAAAGCTACTTTAAAGTCTTCCTGTCTCTCTGAAGAGAGTTCTCTCCCCTTGCCCTATTTGTTTAAGGCATCTAAGTGCTGGCTTCTGGGGGAGCCTGGAACAAAGACGCCCTTTGAACGCCTCTCTAGAGGTATTCGCCTGCTTTGTCAAGCCATCCGCTTTGCCTTTAACCTGCTGATGGCGCCTGGCATCTCCAGGCCACTCTCGGTCCCCAGAAGGGAAGAGGGATTTCTGTGGCCTCCCGATATGATGGGGTGTACCTTAGCCAGCCCCTGCCCCAGGGGGGCCAGATGGAAAGTCGCCGGCAGCTCTCCTGTCGGAGGATTCTGGCCCCTGGCGAACGTCAAGGTCGCCTGTGATCTGCCTCGGGGGGCAGGGCCGGCGGGGGTTCCTCGCATACTCGTGTTGAACTGGAAGGCTGAGTAGGACTTGTCGTGGGGCCTGGCAGGTACAGGGTTTAGGGACTCTGTGCCCCTAAGGGACACATCACTGCTGTTTCTCAGAGCGTCTGCTTCGGCTGCTGAAAAGCATTTTAAAAATGATGGTCGTCTATCCTGTTTTCAGCCTTCACGGTTACTTACGAGCCCCGAGTAACTACCTGCAGGGAATAACCAGGTGACTTTTAAAATAGGTCCCTCCAAGCCAAATGAAGTGAGTCTGTGGACAGCTAAGATTTAGGCAAAATACCGAGCAGGTGACACTCGCTTCTCCATTCAGCCCCGTGCGGGCTTCCGTGCCGGGAGATGGCAGGAACGGCAGCCGGGCCGTCGTGGAGGGGTCCTGAGCCAGTGCAGAGGGCTGTGCAAGCCCCCTTCTCAGTGAGTCAGGGGCTGCACGAGCCTGGGCAGTGGGTTCAGGGGAAATGAGCAACCTCTCTCTCCCTCCAGAGGCTTTCAGAGCCCCCAGAATTCCCCACCTCCTCTCTTTTTCCAGCTCCGTGTTCATGTTGAGTTTCTACCTGACCTGTTTCCTGCTGCTGACGTTGGTGGTATTTGTGTCCGTGATCTATTCCTGCGTGAAGGTGAGTCTAGCTCGCACCTGAGCCCGCCGTCGCCTTCTTCCCTCCCTTCCCGGCCCACGGGTAGGAGCTCCTCCCGGGAGCTGAGGAGTCACACTTGGGATTGGGGTACGTGATGCTGGGGCACCCCTCCAGCTTGGCATCGGCAGCGACCTAGACCGCAGGGAGTGCGTTGTCAGGGGAGGCTTACTGGTGGTAGCCATTCTCATCTGGCTTTGCGAATCTTGGCAACAAGAAGATCGTGTCACTGCCTCTCCTGTCCATCCCTTGGAGTCAGGTGGGATGAAGGATGGGCGTCTAGCACAAAGCAGTGGTCAGTAAACATTTGCTGAAAGAGTGAGTATGGAAGCGACCTCTCTCAACCCCTTCTTCAGTGTCCCCCACCTGCCTGGAATTGGCCCAAGAGGGGTCCATAAGGATGATGGCCTTTGAGCCAATCATCACAGAGATGAGGAGCGTGGTTCAGTGTTGCAGATAGGGCCACACAGCCACGAATGTGGGCACGAGACCCTGTTCTGCGTTTTTCTCCCATATTTCCTCTTCCTCTTAGGAGGGTTGTGCCTCCCCCCCCCAGGCTGTGTCCTTCCGGGGGACCTGGCCACAAGCCATTCTGGTCTGTGGTGGAAGCCACTCAGGTTCCCCTTTGCCTCGTCCACCAACTCTTTCTCTCATTTCCTCCCCTAGTGGTTTGAGACTTGCCTGGCAGGCCAGCCTGATCCCAGAAAGCACTCTGTCCCTAGGCAGGTACGAGCCCCTCCAGCTCCTGCGGGAGCCATTTCTCTGCTCCCCCTTGAGGCTCGCCTGGAGCCAAGCCCCAGGAAGGGTGGGAGCAGGTTCTGCCATCGGTCTCTACCTCTGCTGCTGCTTCTCCTGGAGGGGTTAGACCTTGGTCGCCTCCAAAGTCCCCCTTTTCTCTCCACCCTCCAGGCAGGGTATTTCATTAGACTGTTAATTGTTTAATTATCTAATGGTCAAGGTCTTGGTGGCCCGATGATCAGAACTGGAAGGCCCCTCAGGAATCGTCTGGAGCGGTGTAGGATTTAATCCTGGTTTCCAGCCTCTCCACTAGCTCCTTCCTCAAGGCTCTGTGTTCCGCCACACCCTGCCTTTTGGTCTTGCCATTGTCACGCCCCCTCGCCCCCAGCCTGCTTTGTCCCCGAGGGGCAGTTCCACTTTCTTCATCTCATGGCTGTCGAAGCATGTGATACGTTCACAGCAGCCAAAAGGTAGAAACGACCCCCCTATCCATCAACAGATGAATAAGCAAAAGTGGCATAGCTCCGTGTTGGAACGTTACCTGCCCACGGAAGGCAGTGGCGTTCTGACACACGCTCCAACACGGACCAACCTTGAAAACATGCCGAATGCACGAGGCCAGACCCGAAAGGGCACAGTGTCTGTCTCCGCTTACGGACTCTCTGGACCAGGCAAACTCATGGAGACAGGAGGTAGGCTCGATGGTCCTGGGGTCGGCAGGAGAGGGGATGGAGAGTTACGACTTCACACGTGCAGAGTTTCTGTACCGAGTCCCGGGAGGGTCCTGAATGAGAACATTCCAGAAACGGAGCGGCAGTGGTCACTCGACACTGAGCACAGAGTCAGTGCCACTAAATCGTATGCTAAAAATGGTTAAAATGCTAACTTGAGGGTATATATGTTTTACCACAATAAAAGAAGTCACCACAACCAAACAAAAACAAAAAAAAAGCAGTACGCCACAGCTAAAAAGGGCCTTTTAAACATTCTTTTTTGAATGTCCAGGAAGAATCTTTTTTCCTTATTTTCTTTTTAAATTAATTAATTTTCTTTTTCCTTTAAGTTATAATCTGAGGCAAAGCCCTTGTCTGTTTGAGGTACCTAATTAGCTTATTTAAGTCAGAATCAAAGCTGTATGTGATCTCCAGTTTTAAAACTAGAACCTAGATTTCCCTCTGCCCTGTTAGCTGCTTTGGAAAGCCTGAGCTACCCTGATTTCACTTGGTTTGTGTTTCGTGACCGACACGTGTATCTGGGCGTAGGGGGGAGGAGAAGAGGGGGAGGAAGGCTCATCTCCCACCTGCCCTGGCCATTTTGAGTTCGTACTTTGGTCCGGTGAATTCTTTCTGCTACTGTTCACGATTATTTAAGAAAATCATTCCTGTTTCCTTGTGTTTCATTGGATCTATTTTGTAATCAGTGTCATGTTCAATAAGCTTATTCTCAATTCCTTTATCCAGCCCGCCGATTTTTCTGACGGTTCTGAGGAGGCCAGGGTCTCCTCAGGGGAGGCTGGGGGAGGGAGTGTCTGCCTCCCGCCCACACTCCATTCCTCGCCCTCCACACACAGCCCCCCCTCAACCCGGGGAGGCCGCTGTAGTGTAGAGCCTCTAAACGATTTATTTAGGAAAAAAGTGCTCCCTGACTTATCATGTCTGGCCCCTGCTGATTTGGGTCAGGAGTCGAGTAGACTCGACCACCCGCCTTGAGGTCCTGCTACGTCTCCCTCCCCTGTCCCCACCTCTGACGCGTCATCTCAGCATTTCTCTACTTTCTGGGAAGTGGACCCCAACCTGAGCAGTTGTTTGCAGTATGAATTCCTCTCCCGTTTAGTTATCCTTTCCTCCTTCGTGCCGTGGGCGAACTGTTGGCACACGAAGACGTGACAGGGGTAATTCTCCTTCGGCCTCTGTGTCCCCACGGCGCACAGGCCCGTGGACTGAGAGTTTATTTTATCACCTTCTCAGGTATGACCCCAACGCCGACTAGACTGGAATTTTCCGTGTCATTCTGTTTTCCCTCTGAAAACACTTGCCCTTTGCCAGACCCCAGACATCTCTCATCTTCGTTCCACGATTTTTCAGGAGTCACGGGTGGTGGCTTCGTGATGAGATACGGCAGCTCCTAAATTACCTGCGGCCCGGGCTCAGCGGATCCGCGGCCGGGCAGCTCTGTCAGCCACGGTGGCTTTCTCTGTTCCCTTTGTTCCCCCATGTCCCCAGCACAGCAGGGGCTTACTTGCTCCAATGTCCCTAGTTTACCCTTTTTGACGAGAGAACTGTGAAGAAAGTGTTGGCTGAGTTAGTTGAAACCAGCCAGTCAGTTGTCTTCGCTGTGTGTCGGGGACGCTGCCTGGGGCCCTCTTGGGCGAAGGTTTCCGAAGCTCGCCGCCCAGTGCTCTGATGGCCTTTTCGTCCCGGGCCTGTTTGATCTCCGGACACAGTGAGGCCAGGTTCACACTCACATCTAGATGTGGGGCTAACCTGGTCGCCTGGTCTCATTGTCCCAGAGCATTGGCTGCCCTTCAGGGCCGTGCTGTCTCTGGGCTGCTTTGCCCTAAGGCTTCTCCCTCAAGCATTTCTTTTCTTCTGGGGCCCATCTGGACATCTGCACGCGTCACTCCTCCCTTCCCTTGGCATCCATGCTGACCTGGGCACCAGAGCTGCTCGTCTTAGAAAAAGCCATGCGGAGTCCCTCCTTGCCATCACACGGGGTCTGCAGACTGGGAATGTCAAATTGGAAATGGCTGGAGCAGTGAAGCAGCCCAAACACACACTTGAGGTTAACATCCCTTTATGATAACTGTGTGAGGATGGGCCAGCCTCTGCTTGATTACCTCCAGGGATGGGGAGCTCACTCACGTCTCCTGAGCCCGTAATCCTTCTTCTCAAAGACACCGCCTTCATTAATATGTCCATTTAACCCCTGGGGGAGCAGTGGTATGGAGCTTGGTCAGCTTCTGCCTGCCTTGGTTGACCTTTGAAGTTTTCTTATCTTTTAAATAAAATTTTGTGAAGTAGGAGCTACTGCTTTTTTAAATTGGTTTCTTGTCAGAAAGACAGTTTTCTTAAGATTTTTTTTCCTATCAGATTTTTTAAAAGATTTTATTTATTTATTAGAGAGCACAAGTGGGGCAGGGGGACAGAGGGAGAGGGTCAAGCAGACTCCCTGCTGAGCGCAGAGCCTGACTCGGGGCTCGATCCCAGGACCCTGAGATCGCGACATGAGCTGAAGGCAGACGCTTAACCGACTGAGCCACCCAGGTGTCCCCTCTCCCATCAGATTTCATCACTCTTTTCCATCTCTACACTACCCTGACCCCACATCGCAGACAGGGGACCAGGGCCGTAGGCTGGTCATTGATTTGCCTGGAGGCTTTCAGAGAGGCCAGGATCAAAACTGTCCTTCACCCCAGTCATGATTTATTAATTATGTCCCCACTCCTGTTTTTCATGTTGAATTGATTTGAATTAATCAGACTGTGAAAGTACTGGTTTGGAATTTTTAAAAAATCAATTCTTTTTCTGAGCTGTAATTGCGAGCGAGCAGGCATTGAACAATTGGTTTGCACGGGCACAATTATCCTGCTGTAAAAAACGGTCTCCAGGGTCTTTGTGCAGCTGTGGTGTGTCCCTGGGAGAGGACGTGCCCCAGGTGAAGACTTTCACCAGCCATGCTGGGATTAGTAAAGATGGGATTTAGGGCAAACATACGGATGAACCTTCTGATCACAGGAGATGAGATACTCTATAAAACTGTTACCAGGGGCGCCTGGGTGGCTCAGTGGGTAAAAGCCTCTGCCTTCAGCCCAGGTCATGATCTCAGGGTCCTGGGATCGAGCCCCGCATCGGGCTTTCTGCTCCTCAGGAAGCCTGTTTCCCCCTCTCTGCCTTCCTCTCTGCCTACTTGTGATCTCTCTCTCTCTGTCAAATAAATGAAAAAATCTTTAAAAAAAAACCAAAAAACTGTTCCCAGACCAGGATGTCAAATCTTCTGGAAATTTCAAAACAGCAATTCCTGAGTTCCTGCCTGAGACTTTAAAGTCAAGAGCAGGTATTTTTAAAGGGTGACAAGAGGGATGCCTGGGTGGCTCAGTCAGTTAAAGGCCTGCCTTTGGCTCAGGTCATGATCCCAGGGTGCTAGGATCGAGCTCTGCATCGGGCTCCCTGCTCAGTGGGGATCCTACCTCTCCCTCTGCCTGCCACTCCCCCTGCTTGTGCTCTCTTTCTCTGACAAAGAAATAAAATTTTTAAAAATAAGTAAATAAATAATAAAGGGTGATGAGAAATCAGCTTATAGCAACCCAATGCATTAAGTTAAAAATAGAGCTACCTACGACCCAGGAATTGCACTGCTAGGTATTTATCCAAAGGATACAAACGTAGTGATTCAAAGGGGCATCTGCATCCCAATGTTTATTGCGGCAATGTCCACAAGAGCCAAACTATGGAAAGAGTCCAGGTGTCCGTCGACTAATGAATGTATAAAGATGTGGTAAATACACACAATGGAATATTACTCAGCCATCAAAAAGAACGAAATCTTGCCATGTGCAATGACATAGATGAAACTAGAGGGTATTATGCTAAGTGAAATATGTCAAAGATAAATACCATATTTCACTCATGTAGAATTTATTTTTTTTAAAGATTTTATTTATTTATTGACAGAGAGAGAGAGGGATTGCAAGTAGGCAGAGAGGCAGGCATAGAGAATGGGGGAAGCAGGCTCCCTGCTGATCAGAGAGCCCCATGTGGGGCTCGATCCCAGGACCCTGAGATCATGACCTGAGCTGAAGGCAGAGGCCCTACCCTCCCAGGTGCCTCCATATGTAGAATTTAAACAATAGAGATGAACATAGGGGAAGGGAAGGAAGAATAAGAGGAAAATAGGGAGGGAGGCAAACCATAAGAGGCGCTGAACTCTAGGAAACAAACTGAGGGTTGCTGGAGGGGAGGGGGTTGGGGGAAGGGATAATTAGGTGATGGGTATTAAGGAGGGCACTTGAGAGGACACCAGATGTTATATGCAACTGGTGAATTACTAAATTCTACTTCTGAAACTAATAAAAATTACTTTAAAAATATGTGTATATATAAAACCCTCCCCCTCAAAAAAAAAAAAGAGTCAATCATTAATCAGATGTTAGAAGTACATTCTGGATTCAATGTAAAAAATAGCCTGCAGTTCTTCTCCTGACCTCTAGGTGGCCCCTGTGGGGCTCCTGGTCCCACCATCACCAGGAAGCCCACGTGCACAGCCTGTTCCCCAGCCACCTTCCGCTCGGGTCTACCAATAACCTTTGCCTGAATTTTACTGGTGGGCGCAGAATGATGGATAGGATGGATTGATGGATAGGATGATCAGAACTGGAACGATTTAAGTAACATGGGTTAAGGGGAGTAGGATGGAATGGCAACATTTGAAGCAGACACAAATTGGGAACCATCTGTTGTACCCCAACCTAGCGCCAGGACACTTTCCCCAGCTGTGAAACAAAAAAATTCCTCTACTAGGAAACAAGGACTTTCATTCTTATTGGCAACAGAGCTCTTTTAAAAATGCAGATATTAGCTAAATTTTCTGTTGAATTTCACAGCTTGCAAAGTACTTCGAAATGCAGCATTTCATTGAGTCTTCGTAGCCCCCTTGGGAGATAGCTGTCCCCCAGGTATCGATAAGAAAACTGCACTCAGAGCCCTTGATGCCTTCCCCAGGGTCACACAGCTGGTAAGAGCTCGATCAGGGCTTTTTAATAAGTGCTTTACTGAGCTACAGTTCACATACAGAAGGTTCCCCTCGATAAAGGCAGATGAAGCTGTAATAGTTTTTAGTATATTCGTGCAGTGAAGCGACTATTAGCACTAACTCCAGCACACTGTCCTCATCCTGAGAAGGAACCCCAGACCTCTCCGCTGTCCCTCTTCCTTCCCTGCTTCCCACAGCCCCAAACTCTTTCTGTATGCATTTGCCTAGATCATACAATTTGTGGCCTTTCGAGATTGTTTTCTTTCACTTAGCATAACACTTTCAGGGTTCACCCATGTCGTACCATGTGACATTTCATTCTGTTTTATGGCCAAATGATGTTCCATTTGTGGCTCTATCCCACTTTGGTCATCCATCCGTGGACAGACCTTGGAGTGGTTTCCACTTTCAGGCTATGATGAATAGTACAGCTATGAAATTTTGTATACAAGCTCTTAACGTGCATTTAGGTTTTCAGTTCTCTTGGGTAAATACCTAGGCGTATAGTTGTTGGGTCGTCTCGTAACTGTGTTTAGCATTTTGAGGAACCGCCCACCTGTCTTCCAAAGCAGCTGCCCTGTTTTGCATTCCCACAAGCTTCTCTGCATCCTCACCAACACTTGTTATTACCTGATTCTTTGATTATAACCATCCTATGGAGTATGAAGTGGTAGCTCAAGTTTTGGATTGCATTTCCCTGATGACTAGTGACGAACATCCTTCATGCGCTTCTTGGCCATATATATGGACTCTCTGGAGAAATAGCTACTCAAATCATTGTCCCATTTTAAAATTGGGTTATTTGTCTTATTATCGAGCCATCGTAAAAGCTCTTTGTATACAGTAAACCTTATCCAGGGTTTCACTTTCTGTGGTTTTAGTTCCTGGGGTCGGCTATGGTCTGGAAGCAGTAGACCTGTGGTGAGAAATTCAGTGGGAACCCAATGCTACGTCACAGTGCTGACGTCATTCCCCTCGCCGCATCCCATCATGCAGGCCCTTTATCTCACATCACCAGCAGAAGGGTGAATCCAGCAAAATGTTTTGAGAGAGCACATTCACGTAACTTTTACTACACTACATTGTTATAATTGTCCTATTTTATTGGTAGTTATTGTTATTAATCTCTTACTGTGCCTAATTTATAAATTAAACCTTATCATAAGTGTGTATGTAGAGGAGAAAGCATAGTATATTTAATTTCAGGGCTGTCTGCAATTTCAGGCATCCAGTGGAGGGTCTTGGAATAAGACGGGTAAGAGGAGATCCCTTTATTTTAGTTACAAGACCCTTATTAGATATATGGTTTGCAACAATTTTCTCCCATTCTCTGGGTTTCACTTTCTTTTTTAAATGCATATAATACGGAATTTTCCATGGTAACCTTTTCTAAATGTACGGCTGAGCAGCATGACATGCATTCACATTGTTGTGCAAAGGTCACCACCAGCCATCTCCAGAACTCCATCTTCCCAGACTGAAACTCTAAACCCATTAAACAATAACTCCCCATTCTGCCCTCACCCCTGGCAACCACCATGCCACTTTCCATCTCTATGACTTTGACTACTCTAGGTAGCTCATAAAAGTAGAATTCCATATTGGGGCGCCTGCATGGCGCAGTTGGTGAAGCATCCGACTCTTGGTTTCAGCTCACAGTGATCTCAGGGTGGAGGGATCCAGCCCTGCACTGGGCTCTGCACTCAGTGCGAAGTCTGCTTGAGATTTTCTCCCTCCCTCTCCCTCTGCCCCTTCCGCTCGTGCTCGCTCAATCTCTCCCTCTCAAATAAATACATAAATCTTTTTTTTAGAAAGTGGAATCATATAGTGCTTCTCCTTTTGTGACTGTCTTCTTTCACTCAGCCTACTGTCTTCAGGGTGATATCCATGTTGTAGTAGGGCTTAGCATTTCATTCCTCAAGGCTGAACAATACTCCGTTGGATGTATATTCCCCAGTGGGTTTATCCATTCATCCATTGGTGGACACCTGGGTCTTCCACCTTTTGGCCCTGTGAACATGAGTCCGCAAATAGATGTACAAGCCTCCACTTTCTGTTCTTTTGGGTGTATTTCCAGAAGTGGAATTGCGGGATCACATGGGAATTCAATGTTTTGTTTTTAAGCAACTGTCATACTGTTTTCCATGTCAGGTGCATCATTTTTTGTGCCCATCAGCAATGCATAGAGGTTCCAATTTTTCTATAGCTTCACCTTTTTTTACTTTCTTGTTGGTGTTATTTGAAGCACAAAAAATTTTATTTTTTTTTTTAAATCTTTTGGTATTTTTTAAGATTTTATTTATTTATTTGACAGCAAGAGAGACAGTGAGAGAGGGAATACAAGCAGGGGGAGTAAGAGAGGGAGAAGTGGGCCTCCCGCTGAGCAGGGAGCCTGATGGGGGGCTCGATCCCAGGACCCTGGGATCATGACCTGAGCCAAAGGCAAACGCTGAACAACTGAGCCACCCAGGCGCCCTGAAGCACAAAAATTTTTAAATTTTGATGATATCCAACTAATCTATTTTCATTCATTCTTTCTTTCTTTCTTTCTTTCTCTTTTTTTCTTTCTTTCGTCTCTCTCTCTCTCTTTCTTTCTTTCTTCCTCTCTCTCTTTCTTTCTTTCTCTTTTTGCTTATGCTGTTAGTGTTCTATCTAAGAAACCATTGCTCAACCCAAAGTCCCAAAGACTGGCTTGCTTATTTTCTTCTACAAGTTCTATAGTTTTAGCTCTTATGTTTATGTCTCTGATCCATTTCAAGTTAATTTTTGTATGTGGTATGAAGGAGGGGCCTAAAGTTATTCTTCTGCCTGTGGATATCCAGGTGCCTCAGCAACATTTCTTTAAAGACTATTCTTCCTGCATTATCTTGGCACCTTTGTCAAAATCAATTGATCAGAAATGTAAGGGATTGTTTCTGGATTCACTCTGTTCCTTTGAGGGAGTATTCTATTCTCTGTGTCATTAAGCAGGATTTTCATCGAAGCTTATGCTCTCCAAATCACACGTAGCTTTCCTTCTACCATATAAGTGGGTTTAACCAGAGTGTCTTCTTTCTTATTCCAAAAGGAAGTGTATTTTCAGAATAATGGCACAGACTTGATGATCCATGAACATGGGCGGGGGTCGCCCCTGCTGGAATCCAAGGTCTTCTCTGGCCTGCGTGTAGCAGGCTGTGAGACCTCTACAGTGCTGCATGTGTCCTTCCCTGCGGTCCTCTCTCTCCCTCTGCTGCATAGGAGGTGGCCTTGTTAGAAGGATGGAAGGGGATTTGGGTGGAGAAGATACGCTGCTTCCCAGCACGCATACCCAGCTCGAAGCCCAACACCAAGGGGTGAGCCGGGCACTTACCTGATGGCAAGAACAGTAAAGGGTCGAGATTTGGGTTCACTCTACTTGCAAGCTAGGAAGTGAGCCTTACCATGTCATGGATGCTGGCAGGGGACGTGAGACTCCTGGATCAGAGACAGAGGGCTCTATGAATCCCAGCACAGCAAGTAGCAGGCACCCCAGCGAAGCCCCTTGGGGCAGCTGTGATGGGCCCGCATGGGTGCTCTGCGAACAGCGAGTGGGGGTCGCAGCTGGGAGCAGTAGACCAAGGTCCCCGTACTGGCCAGCAGGAAACACCACAGCACACGAGCCGATCTCCTGCACGAGCAGTCACCTAGTGGTCACAGGTTGTCCTCCTGCCTGTGGAGTTGTCCGTGCGACCGTCCTGTCCGTATCAGAGGGGGGATGAGGCTTGTAGTCTGGCCGACTCGTGCACAGAGGCTCAGGGCCCCGAGAGGCCTACGGATGGGGGAGCCTGCAGAGAAGGGATGTGACTTGCCGAGGGCCGCACAGGAAGAGCCACGTCTAGAACCCTCTGGCTTCCGGTCCAGTGCTTTTCCACCCTCCTCTGCCCTTCGGGGTTTCCACAGGACCCCTGCATTTGTGGGGCAGACCAGCCTCCCCGGAAGGCGCTGAGGTGGGTGGGCCGGGGGAAGCCCACGGCCAGCCCTTTGTGTCTCTGTGTCTGCCAACATCTTTTTAAATCTAGGCTGCTTCGGAGATGAGGAGGGTGTGGCGGACGAAGCCACCTGCGTCAGATATGGCGGAGCGGGTCACTTCATTACCAGACCTGCGGGGGGGTCTTTGAGTGGACGTGCAGCTCGTCTAGTTGAAGGAAATGTAGGAAGGGTTAAGTGAGGAAACAGGAGATCAGTGAGAGTCCCGGAAGAAAGGCTCGCTGAACTCCCCTGTCCACGGCCCCCCTTCCCGCTCACACCCTACTTTGCCCCCTTCTCACAAGCCCGTCCCTCCCGCCAGACCCCAGGTCCTCTCCGAATCCTCGGACCCACAGCGCCCTCCTGCCACGGAGCCTTCTGACCCTCTCTGGGAAAGTTCTGGCCCCTCCAAGGCTCCCCAGCTCCCAACTCCTACCCTCCCCTGACTGTCATCCCGAGCAGCTCAGCATTCCCGCGCTTTTTCCTCCTGTCCGTTGGGGTTAGGACAGCATCCTTCCTTCCATCATGCCTCTGTCACCTGTGAGCCCCCCAGTAGACGGGCTCCTGGCCAGCGGCAGATTCTGTGCTGTTGTCGCTGGAAGCAGGGGTGCCTTGGCATGACCTGGGAGTCTTGCGCCCTGGGAGGGTGTTCGGGAAGGCCCCTGGGCTGAGGGCAGCCAGAGCCAAGGTGGGGGTACGGGTTTCACCAGCTCCCCTGTGGCAGTTTGTAGCGTCCCCACTAAGTTCTGCTCTCTCGCTGTCTTCCCCGGGGGCAGCTCTTCCCGGCCCCGCTGCAGACCCTCTCCAGGAAGATCGTGCGGTCCAAGACGAACAGCACTCTGGTCGGCGTGTTCATCATCACCCTGGTGTTCCTGTCAGCCTTCGTCAACATGGTAGGCGGCTCCACCTCCCGGAACCTTCCCCGACTCTGGAGTTCTCCCTCCCCCGCATTTCTTACTGGGGCTTCACCTCAGGTCCGGAGTCGGATTGGACTCCTGGAGCCTCTCATGCAGGCTCTGGGTCCCTTGCTGGCGAGGCTGGCGGAAGCCGAAGGACCCAGAGGCGTCCCCCAGGGATGTTGATGAGCTCCAGCGCGGGCAGCCGGGCAGACCTCCTCGGCTCCTTGGCCTCTTCCAGGCTCCTCTCCCGACCCTGGTGCACGGCCACCTGCACCCGGCCACCTGCACCCGAGCCCCGGGGGCCGGGGGGGGCGGGGCCAAGCACCTGACGGGCTGCCCCCGCCCTGCACGTGAGGCTCACCCGCCCCTCCCCTGCCCCCAGTTCACGTGCAACTCCGAGGACCTGCTGGGCTGCCTGGCAGACGAGCACAACATCAGCACCAGCGAGGTCAACGCGTGCCACGTGGTGGCGTCGGCTGCCAACTACAGCCTGGGGGACGAGCGGGGCTTCTGCCGCAGCCCGGGGCCCAACTGCAACTTCCCCGAGGTACGGGCGCCGCCCGCGGGGGGTGCGGGGGCGGGTTCCGGGACAGACACACACCCTCCCACCGCACCCCTCCCTGCCTTCGGCTGCCCTGAGGGAGGCAGGGGCTCTCCAGCGCGCAGCCCTCCCAGAGCCCTCCCTTCCCCAGGCTCTCGCTCCCTGTGTCCGACCCCAGGGAGCAAGGCCCGTCTTCTCAACCGAACTGGAGGGCTGTCGTTTCCATAGTGTGTCAGGCACTGTGCCAAGTCCCTGGCACGGGGTCACTCATTCAGTCGTCACAGCAACCCCATGACACAGACCCGATGAATATTCTATACAGTGAAACTGAGGTCCAGAGAGGGTTAGTAAGCTGCCCAGGGTCACACAGCTAGTAAGTGATAGAGCCAGAGCTTTCACCCAGGTATACCAGCTGTAGAATTCTTAGTTTCACCCTGAGGGCAGAGCCGTTTCTGGATCCTCGGCTTTGGCAGCAGGCCTGCCACCAGAGAAACGGCCGAGCCCCTGTGCTGCGGGCCAGAGAGCGGGGAGGGAAGCGGAGGAAGCCCTTCTGCCGTCAAGGTCACCAGTGTGAGTCTGCGGTTCGGTGGTTTCTCGTGTATTCCCTCGTGTGCAGCCAGCAGGAGCAGCAGCCAATTAGAACATTTTCATCGCCCCCAAGGAAGTCGTACCCCTCGGTTACTGGGTTTAAAAACCAGTGCGGAGAATCCTTAAGAGCAGCATGCATTAAGTGCCTATGGTATGCGAGGTGTTTCGTTCACCCTTTTCTTGGGGAGCGGTTTTCGAGTGAGCAGCCGGGCCAGGCTTCCAGCCCAGGGTGTCCTCTCCATGCACGGGGCCACCCCCGCACCCCAGCTGCGTGCGGGCCCACGCACAACCTGTGAGTGGTTGCCCTTTCCTGGGCAAGGTCCAAACTTCCATCTGATTCCGAAAGGGCCTAGGACTCATAGAAAGGTCCAGAACTGCAGTGAGGGCCCCCTGGGCTGTCATGGTGCTGCCTCCCTCCCCCACCCCTGGTTAGGGGGCAAGGGAAACTCCGGTGGGGGGCGGCAGGACTCCTAGACGGGCCCTCCTCTCCCTTCTGCCCCTGGGGCCAGGCCAAGCCTTCCCCCTCCTACCCCCACAGAGCCCGGGCTCCACTCCTGCCTCTGTTCCTCCCTGGCAGCTGCCTGAGCCCACGGAGCCGCTGCTAGAGGGCTGTCCGCCGAGGGGCAGAGGCCGTGTTTGATCTTGCACTTGCCCCGTGGTGGTGCTTCATGAGAGAAGCTGAGGAATAGGGGCAGAGAGTGGGGCGTGGGGGTGGCGGCAGGTTTTTCTGGCTCCTTGTTTGTGGGAGGTGGTTGATCCCTGCCTCCAGGCCTCACCAGTCCCGACACTTTCACTCCCACGGATCCCAGGCCTTGCTGACTACAGAGCTCTCGGGTCCCCCTGCCCCACAAGTTTCCGATTCGGCAGCGCCTCAGAGACCGAGATGTCCTTCAGGACACCTGCTTTAAGCCTTGGCCTCCTGGCTGGCTGGCTCGGTGTCTGAATGGGAATCGGGGCTGGCCCTGGCCGCTCCCTCCCCCGCTCCCAGGGACCGGATCATGATCCTTGGGGCTGGATTATCTGAGTGAGCCCTCCCTGCTCCTTCCTCTGCCCCTGTTCCAGGCAGTGGCTTGAAGCTGCTCCCTCCCGTTTCCAGTCACCGGGGGCCCTCTGCAGCCCCTCTCTGCGTTCCTGAAGGCCTGGGGAGGCAAAAGGTCCAACCTGGGAGCGTCCTCCACTGCCATTTGGCCTCCAGCCCATGGCAAAGGAAGCGAACAGTGAGACCCAATGCCTGACTCAGAAGTAAAGATGCTAAATTTAAAAGAAATAACAAGGGGCACCTGAGTGGCTCAGTCAGTTCAGTGTCTGCCTTTGATTCAGGTCACAATCCCGGAGTCCTGGGATCGAGCCTCACGTCGGGCTCCCTGCTCAGTGGGGAGTCTGCTTCTCACTCTCCCTCTGCCTCTGTCCCCTGCTCTTAAGGAAAATAATGATGCTGACATGTCTAGGATTAGCCTCAGGGGATGACAGCGGGAGGGAACCTCTGAGATCTGTGATTCAGCTCCTCTGTTGTCTGAGAAAGAAACTGAGGCTTGGAGACCAGAAGGGACTTCCCTAAAGTAAATCATATAGGGCCACAGTCCCTCATCTGAAGGCTTCCAGGTCAAATATATTTTGAATTTCGGAGTTTTTCAGAGTTCGGGAGGGTATTTCACGCCCCCGGTGCAGTCTGGGCGGCGCCTGACAATGGCGTCTGGCAATACTTCTGCGGCCAATGTGAGCGTAGTCACAGGAGCCGGGACGAAGGTGCCGATGAGCAGCACGCCAGCTGGGCCGGCGTTGCCCCCAGATAAGGCCAGCTCAGGTGCTGCCACCCGACCGGTCCTGGGGCACTTTCAGTTTTCAGAACTTTGGCTTTGAAGTTGCAGATCAGGGGCTGGGGCGCCTGGGCCCTCCACGGTTACTGAGGCCGGGTGGTCTCACCTCATGGAACTGTCTCAGGGAGCCCATGACACAGGAGCTTTTGCAGATGGGGAAACTGAGGCTTCGGAAGGTTGAATAAATGGCCCAAGTCACACACACACAGTCCATAATAAGTCAGGGGTAGAACTCAGGTCTGTCCAAGCCTGGAGCCCTGCTCTGACCGCGGGGCTCTGCTGCCTAACCCTGGCCACATAGGCCCAGCTCCTGGCTCCTCACCCGGGCCCTTCACTGTGCCTCCCTCGTTCGCATCAGCAGAAATACCCTCCAAGCAGGCTCGGCCTGCGGCCAGCTCAGACCTGGGGGATGCTCCAGGGCGGGCGGGCTGGGAGGCGGGGCCGGGGCGCTGAAGCTCGCCGCCCTCTCTCCGCAGTACTTCACCTACAGCGTGCTGCTCAGCCTGCTGGCCTGCTCCGTGTTCCTGCAGATCAGCTGCATCGGGAAGCTGGTGCTCATGCTGGCCATTGAGCTCACTTACGTGCTCATCGTCGAGGTGCCCCGTGTCACACTCTTTGACAATGCTGACCTGCTGGTCACCGCCAACGCCATGTAGGTGGCACGCCTCCCCCCGTGCCCCGCTGGGTCTGGGACACTGCGGCGAGGCTGGAAGAGTGGGTGGCTGGGAGCCTGGGCTGCAGGACCCTTGCAAGGACAGTGTTCTGTTCCTCCCCAGCTGACCTCCTGGGCAAAGCACCTCAGTGTCTTATTTCCCTTCCTCCCTTCCCCAGTATGAGGGGGGGTGGCCTCAGGGTGACTAGGTCTTGCTGTCCTTCTGCTTCCAGTTTGCTACTCAGTCCTGCCCTCGGGCCTCAGTGAATTGTTCCTCATTTGTTCAGTCTGATGAGCTGTTTTCACTTAACTCCATCTGCCTGTAGCACCTCAGGCCCAGGGAGGGGTCAAAATTCAACAGAGCTGAATAGCAAGGTCTGTGGGAGCAGAAAAACAGCCTTTGTTGTTCTTGGGGTCTGTGTCCTGCCTTGAGCTAGGCACTGGGACAAACATTATCCCTTTTCATCCTCATAGCAGCCCAGCCAAGTAGGCAGGACTGCCACAGACGGTTGGGTAGTTTGTGCACTGCTCAAAGGCTCCTAATTATGATGATGAGCCATTAGGTCTCACATCTAGGTAGCAGGCTTGGGAGTTGTACCCCAGGCTGTCTAGCTCCCAGGAAAATGAGAATAACATCCATAGTAGTAAAATGTTTGCAAAGTGCCTGATGTCACTACCCGACTCTTCCCATCACCCCGGTACACACGTACACACGTACACACCGCACACACACATTAGGAAGTACAAAAAATGTGAATGACAGGTCTGTGTCCCCTGAGAAAATGCAGCAAACTGTGTTTTCTCCAAGTTATAGGAAGGAATCCATTCATCCTTCTATCCATTCATCCAGAGATATTTATTACGGGCCTCCCGTGCTCCAGGCACTGAGCCGATGGCAGGACAGTCTGGATAAAACGGGCCATAGCGCCAGTGTCAGAAATGTCGCTTTGTGGTGAAGAGAGTGCCACCAGAGCAAAAGAAGGCGTAGCGAAGGGTCTAAGATCCAAGGACGCCCTTCCGGGCGGCTGTGTGGAGCTGTGGGCAGACAGCCGGGAGACACGCTCGCCCCCGCGACGCGGCAGCCCGAAGCCCTGTGAGGACCAGGAGAGTGTGGAGGTTTGGGCCTTTCTACTCTCCGGTCAGCGCGGGAGCTGGAGCTTTGCCTCCTCTTTCTTACGTGCTCCTTCCCCCACCCCAGCCTCTCCTCCCCTCCCGCTGGAGCAGCAGCAGAGAACAGAGGTCCTTTCTGGTTTGGGAGACCCTGGCCTGGCTCTAGGGCAGCTCTGTCCAACAGATAAATCACGCAAGCCACATAGGTCATTTAAAATTTTCTAGCACTATATTAAAAAGGCAAAACATGCCATTCTAATCTTCGTATTTAACCAATGTATTCAAAATATTTTAATACATAGTCAATATAAAATCATGAATGAAACTTACTACATATTTTCTTGCACGAATTCTTTAAAACCTAGTAGCTTTTTTACACTTCCGGAACATTGTAACTTCCACTAGCCACGTGCGAAGGCTCGGGAGCCACATGTGGCTGTGGCAGCCACACCGGACAGCCCAGGGGTTGTGTTTCTCCTTCTCTGGATCCAGCAAAGGGCTGGGGTGGGAGGTGGGCTGGCTTCCGCCCAGGTCGATGTGCTGGGCGGCTCCAGGTAAGGGCTGGTGACCAGATGCTAGCTGGGGCGGGGCTTTCTGCAAGCCTCCCATCCTGAAAGTGTCCTTGGATCCCGAGGAGTGCTGGGGGCAGGGGATGAAGGGGCAACAGTAGTAGCATTGGGCGTGGGGTAGCAGAGCTGGGGGGGCATGGCAGTGTGAGGGGGCAGAGCGGGGGGGGGAGCACAGTGGGCGTGGAGACTGCTGGTGGGTGCAGAAGAACAGCCCCAAACGGCCGTCCCCACTTCCTCTTCACAGAGACTTCATCAACAACGGGACCTCCCAGTGGTGAGTGGATCCGCTCCTCTCCTCCAAGTTCGATACAGCCCCTCCCTGCCCTTGGCGCCGAGAGCTAGAGTCCAGCCTCCTGGGGCCCAGCAGAGAAGGCAGTGGTGCCCTGCGGGGCGTGGGCCTTGGCGGCAAGGTGGGCAGTGAAGTAGGAGGCTAGAGGGGGCCGGGAAGCCCTTTCCTCAGCGGGTATCATGGGGGCCTCCCTGGGTAGATGCCCTCCTTGTGTGATTCCCGCCGCCCCGAGGTGACCTGCAGACTCAGCAGCTGGGTCATCAGGACCCGCAGACCATTCCACATTCCATCAAGGTCTTCCCCAGAAGCATGTGTGAAATCCCAGGCACGAGAGAACGGGAGCTGGTGACCTCCCCCCCTCCCCCCCGCTCCGGAAGACAGGAGCCAAGGCAAGGCTTGTGGGGTTTGTAGGGCAAGCCCTGCCCAGGGGTGGCTGCCGGGCACGGGGTCTGCGGCATTCAAGGTTTGGGCTCTTTGCTGGGACAGGGAGCAGGGTTTGGGATAGCTGCTTGGTTCTTGTGGGGTTTTGGGGGTTTTTTTGAGAGAGAGCATGTGCACATGCGCGTGTGAAGGGAGGGGCAGGGGGAGAGGGAGAGAGAAAGTCTTAAGGAGACTCCACACCCAGCAAGGAGCCTGATGCAGGGCTCAGTCTCACAACCCTGAGATCACGACCTGAGCCACCCAGGTGCCCTAGGATAGCTGCTTTTATTAAAAGTATTTATTAATAATATTAGCAGGAATGTAAGTAGCCATTATTAGCTACCAGTTTTGGAGTTCCTAGTGTTTGCAAGGTGCTGCACAAGGAAGTTTGTACGCAGTATCTTTAGTTCTTAAGATGTGGGTGTTGTTATCCCATTTTACAGATTAGGAAACTGCGGTTCAGAGAGGTTAAGAGACTTGCCCAGAGCTGGTCAGTATGGCCTGCCTGGCTTCCTTGTTACTGCGCCCACGGCCCTATCTTGTCTACCGGGTGAGACCGGAGCTGTACCTACTGCGTTTTACCAGGGCCTCGTTGATCCCCTGATGTGACTAGAGACGTTTCCCAGCGGTGGGGGAGTGGGGGCATCCGGAGAGGCATCACGACTGCCGAGCTGCTGGTGGGAGCAGGGGCTGAGATGGGGCTGCCAGCCAAGAAGGCTTCCTGGAGGAGGCCCTACCTCAGGCAAAAAGCAGGAGGGTGAGAAGAAGGGGGCGTAGCGGGGGCCTCGGGGCCCACCATGAAGCGCCGGGGCATCTCCCTCCGCCCTCAGCCCCGAGCACGCGACCAAGGTGGCGCTGAAGGTGGTGACCCCCATCATCATCTCGGTCTTCGTGCTGGCCCTGTACCTGCACGCCCAGCAAGTGGAGTCCACCGCCCGCCTGGACTTCCTCTGGAAACTGCAGGTGGGTGGCCGTGGAGCTGCGCGGGGAAGGCAGCCGCACCTCACGGCACTTTGTGAGTGAACGGGTTCATCGCCTGGGCTGGCTGGGCCTTGGTTCCGCACTGCCGGGGTGTCCTGCTCGGGCCTCAGCCCCCCTAACCAGTGCCCCAGGTCCCAGCAGCTCTGCTCCCTGCTTTCGGGAGCCCAGAGGCAGAGCCCCAGGGCTTATTCCAAACACAGCCCCCCTCGGCAGTGCTGGGACCTCGATGGTCACAAATCCTGAGCAGGCCCTACTGTGTGCATCCAGAGGCAGGGACGGGGCATGGCCGGCTTCGGTCTGTGGCGTGGACAGCAAGGCGTCAGGAGGGGGAGGAGAAGAGTGGCAGGAGGTGAGGGGTGCGGAGCCCCCGTGTCACGGAGGCTGCTGAGCAGGGCTAGACGTGACCGGAACTGGCTTGGAGGCCCTTCCAGGGGAGAATGGACGTAAGGGGCATCGAAGACCATTGATGGGAGCCCTAGGCAGGTGGCTGTGCCTGCCCTGGGGAGAGGTGGCCCGGGCAAGGGCAGAGGGGTGCTAGGTGCCCGCGCTCCACCCCCCCAGGCTCTGCGCCTGCGCCCCGACAGGGTCCGCCTGGAGGAGGGGGTGCGGCTGCAGGTGCTCGCAGGCACCCAGGGGCTGTTGTTACCTGCTAGAGGGCCTCCGAAGGACCAGGGAGGGCACCCGAGGGCATTCATGCCCGTCTTCCCTGCGGGCAGCCTCAGACCTGTTACTCCGGCCCACTCTCTGCCTCCCCTGGCCTGGCCTCCATCTCCAGGCGCCTTCTCCAGCTCCCCGGAACTCACGTCGCTCTCCTCCACCCTCAGCTTCTTCCTGATGCTGAGATTCAAGTCTTCAGGCTGGGCCAGGAGGTCCCGAGTTTTTGTCGAAGATGGGGGCGCCCACTTGCCCCTGCTGCTGGATGTCTAGCAGGAGGCTGACTGAGGTCCCCACTGAGCAGGAGGAACCTCTTTTGCCTGTGGAATGCCCCGGTCTGTCCTGAATTGGGAAGGACCTGCGGGGGATCCGGTGTGACGCTACCTTCTTGGCTCCAATTGCTGCCTCCCTGCCTTCTCTTGGCTCTCGCACACCCCTCCTTTGGGGAAGCTCCCGGGAGGTTCCAGCTCTCTCCTAGGGGCTGACCAGACTCCGTGGGACCTAGAGCTGATGTCCCTCCACTTCGCTGCACACACACCGCCTCCTGCATGAGCCCCAAGGAAGTCCCCTGCCCCCAAGACGGTTGCTGTGGTGTTGCGGAGACCTTGAGAAAGGGGCGGAAGCAAGGGAGGGGCGAGCCTGCCGTTCAGCCTGCCTGTGACCTGCTGCCCTGTCACCCTCGCCCCATGTCTCTGTCCGGCTCCCGAGGGCACAGGGTCAGCCTCGCCTGCCAGGGCGAAGCGGAGCAGCGTGAGGCTTCCTCCCGAGCCCGCGCCAGTGCCCGGGCAGCAGCAGCTCCGCTCCCGTTTGGAGAACAATTAAGGCCTGTGCACAGACATGTGGAGGGGAGCGAGGGTGTCTCCACCTGCCAGGGGTGGCGGCCTCTCTCCCCTGAACCCCTGCAACAGGCCCCGGGCTCTTACACATCCCTCCATCTCCTGTCCTCCTCCAGGACTTTTGGGGGGGAATAACATACCAATAAGCAAAAACTTGAACACAGGCTCTTGGGATTATCTTGGGATAATCCATTGCCCCATCCCTAGTCTAATCCAGAAGCTACTTTTGCCGTTGGATCTTTGGTCCTGGTGGGTGGTCCCCGTGCTGACCCCGGGGGCGGGGAAGCCTGCGGTCCTTGGCTTCCCTGCAGCATCTGCAGGAGGCACCGAGCCTGCTCCTGGCCAGACCGCTGGGTCTCAGGTCTTGGGTGAGCCCACTCTTGTCCCGCTCCCACAGCACTGACCTTATTAGGCCCAGCAAGGGGGCTGTGGGCCCCTGCGTCTTCCTGCCGGCCCGAGGCCCCATCCTAGGAGCAGCTGGCTGTGTTGGGAGCTGCCCGACATCGCGTCTCAGGGCGGAGTCCGGATGCGGCAGGAGTCCCTGGTCAGGGCTTGGCCTGTGTTCCCAGCAGTCGCCATGCTCCCAGTGTCCCAACCCCAGGCTCCACCACCACCTGCCTGACACCGGGCAGATGCACGAGGAAAGGGCGCGTGTTGTGTTTCTGCCACCTGCGGGCTGATCAAAGGAGCCGGGGTGCTCCTGGGCGCGTGGTCTCAGCAGGCAGTAGGGCTGGAGGCAGCCTGAGCATTTGCGGAGGCAGACAGAGCCGCTGGGCCTCCTCCACGAGGAGTGCAGTCATTCCTTCTCCAGCCTAGTCCCTCTGGCACTCGGGTGTCAGAGCTAGGGGCAGGGGCCCTGTTCATAAGGATGGGCGGGGGGCGGGGGCGTCAAAGCATCTCACCTCCAGGGAGCAAAGGTCACATGGTTTGGAAGAGAGCTCACGCCGGCGGGGGCCCCCCTGGCATCCCGGGGCCGGGAACTGCCTTAGGCATGACCCCCATTCTAGAGGCCGTGTTTCCAGGGACTCTAGGCGTGATGGGCCATGGGTCCGCTCACCTCAGGCGCAAGGCTAGGCCAGGCCTCTGAGCCTCGGGGGCCCTAAGCTTTCTGCCGCAGCTGCCGGGCGCAGGGCCCGCGGCTTTGGCTGGGTGCGCCAGCCGTTTCCCCGCACGCAGCCACCGCCCACCGGGACGGCCAGGGAAGTGGTGCTGGCCCTTGTGGAGAGTCTCATTGCTGCCGAATAGGCCTCCACATTTAGTTAGGGAAGGCCCGAGCAGGCTGCCTAGATCTTTGCAGCGGCCCTGCTACTGATCCTTTACCTGGCTGTTTTACCAACATGATGACTCCCATTTTGTTTGCCATTGAGGGCGAGGAAGCCAGCAGACTACACTCCATACCTCCTGGGTCACATGGCTTCTTACATACCTTGGTGCATGACTATCTGTGTGTTTCAGGCTGTGGGCCACTGTTGGTCTCTTGATTCAAGGGCTCTGCACTGTCCCTCTCACCTGGAGGGTGAGTGACCGCAGATCCCAATTTCCCAGATCCAGGACCCAAGCTGGGGGAGAACCAAAGCCAATGGTGACGTCCCCATCCTGGGCTGGGGGGCACGTTGGGGCATGCGCACCTCGCAGCCCCGGGGGCAAGTCTACTCTTGTGGGAACCCGGGAGAGCGGGCAGGGCTTCAGGCCGGCTTCCCGTGGGGTCAGGCTGTTAAAGTGATCTTATCAACTGTATTTCCTGCCGCAAGAGGAAAACGGACGATTGAGGAGCGCTCGGTAGCTGGAGGGCCGAGGTGGGGGGGTTGCGGTTTGGGACCATCCCTGTAACGCCCCGCCCCGGTCTAGCTTTGGGCAGACAGGATGCTTTCGGCCTCTCCTCCAGAATGTTTCTGGGGTTCCCTCCTTCAGGGCCAACACCCTCGTATGCGTCACGTTCTGGGGAGCAGGCCGGGCCGAGGTTGGGGCGTACACGTCGCTCCCTTTTCCTGATGGCCAGGGCGCTAGCTGCTCCCTGCGGAGAGCCGGGGACAGGGAAGTCGGGGGGGACGGGAAGCCCGGCCCCCCCTCTGAGCGGGCGCCGTGTCCTAGGCCACGGAGGAGAAGGAGGAGATGGAGGAGCTGCAGGCCTACAACCGGCGGCTGCTGCACAACATCCTGCCCAAGGATGTGGCCGCCCACTTCCTGGCCCGCGAGCGGCGCAACGACGAGCTCTACTACCAGTCGTGCGAGTGCGTGGCCGTCATGTTCGCCTCCATCGCCAACTTCTCCGAGTTCTACGTGGAGCTTGAGGCCAACAACGAGGGTGTCGAGTGCCTGCGGCTGCTCAATGAGATCATTGCCGACTTTGACGAGGTACGGGCCGGGGGGAGCTTGGGTTCCTCGAGCGGGGGCACCTGAGGACAGTCCCCTTGCCTCCGTTTCTTCCCCGAGCCTGATACAAAGGAGGAAACAGGCCCACGGATGCAGCTTAGCTTACGGGCAGTGGGTGGCAGAGCGGGAGTCCCAGCCCCGGGCACTGGGCTTTCAAGTCTCTGCCCCCCGGCTGCCCCGCTGAGACCCTGCCCGGCTATCTCGCCAATCCTCCCTGTTCCCCCCTGCTCCTCTCGTGCCACCTAAGGCTGGGCAGGGCCCAGCTTTTGAGAGAGTCCAAGGAAGGGGGGACTCCCAGGCCGAGGGAGGAGGAAGGACAAAGATGCAAAGCCCTGAGCAGCAGGGACAGAAACACAAACATAAACCCTCACCAAGTCCCCAGTGGGTGCCAGGCACTGGGCACACCAGGCCCAATAGGACATTTCGACCTTGGGAGCCCACCAAGTGGGGAGTGTGAGGGGGCCAGCCCCAGTGGGAATGTAGGGCCTGGGATGAAGGATGATGGAGCTGGGACGGGACTGTGCTGGAAGCAGCCCATGAGGGTCCTGGGGCAGGGGGAAACTGAAGTTGGCTGAAATGGGTCTGGGCAGGCTCCCGGCTGGCAGGGCCGGAGGTGGAAGAAGGGCATTTCTCTGGACAAAGACGAGGACGTGTCCCTGGGAGGGATGGGGTGATGGCCAGCAGCCCCGTTGGGGGCAAGAGGCTCTGAAATGACGGGCTGGCTCGGGGCTGCTGGTGTGTGGCGGACGGTAGCACCCGGCCCCCTCACACGGGTGAGTCCTGGAGGAGGCCAGCTCTGTTGGTCTTGCACCGAGTTGGTGTGGAGATGGGCCCCCTGTGTGAACTGGGGGAGACGTGGGGGGGCCATGCTGCCGCCCTTCCCTGTAGCCCTCAGTGCCCTAGCCTTGATGGTGATGCAGGTTTGGCCTCCTTCCATCCAGATCATCAGCGAGGATCGGTTCAGGCAGCTGGAAAAGATCAAGACCATCGGCAGCACCTACATGGCCGCCTCAGGCCTCAACGACTCTACGTACGACAAGGTGGGCAAGAGCCACATCAAAGCCCTGGCCGACTTCGCCATGAAACTCATGGACCAAATGAAGTACATCAATGAACACTCCTTCAACAACTTCCAGATGAAGATCGGTGAGCTTGGCTTCTGGCCAGTCGGGCCTGGGGGTCGCAGGCGGGGTGAAAAGCTCCGTGTGGTTCGGCAGGGCCGAGGACGAGGGCTGTGGAGGGCAGCGTCTTACGGACAGATGACCGTGCCGTGTTTGTGCTCCTGCGTCTCACACGGCGGTAGGCTTCATGCAGCCCTCGGTGACAGAGACCGTATCTGTGACAGGAGGGCGTGCCCAGGGGCTTGGAGACACGGCAGAAAATGTTTCGACAGTGTCAGTTGAGCCAGGTGTGTTGGGAAAGGCTCTTACCTGGAGAGGAGGGAGGACACTTCAGGTGGGGGACCAGCACAGCCAAAGCGGAGGGGGCAGGGTGATCGGGGTCAGGGTGGGTAAGACTGGGAGGCTGGACAGACTGCAGCAGATGTGCCAGGAGCGAGACAGGGAGCAGCCCTGCTTCCTGGAGCTGGGTCATGGACACCGAGAAGGAGATCGCTTGGACAGAAAAGAGACTGTGGGTTAGGCACTGGGTTCTAAGAATGAGAATGGCAGTGCCCCTGAAGGAAACGGAGGAGGTGAAGAGGAAGAAAGGGGAGAGTTTGGGTACACGGAGTCTGAACTGACAGTGAAAACTTAAATGCCACTGAGAGGGATGATTAAGGAAAGGCAACTGGGTGATGCGGCCCGTGACTGGACACTGGAAGAGGGCGGTCCTGGTGATGGGCTTGCAGGAGCTGCCAGCTGGCTGGGTGGCCAGTACATACCCAGACCTCTGTGCCCTGGGTTAGCAGGCCCTTGATGGGAGCAGCGGAGCGGGAGCCGCAGGGCTAAGCCTGGCCTCAGGCCCAGAGGACCCTGAGTTTCGGGGGAGGAATGTCAGTGAGCGTGAGCGCTGGTCTGAGCCCTGATGAACTTGCTGACTGTTGTCCCTTGCAGGGCTCAACATCGGCCCCGTGGTGGCTGGGGTGATCGGGGCTCGCAAGCCTCAGTACGACATCTGGGGCAATACGGTGAACGTGGCCAGCCGCATGGACAGCACCGGTGTGCCTGACCGCATCCAGGTGAGTGCTGGAACGCCCACCGCCTACCTGACCCCCATGGGGGCCTCTGTCTGATGCCGCGTGGGCTTTGGGCAGGCCAGCTCGCAGTTCCCAGTCAGAATTTCTGCGGCCAAACTTGAAGGTAGTTGGGGCTATGTCTTCGGAGCTCAAAAAACGCAATTGCGTTTCGAATCCTCAGGACCTTGGACAGATCTTCACTCCTGTGCAAAGCCCTCTACTGGCCACAAGAGGAATTGGGGGTATAGGCAGGAGCCTCTGCCAATGCTAAGCCAGGAGTGCTTGTGTCACAACACTCGCATACAAGGGGACACAGAGATGGCTGCAGGGAGCCACGTCTTGCTGAATGGAGCCCCCTGCACTCGGGTCCTGGTTCAGGAGAACCAGGCAAGGCCACTCATCCCCCTGGGACGGTGCCCCCAACAGCCAAGGGGGCTGGCCAGAGACCCAGAGACTTTTGCTCCTCTTTTGCAAGCTGGCGCTTGTGACACCCAGGCCTGCCTCTCTTCAGCTGCTGCTGTTTTTCTCAGGCCTTCCTTGATTCCCTCTGCTCCAATCCAACAATAGTAAAGTCCTGGACTGGGCTCTCTTTCTGTACCCTCCAACCCCCAGTGCCCCATAATACTGTGGGCAGGTCATTTAACTTCCCTGGCCTCAGTTTCCCATTTGACCTGTGCTCTCTTCATGGCCCTTTGCTCACACTCCCACTGCTTAAATGTCCCTTAAATTCTCTCTCCTGTGGGACCTCTGAACAAAGGGTCGGCCCCGCATAGCCCTGGCCAGATCAGCTGGGCCTGGCTGGTGTGTAGATGCTGTCGGAGGGACCGGGCCAAATGGCTTTCTCTCACCTCCAACCCTGTGCCCAGAGGAGAAGGGACAACAAGAGGGGAGATGGGGAGAGAGGCACGTGTGTACAGAACCTCTGACCCCACCACGGACAAGTGAAGGACAACGACACAGTGGCCAGGCACCTCACCTTTGCATATAGCATTCCCATTCTTGGAGTACACATAATCACACAGCAGGGTCGCCTTCCAGCAGCGCAGCCAGAGATCCCCGGCCCGACAGCCAGGCGGGGCCAGGATCCTCCACAGGGGGATGTGAGCTCACATAGCTGTCGGGTGACCTCGCGAGACGCGTGTTTGCACTGCTGCTCCGGTCAGCCCGTTTTCTCCTTCGCCCGGCAGTAGTGCAGTGATGACTGAAGCCCCTGGGGAGTTCCCCTCTCTGTCCCAAAAGCTAAAGCAGATGGGCAGGAGGACACAGACCTGAATCCAGGCTCTGCCATTTGTTAGCAGTGGAACCTCAGGGAAGGGACTTAGGTGTTCTGAACCTGAGATAAAAGCTCATAGATTAAATGAGATAAGCAGTGGCTCTCAACCTGCCCGTCTGGGCAGAGACGCGAGTGAACACACGGGTCTTGTGCTCGCTCTCGATGGCGGCAGGGTCCGATCGCGACGGACGGACCCGAGCACTTCCGCTCAGCTTCTGCACCTCTCACTGTGGGCGGGAAGGGCAGTTCAGGGACCACAGGCCACGCTTTGAGCAGCACGGAAACAGCACGGTGAGTTGCTGGCCACACTGCCTGGCATGGAGCAGGCGCCGCCATTCTGGTTTCTGACAGGCAGTTCCGGGGATGAGCAGCTGTCAGTCCCTGGGAGCCCCTGCCCGGGAGGTGCCGCCCACCCTCTGTGTTGGGGACAGTCAGGCAGAGCCACTGGACCACAGACTCACGGCTTAGCTTCACCCCAGCCTATCCTGTCTCCTCCGTTGCCTCCTCAGGTCACCACGGACATGTACCAGGTGCTGGCTGCCAACACTTACCAGCTGGAGTGCAGGGGTGTGGTCAAGGTCAAGGGCAAAGGCGAGATGATGACCTACTTCCTCAACGGGGGGCCCCCGCTCAGTTAGCAGCTGCCACCTGGTGATGCCAGGCAGCCTGGCCTCCAGAGAAACGGAAATGGCTTCTTTGTGTGCCAGTGGGCAGGTGGAAGCCTGCGCTCTAGCCCACGTGGCCGCGCCGGTGGGATTTTCCACTTTGACTCCAGAAGCAGCCTTTGTGGGCAGGCAGCAGCCTCCGTCCCAGGCCCCGGGGTGCCAGCGTCCTGCGAGCACCAAGCTGACCAAAGATGTTTCCTCCGTAGAAGACTCCACTAGGCGTGATCTGAGTCTCGAGTTTTCTAACGGGTGCGGCTGCTGCATGGGTGGACAGGAGCTGCCGGAGCTCTCCCGGTGTGGGGCAGCCCGGCGTGTGACGACAGGGCTGAGGGGGAGGCCTCAGCCAAGGGCGGGTGGGGCGGCAGCCACGGCTCTGGCCCCCGGGAACCTAGGGGCCCCAGGGGTCCGCTTTCCCGTGTGAGCCTTTCAACGTCCGACAGAGGCCACGGCCCCTGCCTCACGGAGGGGCTTTCTGGCAGGAGTGTGGGCTGTGGCCAGACTGCGGCCTTCTCTGCAGTCCTCCTCCCGCACCTCCACACGTAGCCAAGGCCTCTTCGAGGGGAACAGAGTGAATTACGAGGGGAAGCGAGAGGACTCGAGGCAAGGAGGGGTGGTTCTGAGAAAAAGAATATTTATTAAATAAAACAACTTTCTGTGCCCTTCTTTAGACTATGCTAGTTGTATGCGTATGAGAGACCCACAAGCAAACGAAGATGCCACTGGGGTGGGAGGGCGGGGACCCCCACTTGTCCTTTTTGTATTTTTTATTTTGTATTATTGAATCCTTGGAGATCTAACAAATATACCAAATTCTCTATTTTGTAAATTATGCTAGCGAACAGCTGTGCACAGCCTTTGTACTGTACGTATGTCAGTGTGTGTCCTGGGTGGGCGGGTGTGGTCACGGACAGGATGCCTGCTGCCCTCACTGCAGACGAGGCACTTCTGGGTTTTTCCAGCTCCACCCAGAGCAGGGAGCCTGTGTGCTTTTGGGGTGCACTACAGGCAGATGAAGTGGGAAGGTGCGTGCATACACCACCCCATCCAACACAGGACTTCCCGCGAGTTAAATGCAAATGGTAACGAAACAAAAAGCTGTTTTTCCATCTCAGGCCCAGCTGGAAACAAGGGAGACAGCCCCAACCCACAGCAAACCACTGTCCCCTCTCTGATCCCTGAGCAGTCAGCCCCTGGCGGCCCGGGCAGGGGCGGCTCTGAGAGCTCAGGCCCACGGGCGCTCGGCTGGGGCGGGGGCGGTAGGAAGCCTTACCTGCCTGCCCTTCTCAGTCGGCTACTGTGCAGGGGCCTCTCCCCAAGAGAACGCCTCAGACTCGGGGGTAACGTGCCGCCCTCGGGGGCAGGGAGGGTGGCGGCTTCACGCTCCATCTGCAGACCAGACAGAAAAGGGGAGAGCCCAGCTTCAGCGTCCAAAGGGCCAAGTTAGCAGAAATTTTTTGTCTTGTTTTTGTTTTTGGGGGGGAGGCACAGTTAAATATATAGAAAAAATGGTTTTTTTTTTTTACCCTACCAGGGTATAAAATGGAAATGGGCATGAAAGTGGAAAATGATCTATCATCATAGAGATCTAGTCAAACAGAATCCTTGCATTCTGTGCCCAGATCCTTTTGTTGCTTCTCAGGGCAGAAGTCTTCTCCCCTCCAACACGCGCTTGCAGAGGTGGGGCGCGGCTTTATGCCAGGTGTGGAATGTTACTTTGAGGCCCAGCCGCACCCCCTCTCGCTAGGCCCTAGCACCGGCCTCCCCTTTCCGCACACCACCCTCGCCCCAGCGTGAACTCTGCTCGGAGAAGCAAAGCTTACAGACCTGAAACCGCCAGCCCAAGTTTGTCCACGCTTTTGCCGCTCCATCCTTTGAGTTCTGCATCGCACCCCCCCTTGCATCTGTTGGGCGGGCTGGCTTTCTCCACGGTGGTGGTCCCAAGTCCCTCCCCCTCCGTAGTGCCCGCCAGTGGTGCCAGGTTTTAATTTTGCTTCCAACCTGAGTAACTGTGTGTGTGAGTTCCTCTGGTGGTCCCCCCGTTGGTTACGGTCTCCTCGGCCTCTTGGGCGCCCATCCCTCCTATCCCAGCAGTGACTGGTGACACCGTGCAGTGCTAGCTCTTCATTCCCTCCAAGGGTGTGCACTCTTTTTATTCCTGCTCTTGCAAAAACAGATACGATTATGATTTCCCATGGAAATTTAAAAAGTCTATTTAAATAATTTAACTATTAAACACTTTCACTGGTAACGTGTGCTGGTCTGATTTGCGGCTTGGGCTATGGGCCTGGTTCCAGGCCGAAGAACTGTGCACTGGGCCCTTGGTGGGGCACTGGGGAGGGAGCCCCAGAGGGCAGAGACCGACACTGAGTGGGGAACAGTATGCTGCTGCGGAGAGATTGTTGGCTAAGGACCGCAGCCATCGTGGTAATCGGAGGAGAGAACATTCGTGTTCTTGGCAAGAGATAGTTCACTAGACTGCAGAGCAGGTCCCAGGGTGCAGGAGGCTGAGGAATGAGGAGAGACACTAGGAGTGAAGGGGACAGGGGGCCAAGGATGGTACCAGAAAAGATCCAGGGTTGAGGAGAGGATGTTTTAAAACAGGTGAGCCAACCTTGTTTCAATGCCAAGGGAAAGAAAGTTGTAAATATAAGAACACGGATCATGGAAAGGACCCAAGTAGCAGGGAGAGGAGGAGATGCTGGCTGGAGACATACTGCTTTGACCTGGACAGCTAATAGGCATGGCTGCCATTTATTGGTCACTGTGTGTGCTGGACACCAGGATAAGCACCATACAGACTTTATCTCCTTTGTTCCTCCTGGTCACCACACGTCACTGACGGACAGACAGAGGTTGAATTATTTGCCTAAACTCACGCAACTGGTAATTAAGGAAGATGAGAATCGAAGGAGGCCTATGTGCTAAGCTCATGCAGGTAACTTCAAGCGTGCCCAGGACGACTCTTACCTCGAGAGGAAAGGTGAGAGAAAGGCAATGCCTGCCTGCCGCACCCATCAAATGCAGGGTTATCTTTGGGCTCAGGAAATAAGAGCAGGGGGCTTGGTCAAGCGAAAATGAAGGAGCCAGTGAAAAAGACCTCACTGGGTTCATTGCAACAGTGGCCACACAGGGCACAGATGTGGCAGTCCTGCTCAAAGGCAGGCCCCCTGCCCCAAGGAATTGGGACAGCACTGGCGAGGATTCCACTGTCCACGGTGGAGGATGCGACTGCGTAGAGCTCGTGTTTGACTGAGAGCTTCTCAGGCTAGGGCCCACCAATCAGAAAAGGAAACCAAATGAAAAGGCCAACCTACAGGGGCTGATTAGACTAAGTGAGCAGGCCAGCTCCTGAAGAACCCCCGCCCTGCTGTGATGAGCGGAGTCAGGCAGGCCCAGGAACACGTGCCTGCACGCCCAAGCGCACCCCAGGGCAGCCAGGGAAAGCAGCCCAGAACCTCCATGAGCCCTTCTGCTTCCCATTTCCACCGAGCTCTTTCCAGAGAATGCATTTGTTTCTCCCTTACAGATTTTACTTTTTTGCAAAAGCATATCCATACCTGCAATGTTAATTAGCAAAACTTATTAGCAAAGACGCCACCGGTATGTGTAGTGAGTTCTCAACACCACTTTAACATCCACTGACCGCAAAGGCCGTTAAAACCAAGACAACTTCAGCCAACACGGTGATGATTTGATTGTAGAGCGGGGTGAGCAACGTTTGTGGGAAGGCACGGTGAGGCTTGGGGCACTGAGGAAGCTGAAGCTACATATTCACCAGGCAGTCCTGGTACTTTAACACGTCCAGAAATACATTTACAGGACTTTCAAAAGCAAGTACCACCTGAGCATATAGTCAAATGATGCCCAGAGCTGTGGTTTTTACATAATAAAAATTACTTTCTGTAATGTTGCAACCTGGCCATGAGTTGCTGATTAGCAGAAAGTGAGCCCCTAGAGCTTGGAAAAGATGCTGAGCCCGTGTATCATTGCAGGGCAGGAACGCATTCTTGGGCACTGGGATGTACAACGCCCAGAAGCAGTGCTGAGCACATTCTCGCGGCCGCCTGAAGACGAGCAGGCAGTGCAGGGACACACACTGTGAAAACCCACAGCTTTTGAATTTGTCTAAATCAAAATAATCCCTCACTGATGATTACAAATGCTGTACAGGTTGTCTCCCGAAGGAAGGGACAGTTAAGTCCGGGCCGTGCTGGCCATGGCAAGGTACCACTTGGCACCGGGGTCGGGGGAGTCAGAAGGGCCGGTGGTGTCTGCGGGGATGGGGCCAGGGGAGGGCACAACAGACCAGAGAATACTGTGCCCCACACCTTGCCTTTGGATGAACTTCATCCAAAGCATAGGAAGAGCTTTCCCCACGTGTTCTCACCTGTGCTTGCCCCCAGGCCCAGGAGGCGGTGGCAGAAAGGACCGGCGCATCTCCCGGCTGCTCTGACCTTCCAGGGCAAAGGCTGTGGCTCTAGCCCGCAGCACATCTGTCCGCTGTGCCTGCTGGGCTGGCACTGATGATCCTGTGGGGACGGAGGAGGGCGCGCCACTTCTCAAGGTTGACAACAGACGAGCTGAGGTCCACTTACTATAGTCCTATAGCTTTTCTCTGCCTTGCGGATTTTCCCCTCTCTGTCTTGGAACAAAAAATACGGTATTTGCTGTCCTCTTCTTGCCTTTCCTTCCCACCTGTAAGGGTCACTGCTTCTCAAGACAGACACTAGAACAAAGCCACGTCAGGCCACTGCAATGGCTGACCTCCGAGGCTCCTTTCTCCTCTGGCGTTCTCAGATTCTAAATATTTGTGTGACCCTGTCCAACCTTCAAGCGCCAGACCCCAAGTATGGCATGAACATAAACACAATCAAATTAGGGTTTTAAGATTTTTTAAAGCCAAAGACAGACAAATGCAATGAAAAGCATCACGCCAAAGGGGATCTGTGGGGAGATCACCTTCAAATCGAAGCTGCCGAAGCCTTTGCTCAGACCTCCTCCAGATAGAGCGGCAGCAGCAGCTGTGCGCCTCAGTGGCGAGGCCAGAGTCCTTTCCTACCAAGGGCCCTGCTCCATGCAGTGCAGAGGGCCCGGTGATCAGTCTCGGGTCACAGACCCCGCAGGAAGTCATCCCATCCCAGTAGATGGATGAAGGGGAAAGACAACAGAGAGAAGGAAGAGGATTGTTTAGGGCTGAGGGTAAAGTAGGCACCCTGTCCCAACAGGCTTGCCAGCCCTAACCCTCACCCCCCATCTGTTTCCGGTGAACAGACTGCAGCCACCGCATCCCTTGCTGACGCATCTTCATCCTCAAGGCCCTCTTCCTATCGCTGCTCTATTAGGCCAGGGAATTAAAGAGTTCTCACTGGTGTCCATGACGGGCCTCATCACTTTTTCTGCCCCTCAGCCAGTTTCTAATTTAGACCTGCCTGGAGTCTCTGGTTTGTCAGCATCTCTATTTTCCAATTTTGCAAAATTTGCTTCTGTCCTTTGACTTTGTCAGTTAGCCAGAGTGGCACTTCCTCGCTCATGTGGGATTTTTTTTTTTTTTTTGGAGGGCTGAATTTTGCATCAGACAAATCTTTTAAAAGCCATGTTGCATTTGCACTTTTTAAGGGTGCCTTGAGCTTTACATTCCCAGTATCTATACGTTATTTCTATATCGTGGGTTGGAGGCTGCTGGCTTCATTCTGCCCCCCTTTGCTTCCTATCGGAGCAGAGACCACACACACACACGCACACTCAGGGTGGCCCTCACATGGTGGGCACTAGGGCAGCCACCATTCAAGAGTACCCACTCGATCAGATCAATGTTTAAAGCAAACAATGATGGGGCCATTGTGCTAGGGCCACACTGAACAAGTGAGGTTCCCAGAGGCACCTTCCCCTTTTGACAGCCCTCCAGCACCTGGGAGACTGTGGGGTCCTGGAGAGCAGTCTGCTACTGCCGGGCCGTGTAACACTGGACGACGTAATCACTGTTTTGAATAGTGATTATGAATCACTGACCTCAGATGGGTGTTGTTAGGCTCACAAAACCTGTACAGAAGCAAGCGCAAGTCTCTACAATCCCGTCTCCTCTCTTTGAATGCCTCCTCACTACCCTGCCCAGGAGTCTGCCCCCAAGAGCTTGCCAGGGCAGATTTCAATAGGATCCTCACTTAGCTGGTGATGTCTGGAAAGCCTTGTACAATGACTTCTATTTAGGGGTATTTACAACGTAAGAGACTTATGACCTTGAAACTAATAGTAACGCCAACAAGACAGACTACAATGCCGTGGACTGCGCTGTCACCGTGCCAGGCTCTGAGTACTCTGTATTTGTTGACTCATCTAAATACTCACAGCAACACTTTGCCCCAGGTACTATTCTTATCCCCACTTCACAGATGAGGAAATGGAGGCAGAGAGGTTACGGGGCTTGCTGAGGTCACAGAGCCACTACAAGGGAGAACCAGGAGTCTGACTCCAAATTCATAATCACTATTCGAAATTGCAAATAGTTCTATTTTTCATTTAGCGTTTTCAGAAATAGGGACCACTTAATGCAGACTTTCCATAAAATTACTTTATATCAAAGAACCAATCGATTCTGTCCTTCAATTAGAAAAAGTAAATGTCTGAGAGGGGCCTGGGTAGCTCAGTCAGTTAAGTGTCTGACTCTTGGTTTTAGCTGGGGTCATGGTCTTGGGAGCCATGGGATTGAGCCCCATGTTGGGTTCTGCACTCAGTGGGAAGTTTGCTTGGCATTCTCTGTATCCCTTTCCCCCTCCCCTGCTCATGCACTAAAGAAATGCTCCATAAAATAAGTGGATCTTAAAAAAAAATAAAGAGAAAGCAAATGTTTGTAACAAATGAATCACCATTGAAGCTTTAACATTCTACATCAAGAATCATTAATTCATGAGTTAGTCTCACTACAAAGAGCAGACTGTATAGCTCCTTGCCCTAAAATCTAAGGCTCACTTAAGTTTCACCGTACCTCCTACAGCCACATGTCCCAATGTACCATTACAGGCGTAGGAATTTTAGGAAATCCTTTTCCTCAGTCTAGAATATCCACACTGCAGGAGTTAGCACTGACCAATCTTTTAAAAGGTAATGTAGAAGTAATGTAGATTGGGGCACCTGGGTGGCTCAGTGGGTTAAAGCCTCTGCCTTCGGCTCAGGTCATCATCTCAGGGTCCTGGGATCAAACCCCACATCAGGATCTCTACTCAGCAGGGAGCCTGCTCCCCCCCGCCCCCCGCCTGCCTCTCTGCCTACTTGTGATCCCACTGTCAAATAAAATAAAATCTTTAAAAAAAAGTAATGTAGATTACCTATATATACATTCCAATATATATTCCTTATAGATTTCAACACATTTCCATGTTGTCTAACTTAATATCACACGGTGGTTAAGAACATGAGTTCTGGGTAAGATTGATCTGGATTAAAATCTTGGTGCCACCACATTAGCTAGATTGTGACTGAGGTCAAGTCCCTTAACTCTTTAGGCCTCAGGTGCTGTCTATTAAAAAAAGAGAACCTACAGAAAGGCTTTCTGGGAGGATGTGCTTCTCATACACAGCGCCATTTCCTCTCCCTGGTGGCTTGATCTGTTCTCACTGCTGCTAGGACAGTAAGAGCCCAGTGGTCGTCAGACACACGCGCACGTGTGTGCGCGCACACGCACGCACACACACACACACACACACACACACTCACACATTCTTCCTGAGATTCTGTGGCCCAAAAATAGAAACACCAACTTCTGAATCACTGAAGCCTGAATCTCAGGTTTGAATGTAAGTGTTTCCTCAAGTGAACATGAGAGAGTGCTACCCCATCCCCCAGGCTGCCATAAGGATCAACCACCTCAGAGGACCTTGCCCTGACCCACAGACGGCACTAAGATTTTTGCATCATTAGTCCCAGGCACCGAAGGAATTCAAAGTAGAAGGCCACATATTCCCTACTCACCTTTAGGCAAAGTCCTTGACAACCCAGCTTCATAGAAGCACTGGCACAAAATAGGCAAACAATCAACGCGGAGCTGGGGAGGGGCTGCCAGGACCAAATGGGAGACAGACATGTTGAATCCTATTTCCTACTCTCAGATGGAGCCTGAACGTGCTTCTGTCAATAACACCTGCACTGCTGTGCTGCGGGATGCAGGAGAAAAGGGCAAATGCAACCATGGGTGAGGTGGGGCTGAAAGTATTGTTTGTTACCAAGGAAGTAGCAGAACGATTCGTAAGGCTAGGCTATTGATTTCAGGAACTCTTTGAGAACTAAGCCTGTTTTCTCCTCGAGTTTCCTACAGTCTCCAACTGTGCTAAGACTATTAATTACACACCAGCACTGCCAGTGCAGAAGAAAATACGTACACACGTCAACAGCAATCACTGTTCACAAGCAAGGACACCGGCCACATGGCTCACAACCACACTTCAACACTGTGACTTCGCCTGTGAGACAAAGTAATCTAGAAAGCTTGGCCACTCCAGGAAGGAGTCTCCATAGTGGCAGCCACAGGCACGGTTTCTCTTCTGAAAAGTTCACTGTTCAAACAGGAGGCTGCAATAAGGTCAGCATTCAGCAGCAGTGAGGGTTCTGTTCATTTCAGGATTTCATAGGAGCCCTAAGTGCCAACATTTTTATCAGAATCCTTCAAGAAGAAGTCCCCCCGAGGAACTGGTGTACTCTGATTTATAGACAGAGCTAGAGTGATGCAAAACTTGTTTCTCTGCTTCTAAGCCATGACTTCCAGGAAGTTCAAGAGTCAAATTTTACACCTGATAACAGCAACATGTTCCCTCTTCCTTTCATTTTCACTGATCTTGTTTTTCTCCTTTTCTGTTCATATTTTATTGCCATTGCTGTATAGGTCTTATTCTGGTATCATGCTTCAAGTTTTTTAGGGAAGGAGGCCAGGTATAAATACATTTCAAATATGAACCAAAAAAAGCAGGCAAATAATGTAATTACTTTTAGGATATGAAAAGAGAGCATCTATGCCTTCAGCACACCTTAATAAAACAAGCAGTATTTTAGAATTACCTTAATAGACACCCAGGTTTGACACTACCAGGCCTAAGCTCATTAAATCCCCAATTCCCTGATTTTACAAGAACAGACCTATTCCCTGAGTACGTTAGTTATCTTCATCAGTCCCCACTCTGCTGGGGAAGAGTCCCAAGGCTAAGGGATTAGAAGTTGTATGTGCTTAACTCTGTGACCTAGATAAGTCACTAATATTTGATTACCTTAGTTTCCTCCTTCATAACAAGAAGGTAAATAATTCTACACTACAAAATTCATTGTAATTAGGTAAATGCAGACTTGTTCTTAAAAGTACAGTATAAATGGAAGATATTACTATCATAGACATTAGAAGCCTAATGAGCTTAAGAACTTTACACTCATGGAGAAAACTTTTCATTCCAAATTTCATAATAGTTTCTCTGGCAACATGATAAAGACAGAGAAATTATATAAACACTCAGCAATACAGACATCAAATAACGAAAGAAAGCATTTCTATACATAAAACATTATTTTTATGCCTATTTTCATTTTTTACATTAAGATGTAAACATCTCATTATCCGAATTAGCGGTGAAAAAACAAAACAAAAACAAAAAACAAATTAAGGCTTTAAAGACAGCTGCTGAGTTTTAACGTGTCCTTGCTGAATGATCCAAACACCAACACTATAATTCAATAATTCAATAATAAGAACCAAACTGAACCAAACTGGTGAGAGCCATAAAGTATCAATACATAGCAAAATCACAGAATGCTCCATTTTCTTGGTTAACTGGCTATTTACAAGAGAACTCTTCTTGTTTTAACCATTAGTTTAGTAAAAGCTTTCTAAACGGAACCACTTCACTTTCCTGGCCCAATAAAAAAGTACAAAATACCAAACATAAATCAACTTTATTTTGCTGACTTAGGATCATGTGATATATCTTGGGGTAGCTCTCAGAATATACATAATTTCTGTGCAGTTTTTTAGAGGCAGAAAACCGAAATGGAATTTCCTGTTTTAAATAAATGCAGGATATTACAAGCTTATTGTCTTCCTTTTGCTTCATTCTCCTAAAAGGGGAGTGCAGCAAAAAGGTTCTTGTTAAGCAAGATTTTACAGTTGCAGATATACCTACATATATGGATTCAGGCAAACATGGTAGTTCAACGACTTTATTCCTCTGGACTAGTCTGCTTAATAAATACACCTAGTAACATGAATTATATGTAATGGGTTCATTATTTTCTGGATGTCAAATTTTAGTACCTTATATATGCTTTTATAATTTTTCTTTAAAAACAAAAGAAAATCATTAATGAAGGTACCTTCCAAAACCAAGAGAGTTGCAGATTTTGCTAATGGAATCAAACTGTGCTTCCTATATTATTAATTCACAACTGCTTGAACAACCTTTATAATGTTATCAAAAAGCAAACAAATTCTCTAAGATACTAGGTGCTGAACTCGAAGCCACGAAACAGAA
>CM052799.1:135152569-135248547 GCA_028533885.1 Nasua narica
ATAATACTCCATTTTATATATTTTTATATTTATGCAAATACATATATAATGGAATATTACTCATCCATAAAAAAGAAAATCTTACCATTTGCAACAACATGGACGGAGCCAGAAAGTATTATGCTAAGCAAAATAAGTCAGAGAAATGCAAGTACCATATGATCTCACTCATACGTAGAATTTAAGAAACAAAACAGAAGAAATGGGGAGGGAGGAAGAGAGGCAAACCAGGAAACAGACTCTTAACCACAGAGAACAAACTGAGGGTTGCTGGAAGGGAAGTGGGCAGAGGGATGGGTGAAGTAGGTGATGGGTATTAAGGAGGGCACTTGTTGTGATGAGCACTGGGTGTTGTATTTAAGTGATGAATCATTAAATTCTACACCTGAAACTAATATTACACTATGTTAACTAATTGGAATTTAATAAAACCTTAAAAAAGAAAAAAATAAGAATTTTAATTTAAAAAATGAAAAAATGCAACATACCAAAATTTATGGGACACAGATAATAAAATGCTCAAAGAGAGAAAGGTATAACACTAAAAGTATATATTACAAAAGAGAAAATTCTTTTTTTTTTTTTAAAGATTTTTATTTATTTATTTATTAGGAAAGAGAGAGAGTGAGAAAGAGCAGGTCAGAGTGAGAAGCGGACTCCCCACGGAGCCGGGAGCCCGACTCGATCCCGGGACTCCGGGATCATGACCTGAGCCAAAGGCAGTCGCTCAACCAACTGCGCCACCCAGGGGCCCAAAAGAGAAAATTCTTAATAATCAAAGCTCCCATCTCAAGAACCTAGAAAAAGAAGAGGCAAATAAACCCAAAGCAAGCATGAAGGAAATAATAAGGGGCAGAAATCAATAAAACTGAATATATGAAAAAAACCAACAAAACAAAGAGCAGGTTCTTTGAAAAGATCAATGAAATTAACAAGTCTGACAAAAAGAAAAGACACAAATTACCAATATGAGGAATGAAACAGAGAATATCACTACAGATCATACAGACAACAAAAAGACAGTAAGAGGATACTACGACCAACTCTACAAACAGAAAGTTGGTAAGATGAAAGAGATCACTTCCTCATAAAATACGAACTATCGTAATTCACGTATTATGAGAAAGATAATTTGAATAACCGTGTAACTATTAAGAAAATGGAACTTAATACAGATTATATAGTCATGGTAATCAATACTATGTGGTACTGGCAGAGAGAATGACACATAGATCAATAAAAGAGAATATAAAACTCAGAAATAGATTCTCACAAATATGTCCAACTGATGTTTGACAAAGATGCAAACGCGATTCAGGGGAGAGAAAAAAGTCTTTTCAAAAAAATGGAGCAAATGGCTATTCATCCACAAGCAAACAAAACACAACACGAAACCAAAAAAACAAAAACACAAAAACAAACCCTTCAATCTAATCATCTAAGTCTCACATTTCATACAATCTCACACAAAATTTAATTAAAAAGGGATCATGAACTGGGGCGCCTGGGTGGCTCAGTTGGTTGAGCGACTGCCTTCAGCTCAGGTCATGATCCTTGAGTTCTAGGATCGAGTCCCACATCGGGCTCCCAGCTCCACGGGGAGTCTGCTTCTGCCTCTAATCTTCTCTCTTCTCATGCTCTCTCTCACTTTCTCTGTCTCTCAAATGAATAAATAAAATATTTTTAAAAAAAAAGCGCTTTAAAAAAAAAAAAGGGATCATGAACTTAAATGTAAAACATAGAACTGAAACTTTTAGAAGAAAACAAAGACTCTTCAGGGTCCAGGAGTAGGCAAAGAGTATTAGACTTGAATCAATGGAATTATAATAGTGGATGGTGACAGATGTAGCTATATTGTGGTGAGCACAGCATAAGGCATAAACTTGTGGAATCACTCTGTTGTACACCTGAAAGTAGTTAACACTATGTCTCAACTATACTTCAATTAAAAAAAAAAGTCCTTAGACTTCATACCACAAATATTTTTCCATAAAAGAAATAACTGATAAAATAACTTTATCAAAACTAAAAACTTTTGCTCTGCAAAAGACCTGGTTAAGAGGATGAAAAGACAAGCTACAGACTGGAATAAGACACCTACAAATTACATTTCTGACACAGGGCTGATGGCTAGAACTCTGAAACCTGACGGTAAAAACCAAATGATCCAATTAGAATATAGGCAAAGACATGAAAAGATATTTCACCCAAGAGGACACATAGATATCAAATAAGTACATGAAACAATGTTCAACTTCATTAGCCCTTATGGAAATGCAAATTAAAACCAATATGAGGGATCACTACACATCTGTCAGAACAGCTAAAATAAAAAACAGTGATAACAACAAATGCTGGAGAGGATGTGGAGAAACTGGATCACTCATAACAAAGCTGGTGTGAGTGATGTAAAATGTAAAAATGTAAATGTAAAATGGAATGCCACTCTGGAGAACTGTGTCTGTCTCAATAAAAGTAAGCATGCAACTACTACAAGACCTAGCAATTGCACTCCTGAGCATTTATCTCAGAGAAATGAATACTTACGTTCACACAGAATCCTGTACATGAATGTTTATAGCAGCTTTATTTATAATAGCCCCAAATTGGAAACAACCCAGGTGTCCTTCAGTGGGTGAATAATTAAACTGTGGCACATCATACCCCAGAATACCATTCAGCAACAAAAAGGAACAAGCCAGTGATACGCACAACAACCCGGATAAAATATGCAAAAGGTTCATACTATATATGGTTCCCTTTTTACAACATTACTTAAAATGAGGAAATTATAGAAATGGAGAGCACATTAGCAGTTGCCAGAAATGAAGGGGTGAGAGGGAAGTGGATGTGGCTATAAAAGGGCAACCAAAGGGGTGCTTGTGGTGATAAGAATGTTCTGTATCTTGCCCACATTGACATCAATATCCCGGCTGAGATAATGTATTATAGTTGTGCAAGATGGTACTACTGGGGAAACTCAGGTAAAGGTTATATATCTCTCTCTCAACAATTATAAGTATCTCAAATAAAAAATTTTATAGGAAAACAACTTTATACTCACGTATGTATCTATAACTTACTTTACAGACAACTATTATAAACACTATATGCATGTGCATTCAAAAAGAGAGTGAGATATAGAAAGTGTTGCAAAATGTTAATAATTTGGTGGTTCTAGGTGTACGAGTCTTTCAACTTTTCTGGAAGTCTGAGAGTTTTCAAAATAAAGCACTGAGAGGAAAAAAGAAAAGTCTCTGGTTTCTAGATCTTTTGATTTCCTCTTTCAAATGTTCCATAGCAAGATTACTCCTATCTGGCTGAGCTCTATGGGTCCATAAGTACCCCCAGCCTGGAGAAAAAGGCAAGAAATTATGTAGTTGTAGCTTCTGAGGTCTGATCTAAAGGTGATCAGAAATATAAAAAATTCTGACAGCTGGAGATGGAGCATGTTACAGAGTAAAATATAATCACGTATGTTTTACTGTGGAAAAAACCAGCGTTGGGACACCTGGGTGGCTCAGTGGGCTGGGCCTCTGCCTTCGGCTCAGGTCACGATCTCAGGGTCCTGGGATTAAGCCCCACATCGGGCTCTCTGCTCAGCAGGGAGCCTGCTTCCCCCTCTCTCTCTGCCTGCCTCTTTGCCTGCTTGTGATCTCTGTCAAATAAACGAATAAAATCTTAACAAAAAAAAAAAGAAAAAGAAAAAGAAAAAACCAGCATTATCATCATCTGCTCAGCATATTTGGGAAGCGTGCAGTTTCATGCCTGTCAATAAGAAAATTGGCTTTCTGCTTTTCTTTTTTATTTTTTTAAAGATTTTATTTATTTATTAGAGAGACAGAGAAAGTAAGAGAAAGCATGAGAGGAGAGAAGGTTAGAGGAAGAAGCAGACTCCCCGTGGAGCTGGGAGCCCGATGTGGGACTCGGTCCTGGAACTCAAGGATCATGACCTGAGCCGAGGGCAGTTGCTCAACCAACTGAGCCACCCAGGCGCCTTGCTTTTCTTTTTTAAAGCATGAATCCATTTAACTTCTCTCAAGTAAAAGAACACCTCAGTGACAGTGCTTCTCTGAGAAATACTTTCAGCTGCTCTGGGTAAGGTAACAGACGCGCGCCTCTCTAAAACCAACAGCACTGCTCTGGAGTTAAGACCTGGCTAAGCCTCAGTGAAAAATGACAATGATAATGACATTAGCATGAGACTTTCTATGAGGCTTTAATGGGTACAAGGAAAATAAAGCACTTGGCACATAGTAAGAAAATATATTTTGCTATTATTAGTAGTATTTAAAAATATTTTATTAAGGCTCTTTGATAAAAAGTAATTTTTAAAAATATAAATAAAATGATTTTATTAATGCAAAACAGCCAAAAGTACATTTTCCAAGAATTACTCATTATTTTATTTTTTTAAATATTTTATTTATTTATTTATTTATTTATTTGACAGACAGAGAAAGAGATCACAAGTAGGCAGAAAGTCAGGCGGGGGGTGGGGGGGAAGCAGGCTCCCTACTGAGCAGAGAGCCCAATGCAGGGCTTGATCCCAGGACCCTGAGATATGACCTGAGCAGAAGGCAGAGGCTTTAACCTGCTGAGCCACCCAGGTTCCCCTCATTAAATTATTTTCAAGTTAACATTCACCTCACATTGTTTTAGAATCATATGAAGTAATGCATATGTTACAAAATTTTAATTGTATAGCCTTATAGAAATTATACAAATACAGGAATTTTGCTTACAGACAGCATAATATAGTGGAATGAATACAACATTTAAAATCAGAAGACCCAGAGTTAATTCCTGACTCTACCACTTACTGGGCTATGTGATTTCTGGATAGTACTCAAACTGCCTCATATTTCTCATTTTCAAAAATGAGGTAATATCCTCTGTGTGACAGAATTATAGAGATTAAAGTTTTAAAAAAATCTACACAAGAATACTTCATAAAATTAAAGCACTTGTGACATTAACAAATACAGGTTTTCACATTTTCAGCATGAAATGTCATTCATTTATAATTAAATCTGTCAAACTGGATAGAAAGTTTCTAAATACAAATGATTAAGAAAAACCAGGGGCTTTTAAAAAACAGGCAGGGCCACTTGAAACTAAAATCTCTAATCTATCTTTACATAAAGTCAAATGCATATATTCAAAGTATTTCACTAAGAGTCTTCTGAGTTGTAGGTAGCCTTATGTTTGTAGTCCTGAATCTTTCTAACATTCTTTCTATGCAAGCCAGAGAAATGTGTCACTTATAAAAGTTAGGTCAAAGGTCTTGCTTGCTGTACTATACCACATTTCAGCAAAGACATTCCTCAGTTTGAGTAACTGGCATGGTTCCCCACCCTTTCCTACAAATCTGTGCTTCCTCTCTCCTCAGGAATGTACCCATCTCCCTATCACCAGGTGCAAAGCCTCCTGGCTCTGTCAATCTTCAGGTCCTAGGAGTCTTCCTTCTCAGTGTCATTCCCTCACCCCTGGCCCCTACTGCCATTATCAGAGTTCACTCTCTCACTGCCTTCTGCCTTAAGTAATGGAATCACCTCCCAACTAATTTCCTTTCTTCCAATTTCTCTGCTCTGGCAATCCACCCTATTCCTCACTACTAAATTAAATATCCTAAAATCCGATTTTGCTGTTCCATGTTCAAACTTTCCCAAAAGTACAAAATCCTCATGTCCAAGTATAAGCAGAGCCCTGAGGCTCCATAAACAATCACCACAAAATCTAGAAGTAGCCTTTACTGCCACATGGGAGATGACATACTGCCACTGAAACCTGGCACAGAAGAGGGTGAGCATTAAGTACACTGGGATCCAGGTCCATTCAAAATGGAGACGTAGATCATAAAGCTAACAGAGGCTCCAAAGAGAGGCAAAGAACTCAGACATTATTTTTATTTAAAGGGCACAAAGAAGAGAATACCTGAAACAAACAATACTAGGAAAGTGTTTCTCAAAAATTGGAGAGAACCTACCTGGTAAAGGCAGGCTGCTGTTCCAAGGAAAAATGCAACAACGTAATTAAAATCTTCACCATCACTCTGCAAAAACAAAATTAAAAATTACTCTTTTCCTGGTGGAAACCTATTTCCAAAAACCATCTATCAGGATAGGATACGGCAGTGTTTATGCACAAATGGTCAAATTGTTATCAAAATGTGGTATATAAAAATTCTCAAGAGTCCTAAAAGTTCCAAGGAGTGTAAGGTACAGAAAGACTACCAGTGTTCCTTTATGTTTTGGCCCATCAATTTCACCTTACCCAGGTGTGCAAGGTGAAATGAAATGAAATCACTTATGTCGAGGGGTTTTAAAATGGTGCTAGAGGCCATTAAGGATATGGGCCTTTATGCACATCCTCACTAGATGAAACCAGGAACTCTGAACTGGGCCAAACTCCAAATAGTCCAAGGACTCTGCCTGAACCTGCCATTTGCTATCGTAAGAGAATTTGCTTAGGGACAACCTTAGCAACCAATTATATTCAGCCAAGATTAGTTTTCTGCTGCCAACACCAAAAAAAAATTCTTTGTAAACAGTACATACAAACATTCCTTTTTGTCTTCTTTAAGCCCTTGACTTTTGTACACTAAAGGGACATAATATGGGTTGTTACCAAATGTGTGCTCCCCAAGTTGCAATTCTGAGACCCCAAATAAATGCTCTCATTTTATTTCAGCTCTGCCTCTTTTCTTAGTCAACCCAAGAAAAGATGAAAGCCAATGGGAAAGTTTCCAAGGTTAAAAAAAACCCCTCTTCTCTACTGAAAAACAAACAAAAAAACCCATAAAAACATACAACACCCCAGTGGCTTATAAGTCAGCCCTGCTCCTAAGGATCACTACTCGACTCAAATAAATATTGACGAACCTTACCATCAGATAAGCACATCACTGAAATGTCCAATAAAGTAATTTGACATGATTAAAAAAACCTGAAAAGTTACTGTCCACTAGGGTGTGCTAAATCCCAATGAGAACAGCCACACATGCTGTGAGAAAAACAGCCACCCAGAAGAAAGAGATACATCATACACAGAATGTTTCTTTTCAAACTACTGGAAAACTAACAGAAAATCCAGGTTTTTCTATTCTCTTTTGAGTCCTCTTATATATATTAAATTTCTTTCAGTGTTTTATGAAGTAAAACATAAAGCCCAGATAGGAGCATTACATTTGGCCCTTATTTTAGAAAAAATACCTTTACACAACGAAAATTTTCACAAGACACGGGAAGTGTGTCTCACAATCATGTCTTCACGAAATAATTCAGAGAAAATTCCTTTTCCATTTGCTACTGGGCAACAGAACTGACCATAAGGCAGAAGGAGAGTGCTTATCTTAAAGATAGTGAGGTGATCTTAAAATAGGAACCATTACTCTGTCTGGGATGCTTAGGCCTGTTCCACCTCAGAGGCAAGGAAGGTCATGAAACTTTCTAACTTTAAGAATTCTAACTTCTGCTTGTTTTTTTCTTAGTCCTTTATTTTTGAAATGATCTTTTTTCTGATTATGTTCATTGTACAGAATCTGGGAAACAGACTGTCACAAAGAAGAAATACAGACAGTCTATAATACCATAACCCTGGAATGATTACCACTAACCATTTCATGTGTTTCCTTCCAATCTTTTCTATAAAAAAAATTATGTACATTAAAAGAATGTAATCAGGGATGCCTGGGTGGCTCAGTTGGTTAAGCGGCTGCCTTCAGCTCAGGTCATGATCCCAGGGTCCTGGGACTGAGTCCCGCATTGGGCTCCTTGCTCACGGGTAGCCTGCTTCTCCCTCTGCCTCTGCTTGCTGCTCTGCCTGCTTGTAATCTCTCTCTTTAACAAATAAATAAACAAAATCTTAAAAAAAAAAGATTAAAAAAAAGAATGGAATCATACTTTTATATTCTGCTTTTTAGTACTATACATTCTATCATAAATTCTTTCTCAAGATATTGAATATTTCTCAACCACATGATTTGTAACAATTATATAACCTTTCATTGTGGGGCTATACCATTGATTTAATTACCCTATAATTGGCTATTATTTTTTCCCTTGATCTACAATATCACTTTATGACACTCTTAATTGCCTTTGGAACACTTAATAGCATGATCCTGGAGTCAGTCAGACCTGAGTTCAAATCTTTACTTACTATCTGTATGGTCTTGGACTATTTAACTTCAATTTCCTTTTTAAAAAAATAAAAATCATACAGATTAAATAACATTTGCAAACACAGAGAACATTAACTGGCAAACAGTAACTACTCAAAATCATTCACCAAATTCTCTCCCCCTGAGGTTATGTCTAGATCATTTATCGGATAATTAGATTACCTTCTAGTATTGTTTAAACTTGCAGTATACTGGTCTTAGCCTCTCAAGTAGATGCCAACCTTTATTTTTTTTTAATTGAGGTATAATTGACATACAACATTATATCAGTTTCAAGTGCACACACCATAACAATTCTTTATTTGTATATATTGCAAAACGATCACAATAAATCTAGTTATCATCTGTCACCATACGAAGTTACAAACTTTTTCTTGTGATGAGAACTTTCTAAGTTCTTTTCACTACTTTTCAATATACAATGCAATCTTATTGACTATAGTCACCATACTGACATCACATCTCCATAACTTATTTATTTTATAACTGGAAATTTGTACTCTTTCACCCCTTCACCCATTTTGCCCACCCCCCTCACCTTTCTTTAAGGCAGAAAATCAATCTTACTACTTGCATGAAACTGCACATAGTAGGAGTTCAACAAATGCATGCCAAGTTGAGCTGAGCTTTAAAAAGTCTCTCTATACTTGCCAAAGATTGTCTATGTATTTTCCATCCAATAAATATTCATTAAACACTTATGGGGCAGTTATTATATTACTAGACCTAGAACAGAAGACAACTAAATGCATATGAACTCAAGGAGCTTACTTTCTGGGGGTGCCTGGGTGGCTCAGTGGGTTAAAGCCTCTGCCTTCGGCTCAGGTCATGATCTCAGGGTGCTGGGATCAAGCCCTGCATCGGGCTCTCTGCTCAGTAGGAAGCCTGCTTCCCCCTCTCTCTCTGCCTGCCTCTCTGCCTACTTGTGATCTCTCTCTCTCTCTCTCTGTCAAATAAATAAATAAATAAATCATCTTAAAAAAAAAAGCGCTTACTTTCTGATTAAGAAGGCAGATACATTGGGGCATCTGCGTGGCTCAGGGAGTTAAGCCTCTGCCTTCAGCTCGGGTCATGGTTCCAGGGTCCTGGGATCGAGCCCCGTGTTGGGCTCTCTGCTTAACGGGGAGCCTGCTTACCCCTCTCCCTCTTCCTGCCTCTCTGCCTACTTGTAATCTCTATCAAATAAATAAATAAAATCTTAAAAAAAAAGAAGGCAGATACATTAACCAAAATTTTCCCACTCAAAGTGATAACTGATGGGATAGGTGTGTGTACAGGGTATAAAAAGAGACTACTGGAGACACATTTAAACCTGCCTGGAGGAAAAAAGGGTCAGAAAAGGTTTGCTCAAGGAAGTAAAATTTAATCTGGGTCTTGAAGAATGAACTAGTGGAAAGGTAGACAAAGTAGGGAGAGAATTCCAGGCAAAGGGAGTAGCACATATAGTCTCAAAGAGGGAAGAGCCCAGGATGACTCCAAGTGTTCTTATTAAAGCAACATTTGAATAATACCATTCACTAAGTTGGGAATATAGGAGGAAAAGTAGGTTTGAGAGCAGAAAAAAACTGAGTTCATTTTGGACATGTGATTTGGGAGAGGCCACTGTGATACCCAAATTATTATATTTCACAGACTTAAGTCTGCTTCAGGAAAGAGTTGGATCTAGAGATTTTACTTTAGTCATCTATTTAAACAGTTGTTAAATGAAGGCCTAGGACAATCAAATGTAAGTCTTTAATTCTTGATCGGCTCCTAGAATGGAGAGAGAAAAAAAAACTATAAAGGATATTTAGTCCATTGTAGAAATTTGAATATGAAGTTTATATTAGATAATACTGCACTGATCTTAAAAAACTTTGGTGTAATAAAAGTATTGTGATTATGCAGGAGAATTCCTAGTTCTTAAGGCATACATACTGAATAATTTTGAAATAAAATGTCATAATACCTACAATTTTACTTTCACGTGATTCAGGAAAGAACAAAAAAAAAGCGTAAATAGGTATATAGGTGGGTGCTAATTGTACTTTTTTTTAATCTTTCTGTAAGTTTGAATTCTTCTAAAATAAAATGCAGTGAGAGGAAAGAGGAATACAAAATTTTTTTTAACGTTATGCCACCACTAAAATAAATGTAATAGATCTCTATACACTTATATAAAACGATCTCCTACATAGTGTTAGGTGGAAAAGATTCAAATAAGCACAGAGAATACTGCCATTTATATAGAAATACTTTGAAAACCATTATATAAGTAAATATATAAATTCACATGTACTAGCATACACACATTCTCTCTCTAGGATAACCCAGTGTTGATTCTAGGGAAGAGAAATGGGAAAAGAATGACTTATTTTGACAACAGGCTTTGGAATTATAGGCTCCGAAACTGTAGGCATGTGTACATTTTACTGTATGAGGATGTGTGCGTATGTGCACAGATTAACTTCTTTTAAAAAGGCCATCATGAAAATACCCAAAGAGAAGGTAAAAGTTAAGAAGAATATAAAGCCAAGGGCAGAACACTGGAGAATGCCACTATTTAAAGGACAGCTGAAGGAAGTAAGTTTACCAAATAAACTGAAGAATAGGAAGACAATGAAAAAAAAATACAACAGGAAAAAATGGTTTTATGAAAATGAAGGGATAAGAAAATGTCAAGAAAAACAATGTAGCAAACTATTAATAGTGATTTATCTGCTTCTAAGTTTCTGAAACTAAACACTGTTTCTAAAATTAAACAGAGTTACTTTTAAAAGGAAAATCTGAACAGTATGTGAGGTGAGGCAGAGAGGCCACATAAGACAAGGCCTCAAGAGTGGCTGCAGCATTTGGCAATTGGAAGGTTTCTAGAGAGCTTAATGGTCAGTATTTGAAAGAATTGAGGGCAGAAAAGAGATCACAAGAGACTAAGAGAATAGAGGGAAGGGAGTGGGAACAACAAACACAGTCTATCCTTTCAGCAATGAGAAGGGAATATACATCAAGAAGTTTGTTTTTTAAAGACCAGCAAGCTGGGGCATGTTTTATGAGCTAAGAGCTTCCTCTCCAGTAGAGAGGGTGATGAAATGTAAGAGAGTGTTAACAGCTAGTGGTTGGGGACGGTGGGACAGAGGTTCAGGGTGGGGACAGAAGTGTGTGTATGTGGGGAAAGACAACAGAGGGATGAAGGCAAGAGCGGAGTGGTGCAGATGTATGGAGTTCAATAAAATATTTTGGGGGCACCTAGGTGGCTCAGTCGTTCAGCATATGCCTTTGACTCAGGTCATGATCCCAGGGTTCTGAGATCGCGCCCAGCATCAGGCTCCCCGCTCAGCAGGAAGCCTGTATCTCCTTCTCCCATTCCCTCTGCTTGTGTTCCCTCTCTCACTGTTTCTGTCAAATAAATAAAACCTTTATAAAAAAATTTTTTTTAAATGTCACTTTCACCTTTAGGGGAATGCCAGGATACCAATATACTGCTTTGAAAACAGAGGGAAAGAATTTTTTTTTTTTGAAGGTGAGGATGAAGAGATAAACAGAGGCTTTATAAAACAGCAACACGATGTTTTCGGATGATACCATTAAAATGTTTGTGATAATTGGGAAATATTCACTTTTTAATCTTAAGTGGAGAAAAAAGGGCATAAACTTATATAATGGATATGACATGTATACATGTGTGTATATATATATATGTTTGTATGTATGTGCATATGTATATAAATACAGAGAAAACTTGGAGATGATTTTTATCCTTATATTTTTATCCCTCTATTCTTTAACAATAAGCATAGAATCAGGAAAAATACCTTTAGTTCTTCTGAAAGCCAGCAAGCAAGCACTGCATCTTGGCATAGGTATTATGCCACTAAATAAATCAAAAACTTCTGTTGAGCTTTAATAGGCAGAAAAAAATCTATAGGAAATAACTCAAGGAATAAAAGCAAGTTGATTACTTCCTGTTTTGTAGTAGCCATTACAAAGAATTTAACTCAAGGAATAAAAGCAAGTTGATTACTTCCTGTTTCGTAGTAGCCATTACAAAGAATTTCAGAATAAGAGAGTCTTAGAATGCTAGTACTGAAGTGGTCCTTGAGCCTCTCTAAAATCTGCATCTTTCCTACAGAACAGGAAAATGAGATCCAAGAAGGTAAAATAACCCATTCGAGGTCACTAAGTTAGTTACTGGTAGATGTGACCCAGGTAGACTGAATTCCAGGCCAGCATTTCTACTGCTGTATCAGAATCCTCAATTTTTTCCTAATGCACCACATGCAAATTATTTCTAGGTTGGTACCAGCTTAATTAATATCATTGTCTCAAGGCTGATAATTAAAGGAACACAGGCAATATAAACCTAATGTGTTAAAAACTTATATATTCACGAGGTGCCAATTCACAATAAACTTATTAACATCTCTAAACTCAGAACAAAGTTAGGAAATGAGTGACAATAATCTAATTTATAATTACTGTGAACACCAAATCAAATTTACCAGCTTAAAATAAATCTGTGCTCATCCTACACCTCCCCAGTTTGAACTTACATTTCCAAAGAAATGCATCAGTGCTATATTTTTTAATAAATTCCTTGTTATTACCCTAAAAGGTAGTTGTTAATTTAGAAGAAACAAACATGCTGAATCTTCAATGTTAACAACATACAGGAATGTTGATTCATGTGGGTTCTCAAATTTAAATGTACTTCAGGCACCAATTTACATATTAGAAGATAAATGTGGCAATCATTTTTTGCATTCAGAAAGAGGAGTTAAAATTCATGGCCTTAAAAAGGTAAACTTTAATATCAATGTACTGTTCAGGCTCAGGAAATAGAATACATATTTTCAGCTAGATCTAAAAATATGATCCCCAAATAAATCCTTGGCTCTTCAATCAAGAATTAAAGAAATGCTGAGGCCACTGACTCTGTGAACGGCCTTCCTGCCTCCTCCCTGACCACCATGACTTCAGTAACTCTACCACAGTTAACTTCAAAACAAGTAAGTTTAAGTCCCATGTCCTGGAATTTGCACTTGAGTTTACATAGCACACCATCTCAGAAAGATCTTTTACTCACCAAAAATTATCTACAATGACTCTAAGGATTCTTTCTAACACAAAATACAATGATGAACCACGGAGAAGGCTGAGAGTATGTCTTAAATTCAATGGCTCAAGTGACATTAAAAAGGACCTTTTTATCCAATATAAGTCATGAACAATAATAAAACAGGCTCCAATGAGAGAAAATTAAAAGCAAGAGATCTCAGGTCCCCAGTTCTGTATATATTTTCAGGTTAACTTAGGCTGAACAAGTACTTGTTGAAGTTAATCTAGTTTGTACCCCTAATCCTACCCCGCTTAACCTCTAAATTTATCACAGTGCCCCCTGCAATCTGGCATTCCTTTCTCTGCTTTTCTTTGCCTACTGTCCATCCATCCTTTAGGACACAGAATTCTCAGAAGGTAGATATTTCCAATGCTACACAGTGCTCCTTCATTATTATTATAACAAGACATGGAAAAATATTTCCAAGCACCAGTCACTTACCAAAACATTTTTCTCTATACTGATAAAAAATCCCCAATAACTTGAATAATAGGAATCTCTACTTTTAGTCCAATGAATTCTCAAAAGCAATGATTCTCATTTGGATGAGAAGATCAGAATTTGCTGGAAAATCTTTTTAAACTACCTATGAGTAATAAACTACCTGTGGACTATATTCCTCCCAACTTTGTACTCTGTTTCCTTATTCCTTTCTCTGAGCATCCTGGTTTTAGAAACCTCAATTATTGATGAGTGTATGTGGAATATGTCAGATGACTATGACAGAACAAAAATTTTAAACAATCCTAAAGGAACCAAGTAACCAGGTGTCCACAGTTTCCTGACAGCTAAAAATCCCATATGGACCAATTTACAGTTCCTTGGATCAGATGAGAAGGAAACACTGTTGGAATAAATTTAATCTAGGACAACAGTGAAAAAGAAAGAACTCCATATCAACCATTAGAAAGACACATCTCAAAGATACAAGCATCCATTGAGTCCCCAAATTATAAATGATCTACGAATGAAAAAGCCCTCTTTTTCCCTACTTCTAATTTACCCTATGCTTCCTTCACACTCTAGCACCACAGTTTTAAGGAATCATTTAAAACAATCAGAAAACCTTGAAGTTCTAGGGCAACTGTAGATTCTAAGACAGAGGCAGTAAGAAACTATAAAAACTCAGAAAAATGCTCAGGCTCCCTTTAACCACCACAAAAATATTTACCTTTACTCTACTGAAATGTTACTTGAAAATCTACTCACTAGGTTGGGTTAACCGAAGTTGAAGTTGTGTTTTGTTTTGTTTTTTACGCTTAAATAATTGGTGCTAATAAATACTCATTTTTATTACTTACAATCTGAATAGTATATTCATATGGTTCAAAGAGTAAAAATAATATATAAGGCATATACTGTGAACAGTATCATTCCTACCCTGCTTCTCATCTGTCCCGTTCCTACCGCATTTTTTAGTCTCTTACTGTTCTAGAGTTTCTTTATGCAAATTAAAAGATATTATTATTTTCCCTGGCTATCTTTGGTGGGGTATTTGGGGCTGAGCTGAGAGTGAGTACAGGGGCGGGAGGGTCTCCATTGGCCTTCTCAAAATGGCCACTATTCTCAGAGCGGACAAAACTGTACATCTGACCTAAAAACATGAATCTCATTTCTAGACCCAGGTTCCACCCTGGCTGGGACACTGACACCCTGGCCTGTGTAAAGGAGAAGGCTTGGTCCCTTCATGAGAAGAGAAAGCCAATCCACCATTTTCTAAGAGGTAGCTGGGTACAACAGGCTATACTTTAACTGCTAAGTGGAGCCACACCTAATGAAAAATCAAAGCCCAAAGACTGCTCCTCCCTTCCCAGTCTTTGTTTAATGTTGGTGTGTGGTATGCATGTGTGTATGTTTAAATTAATGGATTTTTATCTTTAGAACAGGTTGACAGAAAATTAAGTAGAGTGTGTACTACAAAGAGTTCCCATATACCTAGCTCTTTCCCTGTTCACAGTTTCCTCATTATTAACATCTTACGTTAATGTGGTACATTTGTTACAACAAATGAGCCAACAGTGACACATTATCATTAACTAAAGTCCATAGTTTACATTAGGGTTCACTCTTTGTGTTGTACATCCTTTGGGCTTTGACAAATGTATAATGACATAACCACCATTATAGTGACATACTGAAGAGTTTCACTGCCCTAAAAATCCCATAACCCAACTACTCACCCCTTCCTCCCTCCCTCCCAACCCCTGGCAACCACTGATCTTTTTACTTATTGTCTCTATAGTTTTGTCTTTCCTAGGATATCATATTGTCGCAATCATGTAAGTATGTGGGTTTCTCAGATTTTCATTAAGCAATGTATATTTAAGGCTTAGCCATGCCTTTTTGTGGCTTGAGAACTCATTTCTTTTTATTACTGAGTAATACTCCATTGTACAGACTGCCACAGTTTATTCTTTCACCTTTCAAAGGACATCTTAGTTGCTTCTAGTTTTCTGAAATTATAAGTAAAGCAGATATAAACACTCATATGCAGGTTTTTACGTGGGCATAAGTTTTCTATTCATTTGGGTTAATATACCTTGAAGCATGACTGCTGGATCATACAGTAAGGCTATGTTCAGCTCCGTGAGACAGCCACACTGTCTTCTAAAGTGATTGAGCCATTTTGCACTTCCACCAGCACTGAATGAAGAGTTCGTATTGTTACATATCCTAACATTTGGTTGTCAGTGTTTTGGATTTTACCATTCTGGGAGTTTAGTGGTATCTTATTGTTTTAATTTGCAATTCCTTAGTGACATATGATGTTGGACATCTTTTCATGTGTTTATTTGCCATCTGTATATCCACTTTGGTGGGGCGTCTGGTCCATTTTTTTGCCCAATTTTTAATCGCATTATTTGGTTTCTTGAGTTTTAAGAGTTCTTTGTATGTTTCGGACACACGTCCCTTGTCAGATGTGTTCTACAAATATTTTCTCCTAGTCTGTGGCTTATCTTTTCATTCTCTTAATGTCCTTCACAGACCAAAAATTTTTAAACTTTCATGGATCATATCTTAGGTATTGTATCTAAAAAGTCATCACCAAACCCAAGGTCATCTCGGTTTTCTGCTGTTATCTTTTCTAAGTTTTATATCTTACATTTCAGCTGAGATCCATTTTGAGTTAAGTTTTTTAATTAAAGGTATAAAATATTTGTCTAAAATTATTTTTTTGCTTGTGGATGTTTAGCTAGTTATTCCACCACCATTTGTTGAAAAGATTATTCTTCCTCCACTGAATTGCTTTTGTTCCTCTTCAAAGATCAATTCACTGTACTTGTATGGCTATATTTCTGGGCTCTCTATTCTGTTCTACTGATCCATCTGTCTATTGTTTTGCCAATGTCACACTGTCTTAATTTTAATAGCTTAATATTAAGTCTTGAGGGAGCGCCTGGGCGGCTCAGTCGGTTAAGCATCTGTCTTTGGCTCAGGTTGTGATCCTAGGGTCCTGGGATGGAGCCCCGCATTGGACTCCTTGCTCAGCAGGGAGTCTGCTTCTCCCTGCACCTCTGCCTGCCTTCTGCCTACTTGTGACCTCTGTCAAATAAATAAAATCTTAAAAAAAAAATAGTAAGTCTTAAAGTTGGGTAGTGTCAGTGCTTTCATTTCCTTTTCCTCAGTATCACATTGGCTATTCTGAGTCTTTGGCCTTTCCACATAGGATCATTTAGTCACTATCTACAAAATAACTTTCTGGGATTTTTGTTTGGGGTTGTGTTGAATCTACAGATCAAGTTGGGAGGAACTAACATCTTAACAATATTGAGTCTTCCCACTCATGAACATGGAATGTCTCTTCATTTATTTAAATCTTCTTTCTCTTATCAGAGTTCTACAGTTTTTCTCATATAGATCTTGTATATGTTTTGTTAGATTTATACTTCAGTGCCTCATTTTTGGATACGCCAATATAAATAATATATTGTTTTTTAAATTTCAAATTTCAACTGTTCCTTGCTGATATAAAGTAATTGATTTTTATATATTAACTTTGGATCCTGCGACCGTGGTATAATCATTTGAGTTCCAAGAATTTGTCAATTCTTTGGGATTTTCTACATAGACAATCAGAGCATATGTGAATAAAGACAGTCATATTCCTTCTTTCCCAATCTGTATGCCTTCTGTTTTCTTGTCTTACTGCATTAACTATGTTTCCCAGTACAATGTTGAACGGGAAGGGTTAGAGGGGACATCCTTGTCTTGTTCCCGATCTTAGGCAGGAAACATCTAGTTTCTCATCAAGTATGGTATTAACTGTAGGGTTTCTGCAAATGTTCTTTATCAAACTGAGGAAGCTCTCCTTTATTCCTAGTTTGTGGTGAGTTCATGAACAGATACTGGATTTTGTGAAATGCTTTCTCTGCATCCACAGACATGATCACATGATTTTTCTTCTTTAGTCTACTGATGTGATGGATCACATTAACTGTTGAATGTTCCTGGAATAAATCCCATTTGTCTGTGGCATGTAATTCTTTTTATACATCATTGAATTCAACCTGCTAATGTCTTTTTTTTTTCCTGTTAATATCTTGTTGAGGAGTTTTCCATCTGTGTTCATGAGTTACATTGGTCTATAATGTCTTTTTTATATGTCAACAGGCTGAGAAATCTCAGAGCCATCAGTCAGTTACAGGTAAGTGGTAATCAGTTTAATCAGATTATTGTTCTTCTGAAACCTAAACAACAACTGCATGAAGCAAAGATATTACTGCACAGAGGGAAAACATGAAACACTCAGGAATCAAGACAGTCATCAGCCAGTTGCAGTAACTCAAGAGCATGAAAAGCTGTAGTTTATACTATTTTCCTTAGTTTTGAAGTTATGAATCAGAGGAGGGAGAAGGAAAGAATCAGTCCAGGAAGATGAGGGATGACATACCTATCTGAGTGCCTGAAAGAAACTATTTTCTTTAATAGGTTTTGTGATATACAACAGCCTTGTCTGACTTTTAACTTAAAAACAATGGGGATCTAAACCCCCAGTTCCACACTTGGACACTGTCTTCTGGGTCAGGGATGGTAAGGCTCTGTAGCACAAAAACTTTTCTCTACCCAGATCTGCTCCCTCCCCTTCTTTATCAATTTGATAATTTCAAACAACCCAAGAATTTTAACCACAGAAAACCATCTTCACAATTTTTGCCAACTTTAAATTATTATACCATTATTTAATAAATTCCATAAAGTTATTAATTTTAAAAGGAAAATTTTATCTCTATCATTAATTTTACCAAATACAGATGCTACACATTGACACACACTAAAAACGTGACTCCTAAAATTAAAAATGTTTATCCCTCTACCACATAAAGTCATCTACTGTGCAACTAGTGCTAAATGTGCCCCATAGTTTGAGAAATACTCATCAAATCTCCTTCGTTTCATAAGTAATGAAACTGAGGACCAGAAAGTAAGGTGAGCTATTTAAAGTCACAGAGCTAATTAGGAGCTGACCTGGAGCCAATTCTTTCTCTCTTTCCTTCACAAACAAAACCCAACTCTTCACCTACCTATACTAACTACTGTTCTTTCCACTCCATCAACTATTAAAAAGAAAAGGAAGAGGTATCTCATTAACTTTTTTTTTTCTTATTAACTTTTTAGTGAGCTTTTTCAAATTGCCTTTTTTCTTTTTGGCAGGTTGTCTTACTGGCTCAAAACTGAACTCCCGCTGGAATAAAGCTGACCTGGCTAGAGAGCAGGGACAGGAACACCAAGGGATAGTAGCCAGCTGTCCTGTGCCTGAAAAGGAAGAGGGTCTTTACCTGAGGGTTCATGACGATTGAAAAAAGAATTGAAAAGTCATGAGAAGCACCCCCTACCCACTGAAAGGACAGCTCAGCTGCCTGGAACCTGTGATGTCCTCTGCTATTGGCTCCATACAGCAGAGGACATTCGGACGGTACTCAGGATGGTACTCTTGGAGTGTTCCCCACATTAACAAGCAATTTTAGAAAAGACTACAAGGTGTAATAAGTGGGTTTTTATAAATGGTATTCTGAGCTTCATGCTGACCAAAACAAGAGAACTAATTTACATGTGGAAGTGTCCAAAAGGAAAAAAAAAATCTTTAGAGGGAGTAGAAACAAAGGTAAGGAAATCTGTCCAGTCTGAAATGCGCTAAACTTAAAGAAGTCTCAAAAAGATTACAAAAAGAGAAAAAGTTATATTCTGATAGCCAGAGTCTCTGGAAAAAAGTCCAATGGAGAACAAAATAGTTGCAATATCTGAAAAAAATAGTGGTTTCAGGTAGCCACCAACAAAAAGGAAAAAGAAAAGATAACAAAGTCGAAATACATAAAAGTAGGACAAAAACCTGCCCATAAATGCCCCCTTTTTTCTTCCATTCCTCTCTGCCCACTCCTCCTCCACAAAGCCCCTTTCTCCTATCCTGACTTACAATGACTGCTCCTCTTCCGACTCTATGTACTTGGCAATTATTCATGTGCTGCCTTCCCCCTCCCAATTCAACTCTGGGCTCCGAGACAGCAGCACTCATGTCAGATAGACCTTGGTGTCCCCAGAGTACCTATAAATAGTGCCTCCTGCAGAGTAAATAATTAATACGTGCTGAGTCAAAGAAGCCAACTAGAAATCATTGTTCTTAGAGGAAGGGGAGACTAGGGCAGACATAAAGAATACAGAATCTGAGCATGTACCATAAACTGTACTAGACCCAAATCAATTCAAATCCAGTTACAAGTAGAATCAACAAAGTCACCTGAAATTGCAAAAACAGTACAGTACCTGCAAAAGACTTTCTATGGCATGAAAACCTCGAATTAAATTCAGAGCTCCACATAAAAGGCTGAGGATAAATGCCACAATTCCTGACAGAGTCGCTGGTTCCAGTCGCTGGTGAGCTGGAAAATAAAAGAAATGGTTAGCAATGAACACCATTATTGCATATCAATACCTAAACTTATGTAAAATGAAATTCACTGCTCAATTTAAATGGGTCAAACATAGATTAATCTTCATAAAGTTATTTATTAACATATTAGCAATTAAATATTTTTTTAAATGCAAAATGTCTGACATGATAACTTCACTGCCCTGAACTCAAGTTCAATTAACTTCTTTTTCTCTACATTTTAAACAGACATCTGACGTGCACTTGGGGTATACAGGCTAAGGAGTGCTCACATTTGGCAGCATATCATGTAAAAAACAAAAACAAAAAAAACTTTACTGCCTAAGTAGGTCTACCGTTTGCAAGAAGTTGCAAATATTTGCAAAGGTGACTTTGCCTGAAAGATCATTGCATAATTCCTACTTTTTCTGAAAATGCTTAGATAACATTTCTAAGGACAAACATAGCTTGCTTTTTTAAAGCAAAACTCTCCCTTATTTGGGCTCCAGAGTTATAAATATCATGGGATATAGGTGAAAGCTCCTATATAATCACCAATCTGAACTTCACAATAGAAAGTCTTATGGCTATGAAGTTCTTGATCTCTGAAAACCACTTAAAGATCAGTACAAATGATAAAACACTAGGTGAAGAAGTAAGTTACCACTTCATCTTCAAATGCATCCCCTTACCTGTCAGGGTTTCAGCAATGTAAGAAATTTAGTTATACAATAGTTTCACTTTATCATCAACTTGGGCTTAACAGAATTAACAACGGAGTCTAAAGGAAAATATAAAACTAAATACATAATCATCTAGACCTCAAAAAGGACACAGAAGGAAAGGGAAGACAATAGAACTACAGTTAGATCATTTTATTTAAATCACTGAAGTGTAAAAGCCCTAACAATGAAGTTAATGGGGTAGAACATTAATATAAGGAAAGGCTTAAATCTTTGCAACTTATATTCAGTCGTTACAGCAGAAAACCTTCTCTGAACAGTTCACAGAAACACAAAACCCCACATATCACAAGAAAGTATTTGTTCAAGTTCAGCAGAAAATGCTATGATGGGAAACAGTTTCTGAAGTTTCCTCTGTGCCCAAACTGATTGCTGGGTCTCTCAATTAATTTCCTTGAGATTTTAATATGAAAACAAAAAATTAAATATCTCTGTAAAGTATTAATACCAAGTTTTATGGTAATAGAGAAAAAAAAAAACCTCACAATTTAAAAATCTACCCAACTAGTCTACCAATTAGTCATGTTTTGTATGAAGAATCATAAAAGAGGCTCCTGGGTTTTGAAGCAATGACATGGCTCTTAGGCAAAAAGAAAAATGTTTTCATTTCAAGAACTAGTTCCTGGCTTGCTTGTTGGCCATGGCAGAAACTAGTGGCCCCACCATGAAATATCAGGTATATACTATAAACCCTAAAGCACCTGTAAAAACAAACAAATGAAATGAAGAGGTATAATAAGTCAACCAAGAACAGAAAATGGATCAAAAAATAATTTAAAGGAAGGCAGAAAAAGAGAAAAAGGTGACTAAAAGCAGATGGGATAAAAAGAAAACAAACAACCATGATGGTAGGTTTGAACCCAACCATATGGCTAGTCGGTGGAGCATGTGACTCTTGGGGTTGTGGCTTTGAGCCCCATGAGGGGTGTAGAGCTTACTTAAAAATAAACTCTTAAAAAAAAACCCAACCAGGGGCACCTTGGTGGCTCAGTCGTTAAGCATCTGCCTTCGGCTCAGGTCATGATCCCAGGGTCCTGGGATGGAGCCCCAAATCGGGCTCCCTGCTCAATGGGAGGCCTGCTTCTCCCCCTCCCACTCTCCCTGCTTGTGTTCCCTCTCTCACTGTTCTTTCTCTGTCAAATAAATAAATAAAATATTTATTAAAAAAAAACCCAACCATATTAATAATCACATTAAATGGAAGTGGCCTAAACACCTAAATGAAAAAGCAGATATTGTCAAACTAGATTTTTTCCCAACAGACTCAACTAAATAATACCTAAAAGGAACCACTGTAAATAGAAAGACACAGAAATGTTAAAAGAAAAAAGACAGAAAAAGATACACCATTCCAATATTACTTAAAGAAGTTAGAGTGACTGTATTAATAAAGTAGATTGCAGAACTAAGAATATTACTAGGTATAAAGAAGGTCATTTCAAAATGACAAAGGAGTCCATGCACCAAGAAAACAAAACTATCCTAAATATTTAACAAGCTTCAAAATATTTAAAATAAAAACTGACAGACCTAAAAGGAGAAAGATATAAATTCACAAATATAGTCAGAGTTAACACCACTTTCTCAATAACTGAGAGTCAACAAAAAATCAGAAAGAATATGAAGGATTGGAATATTATCAACCAACTTGATCTAAATGATATTTATAGAGCTCCACCCTACAATAGAATACACATTCTTTTCAACACAGAACACAGAAAAATGGCTAAGATAGAACATATTCTGGGAGAGTAAAACAAACATCAATTTAAAAGGATTAGAATCATACAAAATTTGGTATCTGACCACATGGACTTAAGTTAGAAATCAAGAAATGAAAGATATCTGGAAAAATTTCTAAATACTTAAAACTATGTAACACATTTCTAAATAATCCATGGATCATAAAAGAAACCAAAAGGGAAATTAAAAAGCATTTTAAACAGTATGAAAGTGAAAATACAATATATTAAACTTTATGAATGTAGCTAAAGCAATATTTAGAGGGAAATATATACTACTAAATGCCTATTAAAAAAGAAGATCTCAAATAAAAAATAACCTCCACTTTTTTTTATATATAACCTCAACTTCTGCATTAAGAACCTAGAAAAAGAAGAGCAAATTAAGCCCTAAGTGAGCAGAAGACAGGAAGTAATACAGATCAGATCATAAATCGATGAAATAAAAAAAAAACAATAAAAAGGTCAATGAAACCAAAAGCTGGTTCTTTAAGAAAATCAATAAAAATGCTAAGCTCTAATAAAAATGATCAGAAGAAAAAAGCAAAAGACAATTTCCAATATCAGAAATGAGAATGGTTGTATCACTACCATTCTACAGATATTAAAGGGATAAGGGAATATTAACTTACGTCAAAAAAATTCATTAACTTAGGCAAATGAACAGATACCTTCAAAAAAACAAACTACTAAAACTCACTCAGGAAACAGGTAACTTGAACACCCATCAAAGAAATTGGTTTGTAGTTAAAAACCTTTCCACAAAGAAAACCAGAGTCTCAAAAGGCTCACCGTACTGAACAAAGAAGAAATTAAAATTCTATGGAAACATTTCCCAAAAAATTGAAGAAAAGGGAACATCTCCTAATTCATTCTAAGGCCAATGGTAACCCAATAGCAAAACCAGACAAAAACATTACAAAAAAGGAAAACTGTAAACAAACTATAAACCAATTCCCAAATGAAAACATGTATAAAATATCTAAATAAAATGTTAGCAAATTGAATCTCATAATATATAAAAAGGATATTATGACCAAGGGGGGTTTATTACAGAAACGTAAGGTTGGTTTAACATTTGAAAAGCAATCAATGTACTTTACCACATAAAGACTTTAAAAAGAAAAATACAATCTCAATAAATAAATTTAGACAAAGTGACATAATACAACTTTCATTTCTGATACAAACCATTCATCAAACTGGGAATATAAGGGCATTTTATCAACTGGATAAAAAAGCATTTACATAAACCCTAAGTTAACATCAAATTTAACTGTGAAAGACTGAACGCTTTCCCTGCTAAGATTAGGAACACTGCAAGGATAGCCACTCTTGCCATTCTTTTTTTTTTTTTTAAAGATTTTATTTATTTTTTTGACAGAGATCACAAGTAGGCAGAGGCAGGCGGGGGGGGGGGGGGAAGCAGGCTCCCCGCTGAGCAGAGAGTCAAATGTGGGGCTCGATCCCATGATCCTGAGATCATGACCTGGGCTAAAGACAGAGGCTCTAACCCACTAAGCCACCCAGGCGTCCCTTGCCATTTCATTCTTTCAGTATATTTTTGTTAAGCACAGAATTCCACATTTGCAGTTATTTTCTTCTAACCATTAGAAGATATCAGTAAGTGGTCTTCTGGCTTCCACGACTCCTATGAGACCGGGGGGTGGGGAGGGGTGAGGTGTGTGTGTGTGTGTGTGTGTGTGTGTGTGTGTGTGTGATGGTTTGTGTTCATGTAATCCAAGTGCCTAGTGATTTATGCCTGGTTACTTCATCGTTTACCAAACTTTCTATTTTTGAAATATTGTTTTAGATGTAATTTGAAGCTTATGTGACTATTTCCTCTAAGAAAGACATTTGTTTGCTTCTGCCAGAATATGTGGAGCACAGCACTGTGGAATTCACTGAATCCAATTTTAGAGACCAATATGATTCAAAACTAAGCTGCAGTCCTCATAAAAGACTGTCAACTTCATATTCCTATCTACCCATATTCCTCGAGTGCCAACATCTAAAGCCCAAACCCAAAGCTGGGTGGGGTATTGCTCATGAGGTCCATCAGCTTGGTGGACCCTGCTTTCTAAACCCTGTCTCCCTAGTCTTTCTTTTTTTTTTTAAGATTTTTTATTTATTTATTTGAGAGAGAGAGAGATCACAAGTAGGCAGAGAGGAAGGCGGGGGTTGGGGCAGGGGGAGTAGGCTCCCTGCTGAGCAGAGAGCCTGATGCGGGGCTCAAGCCCAGGACCCTGAGATCATGACCCGAGCCAAAGGCAGAGGCTTTAACCCACTGAGTCAACCAGGCGCCCCATGTCTCTCTAGTCTTGAGTGGCTGTCACAACAGTTCTCTCCAGAATTGGTAAAAGCTCCAAAAGAAAAAGTAGCTCCAAACACTAAGCTCATCTCCATAGGCCTCCACCCTCTTCTGTATCCCAGTAATTCTTAATCTCGTTGGATATCCAAAGACTTCAGGAAGACTATATTTTAAATTAAATTCTGTATCATATCCTACTTACATATTTTTTTTTTTGACCTACACACTCTATAGAATATATACATTCCACTCACCTTTCCTACATGTATTTTGTGAAACTATTGTTCTGAATTGCCTACTCCAACACTACTGGAAGAAATCTTCAAAGTAATAACTCTCTCAATTAATTACTGATTTTAAAGATTGAAATATCTGAATACAACAAAATTCGCCCTTTAAAAGTATGTAATTCAGGGGCACCTGGGGAGGCACAATCAGTTAAGCATCCAACTCTTGATTTCAGCTCAGGCCATAATCTCAGGGTCGTGAGATCTAGGCCCACAACAGGCTCTGCACTGAGCATGGAGCCCGCTTAAGATTCTCTCTCCCCCTCCCTCTGCCCTCCTCCTACTTGCAAACGCACGTGCACTCTAAGAATAAAAGTATACAATTAAAGTTTTTTTAAATATTTACAGAACTGTGAGATCATTATCTAATTCCACAATCTCCATCACCTCAAAAAGAAACTCATAAGCATTAGTAGTCATTGCCTAGTTCCCTGTACCCCTCCAGCTCCTGTCAACCATTAAGTTACTTTCTGTCTCTATGGATTTGCCTATTCTGAACATTTTATATAAACGAAACTGAAAGTATATGGCCTTTTGTATCTGGCTTCTCTCACTTAGCATAATGTTTTTAAGGTTCATCCATGTTGTATTATGCATCAACACTTCATTCCTTTTTAACTCCTTAATATTCAGTTGCATGCATATATATTTTGTTTACTCATTCATCAGATGATGGATGTTTGGGTTATTTCAACTTTTTGGCTTCTATGAATAATAGAGTTATAAATATTCATGTACAGATTTTTATTCAGACTTACATTTTCAACTCTCTAAGGTATGTACCCAGGAGGAGAATTGTGAGGTCAAGTGGTAACTCTCTATTTACCTTTTTGAGGAACTTCCACACTATATTCCAAAGCAGCTCACCGTTTCAAAACACTACCAGCATTATAGGTGGGTTCCAATTTCTCCATATCCTTGCTAATACTTGTTACTGTTTTTTAAAACTACAGTCATCCTAGTGGGTGTGAAGTGGTGTCTCCTTATCCTTTTGCTTTCCATTTCACAATGATTAATAACATGGAACATCTTTTCATGTGTTAATTAGCCAGTTACACATTTTCTTCATAGAAGTATCTATTCAAATCCTTTTCTTATTTAAAAACTGATTATCTTTTTATTGTTATTGTTGTTACTTATATATTCTGGACACAAATCCTTAGGAAATATATGATTTGTCTGTGGATTATCTTCGATTGATAGATAGTGTCTGCTGAAGAACAAAATTTTTAACTTTGGGGGCGTCTGGATGGATCAGTCAGTTAAGCATTAAGCATCTGACTCTTGGTCTTGGGGTTGTGAGTTCAAGCCCTGCATTGGGCTCCACACTGACCATGAAGCCTACTTTAAAAAAATTTTTTTTAAACTTTGATGAAACCCACTTTAACTTTTTCTTTTTTTTCACTGTGCTTTTGGTGTCAAGTCTAAAAAACCACTGCCTAATACAAAGTCACAAAGATTTACATCTATGTTTTAAGAGTTGTATAGTTCTGGTGGTTAAATTTAGGTCTTTGATCCATTTTTAGTTTTTAAAATTTTGTAAGGTAGGGGTCCAACTTCATTCTTTTCATCATCATTTGTTGAAAAGTCTATTCTTTCACCACTGTCTTGGCATCCCTATTAAAAATTAATTGACTCGAAAGTAAGGGTTCATTTCTGTTTGGAAGTGTGAATCCTTCATTTTTATTCTTTGTCAAGATTATTTTGACTATTTTTGGCCCATGGTATTTCCCAATGAATTTTAGGATCAGCTTGTCAATTTCTGCCAAAAAGACAGCCAAAATTTTCATAGGGATTTTGCTAAATCTACATATAAACTGGAGAAGTACAGCCAGTTTTAACAATATTCTAATCTATGAACATGGGACAACTTGCCATTAACTTAGGTTTTTAAAATTTCTATGTTTTATAGTTTTCATTGTAAGGAATTTTCTTTCTTTTAAGCTGCAAACAATACAAAATATAATTTGTCTTGTTTCAGCCAGTAGTTGCTAGGATTTTCTTAATTTCATTTTCAGATTGTTCATTACTAGTATATAGAACATTAATGATTTTTGTATATTGGTCTTGTATCCTGCAACCTTGCTAAAGTCGTTGGTTTTAATAGTTTTTTAGTGTAATCTTTAGGATTTTCTATATTTAAGATCATGTTATATATGAAGAGTTATTTTGTCTCTCCCTTTGCAATCAGATACTTTTTTTTCCTTTCCCTTGCTTAACTGCCCTGTCTAGAACCTCAAATACCATGTTGAACATAACTAGTGAGGAGTGCCTGGGTGGTGCAGTCAGTTAAGCATCTGACTCTTGGTTTCAGCTTGGGTCTGATCTTGGAGTCATGAGAATCAAGCCCAGTTTTGGGCTTCACAACTCATCAGGAGTCTGCTTGAGTTTCTCTCTCCCTCTGCCCCCAGCCACATTTGCTTTTGCTCTCTCAAATAAATAAATCTAAAAAAGGAAGGAAGGGAGGGAGGGAAGAAAAAAGAACTATTAAGAGTAGATATCCTTGTCTTGTTCCTTATCTTAGGAGAAGGCATCAATCTTTCACCATGACATCTGAGTTTAGCTTGGGTTTTTTGCAGATGCCTTTTATCAGGATGAACAAGTTTCTTTCTATTACTAGTTTGCTGAGTATTTTTTAATATGAAAGACTGCTGGATTTTTTTTAATGCTTTTTCTTCATTTACTGAGATGACCATGAGATTTTGTTTTTTATTGTTGATATTGTACATATTAATTGATTTTCAGATGTTAAGCCAATCCTGCATTCTTGGATTAATCCCACTTGTTCACAGTATATAGTAATTTTTATGTGGCTAGATTTGGTTTGGTTTTTTTTTTTTTTTGAGGACTGCTGTCCATATTCATATGAGATAGTCTGTAGTTTTTTCTTGTGATGTCTTTATCTAGTTTTGGATTAGGATAATACTGGACTCAAAGAATGGGTTGAAAAGTGTTCCCACTCTTCCATTTTTTGGAAGAGTTTCTAAAGAATTGGTTAATTCTTAAACTGGTGAAATTCTCCAGTGAAGTAATTTCAAACTAGGGTTTTTGTCAGTGGTTTCTTTTCTTTCCTTTTTAAGATTTTTAAGTAATCTCTACACCCAAAAGAGTCCCATTCAGCCAGCCAGGAACCCCTGTCAGTAGTTTATCTCTTTCTTTTCTTTCTTTTTTAAATTTTATTTATTTGACAGACAGAGTGTGTGTGCACACACAAGCAGGGGAAGCAGCAAGGGGAGAGGTAGAAGCAGGCTCTCCTCTGAGCAGGGAGCCCGATGCAGGGCTTGATCCCAGGACCACAGATAATGACCTGAGCCAAAGGCAGACACTTAACTAACTATACCACTGAGGCGACCTGGTAGTTTCTTATTAGTAATTTAATCCCTATTCTTGGATACAGTTTATTTAGATTATTTGTTTCTTCTTGAGTCAGTTTTAGTAGTTTGTGTATTTCTAAGAATATACCCATTTCATCTAAGTTATCTCATTCATTGGCATACAACTGTTCAGTGTTCCTTTAAAATCCTTTATTTTGTATTGTAAGATCAGTAGAAATGTCCTTTCATTTCTGATTCCAGTAATTCTTTTTTCTTGGTCAATCTAGCTAAAGGTTTGTTAATTTTATCTTTTCAAAGAACCAGTTTTTGGTTTTATTGATTTTTCTCTATTCTTCATTTTTCTATTTAATTTTCATTTCTTCCCTAATCTTAAATTATTTCCTTCCTCTTCTTTTAGGTTTAATTTGCTTTTTCTTCTATTATCTTTAGGCAAATTATTATTCATTTGAGATCTTCCTTTTTAAAAAAATATAGGTATTTATAGCAATAAAATTTCCTATAAGTACAACTTTAGCTGCATCTCAGATTTTGTTATATTGTGTCTTCATTTGTCTCCAAGTATAAATTCCCCTTTTGATTTCTTCTCTGGCTAATTTATTATTTAGGAGTGTATTGTTTAATTTCCATATATTTGAGTTTCCCAAATTCTTTTGTTATTAATGCCTAATTTCATTCCACTGTAGTTACAGAATATACTTTGTATTATTCTTAGCCTATTAAATTTACAAAGGTTTTGTATTTTAATGGCTTAGCATAAAGTCTATCCTGGAGGAGAATGTTCCACGTATGCTTAAGAATATATTTTCGAAAATATATATATATTTTCGAAAATATATATATAAAATATATAATTTTTAAAATATATATATATATATATATTTTCCAATGTTGAATGGAGTGTTCCATAGTTGTTAGATCTAGCTGGTTTATGGCACTGTTCAAATCTTGTTTTCTTGTTTATCTTCTGCCTACTTCTATCCATTATTAAAAGTTGGGTATTAAGTCTTCAAGCATTACTGTTTAACTGTCTAAGTCTGCCTTCATTTCTGGCAGATTTTGCTTCATGTATTTGGGAGCTCTGTTGTTAAATGCACCTATGTTTATAATTGTTACACGTTAATTGATTAACTTTTTATCATTATGAAATGTCCTTCTTTGTCTCTAGTAGCAATTTTTGTCCTAAAAATTAGACCCATTTTGTCTAATATCAAAAAGCCACTCCACCTCTCTTTTGGTTACTATTTGCAATATATGGGTTTTTTTTATTCCTTTAACTTTAACTCTATTTCTACTTTTTGATTTTTTTAATCCACTTTTATAATTTCCAACTTTTGACTGAAATGTTTCACTCAGTCACATTGTTAAATTCAATCTAATTATTGATATGGCATATTTACAGATGCCATTTTACTTATTTCTATATGTCTCATGCCCTTTTCTACTCTATTTCTCCTTTATCATTGCATTAAATGAATGTTTTATACTGCAGCACTTTAATTTAATGATTTTCACTATTTTTTAAGTGATTTGCTTAGTGGCTACTCTAGGATTTAACATAAATCTTATCAGAAATAGCTTCATATTTATACTAACTTGATTCCAAAGAGCTATAGAACATTACTCCTATAGAGTTCTCTATTCCTTTTCTTCCCTTTTTGTAGTATTGTTGTATACAAATTACATTTATAAACATTACAAACCTCAAAATATATTGTTAACAATTATTACTTTACATAATTTTATGTCTTTTAGGGTAGCTAAGAGGACAGCAATTTTTATAAGTTTTATTAATATGAATTCTTATCACTTCTGCCTTTATTTGTTCCTGTGGATTCAAATTATCATCTGGAGTCATTTCTTTAGCCCAAGGCAGTTTTGCTCCCATCCACCTCCTGTGTGCTGATAATGAAAAATATATATTACATTTCTATACATTATAGCCCAACAATACATTAGTTTTATACACTTACTTTTTATATCAGTCAACAAAAGAAATAAGAAAAATGACTGTCTTATAATTACCTTCTGTTGTTCTTTGATTTTGTTGGTGTGGATTCAAATTACTCTCTAGATCATTTGTCAGCCTAAAAGAACTTCCTTTAGTATTTCTTGTAAGATGAGTCTTCCATCAATAATTCTCTCACCTTCTGCTTACCTGCAAATGTCTTTATTTCACCTTATTTTTATAAGATAGCTTTGCTGGATATAGGATTCTTGATTGATAGTTTTTTTCTTTCTTTGAGCATTTTGAACATGTCCCACTGCCTTCTGATCGCCACTGTTTCTGTTGAGAAGTCAGCTGTTAATCTTATTGGGGTTCCCTTATAAGTTACAAGTTGTTTTCCTCTCACTGGTTTCAAGATTTTCTCATTGTCTTGATCTTTCAGAATTTTTAATATGATTCATCTATTTGTGGACCTCTTGCATGGTTATTTGGAACTCACTGAGCTTCCTGAAGGAGTAATGTTTTTGAGTAAATTTGGAAACTTTTCAGCTATTATTGCTTCAAATACTTTTTCTGCTCCTTTCTTTCTCTCCTCTCCTGGTTCTCCCATCATGCATATATTGGTGTGCTTAAGTGCCCCACATTTTCCTAAGGTTCTGTTCATTCTTCTTCCTTCTTTTTTCTCTGTTCTTTGGATTACATAATCTCTATTCGGCTATCTTCAAATCTGCTAACTTTTGCTACTGTCGGTTCCATTCTACTGCTGAGCCCTACTAGTAAATTTTTTATTTCAAATATATTGGTTCAATTCCAGAAGTTCCATCTGGTTCTTTTTCTTTATAATTTCTATTTCTATATTGATAATTGTCTATTTAATACAACATCATCATACCTTCCTTATTTCTTTAATCATGGTTTCCTTTAGTTCTCTGAACATACTGATAATGGCTACTTCAAAGTCTTTGTTAAATCTGACATCTGATCACTCTCAAAGGCAGTTTCTATTGCCTGCTTTTTCCCCCTAGTATATGGATTATACTTTCCTCTTCCTCTACATGTCTCATATTTTTTGTTGGATTTTGGACATTTTAGAAAATACATAACAACTGTGAGTACTGATTCACCTCCTCTCTCCTGGGACTTGTTATTGGTATTTGCCTGTTTTTGTGTTTGTTTCCTGACTGACTGGATTATTTTACTAAAATCTGCATCCCCCTTTCTCCCATAGTTTGAATTTATCAACCGAAGAAATGTGTTCCATCCTGAATGCCACATTTGAAGAATACTAACAAACTAAAGCACACACAGAAGCAGGTTCCAGGATGGGGAGGGTTTCAAAATGTCACAGAACAAAAGGCTTAAGGAAATTGATTATATCTGAAGTTAATCAGAGTAATAGGATAGAAAGAACACAGAGTTGCCAATTTCAAAGTTCTGAAGTGCTATTCTGGCATAGCTGACAAGCAGAGAAAAAGTCACAAAACTTAGACAAACAATTTGATATTACATGGAATTTTTTAAACAAGCAATTCAACAATGGCATATGCTATCTTATACAATAATGAGGTTTCCATTTTTAAGCAGTATTTTTCTATTGACACAACTGTTGAGTATGGTATTTCTTGTTTGGGAGGGTAGGTTTGGGTAGATAATCCCATTTTCTGTAAAATTCAAGAAACCTGGCATTGAATATAGCCATTCTGACATAATGCAAAGCACTTTACATGTACATATATATTACAAATAAACCATTATCCACTTCTTGAAAACAAATTATAAAGAAATACTTAAGAAACAATTAAGAAAAATTCTTAAATTTTTCCCTAGCAGAGTTCCTCTGAGATTGCTATTTAAAGTATTTTCCTGATTAGTCACATATCTGGTGGATTATCAAATAAACCACTGGGAGAATTACTTTAAATTTCTATATTCTCTTATGTACTTGCTTTAAAATATTAAAATAAAGTAATTAATTTACAAGAGTTACTCAGTTCTCACAAAAGTTTTTTGTAATGAAATATCTGAGATCCATAACTCACCAGAAGAAATCTTACCAGCACCTTTATAGTCAATAGAAAATGCAGATGTGACTCCATTGGCTGATCCCAGTTCACACATGGAAATTTGATAAGGGGGCCTCAGCTTGATTTCCATCTGCATGTCAGACAGATTTATCTTTGTTGAAAGAGACCTGGGATTATTATATCGCTGCTTGGTCCTCTGAATGAAGTTATCTATGTAAAATAAAAAATAAATTTTCTTACAGTCATTTGTTAATTAATTTGAGAGTGTGATGTTTATGGAATAAAGTCTGCAGATCAACAGTTTAATTTGTTGTCCAAAAACTATTCAATTTGTCATGGAATATTCAAGTATTATTTGTGTTTAATAGTTAATATATCATGGAGTCATCTGTGTTTCACTCCAAAAATTATATTCTAGAAATAATTATAAATAAGGATTTAACACTTCATGACTGTGAGACTTTCTATTATATTCACTTCAAGGAATTACTTTAAATTAAAAAAAAAAAAACAGCTTTAATTTTAAACCAAAGTCTTAATTTTTATATGGATTCATCTCTCATAAAATATTAAGTCTGTCAGTATTTACCACAAGTATTTACATAAGAACATATGCTGTAAATTGCACGTTCTTATAAACCTGTTTTCTTATTTATTGCTTTCACCACTAGAATGTACGTTTTAAACAAATTCAGTGAAATCCAAAAAAGACATTTTCTAAATATCTTCCAATTTTACTTTCATTATTTACAACTTGGTTTTACTATCTCCTCATACACCAGGAGTCAAGCAAACTAATGCCCAGAGGCCAAACTGAGCCTGCCGATTGCTTATGTAAATAAAGTTTTATTGGAATATAACTATACTCATTCATTTATGTATTGCCTATGGCTGCTTTCAAGCCACAATGGCAGGGCTGAGTAGTTATGACAGAGACCATATGGTCCTTAAAGCTTAAAATACCTACTATCTGGTACTTTCCAGCAAATGTTTGCTAAACTCCATTCTACATTAAGCAGACTATAAAAGATTATCACATAAACACATAACTCTGAATCTCTGCTTATAAATTTCTCATTGAGAAACTGTCCTCTCAGATTAATTCTTTGTGCCAACAACCACAATCCCCTCCACAGCCCAAACACAATTTTTTTTTCAAATGAGCACCTAAAAGAATAAGTTGCCATAATTTATAGACCATTTGTCAAATTACTCTATCAAAAGCAAGGTAGCAGAATTTTCTGAGTTTCTCCCCGGGCCCACAGTATTATATGAAAAATCATTTATGACTGGATAGACAGGATAATGAAAAGGAAAAAAATCAGGCCCTTACCAAATTCAATGAAACAGTATGGTCTGATAGCAGTATTTGTCTTCATCATGTTATAAGTAGTAATGAACTCCTTCTGAAGCTCATCCAGGAAAGAGAAGGCCAGAACATTTGGGTAATTTTCAGTGCACAACATCATGTAGCTCACTCCCAGAGAGCTAATAAAACTACAGTGTAAAAAACATTGGTTTTAAATTTTCAAATTAAATCAAGGTAATTTGTTGCTTCAAAAGACTGGTTCTATACACCATAAACTGCTGCTACAGTGGCAATGAAGATATTAACATTTATTATATATTCCAGCAAAAAAAATTAAAAGAAACCAAAATATAATACTACTTTCAGTTGCAGTTAAAAACAGTAGATAAAAAAAAAAAGGAATGTACCTACAGGAGGACACACACTACCATTCTAACACTTCAGTTATTTATCACTTGGGGTAGAAAGCAGGGCAAAGAATATACAAATTCATAAGGGTTACAGAGAGCTTAACATTTAACTATACAACCTAGTGGAACTTAATCCTGTTTGAATCAAGAACTCTCTAGAGATTCTGGTTAAAGTATGGACACTCTCCTCAGAAAACTGTCCGAACACAAAACCTGGCACACAATTTCAGGTTGGTCACTGACCTCCTGATGTCATCCACTGATTCCAGAATCAAATCTACTTCACATAATAATGAATTATGAACCACTGGTTAAACACAAGTAATTTAGGAGTTTATAAGAACAACAAGTAAATGGATAGAAAGGAGAACTCCTGCTTATAGCAGAATGCTGAGTTCTAACTGGTAAATGTGTAGGTAGTGCTTAACTGGAAAACTCAGCATTTTGCAACCAACATAGTGAAGACTGGATCAAGAAAGGACAATCAAATGAATAGTGAATCCAGGTGGAAATTTTGGTGAGAAGCGGGAAATTTTGCATGGTTTTAAAATGTCTTCCCATGGATTACTTATTTGCTGCAAGGGGAAAATATTTATTACACAGCAGAAACTAGACAACATCTTGACTACTGAGTTCTCTAACATTACTAATGAGGGGTAGATGGACTTCCTGTGCCTTCAGTTGTGATAGCCTCAGAAAGACATATCAGCTATATAGTATTCTAGCCGAGAATGCATAATCTGATTCTAATCATGAAAGAATATCGAAATGATCAACATCCTATTTTTAAAAAGGGGGGCTATATTGGGGCACCTGCGTGGCTCAGATGGTTAAGCATCTGCCTTCAGCTCAGGTCATGATCGCAGGGTCCTGGGATCAAGCCCTGCATCAGGCTCTCTGCTCAGCAAGGAGCCTGCTTCCCTCTCTCTCTCCATTTGCCTCTCTGCCTACTTGTGATCTCTCTCTATCTCTCTGTCAAATAAAAAAAAGGGGGGGCTATATTAAAAATCTCTATGTTGTAAAGAAGAAATAAAGGCTATAAAATGTTTCTGATCAAAGGAAGCTAAAGAGACACAACTAAATGCAATGCCTAACGCTAGTCTGGATCCTGAGCCAGAGAGGGAGGAAAATGGTATTAAAGGACATCTCTGGATCAACTCACAAAAATGGAAAACAGGCAGTAAAGTAGGATATCAATATTACTAGAGCTGATATCTCTTCCATGGTTAAGAGAATATCCTTAATCTTAGAAAATACACTTCAAAGTAGTGAAGAATAAAGGGGCACAGTATTTTAAGCTTCTCTCAAATGATAAAGACAAAAATAAATCAGACAGGTAGGAAGGTAAAAACGATAAACTAAATGGGGTAAAATGTTAGCAAAAGGTGACTCTGGGAATAGGTATTATGTATATCATTCTTATTTACACAATTTTTCTCTAAGTTTGAAATTATTTCTAAATAACATTTTTTTAAACTTCTACTTTAAGCACTGAAGTTTTCAAATTAGCCATGTTCTCTTGAACAAAAAATTTCTAAAGTGTATAACCCCTTACAATAAGCAGGGAATGGGACACAAATTAACCCTTGTTAGTGAATCATCTAAACATTCTTTTATAGAACCGTCAACGTAGATAATATAGCTCAGGGGCAGCAAACAGAGCACAAAAGTTATTATCTCCCACTTCTGTGAAAGACACTGCTAATCTATCCCAGCAGTCTTTACTGAACAAACCCAGATCCAAACTGGAGTCCCCCTCTGCTCTCTTTTCTCTAATAATGTAGAAGCAGAATTTATTATTTTAAATTTAATATGTAGAATATATTCACATGGTTCAAATTTTAAAAACAATGAAAAATCACTACCTCCACCTAAAGATACTCAATTCTCTGTCCCTCAAGCAATTCATGTTGTTATTTTTTTTTAAAGATTTCTATTTATTTATTTGACACAGAGAGAGATCACAAGTAGGCAGAGAGGCAGGGCAGAGAGAGAGGAGGAAGCCGGATCCCTGCTAAGCAGAGAGCCTGATGTGGGGCTTCATCCCAGGACCCTAAGATAGTGACCTGAGCCGAAGGCAGAGGCTTTAACCCACTGAGCCACCCAGATGCGCCTCATGTTGTTATTTTTTTTTAAGACTTTTTTTAAGTAATCTCCACACACAATGTGACAACCCCAACATTAAGAGCCATACACTCCAATGACCAAGCCAACCAGGCACCCCAACTCATGTTATTATTAAATTCTTATGTATCCTTCAGTGAGAGTTCATGCATGCCTCCCTTACTCCCTTCTTTCTCTCTTTCTTAAAAGACCATCCAATGCAGCCAAATGATATGGGGTTGGCACCTATCGATCACCTATTATTAACGGTGTAGAATATACTACTGGAAAAACTGTGGTTTTATAGATTCTGGAAAAATCTGGAATTCCTTCTGAAGTTCACTTAATACAGTCATTTGATGCAATGTTTTTCAAACTGCAAGTTGTGACCTATTAGAAGGTCATAAAATTAGTATAAACTACATAAAACATTTTCTTAAAAATTGAAATAGAACATAAAATATTGGAATGTATATTGTTTCATAAAACTTTTTAGTTTCCTTTTTGTATATAGGTAATGTTCACAAACTAAAATGTATCTCTTGGGATGCCTGGGTGGCTCAGTCAGGGTCCCGGGATCGAGTCCCATGTCAGGCTCCTTGCTCAGTGGGGAACCTGCTTCTCCCTCTGCCTGCAGCTCCCCCTGGCTGCAGCTCCCCCTGCTTGTTCTCTCTCTGACAAATAAACAAAATCTTTATAAATAAATAAATAAATAAATAAATAAAACATTATCTCTTCCTATGAATCACAGTCAAAAAAGTTTAGCCATACATGTTGCATTTTTCTATGAACTTAACTAAAAAGAAAGGGCAAAGTATGTTTTTCCCAAGCAATTTTCTCTTTCCAAAAAGTCTTCACTATCGTTATAAAAATTCTTTGACTTGTCATTAGCACTCAAACATACCCCCCAGGAACCCGGGGGGGGATAAAACACAATTGGTGATTGCTTACGCCACACTCAGAACACCCGAGTAGCTACCTAGGAATTGTTTCATTATCCTCCAAAAATATGACTGAAGCTTTTGAACTTGGACAATTTTTTGTGTTACCCTATTTCCATATTAATATAAAGTGAACCACAGACGCATGCATACACGACAGTTTATCCCGGTTTCTCTTGCTTGCACTTAACTACTAGAGAATTATTTGTGAAATAAAGGGAAGCCTGTGTTTTTAAGACCATATGTCAGTATTTTCAGAGAGTCTTTCTTTCAAAGCCTCTACTTTACTATAATTATGTGATATTCTCTGAAAAGGCCATAAAGTACTCTATAATATTATGGCTTTTCATAGTGAATTTAGTCTTATGCTATTGTCTGTCTTTGAAATGCAAAGCCATTTTTCCAACAGCACATACAAACCTTCTGTTATCAAAAGACTTCTGGCTTTCAACTATCATAGGGACAAACTCAGACTCCCACCCTTCCATGGAGAATTCCTCCTATGAAACAGTCTAAAGCCACTACAGGCATGCCAGTTTGTCCCTGCATTAGCCTGTCCACTAGGTTCATTCAGCTCACATTTCACAGACAATCTGGCTGTTGACCTTCTGCCTTGAGGAGGGGGAGGAGTAACAGCAGCAGGTACAGTTTACTGACCATTTAGTCTGAACGAAGACCCCTGCTGAGTGCTTTATGTATGTATTTTATTTAATTACATTCTCACAGTAAAGGGGTACTACTATCTCCATTTCACAGATGATGGAAGAGAGGCTCAGGGATGTTTAGTAGCTTACCAGGACCACAACCACCATTAAGAAGCAGAGCAGGGTCAAACTTAGTTCTAACTCCAAAGCTCACATTCTTTCCCAACACAACACCCAACTTCCGTATGTTATACGGAAACCAATTATGTGCTAATTCATCAACATTTCCCCCCCTGCTTTTTCAAGTCACAAATCAGTCTCTATATTTTCCCTCCAATTAAGAGTAATGAAACTTGAGGATTTGGGAACTTGTATCAGGATATTCAAGAAGCTCTGCCAACTTTTCTACTTTTTTTTTTTTTTTAAAGATTTTGTTTATTTATTTGACAGAGAGGAGAGGGATCACAAGTAGGCAGAGAGGCAGGCAGAGAGAGAGAGGGAGAAGCAGGCTCCCTGCTGAGCAGGGAGCCCGATACGGGGCTCGATCCCAGCACCCCGAGATCATGACCCGAGCCGAAGGCAGAGGCTTTAACCCACTGAGCCACCCAGGCGCCCCTACTTCTTGTACAACTTTACTCCTCCCTTTCTGCATTCTAGCCACACTAGTGTTATTTCAGATCCAAAGGATACCAACCGACTCCCAGTCCTCCAGCTCACAAATTCGGTCTTCCTCACTTGCAATGTCCAACCCAACTCCATCTCTACCATGCTCCAACTCTGATCTGGCTAATCCTAGTCATCCTTCTTGGACTTAAAGTTCCTCCCAGAGCACACAATCTAAATTGATCCCACCCCGGGGCACCTGGGTGGCTCAGTCCACTGAGCATCAGACTCAAACTTTGGCTCAGGTCATGATCTCATGGGTTGTGAAATCGAGCTCTGCATCAGGCTCTGCAATCAGTGGGGAGTCTGCTTGGGACTCAATCCCTCTCCCACTACCCCTCCCCCCACTTGCTCACACTCTCTCTAAAATAAATAAATCATAAAAGAAATAAAATAAAAATTGATCCCACCCTTATGGTTATTATATCATAGTGGCTGCTATTTTTCTTCATGTAATTAAGCCCAAGTTGTAATTATATATTTATATGTTAATTTGTTGTAATGTCTTTCACTAATATCTATGCTCCATTGGAGCAGAGATAATTTCTATACGGCTCACCAGTGTATTCACCAACTAGAATATTTGGTGTCTAGTATACACACTCAATAAATTAGTGAATAAATGAGTACAAAGATGACATCATTCATTCACCTATTTATACACTAATTTGTTGAGTATATTGTGTACATATAATTGTACAGCCCAGCAGTATCTTCACAAAGTATCTACATAAAGCAGAAGCTCAGTAAATACTTGACTAAATTTTACAGAACAGAATACAACTTTACCTCCTCTTCCAGAAGGCTTTAGGGTTGATGTCGGTGAGTTTTCAACATTCCCCTACTTTAAAGACAGAGATGTTCTCAGATGTCATGCAGAATTACTCACCTCCAGATGGCTATACAGATATGTTAGATGCGTCAATTGTCCTTTTATCATGGACAATACTAATCCTCACACATCTTCTCTCCACCTTGAGCACAATTTTTAAATGGCCATTGTTTTCTTCCTACTTTGCTTTACTTCCTTTTTACTTCCCTTCTACTTCTTGGCTTTGGAACCAAAGGAGTTTGGTCTTTATAACTACTGTCTTTCTTCTGGCAAAGGAATTTATCCAACTTCCTTACATCTTTGGTTCCTCCCCTAGCACACACACCAGGAACAATTTCAGGGCCTTCCAGGATAAAGAATTTCTTCAACAGATAAGACAGACAGAAGTTCAAACTACAGGGGCGTCTGGGTGGCTCAGTGGGTTAAAGCCTCTGCCTTTAGCTCAGATCATGATCTCAGGGTCCTGGGATCAAGCCCCACATTGGGCTCTCTGCTCAGCAGGGAGCCTGCTTCCCCCTCTCTCTCTGCCTGCCTCTCTGCCTACTTGTGATCTGTCAAATAAATAAATAAAATCTTAAAAAAAAAAGTTCAAGCTACAGATAAGGGGTATTTACCCCTTTCAATCACTTTATTAGAAAGCTAATTCTATCATGTATCCAAGCAGGCCATACCTCAAGTGATCCAATAAAATAAGTGGTTTTAAACATTAAGCATTTTCTGGTATGTGATTTTATTTATGAACTGTCAAAGAAATTTCACACACCACCAATTAAACACTGACATTATTAGGACAATTGTGGCCTGCTATACCAAACTAAATAACTAGTGAAAGCAATGCTCTTCCCCACAGCAAATAACAAAGCACCTAGCATACATCTAGCAATCTACTCTATAGACTCTCGCTTTAAAGACAAAATTTCTGCCTGCCAGGCACCTGCAATACAGTGTTGGGAATGTACTTAAAACAACAATATATGAAACAAGAAACAACACTGCATTTTTGTAGCATGCTAAATGACAACATATATAGCAAACTATTAATAAATTGAGACAGTAATAATTAACATTTGCATTACATACAACGGCATATTCTACAATTGTACCATTACACATAGAAAATCTGTCTGGGGCACCTGGGTGGCTCAGTGGGTTAAAACCTCTGCTTTCGGCTCAGGTAATGACTTCAGGGTCCTTGGATCGATTCCCGCATCAGGCTCTCTACTCAGCAGGGAGCCTGCTTCCCCTCCTCCTCTGCCTACTTGTGATATCTCTCTGTCAAATAAATAAATAAATAAACAAACAGATAAATAAATAAATAAAATCTTAAAAAAAAAAGGGGGAATAGAAAATCTGTCTAATCTCTGTAGACTCATTTGCCCAGTTAGCTTTCATGGATGAAGAAAAGTTCTCCAGTAGGACAGGCCTTCTCTAATCTGTTAAGATTGCTAAGTATAGGGCGCCTGCGTGGCTCCGTTGGTTGAGCAACTGCCTTTGGCTCAGGTCATGATCCTTGAGTTCCGGGATCGAGTCCCACATCGGGCTCCCAGCTCCATGCGGAGTCTGCTTCTTCCTCTAACCTTCTCTCTTCTCATGCTCTCTCTCACTTTCTCTCTCAAATATTATATATAATAAATAAAATCTTTAAAAAAAAAGATTGCTAAGTATAAGAATAATATTATTTTTAAAAAATTATATATATGTGTGTGTATATGTATATATGTGTATATATATATATATATATATTTTTTTTTAAAGTAATCTCTACACCCAACACGGGGATCAAACTCTCAGCCCTGAGATCAAGAGTCGCACGCTCCACCAACTGAGTCAGTCATGATCCCATGAATAAAAGACCCATTTTAGTCACTAATTTTAACCTCACTATATAAGAAAATATTTATTAACACGCAATATGCCAGGTGATAGCAACTTAAAGCAGTAAGCACAAGGAGAATCAGAGAATTTTAAGTGGGCAAAGGTGACTGCACCATCGAGCCTTTGGATAAAACAGAGCCAAACAAAATGACATCCTTCATTTCCTTTTCTGCAGTTAATTTATCTCCTGATTTCACCCTTTCCCACTAGCCCTAACACCTCACACCACAGAGATGGAAGACCTTGACTCTTAGATAATCAATCGTAGATAATCCCCCACTTACCTCCATGTGGTATCTCAAAACTTTATTGCACCTAGAGCTCATTTTGCCACAGTAAGAGTAAAGAGCTTCCTAAACGAGTTCATAAGAGCCTACTTAACATATGTGGTGCTGAAAAGCTGTAGATTTTACAATAAGTTGAAAAGTAATATGATGTTAGTAATGAGACAAAACAGTAAAGCAGGATACGTAAGTTATCTTCTTCCCCCAAGTGGTCTGGTAGCTAGTGGAGGGTTGCATGTCCCTGTCACACCCCCTCCCCACCAAACAACTAGTCTCCAACAAGATAATGCTGTCTCCTCACCCATACTCTAGTCCTCATTATTTCTCAACCAAAAAAAGAAGGGGATAACATTCACTTAATTCTCCTCCCTGGTTAATTTTTCTCTCCATAAAAAGTAAAAAAAATTAGGAGAATTACACCATGTACCCTGTAGAGACAGAGGTTAAAGGTAAAGGGAGGCACTGCTTTCTTTTACCAGAGAATAATGTGAATGCTGAAGTCAAAAGACTATGGTTCAGATATACCACTTATTAGCTTTGTAACTATAAACAAGTTTCTTTACATCCCTAAGTCTCAGTTTCCTCATCTGTTTAAAAAAAAAAAAAGGGGGGGGGGCGGTAGTTCCATAATGGCTATCTGCCCAACATCCCATTTCTCCTTCCCTTTGGGGAATTATCTACAGTTCTACTACCTATTTTATATGACTCTGGTCAAGCTGCTCACCCAAGGGGTAGATTTGGAGGGCATTTTCACTGTGGTCCAGGTTCCAACTAAGAGTACCTCAGCCCTCTGACCACAATGCTATTCCTGAATGTGCCATGACACAACAAGGCTAATAAAGTCCTTTCCTTGAAACAGTTGCTCAGCTGAAATGAAGTATGCCTACAGCTGCCCATACGGTGTTTTCCATACATGGAGAATACCTATCTGCAAAAGGAGAGAAAGTGGAGAAATGAGAAAGATTCCTGATAACATCTGAGTCCCTGGCTCCAGCCAATTCAGAAGCCCTCCTATCCTTCACAATACCCTTTTTTTTTGCTTAAGCTAGTGTGAGTTGTGTCTCTGCCCTCAACAATAGGAAAGAGCTCTATATTAACCATTCACAGAACTGTTGCAAAATTGAATAATAAGAAAAGTGCCTGGCAACTGCAGGTACTTAATAACTGAGACATTGTTGAAGTTGTTATCCTGTAATCAGAAAATAGCACCAAAGAATGAAAGAAAAGCACTGCCAGAAACTAAAAACAAAAGGCAAGTAAGCCTAAAATAGCATTCCCTGCTGGAGGTAGCAGTTTGCAGACTAATACAGAAAAAGTAGAGACTTAGGTAAAGAGAGAACTTATCAATAAGGGTCACAGACATTATCAGACTTCAAAAGAATTCACAGTGGAAGAACTAAGAAATTTTATTTCTTGCACTAAAATTCACAACAGAGTATGACTGACCTCCCAAAGCAGTTTGTATTTTCACAAGATCAGTATCTCAATGTTTAAAAAGATCTCAAAATGTACCACTATGATTTTCAAACCCCAAAACTAATCTCAATATTTAAAATCTTACAGGACACAACTTAATTTCATATGGTTCTTAATTATTGCTTTAGTCATCGTTGTTTCCTAAGTTCTGACATAGCTTATGTTAAACATTTATGATAATTTAAGGAAAGTGTCCTTCAACTTATGAAACAGATAAATTCCTTAAAGTTTTTTTTTATAAATTTTTTTAAAGATTTTATTTATTTATTTATTTATTTGACAGAGAGAGAGAGAGAGTGAGATCACAAGTAGGCAGAGAGGCAGGCAGAGAGAGAGGGGAAGCAAGCTCCCCACTGAGCAGAGAGCCCGATGCAGGGCTCGATCCCAGGACCCTGAGATCATGACCTGAGCAGAAGGCAGAGGCTTAACCCATTGAACCACCCAGGCGCCCCAAATTCCTTAAAGTTTTACCCCAGAGAGAACTGTACCATCACTACGTACAGTTGACCCTTGAACAATGCTGCGGTTAGGGATGCCAGTATCCTGCACAGTCAAAAATCAGCATAACTTTTAACTCCCCAAAAACTTGATTAATAGCCTGTTGACTGAAAGCCTTACCAATAACAGAGTAAACATGGATTTTGTATATTGTATACTGAATTCATACAATGAAGTAAGCCAGGGAAAAGAAAATGTTATAAGGAAGAGAAAATACATTTATAGTACTACTGTATTTACTGAAAAAAATTATCTTATAAATAGACCCGTGTGGTTCAAACCCATGTTGTTCAAGGATTCAACTGTAATATGAGAAGAAATCACAAAATTAGATTATGCACTCCCCCAATCACCCACTAATCAACAAGCCAAACTGAAAATGAAGATGTAACTCCAGGCACTCTGAACAATGCCATACGCCCAAAACAACCATCCCTCATTTAGCAGTTAGTATCTTATGTGCAAGACATTGTGCCAGCCTAAGCTCCACAGAATGGGCTTCATTAGCCAAATTCAGGTATTCAGCCACTACAGTTTGATAAAGTTCATCATTTTCCCAACACACATGGGGGTGGGGGAATTAAAGGAATTTTATTTTTTCTACTTTTCTAAAATATTTTTTTAAAGATTTATTTAAAGGGCAGAGGAAGAGAATCTCAAGCAGACTCCCTGCTGAGCACAGAGCCTGATGTGCGGCTCAATCCCACAACTCGTGAGATCATGACCTGAGCTAAAACCAAGAGCTGGATACTTAACCAACTGAGCCACCCAGGCACCCCGAAGTTTCCTTAATTTTAAAATGTTATTCTAATTTTTTTCTCAAACTCTATGGTCTTCCTCTACCTATTCAACTAGTATCCACTGTGAGGTACCATCTGATTTAGCATATAACTACACACTTTGCTACTCTGTTTTGGTTCTCAGTGGTATTCTGCAAAGAACACCTCGATTTTTACAGAAATTTGAAATCTACAAAGTTAAGAGATGAGGAATCATTTATAAGCCAGAAGAGATCAAATATCTCAGTGAGTTACCTAACTATAGAGAAAGGATACAAAGATTTCAAAATAAACGTAAAATAAGAAAAATATAAATGATAAAACAGTAAAACAAGTTCTACACGCAATCTGTGTAAGGAATGAGATCATGAGAGAAGTGAAATAGTAGTAGCAAGGAAGAAGGTGATTCAAAAGAAGTAGGCTCTAAGCCAGGCTTCGACAAGCAGATGGGCAGCCTGGTGCCAGTTCCGGCCTGTGCTATGATGCTATGACTCAGATCTGTGAGTTTTATCTGGCAACCTCACGGGTAGCTAGAAAAAAAGGTGTCTCAAGAGAACTTTAAATAACTCAGATCACATAAACTCCCAATTTTATAGTGACTTTATATAGCTCAGTCTAAATGTATTGTCATACACCATGAAAACCTCAATAAACTAGGAAATAATCAACAAGTCCTCTAATCAATGATAGAAAACATATAAAGTCCAGGTTCTTGTCAGGAACTAGAACTGAAACTTCCCTTGTTCAGTCCTTTTTAAAAATTTAGTTACAAAAATAACATGCATAGAGGCTTTTCTATGTGTGGTTCTGAAGGCCATGTAATCCATTTATTCCTTTAGACATTTCTAAATTGTATTCTTAGATCAGGCCAGATCGGACCACTGCTGATTCATCGCACTCCTAAACTGTCTCATAAAATTGCTTTTTTGTATCGTGTCATTTGCTTACACTTAGGAATACTGTAATAAAAATCATAAAAAGCTCATTGTTATGGCTGCTGGAAGAATGCTATCCAAATGCTGTCCCTCTTTAAGTACATCGGGTCTCAGGAACATGAAAAGCAATGTTTATATCCAATGGACACTGAATCCTGTAAATGATTCATTATCTCCCTTTGTTTCAGCCACAAGGAAGCTCAGAGCAATGTTTCCAGTCCTTTTTCAACAAATGAATGGACTATGTAGTTTGCAGCCCCAGAAGGAAATGTTACTTCAGTTTATTATTCTCCTATCTTTATCTCTACTTTCATTTGATTCTCTTTCCTGTGCTCTTATTTTTTTTTTTTTTTTGTAAATTGCCTCACATCCTTTGTGGAATAAGACGGCGTACAAAGAAATAATACATAATCTAGAATTCAAAACAATTAAACAGAATTGGAGGGGTATTAAAATTTTACCACATGATACTCTTAAGAAAATAAGAGAGAGGAAGAAAAATATTTGCAAAAAAATCTGTTCTTCAAGTCCAGGATATCTGTCAGAATTAATATATGTTCAAACAATCTTCTATAATGTTGACACAAGTCTATAGTACTATACAAGATCAACTGAAACTCAGAATAATGACCAAGGGTACTAAAAGTGCCTATTAAATAGAATATTAAAATGTGACAAGTTTTTCTCCATAAAACAGAAATAGGTTAGACATCATTTTAGATATATTTTAACTGTGATCACCACTACATTTTCCAGTTCAACCCTTTAAAAGCCCAGTTTACAATAAAAGCTCATTATCTTACCATTACCTAGTTGATCTAAATAATTATGGACATTTCTCTAAGGTTCTATTCTGGGCCTCTCGGAAACTCAGTGGGCATTTCTACTCTCACAGTTTCAACTTCTATGTGAATGATTCCAAAATCTCTATCCCATCTCAACTGGGCTGCCTAGTCACAAGCTCAAGTAAAATACTCAAAATAGTGCTTAGTCATCTTCTCTTCTTCCTCATCCCCATAAGCAACCTTTCTCAAAGAGCTCATTCTGTCCAATTCCAAGGCTTCAGTCATCTTCGGTATTCCATCCTTCATTTCCGACATTCCATCTTAGCAGGCTTACCCATTCCTTCTTTTGAAGTGTCTTTGTGGCTGGAATTTTCTTTTGCGTGTATATGTTACTAGGCCAGGCCCTAATTATAAGTTAATCTCTCTCAGACTTTCCATTTCGTCTTATATTTCAGTGCCTCAGCATTGTTTTTTAGCAAGTCGCTTCCCTCAAACCTGCAGTAACAGCTTCCTGTAACCTATTATATCAAAGTGACATCCCTAAGTCTGAACTTGCAGGGAAACCCAGGATCTGGCCCCACACTAATTATCTCACATTTCCCTAACTATCCCTAAATCACCATTCACTAGACCAGGCCAGATAGGTGAATACACCCCCAAGGCCAAGTCATTCTTTACTAATTCTGCCTCTCCTCTCTACAACTGGAATGCTCTCTTCTCTGTCTTAGCCAAATCTTACTTACTCTTCAGGACATGGTTCATATGTCATCTCAATAACGAAGCCCTCTCCTAATTATACCCTTCTGAACCCTGTCCTTATCTGATATCCTTCTGTATGCAAAATCTGTGTCAAACTGCTCAAGAGTTAATTGTTCTGTTTCATGCACATGCTCTCCAAGGGGGTTTTACCTATTCCCATAGTTTTAATTATAAACTACAGCTCACCCCCAAATCTAAATCTCAGTATTGGTCCTTCTTCATTAGCTATTACACACCCAGCTGCCTACGTGACAGTGCCTCCTAAATGTCTAATGTGCATCTCAGACTTAACATGTTCAAACAGAACTCCTGATTTTCATCAAATACACATCCTCCAATTTTACTTATTTCAACCCCATTAGCCAAGTAATTATAGACATTCTCTAGGCCAAAAATCTAGAGGTGACTGGATTATTCTCTTTCCCTCACATACCACTACAATCCAATAGGAAGATTTGTTGGTGTTACTCCAAAAATACAGCCCAAATCCAACCACTTCTCATCATTCTCACTTTCATTCAAGTTATAAGCATCACCTCTACCTAAACTTCTTTAAGAGCCTCCTAAATGATCTCTCTACTTCCACTATTTCTCCCAGAGCCCACTCTTCACACAGCAGCAAGGATGATCTACTCAAAGCCAAAATCACACTATGTAACTCTCCAGCTTAAAACTTTCCAATGGTTTCCTATTACATTAGACTCAATCCAAACTCCTTATCACAGCCTAGGCTCTACATAACCTGCCCCATTCTTAGCTTTCTGACCTCGCCTTCTGCCACTCTATTAATCATCCATATTGCTTCAGCATCTCTGGTTTTCTTTCCATCCCTTGATCAATATCAAAGGTCTTCTGCACTGGCTGTTACTCTGCCTTGCTCTTCACCCACAGCATCCTTCACGTGACCACCTTTTTCTCCATCTTTTAGGTCTCTGCTCATATCTCACCCTTTCAGAGAGGCCTGAACTATCATTAAGTCACTCTATCCCATCACCCAGTGTTACTTTATATACAATAAATAGAGATATGCTAGCCTCTCTCACTAGAATGTAAACTTAAATTCTTTGAGGGCAGAGATCATGTACAAGTTTTACATTTCCCAAGACAGTCTGCCTGCATATGTAAGAACACCAATACCTACTGACCAACTTATAAAATACCTGTGATCTGCAAAACTAAAAATTTCTAAAGCCAGATATAAACACAGAGAAACTGCAAAAAGGGCAATGACATGACAACTACCGTTTAAGTTCAGAACCACATGATTCTTGACTTGAACACTTTCCTAAACTAACCAATCACTACTTTTAACAGCAACCACTTAAATTTCATGCAAATGGCAACCACTGGGCAAATGATTCGAATGGAGCAAATTGAAGTCTTACTTAATGTTATAATGTCCAGTTTTCAGTGTACATCTATCAGGAAGCTGAGCAAGTTTCTTCGAGAGCATTTTAAAATACTTTCTGCACTCTTGCACACCTGTGCCTTGTTCATAGTCAGTAGAAGCAGAAAGTGGCAGCCCATCTCTCACACGAATAACTGATGCAGATAAAATCATAGACATTTCAACCAGAAGAGGAGACCTAAAACAAAATGAACAATTTGGGTTAGATATAAAATGAAAGCCAAACTTGAAAAATGGTGCAAAATGTTCAACTTACTAATAATCAAAGATTCACTAATTAAAACAATGATATATTATACTTTCCTTAACAAATTGGCCTTTAAAAAATAATTGTTGGGGCGCCTGGGTGGCTCAGTCAGTTGAGTTACCTGCTCTTGATTTCAGCTTAGGCCATGATCTTAGGGTCCTTAGATCCAGCCCCACATCAGCCTCTGCACTCAGGATGGAGTTTGCTTCTCTCCCTCCCCCTTTGCCTCTCCTCCAGTGCGCAATAATTTAATAAAATTATTAAACCCCCTCAAATAAATAAATATTTTTCTTAAAAAAATGTTTTAAATAGTACTTGCTTCTTTCTGGCATTCTTCTAAGTATTTGCAGAAGTAAATATTGGAATAAACACCATTCTCAAAATAATTTGGTGATATTCAACAGAGCTTAAAAATATTGATGTCCTTTGACCACAATAGCAATATAAATATATAACCCTACCCTAAGGGAAGTAATCAGATTCAGACAAAATTTTAAACAGAAAGGCACTCTTTCACAGAAATAACCAAAAACAATCTAAACATCCAACAATAGGAGAATGGTTAAATAAATAATAGTACACCCCTATGATGGAATATAACGAAGAACAGTTATGTTTATGAAAAAGAGTTCAATAATGTAGTAAAATGTTTACATATAAATCAGAAAAAAAAACAGGATAAAAACTGCAAATGTTGTCTACTATAAAGACAAAGAGAAGGTAGGGATAAATGAAGAAAGAGATATCAGAAGGAAATATGCCAAAATTATAATAATGCTTATCTCCAGAAAATAGTATTATGGGTGATCATTACGTTTTAATTTCTTTAATTTTCGTAATATTCCACAGGGAGTATATATTACTTTTATAATCAGAAAAAAAATTTTTATTGGGGTGCCCATGCGCCTCAGTTAGTTGAGGATCCAACTCTTGATTTCAGCTCAGGTCATGATCTCAGGGTCTTAAAATTGAGCCCCATGTCAGGCTCACCACTCAGCAGGGAGTCTGCTTGGGATTCTCTCTCTCTCTCTCTGTCCCTCCCCGCCCCACTGATGCACACTCTCTAAAACAAATAAATATATCTTTAAACAACAAAAAAACATTTACTTATAATAAGTATTAAAGCTAAAGGAATACTGGTTTTAATACTGTTCTCAATTTATTTACCAGAAAATAAACCATAATGGTTTCTTTTATTATATTCTGATCAAGCTTCACAAAAATAGATAAAAGGACTTCATAGGCTGGGTCTGAAAGAAATCAGGTAAATAGAAACTTTGATAAAAACTATACAGTGTTGCTCAAATTTTAGCTTGTATAAAAACACTGGACGTTTGGTTAGAAATGCAGATTTCTAAGCCTCCCCCTGCCCACAAATTCTGATCCACTGACTATGAGATAGAGCTTGATAATCTTCCATTTTTAACAAATTCCCAGGTAATTACTCTGCTTAATGTCTACGGATCATACTTTGAAAAACACTAAATTAAAGCATGTTCACAGTATGAAATTAAGTAATAACTCTTTCTTGCGGGGTCTTTAGAGAACAATGTCACTAAATATGCTTCACCAGCAGTAGGGGAAATGGTGAAAATTGAAAATTTTGAAAACAATTTCACAAGCTTTTTTCAAGATATTGTATCTCAGAGACTAAATCTTCACCCGTCTTGTTCGGATAGCTCAATATTATCTCATTCCAAAAATGAAAGACCGAGTTTGTTATATATCAAAAAATGCCAAAGAAAACCAACTGGTACTGACCTTGGAAATTAGTACTATAGTTCCTTGTTTTTACTGCTGTGTAAAGTTGCAATCTGTCTACTCATGATGGTAACTGGTACGAAAAATTAATCCAAACGGCAAAGTTAATGCATTAAATTTACTCCCCCTTTTCCTCTTTTCATGAGGAAATTAAAGGAATAGTTAGATATTAATAGGTCATTACTGTTTTTCTCCTCCACTTATTTAAAAGGAAAAAAAGACCAACGGATATTAAATTATCCTTTACCATAATGGGATCTCCTAACTAAAGTCCAATATGACATATTCAAATCATTTTTTTTCTATTCAGTTTCTTTTCTCTTCCAAAAGCAATAGCAAAAGAAAACTGGGATTCTTAAAGGGATAATACTTAAACAACAAACCCCTGTTAAAAATTGTTACTATGTTTTATTTAATTATTAAACCATAATTATGAGATTTAGCCCAAGTATAAGAAAGTAGGAAAATGTCTTACTTTGTACCCTTAGGCACTTATTAAATATAATTTTTTTCTTCCTGAAGTTTACTGCAACACAATGATTACTCTGGGAATTACCATGAGGGGAGGGTTGTGGCAGTTTCCAAACACATTGGAAGTAGACTGCATTCTTTCATGCCTGATCTTTCTAGGAGCACAACAGAAATATTGGGAATAATCTTTATTATAGGGTGCCAATTTTCATGTAATCTTCAGTTACTCTTTTCTTTTTTATGAATTAAAAACTGAAAGATATGATTCATATTTCCTAAAACAAATACTAAGAAACAAATACCAATCTGTAAGTTCCATTTACTTAACAAACATTTACTGAGTAGGTACTATATGCCGGAGACTATGGGAGACAGTAGGAATACACAGTTCTCACCCTCAAGAACCATCAATCCAGAATTCACGAAATTCAGATGAGGAAATACAAGTTGTGTCACCCACCACTTAACTGAAAAACTACAGTTAGACACACTCGCATTTCAGATATTCCTAATACACTTAGGCTTGTAACCAAAAGCACAATACAGCATTGATAGTCCTTGTCAAGATTCTTAAAAAATTGTCAGAAAATCGCCTCTGTCAGTAGATAAAACTCCTCTGAGAAAAAGTTAAATTTCCTCTTCCCAGAGTCATTGGACCTAACATCCAAACCAGTGAACATCCAAACCAAAAAGAAACTGTCATGACTGCCCAATGAACACTGTCAGGCTTGACTAAGATGTAGATGGACTTCACTCGCTTTAGGATAAGCAATCTCTCCTGTATCAACTGCTACCTCCCCTCTTTTCTGTTTCTACCTTGGATTCTTAATGCAGTCTCTTAAAAAAAAAAAAGAAAAACAAAAAACACTCCAATCTCATCTGGACTATTCCAGTAGAAAAAGATATCTGTCCCCATAAAGGCCAAGCTAGGGTTAGAATACCCTTAAGAGTCTAGGCACAGTAGTGGTTGGGAAAACCAAGGAAGACCTGATGGGAACTGAGGAAATCAAGAGGTTAACATTTGCACTGGAAGAATCAGGAGCAATAGTAGTTTTATCAGGGCCACAGATACATTTTTAGGCCATGATCCATTTTCCCTCACCTTTAACACTGAAAAAAAAAAATGTGTATTTCAACAGCAGAAAATTCACAGAGAATCTGAGTACTGACCTGTATATCCTTTCTTCAATAGCAACTGCTAAAGGAAAAAGCCCAAATTAGAATCTGGGTAAGTCTGGGAAAACATTTATGTAGAGACTGAGGAAAATAAACTCCCACTATGCCAATGGTTTAGCAACTGTTTAGTCCCAGGATAACAGGATGCTTACCCCTGCTTCAGAATTTTGTGAGGTAATGACTGTGGGCCACCAGGAAGGCACTTTCTCAAAAAGTAACTAACAAAACCCAACATAAAGTACATTTTATACCTATTTTTCAGCAAGATGTTTTCATAAAAGATAAAAACATTTCATATTGGGTTAACCACTCATATCTTATTTTAGTTATTTCCCAAACTTAAATCATCCAAGTACCATTTTCAGAATTTTTTTAAAAAGATTTCATTTATTTATTTGAGAGAGAAGAAGCAAGGGGGGGAGGGAGGGGGGGAGAGGAGGGGAGAGGGAGAGGGAGGGAGGGAGGAGGAGGGAGAGGGAGAGGGAGGAGGAGAGAGAGAGAGAATCTCGAGCAGACCCCATGCTGAGCTTAGAGCCCGATGCAGGGCTCAATCTCCTGACCCTGGGATCACGACCTGAGCCAAAATCAAGAGTCAGCTGTTTAACCCGACTGAGCCACCCAGACTCCCCCATTCTCAGAAGTCTTACCTGCACTATTATTTACCTAATGTAAGTCTTTCAACTGACATTTTATTTTGCCTTATCCTTAGCAATAATATCTGTGATAGTCAGTTTTGAGATGTTAGAGGTTTTTCTCCTAATTAGAGATTTTTGTTGTTTCATCCAAATGTGGGTGTGAAATGTCTTTGAAAATTATTTATTTTTTTTAAAGGATTTTATTTATTTGAGAGAGTGAAAGGGAGCATGAGAGGGGAGAAGGTCAGAGAGAGAAGCAGACTCCCCGTGGAGCTGGGAGCCCAATGTGGGACTCAATCCTGGGACTCCAGGATCATGACCTGAGCCGAAGGCAGTTGCTTAACCAACTGAGTCACCCAGGCGCCCTGAAAATTATTTTTTAAAATGTTCACCTACTTATCACTCAAATTATCTTGCATGGGAAACACTACCGTGGTATGCATTCTATTGAAAATGCTAGCTGAGATCTGTGGGTATTGGAAGCGGGAGTTACTGGAGAAGGCTATATTAATCGTGACGTGTGGTAGCAAGATTGAGAGAAAAGGGAAGGACTTTGCACACCCATAGGTTAACAGAAAAACACTTGAAAAACAGTTTGAAGAGGGAAAGGGAAAAGAGTACAAAAGACAATCAGAATTTATTTTGTAGCTTTGCCTCTGCCCCCCCACCTTACCAACAGTCTTCACAACTCTTATTACAAGTTGCTTGTACTACACAGTATGTGTAAAACCTCAGGCTCCAGAGTAATTATACCCACAACTAGGAATAGGGCCCCCAACACATGCACAAACGTGTCAATCCCCAACAGTTATGTAGCACTTCACAGTTTACAGTGAGGTAGGTATAAACTCCATTTACAGATGAGGAAATTGAAGGTCCTTTCTCAATGTCACATTGCAAATATACAGGAGAACTGGTGCTTAAACCCAAGTTTCTTGTACCACCACATCGCGGTGCTACATCGGTCTCCTAAAACCAAGAAGAACCCATTGATAGAAAAGCTATCTAGCTACTGATTTTGAAATAATAAAAGACCACCTTACATTTTCGTTAAGAGGCAGTATAATAATAAACAGGATGGACTCTGGAACAAATGCCTGTGTTCAAAAACTGGCTCCACCATTTGCTAACCATAAACTTAAGCACCTGTAACTTGTAGTCACTACTAGTATGTATCTCATAGGATTGTTTTAAAAATACTAATAGTATCTACCTGATAGGGATACATCAAGATGTTTCAGGTTCTTTAAGACCAAAAATACAATATTGTTTATTATTATTATTATTATTAATTGGCTGCTCTCTATTTACTAGGCACTTTATAGACTACCTCATTTAAGCCTTCTGATAACCTGCGAGAGAAGTATTATCAGTTCTGTTTTACCTTTGAGGACAGTCAAGCTCAGAAAATAATTTATTCAATTCCTAAATTCATAAGTGACAGATTTAAATACGGGCCTAATTCTAGCCACCCAATAAGACACTGCCTCACAACATTTCCAAGTTTCCTACTCAAGTATATGGAAAGTCACAGGCACTCCTTTGATAAGACCTGTGCTTCTTTTTTTTTTTTTTTAAAAGATTTTTTATTTATTTATTAGAGAGAGACTGAGAATGAGAGGGGAGAAGGTCAGAGGGAGAAGCAGACTTTCCGCAGAGCCGGGAGTCCGATATGGGACTCGATCCCGGGACTCCGGGATCATGACCTGAGCCGAAGGCAGTCGCTTAACGAACTGAGCCACCCAGGCGCCCCAAACCTGTGCTTCTTTTAAATATCAATATACAGATTTTTTTTTTAAATCAGTTCATACACCCCCCAAAAAAATCACTTAAGTGATATCATGGTTATAGGAAATGCCCAGATGTCCCACTAATTTAGGGCATGGATCTCATGTCAAATTCAAATACTGAACTACCTTCAATAATGAAAAGTATAGGTACTATTTCAAGTACTGCCTAACTCCTTATAATGTCAGCACGTGAGCAAATTCAGAGTTTAGAAAAATGGTTGTTCCACCTGTTCGCTGGGATCACAACATCTCGCGTCTGGTGGCTGACACTCTAGCCCTGGACTTTGCCTTGGCTGTATACGCGTAGGAGGAACTGGTTCTCAAGCTCTCCAACCGCCCCAGTGGATGATCCAGGAAACTAAGGCGGAGAAAGGTCCAAAGCTGTTTTCGCTGGCAGAGAGATTCAAGTCAGCTGGAGCTCGGCCTCCTATTCCGGAGCCCTCTTCCACCTGTCGAGCCAATTGCTCAGGTGTCATTTAAGCCATATCGCTCTCAAAGTGTCATCAACAAGGCCTTAAAAGGTTTCTGTTGGCGAACGCGGGCAACTCTGGGCTCAATGCCCATTAAACCCCCACAAAACGCAAAGTAAGCCACTAGGTCAAATCCCACCCTGCCTTTAAAAAAACGAAACAGTAAATGCCACGTCAAACTCTCTGGGCCACCTAAGTAGCCTAGGTGGATTACCGTGTTTCTAACAACTGGGCGTCTAGGAATGTCCCCCACTGCTGGCAGCCCACAGAGACTGCCCCTCCCCCGGAGCTCCCTGCTTGGGCTGCCCCATACCCAAGACAGGTCAGCCAAGGGGCAACCGCCGCTCGCGCGGACCCACAGCTCCCCTCAAGTCGAAGGTGACGAAGCCCCCACAATCCCACCTCTCCGGAGCTCGGCGGCTCCAACCACCGGGCTTCCGCCCCCAGGGCACGCGCGGGGTTCCTGCCCAGGGAGAGGTCTGCAGTCGCGAGGCGAAGGCCGTGGGGGCTGGCAGGGAGAGCGAGGGGAACGCCTGCTAGGGGTTCGAGCGACCCTAAGAGGGGAAGAATGAGAACTGCGCGAGGTCAGGTCGTACCTGTCGAGCCGGGACCCGCCGCTCCGAATGACGCGACCCGCAGTGCATTGTGGGGCCAGGGAGTGGCCTTTCTGAGGGGCAGCCCCGCGTCCAACGTGGCTGGCGCCCGACAGGATCAGGCTCCGCCCCCGTTCCTCTGCGCGCCCGGACCAATCAGGGTCTGTGGGAAGGACACGCTGACCCGCCCCCTTCTGGGGCCCGATGTAGTCCCGCCCCCATCCCAGAAAGATTGGCAGCTTTTCACGCACCTGCGCTAAGAGGTTGCAAAGTCCTCTGGTGACAGTGACAGATAATGCTGTCTCTCACAAATAAAGCTAATCTCTCCTGCCTGCCGCCTCAATCCGGAGGCAGTTTGTCTCTCACGCGGCCCTACAGCAAACACTTACCCGAGGAGCAGAGGGAAAAAGCCCCTCTGAGTGAGCAAGTGCCCCATCTATCACCGCACAAGAGGAAGCACCTAGCCTTGGCAGAGAAATACCAGATGCAGACCCTGCGGCCCCTTCCAACCTTTGCATGGGTCATGCATTGTTAAATAAGCACTTAATGACTGTTTACCACATGCAAAGCACTGTGTTAGGCATTGGGTTACAGGAACGAACACTGGATGGAATCTAAAGGGCAATAGGAACAAGAGACGTTAAAGCATAAATCATTACATAATTATAAATTGTCGTCAGTACTATGAAGGAAAATTAGTAGGTATGGTGATGGATTAATTCTGGACTATCAGGGAAGATGTCTTTGAAGAAGTGCCTTTTAAGTTCCAGGCATGTGAAAGAGCCTTAAAAAATGTTTCAAGCCAAGAGAACATTAAGTGTTATGTTGTTGGGGGCATGAAAGAACTTGGTGTGTTCTAGGAACTGAAAGGAAGTCAGTGTGGTTGAAATGTAGGGAGCAAGCTTGGGCAGAGATGAGACAGAGGCCAGACCACGCAGGCTCTTATTGGCCACATAATAGATTCTAGACTGTATTTTGGAATGTGTCCTAAGGTTAATGGGCAGCTAATAGAGAATGTTGAATAGAATCTGATTTACATATTTAAAAGCTCACTCAAGCTATTTGTGGGAAATAGTTTGGAAGGGGGCAGGAAGGGTTGCTGAAAGGCCAGGTGGGAAGCAGTTACATTAGTCAAGGCCAGAGATGATGGTAGCTTGAACTGGGGTAATGGCAATAGAGACAGTGAGAGTTGGACAATTTCAGGATGTGTATAAATGAGAGGTGGAACCCAAGGGGCTTAATAATGTATTGGTTCTCTGGGAAGAGTTAAGAAAAGAGGAGCATTAAGAATGACTCCTTAAGTAACTAGATGGATTAAGAAGCCATTTACTGATTCAGGGAACATAAAAAGAGGAGCAAATGGTTTTGGGTATGAGCTTGAGATGCTTACAGAGGTGTCAAACAGTTTTGAATGTGTAAGTCTGGAGAGCAGAAGATATGTCTGGACTAATTATATAAATTTAGTGGTGATTGAAGTGAGTTAACCCAGCAGTTCCACTCCTGGGCATATATGCAACAGAAATGTATTCATGTGTTCACCAAAAGACATATATAAGAATGGTAATAGGATGAATAAGTCTTAGAATATTCACATAGTGGAATAGAATGCAGGAAAGAGAATGAAAAATTTACTGGTACACACAAAACATGGATGAATTTCACAGTCGTAAAATTGAGTAAAATAAGCCAGACACAAAAATTGTATATTATATGATTTTACTTTTATGATATTAAAAAACAGACCAAAATAATATATGGTAATAGAAGTTGGGATATTGGTTATCCTTGAGTGGTATTAATGTTAAAAAGGACCACTAGGGGGCTCCTGGAGTTCTAATACTGTTCTTGATCTGGGTGTTGATTACACCAGTGTATTCAATTAATGAAAATTCATCAAGCTGTACACATAAGATTTATGCAATTTTCCAGTATGTATTTTATTATTCAATAGAATGTTTACATTTTAAAAATGTTATGCCTGGTCCAGCCATGAACAAGTTACTGGTACCAGACTAACCTTCCTATAACAAACAATAGAAAACTAGGCCAAATTTATGAAAGTGTTTTGGACATTGAACAGACCTATTGTCCAGAAGTTGGACAATAGGTATACTAGAAAAAAGGAAAACAGATAAGATGAGCCCAAAGGTTTCCCCAGATTTCTTTCTGGATGTATTTACCTAAGCACAGGATAGAAAAAAGCCAAACAGATTATATTACTCCTGCTAAATGAGGAGAGAGAAATTGGAATCAGGAGACGTTGAGGCAAATGAAATTTACAGGGCAGAATACCAGAGACAGAGCTCCAGAAATATGCATAAGGGTCTCCATGAATCTTTGGTGTAGGTTTAAGGATAGACTTCATGAGCCTAGTTAAATAATAACTACTAGGGGAACTGTAAGCTGAACAACTACTAAAGCTTGAATAAAGTTTGGAAACATTCAAGTTCTGACCAATTGGAATGAAGACACCTTATTAAACACCTAGAGTGTTTGGTAGGGAGACCTCAAAAAGGCCACACTTTAGAAATAAGGCTAAACTAACCTAAGAATAAAGCCTATTCTATCCACTCAGAGCTGAGAAAAGCTTATCTGCAAGTAATTAACTGCTTGCTTGAATGAAACTTAACAATCTTTAAATAAAGATGATATCCAGGCACCAAACCAGGAATACCCACAATGTCCATTATCCAATTTAAAAAAAGTTACTATATATGTGAAGAAGCAGGAAAATGTGAACCACGAACAGGAGAAAAATCAGTCAATAGAAGCAGACCCAGAAATGGTGAAGATGAGAAGATGATGAAATTGACAGGAACTTTTTAAAAAAATATTTATTTATTTACTTATTTATTTTACAGAGAGAGAGAGAGAGAGAGAGAGAGAGCATGTGCCAGGGAGGAGCAGAGAGAGAGGGAGAGAGAAAACCCCAAGGTGATTCCCTGCCCAGGGCAGAGCCCCACATGGAGCTCCATGCAGGGCTCAACATGGGGCTCAACCCATGACCCTGAGATTGCAACCTGAGGAGAAATCAAAAGCTGGACATTCAATCAAATGAGGCACCAGGCACCCCAGCAGATGGGAACGTTAAAGCATCTATAATAAATGTGGTCAAGAATTTAAAGAAAAACATAAATGTAATTAAAGAAATTATAAAATGTGGGGTACCTGTGTGGCTCAGTGGGTTAAAGCCTCTGCCTTTGGCTTAGGTCATGATCTCAGGGTCATGGAATCAAGCCCTGCATCAGGATCTCTGCTCAGCAGGGAGCCTGCTCCCTCTCTCTCTCTGCCTGCCTCTCTGCCTACTTATGATCTCTCTCTCTGTGTCAAATAAATAAACAAACAAACAAACAAACAAACAAATAAATAAATAAAATCTTTAAAAAGGAAAAAAGAAATTATAAAAAGAAACTATAAAAAGAATCAGATAAAACTTCTAGAGTAGTAGAATATAATATCCCAAATGAAAATTTCATTGGATGGGTTTAAATGCACCTTAGACACTGCAGAAGAAAAGATCTGTGAATGAAGAAACAGTACAGAAAAATGAACTATGGGTAACCTGGGTAGATCAGTTGGTTAAGCATCTAACTTCAGCTTAGGTCATGAGCTCAGGGTCCTAGAATTAAACCCTGCTTGGGCTACCCACTCAATGGAGGTTCTTCTTGCCCCTCTCCCTCTGCTCTTCCCTCTGCTTGTGTGTGCATGCTCTCTCTCTCTGTCTTTCAAATAAATAAAATCTTAAAAAAAAAAAGAACAAACCACACCAAAATGCAGGGAGAAGCAAAGTCCAAAATAAAATGAACAGAGCCTTGGTAATTGGTCTGACAGTAGTTATCTAATACGTGTAACCAAGAGATCCAGGAAGACTGGAGAGGAGAATTTTTTTTGAAAGATTTTATTTCTTTATTTGAGAGACAGAGAAAGTGAGAGAGAGCATGAGAGGAGAGAAGGTTAGAGGAAGAAGCAGACTCCCCATGGAGCTGGGAACCCGATGTGGGACTCGATCCTGGAACTCAAGGATCATGAACTGAGCCGAAGGCAGCTGCTCAACCTGAGCCACCCAGGCGCCCTGGAGAGGAAATTTTTTAAAAATATGAAGAAATAATAATAGCCAAAAGGTTTCTAAGTTTAATAAAAAATATAAACACATAAGTCCAAGAAAGAAAACCAACCCCAGAAAGGATAAACACAAAGAAATCCTTACTGAGGCACACTACACTCAAACTGCTAAAAATATTAGAAATGGTCAGAGAAAAAGCCACATAGTATGCAGGAAACAAAGATAAAGAATTACTACTGACTTAACATCAGAAAGAATGTAAGCCAGAATATGATATAATACAATCTTTAAAGTCCTAAAAGAAAAAGCTCTGTCAATCTAGAACTTTATATGCAGGAAAAATTCTTTCAAAAGCTGAAGGTGAAATAAAGGCATTTTCAGACAAACAAAAGATGAGAGAATTTGTTACTAGCACATCTGAATTATAATAAATGCTAAGGAAAGTTCTTCAGATTAAACAAAAGTGATTCTAGATGGAAATATGAATTCACACAAAAGAAACAAAACTGTCAGAAATGGCAAATATGTAAGACTTTTTTCTTTTATGATTTTCTCTAAAATATAAATAACCATTTACATCAAAAACAATAATAATGTTTTATGAGGTTTAAAACAAATGAAGAAATAAAATACATATTAACAGTATAAGGAAAGAGTGATAAACTTATAACTAGAGATAAGCTGCTATAAGATTCTTACACCATACTCGAAGTGGTATAATTCGAAGGTAGAATGTGATAAGTTAAAGATATGTATGGTAAGACAAATGACTAAAAAGGAATAAAAGAGGTATTTAAAATCTAATTAGCCAATAGGAGAGTTAAAATCAGAATGCTATAAAATATTCAATCCAAAAAGAAAAAAGGAACAAAGAACAGATAGTCAAATAAAAACAAGTAACCTGCATGACGGATGTACATAAAACAAATATTGATAATTACATTAAATGCAAATGGTCTAAATTCTGCTTTAAAAGGCAAATTGTCTTACTGGTTTTGAAAAATTACTGAAGACCCAACTATAGGCTACCTATAATAAATTCACTTTAAATATAATGACATAGGTCAGCTAAAAGTGAAAAGATGAAAGAAGAAAGAACAAATCACTAATCCAAAAAAAAGGAGGCAAAGTAGCTGTATTAATATCAAAGTGAAGCTCAGGTCAAGGAATATTATCAAGGCTAAAGAGAGATATTTCATAATGACAAAAGAGCTATTTCATCAAAACAGGCATACCTCCTAATAGAAATGTATCTAATAACAGAGTTTCCAACTACACAAAGCAAAAATAGATAGAACTGAAAGGAGAAATAGACAAATCCAAAATTATAGTTGGCAATTTCAACACTTTCTCTCAGGAAGTGATAGAACAAGTAGACAAAAAGTCAGTAAGGTAATAGAAGACATGAACTAGCAACCAACTTGACACAACTGACATTTATAGAACATTCCACCAAACAGCAGCAGAATATACATTCTTTCCTAGCGCACATGCTATATTCACCAAGACAGACCATATGTTGGGCCATAAAAATAATTTTTAAAAAACTATAATGTAAAAAAAAAGAAACCAGATACCAAAAAGTACATTCTTTATTTTTCCATTTAAATGAAGTTCTAAACAAATCCAACTAACCTGTAGTGAAAACAAGATCAGAAAATGGTTGCCTCTAGTGGTTGGGTTGACTAGAAAGGGGCATGAGGGAATTTTCTGGAATTGGTGATAACGTTCTGTATCTTGATGAGGGTTTGGGTTGCACAGGTGTATGCACTTTTCAGAAGTCATTAAATGGTACACTTGAGATTTTTGCATTTCACTACATGTAAATTTTACCTCAAAAGTGACAAAAAGCATATAAATATTGAAGTCTAATTAGCAATTCTGAAACTACTTTCTGTATTTTCTAGGCTTAAGCAAATGAGTAACTACATCAAGGATAATGGAAGCCAGTTTCTCCTGACAGGGAAGGTAGTTAAAAATAAAGGAGTTATCTAAAAATAAGGGAGTTACTTTAAAAAAAAGGGGGGGAGTTACTTGAAAATAAGGAAGTTTCCTAAAAATAACGAACATAATGCCATTTCCACTGAAAGAAAGCAGAGATCTTGGGGAAAAAGTTGATCTCAGTCCTGGGACAGAGAATGAATAATATGAGCCTGGACCATCTTGTGTCAGAAAGCAAAGAAGTACCAAAGAGTGAAAGGACATCAGAGCCAGCTTGAAGGAATTCCCATGGATTCAATCTGGGACAATATGAACATCAAATCAAACAGTGGTTGTAATGTTTTATAACCCATTGACTGGAATAAAAATAATGAGTGAAACAAATAATCCATAGTCAATACACATAAATTTAATTAATAAATAAGTAAATAAATTAAAAAGTAAGGTGGGAAAGCTTTTCCTTATAGTAGAATGCCAACTAGTAAATACAAAAGGAATGGTGGAATTAGAAAACCATTAATAGATGCCAATGCCAACATCAGTTGTCAAAAGTTTAATGAGGAACAGGATATTTATCTATTCTCAAAACATCTCCCCAAATTGCCTCTTAAACAGAGGAAACACCAGGAACTTTACAGTGAAGAAACCTGGCAGACAATGGTAATGACAATGCTAATGCAATAAGCTAAAAGTCAATAAAAATCTAACCGAAGGCCTTGGGAGGACCACAAAGGACCACAAAGGACTGACAAACTGAGAAAAAAAAAATGTACAAAAGGAGGTGATATTTGAGGAGACTTACAGGAAGAAGTTTATCAGGCATACTATGGTAGGGCATGGAGAAGGAAATCTATATTTATAAAGACATGGATGTATGTAACAGCATTAATGATTCGGGGAAATGCAAGTAGTCTCCTAGTGCTAAAGTGTGGATGGAAATGAAGTGCAAAGAAAGGCCAGACTCCAAAGAGCTGATATGCCAAACTACCAAGTTTCACTTTTATCATGCAGGCAATAGGAAGGCAGGGAAGTATTTTAGATATAGGAATAGTAAATACACATAAGAAAGGAAGGAAGGAAGGAAGGAAGGAAGGAAGGAAGGAAGGAAGGAAGGAAGGAAGGAAGGAAGGAAAGAAGGAGAGAGAAAGAAAGAAAGGAAAGAGAAGAGAAGAAAAGAGAAGAGAAGAGAAGAAAAGAGAAGAGAAGAGAAGAGAAAGAAACTTTAGTGTTTTTAAAATAAATGTATTCTTGGGCCACCTGGGTGGCTCAGTTGGCTAAGCATCTGCTTTCTGCTCAGGTCATGATCCCAGAGTCCTGTGCTGGAGGCCTGTGTTGTACTCCCTGCTCAGCGGGGTGCCTGTGTCTCCTTTTCCCTCTGCCATTCCCTCCACCTCTGCTTGTGTCTTTGGCTCTATCTGTCTGTCAAATAAATAAATAAAATCTTTTAAAAATAAAATAAATGTATTCTCTAATTATAAAAAAGTTCAACAATAAAATAGCTGTAAGAAAATAAAGATGGATTTGGCTGTGAGATAAAGAAGCATTTCTATGCACAAGAGTAATGAGGAAACCACAAAGAGAAAGATTAGTAGACCACATTAAAATATAAAGTGTCTGTACATGAAACAAATGAATGAAAAGTTAGACAACAAACTGACATACACACCACATATGACAAAGAATGCCGACATATCAGTAAGAGAATTAGGAACATACCCATTGCTAACGGGCTAGGACATTTAAAAGATAATTCACAAAGAACTATCAGTGGCCAACAAACATTTAAATGGTAATTAAATCCTACTTTTCTAGTAGGAGCTGTATTTCAGAGTAAGCAAATAGTTCCAGTCAATGAGAGAAAACTCTACTTAATGGAATAATGAAAATAAATATAACAGAAGGGATGACAGAATTATAAAATCATTTTCAACTCAAATGAAAATACTAATTTAGGCAGAAACTAACTTGACGGTAAAGTCAGTAGGTGAATGGTGGGTGGACAGAAGACATTATTCTGATATCAACATACACCACACAGATTACTTTTCAGTTGCAAAGGGGAAACCCCACCTGTACAATGAAGGCGAAAGGTTGCTACCACTCTACTCCAGGGGGCAATCTGAGCATGCTCGACTGACCTTAAGACATTATGGCTCAGTCCCCGGATGTGATGCAGTAAGAAGTACACATCATCTGTGATGGATTCTTTCCAGAAAATGTTTAGCTTGAATCTATCGTATCTTTAGAGCTAACTCCCCATTTACAAAAAACACATAAAATTTTAATTTTTTAGACATATATCAAGTAAAAAAGGAAAAGTCATCACATCACCTTTTTAAATTAATCTTCCTCTTATTATTTTAGTGGGTATCTTCCACATGAACTCTTTTTTCAATGAGATCATATTCTACATATTGTTCCGCAACTTGTCTTTATGACAGTATTTCATGGACAATCCTTCTTCATACCCGATCTGTCCGTATCTGTGGATTTGTTTCATTCCTTTTCACAGCGGCAGATGGTAATATGGATGTATGGTAAATTATTGAATCACTTTCTGTTAATGGATGATCAAGTTCCCCTTTCACGCCATTACAAGCATTGCTGTCACAAACACCATCATATGTGCATCTTTGTACAGTGTGTGTATTTAAGTAGGACAGATCCTTCAAAGTAGAATTTCCTGGCCCAAGGGCACGCAGGTTTAAAATTTTTAGAGCCATTGTCGGATTGCTCTAAAAAAAATCCTTTACCACCTTACATCACCACCAACGTGCGCATTTCCCCTCGCCTTCAACCAAAGCTGGATTCGTACGATCAGACTGTTTAATTTTTTTCCAATTTAAATAGTGGAAAAATCATTAAGCTTGCAATGTTGATAGGATTCGTGAGGATGGCAACTGTTTTATATGTTCCTTGGACAAACATGTTTCATCTTTTATAAACTGCCCATTCATCTCTTTGCTAAAATAATGTATAAGTAACTATTAATTTGATGAAACCCTAGATATAAGGTAGCTTCTTCAAATATTACAAACTCTGTTAACCAAGGATAAAATGTTTCCCAGACTCTTGTTTTTAATGTTTGCCAGTTTGGATCCAAAAGTCCAAAAAATCTTTTTGATGTTCTCCCTTGTAAAAAAATAGACTCTCATGCCATACTTTCCAGATAGTTATAGTCTCATAATCTTCCAGGTGGAGAACTCACAGCCCAAAAGCGTCATACTTATTTAGAGTCACAAAGTGATTCTGTGGCAGACATGCATCTCAAATCCATCATTCCATCTTATTTTTCAATTATGTGCCCCACACTTTTCTTCTCCAATTCACTCCCCTACCAGTCTCATTTACTGGAATAAAGAGCCAGTTAGTATTCATAGGTTTTATTCAACACATAAATATGTGAGTTCATGAAAGAATGAAACGATCACACATAAGCTATAAATTATTTCTTGTTCCTGTTTACAAATAATGTTTTAATTACCGTATAATTCTTGGCTGTAGGAAAAATGACTTAGAAATAATTTTCCCTCCAACCAAAATTCATTAAGATGTATGTTTTAGTATGGTGGTGCTTGCACAGAAAACCCTCAATGTGACATTGACAAAAAAAAATATAAGGTAAGCTGCAAGGAAAGGACTTTAAACTTTTATTACAGGAGAGGGTTTTCAGTGGGGGAAGTTCTCCAAATCCAAAATACAGTTTCCTTAACTGCTATAAATACATCCGTCATTTCTTCACCGCCCCCACACAGCAATGACCTTGTAGGATAGATGAAGTGAAGAAAAAAGTCTATTTCAGAAATGAGGAGTTGATTCTGTGGCATAACAATACCTCCTCTTTAACCATTTCCTGGGGACTAGGGAATGTTGCTATTAACGCTGATAAAAATGATTTCAAATAACTATTACCATTTGTTTCTTATGTGCTAATTACTTTGCACTCCTCTCATTTAGTCTTTCTAGCAACCCTGCGCCTTGACTATTACAAGGATTATTATGTTATAGGAGTAAGCCTCAGAAAATTTGGCCATGTTCCCACAGTTAGTGAGTACAAGAGCCAGTATTCAAATCCAGGCCTGCTGACTCACATGCTGGTCTTTTTCACTGAGAAGCTGTGCTGCTGCTTGCCGTTGGTGGTTCTGTAGGGTGCTGGCCCACTGGCTGTTTTAGGCTTGCCTTCTCAGGACACCTCACATGTCACAGGCATCCAGCCACATCTGGGTTTTCCTCTCAGCTGTGCAAGTTCAGGAAGCCAGAGTTATGAGTTGGTTCATGCTGGGGTGAAGTGGAGTACTGGGCCATGAGCCTCACGAGCGAGAAGATCCAGCTGGACACCAGGAGAATATGAACAGGGACAAAATCCACAGGTCTGAGGAGGAAGGAGGAGAGAAAAACCAGGGAGGCCACCGAGACTGGAGACAGGGATCCAAAAGCAAGGCAAGACAAGAGGAGATGTCCACTCCATGCCAAAGATCAGAGCAGTCTATTGAGAGCCACACAATGGTGTGGTCAAAGTTCTCCCCTGGCCGGACAAAGGGCAGCCAGGGACGGAAAAGCCTCTAGGAGCTTTGGCTTCTCTGACTTGGGGAGAAACCGGACAGTGCAAATCTGGAAGCTAGCTGTGAGGGAAAAGCAAGCCGTGGGGCTGCGGGAGCAGAGGGCAGGTACAGCTTTCTGAGGTGCATCAGTGGACCCAGTGAGGCCGCCATATTGGAAACTAAGTTGTAGGTTACTTTGCCTGGCATACCCAACCTACCTTTCCAGACTAAGCTTCTGACTTATATTCCTGGAAGGATTAGTCTATCAATGACACGATCCATTCCCACTTAGCCACAGTCGATGGAACCATCTGACCAAAGGAGCTGGTCAGCAACCAGTCAGACTCTCTGAATTTGATCTAAGAAACATAGTGAGTTGGTCAGATGCCATGTGCATGGAGCTGCAAGGCCATGTAGAGGGCAGGCCAGTCAAACTAGAAGTGCCGCACATGGCCCAAATTGCAGGGGAGAAAATATTTAGAACGTAGCAAGGAAAGCTCAAGAGAAATGAACAATACTGCATATTCCCAGTCTAGAGATGGAGGCAGGGAACTCATTTTATGGTTTCCAATGAGGATAGGTGATTTCCCATAATTGAATCTCTATGAGTTCCCCTTGATTAAAAAAAAAAACACCTCTTTTTTTTTTTAGTTTCTTAGAGTGAATTTCTTACCAACAATTTCTGACTCAGACATTGATTTTTGAATAAGAATAACTTTGTGGTACAGCATAGGGAATCCCATTAGTGGTATTGTAATAGTTGTATGGTGACAGATGGTAGCTACACTTGTGGGGAGCACAGCACAAACCTATCAAATAGCTATGTTGTATACCTGAAACTAATGGAGAAGTGTGTGTCAAATTTTCTTAATGAAGAAAATGACTACAACACACACACACACACACACTGCATGCATAGAGGACACAATTCTATTTTTTTTATCAGAGACTTATTTATTTTAGAGAGAGAGAGAGAGCGCACGCGTGTATGTGCACAAGCGGGGGGAGGGGCAGAGGGAAAGAGAGAATCCTCAAGCAGACTCCCTATTGAGCATGGAGCCCAAAGTGGGGCTCAATTGCACAACCCTGAGATTACGACCTGAGCTGAAATCAAGAGTCAGTCATTTAACCGACTGAGCCACTCATTTTTAAAAAATAAATAAAAAATAAATAAATAATTTTAAAAATAAATAATAATTTATAATAATAATATTTATAATAATAATTTAATAATAATAAATAAATAATTCTATTTTTTAAAAAAAGGAATGCCATCGTGTTCATGAACAATGGGACAATCCTTTCCAATCCTGTCCACATATATGGAAAATGGAATCAGTAATCAGAACGTGGCTTTGTGACCAGAGTGCCAGAGCCCAGAGTGTTGGGTCATCTTAAAAGAAGGTTGGCTTGGACTGAGGCAGCAGCTGGAGAATGCTCCCTCCAGGAGAAGCAGAGGGATATGAGCAATCTTTGAGGGACCTTTGGATGCTACACAGAATTATATTATTTAATTCTCACAACCTTATTATTTAGTTATAGAAACAATCTGAAGCTCCAAAGGGTTAACTAAATTGCTCAAGGTCACAAAACTAAGAAGAAATACAATTGAGAATCAAAGTCAGGCCACTTTTCATTGTCTTCTAAAGACTAAAATAGCAGCAGCCACCCATCACCGTCCCATCCTCCGTGGGCAGTGCAATGATTAATGTTATGCATCGACTTGGCTGGGCCACAGTGTTTGGTGGTTGGCCCAACATTATTCTGGATGTTTCTGAGATGGTGTTTTTTAGATGACATTTCATTTAAATCTGCGGACTTGGGGTGTCTGGATGGCTCAGTCAATTAAATGTCCGCCTTCTGCTCAGGTCATGATCTCAGGGTCCTGGGATCAAGCCCCGAGTCAGGATCCCTGCTCAGCAGGGAGTCTGCTTCTCTCTCCCCTTCTACTTCTCCGTTCTACTTCTCCCTCTGCCTGTGCGTTCTCTCTTGTTCACTCTCTCTCGCAAATAAATCAATAAAATCTTTAAAAGTAAATAAATAAATAAATATGTGGACTTTGAGAAAAGCAGCTTGTCCTGCATAATGTGAGTGAGACTCATCCAGATAGTACAAGGTCTAAACAGAACAAAGACACACAGACACACACACACATACACACACACACAGACACACACACACACAAACACACACACCGTATAGGTTCTGCATCTCTGATCACCCATGACTAATACAGGCAGCGACACATAGCTAACATTAGATTCTCTTTTTACTCTGGATAAGTTAGGGCCATTACTTCTAACATCTTGGGTTCCTAGGAAAGCACACAAAACAGAATATGGTATAAAAACTCCCTTCCCTTGTATATTAAATCCCATTAGATTCCCTTTTAGAGGGTGACTTTCCTGACCTTGTCTTCAGATTCCAGCTTAGCTCAGTGTTTCAAATAGTGGGAATATATAAATTCACCAGGATATTACTTGTCATACTTTAACACTAGCAATAATAAGTACTGATTCTGGACCTGTATTCTTCGGCGCGATCACAAATCTCCATAACCTCTATCCACACGCAAATGTCATTGACACCTGCAGGTGCCAGAGAGATGTTAATTTGAAAACTTTTATTGGCCATAATTTGTTTGAAGATGGTGAACTGAATAACAAATCAAGCTCAAGGTGTGCTTCAGTACTCTCCATTAGTATAGGAAATTGTTGGAAAGGTACAGGGACCGCGAGTCAAAACTGAAGTCTCAGATCATTCAGTCAATGACATATGTTCTATTCTGAAACACTTTCCTCATTTCAGGCAACCAATAACTGTTTCGGTGGGAAGAGTGAAGAGCAGATGGACGGTATTTATTAAAATTCTATTATGAACCTTTGCGCCAAATGGCAAGGATATTATTTAAACTATAAGAATGTCCATGTTTTGATAAAATAAAAATCATCACGATAAAAAGTTATGGTTAAAAGTTACACAAATCTTGCTAAATTATATATTTAAAAAATATGAATTATATTTTCAAATTATATAAAAATATATCCCATATGTTTTTTTAATTGATTTAAAGATTTTATTTATTTGATAGAGAGAGAGAGAGCACAAGCAGGGGAAGTGGCAGGCAGAGGGAGAGGGAGAAACAGGCTCCCTGCTGAGCCCGACGTGGGGCTGAATTCCAGGACCCTGGGATCATGACCGGAGCCAAAGGCAAATACTTAATTGACTGAGCCACCCAGGCACCTCTATCCCATATGTTTTGAAATAAAAGGCATACTTATTAATAACCCGTGGATTAAAGGGAAAACTATAACAGAAGTTATGACTGTTAAAATTATACAACAATGAAAATACTATATATGACAATGTAAGTGATATAAATAGGACAATGTAAGTGATATGCCCTGTTTACATTATAAACAAAAAGGATGGGAAATCCATGAGCACCGTGTTCAATCTGAGAAGCTAGAAAAAAAGTCATAGGATGAACACAAAAAAAGAAGGAAGAAAATGTGAAGTTAAACCAGAAATTACTGAAAATAGAAAACAAAGAATGACTAACAAAACCAAAACAAATTCTTTGAAATGTTAATAAAAAGACAAACCTCTGGCAATCCCAATCAAAGGGGAAAACAGCAAGAAAACACACAAATAAATAATAGCATTAATGAAAAAGGGGTTATGGGTATAAACCCAACAAAGATTTCAAAACGTATTGGAGAATAACATAAATTAATATCGTGCCAATGATTCTGAAAGCATAGTTGAAATGGAAACCTTTTGAGAAAAATTAACAAATCTGTCTAGAGAAGGAATAGGAAACCTAGATGAACCAATAGTTAATGAAGAAACTGACTCAATGGTGAAAAATTGCCCCCCCACCAAAAGTTATCAGGCCCAGGTTTTTTTTTTTTTTTAATCTTTTTAGTTTGAAATAATGTTAGACTTAAAGAAAAGTTGCAAAAATAGTGCAGAGTTCCTGCTTAATTCTCCTACTGTTCGCAATTTACATCGTTACAGTACAATAATCAAAACCCAGAAATTAACTTGGTGTTATAACTAAAAACTTCAGACTTGCAGAATTTTACTAGTTCTCCCACAAATGTCTTTGGGCTTCAGTCCAGAACCTCCCCCTTCCCCAAGGCATTTATTTATCATAACTCCTTATTCTCCTTCAATTTGTGAAATTTCCTCCATCTTATTTTTCATGAACTCAACACTTTTGAAAAGTACTGGTAACTTATTTTATGAAATGTCCCTCAATTTGGTTCTGACTGATGTTTTCTTGGTTAGATTGAGCTTATGAACTTTTGGCAAGAATCTTTCTCCACGCACCATCACACTGAGGGGTATGCGATAGGGACGTACCGTATTACTGGTGACTTATTACGTACTGCTGCTGGGACAGCTCTGGTCCTTACATCCTGCTTTGTTGCTACAGGATATGGCACTTGTCACTTTCCTTTGCTCTGGGAAAAAGGGAACCTTGTGGTTGCAGGCGTGCCCATTCCTGGGTTCTGCCAGGACCACACTTCCTTCTCGTCCTAACCTTCTTCCCATGTGTGAAGTCCATGCCTAAGCCCCAGTTTCCTCTCCAGCATCAGACCCATGACTGTCTTGCATTCCTGAACCCTTGAGAGTCCCTGTTGCCCTTAAAGGCAGCTCTAGTTTCTACTGGCCCTGACCCTGTGCAGAAGCTGACGCGGAGTTGGCCTTTTGAAAGGCGTCCTCTTGCCCCTTGTCTTTTTTTCCTGGAAAAGCCACGGTAAAAAATGCCTTATCTTTTTTCCCAATTTTTTTTTCTGCGTAGCCTGCCCATTTTGTGCCATCAGCTGGATGAGGGGCAGGGGGTGGATCTTGCTTACAAGGGCCTCTGTTCTTACCCAATCAGCTTGGCTCTTCCCTCTGGCTCGGGAAGTCCCTAACTCTGCCTGTTCTCCTCCTTGCTCTCCTCTATTACATCTCTTAGACGCCTCTCTCTTCCACCTGGGAGAAATACTTAGCCTGGCTCTTTACTGGAGCCAACAGCTCAGAGACCAGTGTTCTCACTGTCCCAGGCAGCTCCCTCTGGCCTCCATAAGGACACCCGGCCCCTGGAAAACTGCCACGTCCCCACTGGGCACACTCTGGCCAGTGAGACCTGAGAAGTCAAAGTGTCTCACCAAAGGGCAGACCTAGGATTGGTTCTGTGGCTTCATTTTGACTTTGAGCTTCAAATCACCAGCAAGCCACTCTTAAGACATGGTAACAAACATTCCTTGTGGTGGAGGACATTTCTGGGTCACGGGAACCTTGAGACTGAGTAGTTTGGGGAGTTTCCCAGGTCACCGTATCTAGGGGCATTTCTTGATTGCAGCTGAGGAGCTCAGCCTTGTTTATTTCTTGGGATATTTCTTGGGATTCTCTGACCCTTGAAGGAATTCCTTAATCAATCTTCCACATCACTTTCCAAATGTGGAAATCAGCATAGAGGAGCAGCCCACCTTCTTGTGCAGGCTCAAGGGATCAATGCCTAAGATTGAAGAGGCCAACTAACAGGGTTTCCATGGAGATGAGCTCTGTGGGACAATATTCCATGGGATTGGGTTAAAGTGATGTATATCGGGGGTCAGATGACAGGGAAGGGCCCAGTGACAGAAAGTGAGGTCTAGTTGGTGAAAGTTTCAGATCTGAGTGTGGTCTAGTGGGAGAGAAGAAAAGGCAACTGTCAGCGGTAAAAGGCTGTCTATTAGGGGTGTTGAGTTTAATTTTTTTTCTAGGTATATCTCCTCAGGCAAGGGAAACAAAAGAAAAAATAAACTATTGGGACTTCACCAAAATAAAAAGCCCTTGCCCAGTGAAGGGAACCGTCAACAAAATAAAAAGGCAACCCACCAAACGGGAGAAGATTTTCACAAATGATGTATTCAATAAGGGGTTAATACCCAAAATACTTACAGAACTTCTACAACTCAACACCTGAAACACAAATAATCCAATTAAAAACTTAAATAGACATTTTTTCCAAAAAAAACATACAGTTGGCCAACAGACACATGAAAAAGACGTTCAACATCACTAATTATCAGGAAAATGCAAATTAGAACCACAGTGAGATATCACCTCCCACCAGTCAGGATGGCTAGTATCAAAAAGACAAGAAGGGGCGCCTGGGTGGCTCAGTGGGTTAAAGCCTCTGCCTTCGGCTCAGGTCATGATCTCAGGGTCCTGGGATCGAGCCCTGAATGGGGCTCTCTGCTCAGCGGGGAGCCTGCTTCCCCCTCTCTCTCTGCCTGCCTCTCTGCCTACTTGTGATCTCACTCTCTCTGTCAAATAAATAAATAAAATTTTAAAAAAAGACAAGAAATAATAAGAGCTGGCAAGGATGTGGAGGAAAAGGAACCCTCATGCACTGTTGGTGGGAATGTAAATTGGGATAGTTACTATGGAAAACAGTATAAAGTTTCCTCAAAAAATTAAAAATATGATCCATATGATCCAGGAATTTGACTACTGGGTATTTTCCCAAAGAAAATGAAAACATTAATTTGAAAAGATACACACATTCCTATGTTTACTGCAGCATTATTTGCAATAGCCGAGACATGGAAGCAGCTCAAGTGTCCATTGACAGATGAATGGATAAAGATGTGATACACACACACACACGCACACGCACACAAACACACACACTATAATATTTCTTAGCTATAAAAAAGAATGAAAAAAAAAAAAGAATGCGATCTTGCTATTTGCAACAAGGATAGAGCTAGATCATTTCCCTTATGTGCAAAATCTAAAAAACAATTAACAAATGAATAAATAAACAAAAAGCAGAAACAGACCCATAAAAACAGAGAACGAATGATGGTTGCAGGGAGGGGGGAGTGGGGTTGGGTAAAACGGGTGCAGGGAAGAGGGAGATAGGGGCTTCCAGTTCTGGAATGAACAAGTCCCAGGATCAAAAAGCATAGAGTCAGTGGTATTATAATAGCATCATATGGTGACAGAAGTTAGCTACACTGCAGTGAGCAGAGCCTAATATACTGAGCTGTCCCATCACTGTCGGACATGAGAAACTAATGTAATGTTGAGTGTCAACTACACTTCAATGAAAAAAAAAAGTATGTGGCTTAATGGAATTAAGTGATTTGGTGGTAGAGAGATGCCCAGCGGTGAGGGTGAACAAAAAGAAAGAAAGAGGGTGATGGGGGCACTGGTGACAGAGAGGAGAACGTTGGCAGGAGTGGGTCTGGCGGGAGAGGGGATCCTGGCGGCCAAGATGAGAAAGCTGGGGACAGGGGTGAAAAGAGGATAAATGAAAAATACAATGAGCCCAATGGTGAGGAGGGCTTTGAGGCAGAGGAAATAGAGATGGGCGCCGAGCTGATGACACACCAGTGTTTGGAGGGGTTCCCGCAGATGGCTGCTCTCAGCTCTCCTGGAGGGTCCAGTGAGAGGCTGGGTGCCAGAATTAGAGAGGGGACAGTCACAGCAACCGTGGAAGCCGAGGAGGACCAGAGGGAGCACCACCTTCCAAGCACTCAGCCACTAACACGTGGCTGCCCTCATCAGAAAATTTGCCCAGCTGGCTGCAAGAGCCGGAGGAGAGAGCTGCACCAGAAGCAGGAGGAGCAAGGAGGGCCAGGCAGGCCTGCTGGGGAAGGAGTGCCAGGAGCCATCAGCTCCTCACTTCCAAGCATCCCCTCTGAGAAATTCGCTCGTGTACCGAAGAGTGCATGCTCAAGAATAGTAACGTCAGCATTGCTTGTCACAGCACAAACTTTAGTCATGCAATAAAACAGGTGGCAATGGAATTTAAATGAATCAGAACCACAGATATTAACAAGAAAAAAAAAAAAACTCCAAAAAAAGTTAAATGAAAGTTACAAAAGGCTGCTAAGAGTACGATATCATTTATATGAAGTTTCAAATCTGCAAAATAATATTACTGTTTTGGATGCATATAGGAAGAGTAAAAACATAAAGACTTACATGGGAATGGCAAAAAAAAAAAAATTCAAGATAATGGTGATTTTAGGGGTGGAAGGACAGATAGGAATTGGATCAGGAAGGTGCCTTCAACTGTATTTGTAAGATCTAAAGCTGAGGAATAGACACAATGATTCTTTTTATATTCCTTTAGTGCCTTTTTATGTATCTGAAATAAATTATTTTTTAAAGAAGAAATTCAGAGGCCCATGGTTTATTATTCTATCTACTTTTCGAGAATTTGAAGGTTTTTTCCTAAATTAATAAAATACATTTTAATAATACTCTATGCACTTCTCCTCTTCTGTCACTTGTATTTCACCACTCGAATGAATTAAGGGGGAGATGGAATGAGGTAGTGATATTATTTGGAATGTGGTGAGCCAAGGCCTCCTCTACTGAGATCCAGAACTTGAAATAAATTAGGTCTGGTTCAGTCTGGAGTATTAATAGGATTTAGTTATTAATAAGCTAAGTGTCATTAGGGTGCATGACCCTTAAAATAACTAATCACATTCCAAAGGGCATTGAAAACCATGTAAATGTAAGAAAGTTACATAGTCTAATCATCACCTTGTTACCTGAAAGTCTGTGAAGGAAGTGGCGTACTTACTTACATTCTAGAAACCAGCCGACTTTTGCAACCGACTTTGTAACAATGTCACTTTACATCCGTGGAGAGGAAACAAAGATTTTACACACACACACACACATACACACACACCCATATTATATAAGGATACATACATATTTAACAACACATATCAGATACATTGGTGGATGACTATCAGGGTGAATGGATAAAATAAAATAAAATTATATAAAACTAGAAAGGGCCTTATATGGACTGATAATGATAATTTGCTATGAATCAAGGAGTAAGATTAACCCCACTCTCAGCACGTAAGATTAAAAACAAAAAAACCAAACCAACCAACCAAACAAACAAAAAACCCACCTGGTCCCTTGACCTTAAGGTGCTTACGAATTAGAAGGGGAAAAAATTATAATATAAATGTGGTGGCTTATAAAATGCTAAGAACATCTGGATTCTTAGCAAGAGAGACATATGATAATCTCCCTAGTGAACTAATAATTTGGTTACCAAACAATTTTTTTTCCCCAAAAGGGGCAAAAGACTATCATCCCATGTTCAGAGGAAGGCGTTTCACAGAGTACTCCCTTTTTCATGCACTCAACTCTTTTGAATTGCTGCACTTGGCTTCAACCGAAGGACCCATGAGTGCAGGTTGCAGGGAGAAGCCCATAGAGAAAAAAGAGAGCTCTGGTGAGGGATGGCATGTCCCTGGCGTGGGTAAACACAAGCCCTCTCCTGTGTGGGAGAGCAAAGAACGTAAAGACAAATATCCAAGTGATGCCACGTGTAACATGGAAAGATACAGACTTCCTGAACATCTGATCCTACTTATGCTCCTAACAGCAGAACCAAATATATACCAAAATGACTCCCAGCTAACAAGATGTGACACCAGCCCTGTGATGGGAGAATTTGGGGGCTTCTGCATTAAAATGCAGTTTGTTTTAGGCAAGACGGCCAGGGTAGGCTTAAAATAATAAAGGTTTTTATTTTTCACTCGTGTCACAGTCTGGTGTTAGGCTGCTCCCTTGGCAGCTCCCCTCCAAAGAGGGGCCCATACCTTCAGGACCTTCATCTCGAACACATGGCAAGTTGGGAAGAGAGAACTGGAGGATCACACAGGACACTTTAAGAGCCAAACTGAAGGCGGCTTACTTCACTCCCCTACATTTCATGGATAAAAGCCAAAGACACCCACACCTGCAAGGGAGGCTGGAAACTCAGTCATCCCAAGAGCCCAAGAAGAGCAAACAGGGCAAGGAATGCATTATGCCGTCTCTACCAGATCACTGGTATCGGGAAAATTACTGACAAAATAAAAAATCGCTAACTTGTGATGCGTGTGACCATAGACAGTATGTGGCCACTTACTTAGAGAAACAACTAATCCTGACTTTCCACACACATCTGCTGATCTCAACAGCAAAGACCAGCCCTATTTCTCCCTAGTTGTGTAAAGCTCAATAAAATTGTAGAATTCATGCTGACAATTCAGATCTGCTAGTGATAAATAAATCTTCCATCCCATTAAGGTCTATTTCTTTATGTCTCTCAAAGTACCGTTTTTAAACCCAAGGTAAATTCATGTGGTTGAAAAGAAACTCAAATTCAACCATTTACTTGGATGTGAGTTCCAAAAAAAGAGAGAAAGGGAACAAATCAATGGTGCAAAAGAGCAAAACTTAAAAAAAAAAAAATCTGCCTCTGCCTGGCTTCCCTTTGGACTCCACAAAACTCAGAGAAAAAAAAATAATAAATAAAAACCAGTATTAGAAATTCAAAATGCCCAGAAACCCAAAAGAAGGCGTCTTTCAACATTTTCTACAGAAGCCCGGGGAGTTGGGGAGGTGCCCTCCTTGCCCTCCTCACTAACAGCAACTGATCAACCTGCCGGGAGAGGGCCCCGCAACTGAGAGTGGTTGTTCTCAACTATTTCTTGGCAGTGTGGGTCTCTCACCGCTCCCCCATTGTCTTATGACCACCTCTGTCATCCTACTGTGACTGCTGTCACTAACCTGCGCTTCCTGAGTGCACCACGCTCTGGGCTAACACAAGCTTTCTGTGTTACTGCTTCAGACAACCTAGCGCCATGGTGAGCGCTGTGGATTGCGTAAGACCGATGAATCACAGACCTCCCTGAAGCAAATAATACATTATAGGTTAATAATAAAAAAAAAACCCCAGGATGGAGAAATCATCATGATGTCTTTTGTGCAGAAGAAACCAAGGTACAGAGAGGTCGGGTGACTTGTCCAACGTCGCACAACTAGATCACAGCAGCCTTGAGCAAGGACGGTGAGCCAGGCCCCAGCCAAAGCATGGAGCAGCTGTGCCTCGCTGGCCTTCTAATAACACATAACAGGAATGCTTTTTTTTTTTTTAAGATTTTATGTATTTGACAGAGAGATCACAAGCAGGCAGAGAGGCAGGCAGAGAGAGAGGGAGAAGCAGGCTCCTGCTGAGCAGAGAGCCCGATGCGGGGCTCGATCCTAGGACCCTGAGATCATGACCTGAGCTAAAGGCAGAGGCTTTAACCCACTGAGCCACACAGGCACCCCACATAAAGGGAATTCTTAAGATGAATACTGGTTAACACCAAACAAAGGGGAAAAATGAAAATCACCTGTCATTCTAGAGGTTCCATCAAGAGGTAACGTTAATTTATTGCTGTATTTCCTTTAACCGTTTTTTTCCCACACTCGTGGGTCAAAATAGAGGTGACATTATTTTTTTAACTGCCTTGTTGAAATCTAATTCACATACTACGTAAGTGGCTCATTTAAAGTATATGGATTCAATTCCATTCTTAGTCCTGCAAAGAGGTGTGCCACCGTCATTACCATCTAATTTTAGATTATTTTCATCACTCCAAAAAGAAGCTCCATATCCGCTTACCTCCCAGTTCTGGGCAATCGCTAATGTACTTTCTGCCCCTGTGGATTTGCTTATCCCGGACACTTCAGATAAATAGAATCATACAATATGTGGTCTTTTGTGATGGCTGGCTACTAGCACTTAGCATGAAGCTTTCGGAGCTGATCCGTGTTGTAGCCCTTATCAGAACTTCATTCCACTGAATAGTATTCCATTGTATGTGTATACCACATTTTCTTTATCGACTCATCTGTTGATGGACATTTGGGCTCTTTGCACTTTTTTAGCTATTACATATGGCTGTTTTAAAGATTCACGTAGAAGTTTCTGTGTGGACATACATTTTCATTTCTCCTAGGAGTGGAATTGTTGGTTCCCATGATAACCGTATGTTTAATTTCTTGAGGACCTTCCAAACTGTTTTCCAAAGCAGGTGCACCATATCAGTCACCTTCCCACCACAGTGAACGAGGAGTTCCCTTGCTCTGCAGCCTCACCAACACTAGTTGTCTTGCCTTTTTGACTAGAGCCCTCCTAGTGGGTGTGAAGTTGTATCCTACTGAGCTTTCAATTTGCATTTCCCTAATGACTAGTAATGCTGAGCATCTTTCATGTGCTTCTTGGTCATTTGTATATCTTTGGAGAAATGTCTTTTTTAAAAAGATTTTATTTATTTATTTATTTATTTATTTATTTATTTATTTATTTGGCAGAAAGAGACACAACAAGAGAGGGAACACAAGCAGGGGGAGAGGGAGAAGGAGAAGCAGGCTTCCTGCCGGGGAGCCCGATGCGGGGCTCCATCCCAGGACCCTGGAATCCTGACCTGAGCCAAAGGCAGATGCTTAACAACTGAGCCACCCAGGTGCCCCTGGAGAAATATCTATTTAAATCTTTTGTCTCTTTGAAAAATTGGCTGATTTGTCTTTTTATTGTTGAGTTATGAATTCCTTGCATAGTTTGATTACAAATCTTTTATAAGATATCTGATTTGCAAACATTTTCTCCCACTCTACAGGTTGTCTTTCACTTTTTTTTTAAAAAGATTTAATTAATTTATGATAGAGACAGAGAACAAGCATGAGCAGGGGAAGGAACAGAGGGAGAAGGACAACAGGACAGGGAGCTCAATGCGGGGCCTGATGCAGGGCAAAACTCATGATCCTGAGATCATGACCTGAGCCGAAACCAAAAGTCTGTCACTCAACCGACTGAGGCACCTAGGCGCCCCATCTTTTCATTTTCTCAATAGTGTCCTTTGAAGAACAAGTTTTCAATTTTGATGAAATTCAATTTATCAATTTTTCCTTTGTTGCTTGTGATTTTCATGTCATATATAGGAAGGTCAAGGCTTTTTAAGATTTATTTATTTATTTATTCTAGAGAGAGAGAGAAAGAGAGGGGAGGGGCAGAGGGAAAGGGAGAGAGAATCCCAAGCAGACTCCAAGTCAAGCATGGAGCCCCACTCAGGACTTGATCCCAGGATCCCAGAATCACAACCTGAGCCACAATCAAGAGCCTGACGCTCAACTGACTGAGCTACCCAGGTGCCTTGGTCAATGCTTATTTTTAATAAAAAATATTTTTCAAAAATAGGAATTATATTAGATAAAACATTTTTTCTCCATACATTTTTTTCCACGTATTTCATCATGAAGCTTTTGCCTGTAATTTACCTAAAATTTTCTGCTAAAATTTTAAGTTTATACTATCTAGTTTTATCAAGCCTCCAGAAAATAGTAGAATTGAAGATGCTGGAAAAACATTGCAAAAAAAAGAAAGAAAGAAAATCATACACTAGCAAAGCCTTAGTCCAAAAATTTAGTAACACACTCATTTTTTAAATAATATAATCACATCAGAAAAATGCAGAAAGTAGACAAAAGGGATAAAAGTGCCTACACTCTGATCACTCTAGTAGCCCCATCATTATCATCTTCATGTACTTACTTGTGCTGCGTTTTTTTTTAGCATATCTTTGAAGAACTGCAATCATACAGCACATATAAATTTGTGTTCTGCTGTTAAATTTAGCATGCCATAAGATTCTTTCCATATTTCTCCCTAGTTTTCATAACTAGCATTTTTACCAGCTGCAGAATATGCCAAATGAATGTACTATAGTTTACATAACTGTTCTTTTATTAAATACTTGGCATCTTTCCAGGAAAATCTCCCTTCTTTTGTTTTTTTTTTTTTTCTATTATGAGTAATGCATAGATGAATATTTTCTTTGCTTATAGTTGCTTCCATGTTTGGGATTATTTCCTTTGGATACATTCCTAGAATTAGAACTGCTAGATTGAGAATTATAATTTTGTGTCTCTCTCAATATATGTCCCCAGATTACTTTCCGAAAGGTTCGATTCACTTCAAAATCCTGCTGGTGATGATTGATGATGATGTTTTGGGAACCATCATTTAAAAAAATGCTTCATTAATTTAAATGAAAAAAAAAGCTCCTTTTAAAATTTACATTTCATTTTACTAGTACTTAAATTCAACATCCTTCATAGGTGTGACATTCTAGTTTTACTTCCTTTAATTATTATTGTGAGAAACATGATCAGATCTGTCACATATTAAATATGTAGCTATCTATAGCTATAGTTATACGAATTTGAATATAAAGTTCTGGAGATCTTTTTCTTTCAGATTTTATTTCAATAGTAAATTTATGTTTATAACTTTGTCATAGAGATACAACTCCAGTAAATGTCCTCTGTACTTGCTGAATCAGGGTTTGTACATAAGTGAGGTTTTGGGATTTTTTTCCCTAGGCAGGAGGGCAAGTGAGGTGAACAGATAGATTAGTAAAAAAACATATTCATTTAGATAGGTATTTTTATGACTTGATATTGCTCATGTTAAAACTTTATAGCCAAGTTCCCATCATTTTGTAGATATCTTTTAGTATGTAATTATTTTAAATATAGCCTATTATTTTAATTATCTCTAATTAAAAGTACTTTCACATATCAATGTGTATTCTAGTAAAAAGGAACTCTTAATTCTTTCCATTTTATAATGCAGTCCTCTATTTCTCTCTTTAAAGTAATTTTACATGTAGGCAGTAAGTCCCAGGGAGTTCCTTTAGATAAGCTATGAATTTTAAAACTAACCCACATTTTTATTTTATTGTGCTACAAAAATAATGTTAAAGGACTTTTCACTAAGTGTTTTCGTGCCTTCACTAAGTACTTTTCTTTTATCTGATTATTCACATGCTGCTTTCAATGAATACTAACTACTTCTATTTGGGATTTTATTTCACAGTGAGAAGGTAGATTCACCACGTCCTAATTATCATGATTATTCCATCACCCAGGTATTCTTAAGAGATCACAAGAATGTGTCCTGTTATTTGCAGTTATGGTCAATCATCACCATTGGAATTAATGAACAATTAGGTCAAGTCATGAATATCCTGACTCAGATGCCTCTTTTGAAAAACTGGAGTTAAGGCTTTGGGGGCAATTTCAAAATATATTTTTTGTTCACTGCTTTTTAAAAGAGCCCATCAGAAGTTTACAAAATAATACCCATTTACTTACCACTTAACTTTGGATTTTTTCAAAATTTAGGAAGCTCTAAGGGTGGGCATTTATTTGAGTAAGATGAAGGAAAGTCCAGCTTACTTAATTTGAAGGCCTTTGCTCCATTTCTCCTTCTCCATTGTTATGTTCTTCCCTCCCTGTAGGTGGTTTCTTCTTTCTTTCCTTATTACTATTTTATTTTAATCTCATCAAGGTCCACATTCCCACATTATTCCCTCCTTCTGGGTGCCCTTCGTTTTGTCTTCTTTTTATATTTAGGTTTTCTCACTTCATATTTCATCATGAGCTCCTTACCTCTAATTTATCTAAAATTTGTAATACCTCATTGAAAAGAAATCAGGATATCTAGGAAAGTAGGATAAAGGAAATGAAAATCACCTATAATTTTATCATCCAGAGATAATCACTTTTAATATTTTGACCTATTTATTTCTGGTCTTCTTTCCCATGTGTATTTCTATGCATATTATTATAAAAGCTAGATCGTAATCTACATACAGTTTGTAGAATATTGATTTCTGTGTGAAAATTTCCAAAATACTCTACAGTCATTCATCAAGCACTTACCATCTGCGTGTTGGGGCAACATGGAAAAGTAGACAGAAAATGTCTTTGCCTTCCCAGACCCTACATTCTAGTGAGGAAGAAAGACAATAAGCAAATAAATAATAATAGACATGACATTCTAAGAGACATGTGCTGGGGAAATAAAAGAAAGCAAGGTAAGGGATGGAGATGAAGGGGACAAGAGCTGGCCCCTTTGCATGGGGAGGTGAGAGAGGAGGGTTCCCTGAGGAGATGATAGTTAAGCAGATCCCTTAAATTAACTAACTAATGAAATAGTAGCTAGCTAGATAAATAAATAAGTAAATAAGTAAGTAAATAAATAAAGCAGTATTATTTTTCTGGATTTGGTGTTATTTCTGGTATATTTCAGCTTAAGTGTTTCACTTGTGATTTCTTTTCATCCTGAATAAATATTTGCCTTTGTCCCTAATTTTGTATTCTTTTCCTTAAAGAGGGTCCCTAAACTGTATAGGCTTCAGTCCTCACCCATGGCGGACCCAGGGCTGGCAGCGCTCTCTGTAGGGGAGGCTGGGAGATGTGCCTCTTAACAATGGTTTTGGGCACCTCATCCTTATCTGTCAGCGGTGCGTGGTCACTGGCTCAGTAGATCAGAAGCCCAAATGGCAGGGGAAAAGTCCAGAAGCGGATCCACATCACAGAACCCTAGGCAGGTTCAGGATTCACACCCAAGCACACCCAGAAGTGAGGCTGCGAACAAGAGGACGGGTGGGATACACACAGAGCAAAAGACGTACTCCCAGATTCCATGGCTCCCTCATGTGGCCCAACAGCCCCCCCCCGCCTCGGCTGATGCAGTTTGGTTTACTCCAGTCCCTTCTGAGTCCCTGTTATCAGCAATTTACCTTCCTCAGACACCTCTTCTATTTCCCGACATGTCAAAGACGTCTGAAACCCCATGTCTGCTTGCATTCAGATAAGCCCCTCTATGCTTTCATGTGTTAGTTTATTTCCTGATAGAAGAGTTTTGAAACCCAGACCAATTTCTTTCCATGCTGCGGAAAGTGGAAGGTTTGCAAGCAGTCAGATGATGACAGGAATTAAAGTCTTAGTCTGCCGAGGCTTTAACATCCTGTTAGAGGAGACATTTGCTTGGCAGACTCCCAGCCTCGTTGCCAGACTGATCACCCAGTGACGTGCCCCCATTTGAAATGTCATGTTCCGCCCGTCCTGCTCACTCCCTAGTCTGCACAAATACAGTGGTGGTGTTACCGTCACTTACTCAGCTGCTTTTGAGTCGTGGAGCCAAGATATTTTAGCTGCATGGACCCTGCATTGCATTGATAACGTGGACGGATTTACATACATAGCTCCCTACTGAATGTTTTTTAGAAACAACTTTCAGGAGACTTACAGGTAGCAATAGATCACAAGCAACTTAATTACTTAATCATAATGAAAACTTTCCAACTTTGGAGAATAACGTTGGAAAAATGTCCTTCCCTTGATTTTTCCAAATTCCCCTAGCCTTGCTTCCATGCGTGTAAGTAAGCTCAGTGGTGCACGCCGGTGAGGCCTGCAGGACTCAGCCCACCGGTTCTGAACTTCAGCTGCACGTTAGAACAACCTGGACAAATTTTAACACGTATCAATGCCAGGGACCCATTCCCAGGGATTCTGATTGGGTGGTTTTGGGGTGGGACCCTGGCCCTGATAGTTTTTCAAGGTCCCCAAGTGATTAATCATGAAGCCAGGATTGGGAACCATTGTACCTTGGGGAAAAAAATGGGCAAGAAAGTTAATCTATCCTTTTCCCAAGGAGCGAAGTAGTAGAAAATTCAGGTGATTGCAGGAAATTCTCCCCCTGAAGTTACCGATTTCCAATGACAAAATGCTGGTGGCATCTCTTCCTTCCTTTTCCTCATTGTGAAGGACTTGGAGCCTGAGCGGGGAAGGTGTCTGGGGCCCGTGGGGCATAATCCTCAGCTCAGGCTGTGCGGCGCTGTCATAGAAAGAATGCCTTTCCTCTAAGCTGAAATACTTGGAGTAGGAGATGTGGCTGGAGAGGATGAAGACATTCCTGAAAATGTGTCTTCTGACTTTACAATTGGAAGTGATCTCAGTGAAAAGAAAAGGAGGACACAGAGGTAAGAACCCAACGGGGGTCGCTGGGAGGCTAGTCCAAATCACAAAGCAACAGGGAACATGGAGGACATGTAAGGAGATCTGGAGGGGGTTCCTGGGACTGAGGCTTGCAACAAAGAGCTACGGACGAGACAAAGGGGCTGCTGTAAGGAAGTCAAGAGTGAGAGGTCGGGGGAAGGAGACCTGGGCTCCTTGCTTGGAGCCAGCTGCCTCATGTTGATGGATGAGGAAAAAAGAGTGAAACGTCCCAGTGGTTATTTCTGCTTACTCCATCAAAGAGAGCCATCACTGTGCTGAAAAGGGTAGGATGATCTCGGAGGATAAGGAACTGAGATCCAAGACGGAAAGTTTAACTGAAAAAAAAAGTAGGCAAGGGGCGCCTGGGTGGCTCAGTGGGTTAAAGCCTCTGCCTTCGGCTCAGGTCAGGATCTCAGGGTCCTGGGATCGAGCCCAGCATCGGGCTCTCTGCTCAGTGGGAAGCCTGCTTCCCCCCCCCTCTCTGCCTGCCTCTCTGCCTGCCTGTGATCTCCCTCTCTGTCAAATAAATAAATAAAATCTTAAAAAAAAAAAAAAAAAGTAGGCAAAATCACCCGGGGAAATTCTAAAATTAAAAAAGTAATTAGAATGGGATTTTAAAAAACAAGTGAAATGAACATGGACGAAGTAGTAGAACAGGGCAGGATGTATGACACCCAAATAGATTTTGAAATTCACTATGTGGTGGAGTGCCATTTCAGTGGGGACAAGATACACTCTTCAAAATGGTGTTGGGGGCAAGTAGTTAGCCATTTTGAAAAAAAAAAAAAAAAAACGCTGGATTTTGATTCCTTAAACTGAAATAAATTTGAGATGTACTTTAAAACATCAGGAAAAACACAAATGAATGTATACAGTTGACCTCTGAACAACACAGGTTTGAACTACGCAAATCCACTTAAACACACTTTTTTTTTTTAAGATTTTATTTATGTATTTGACAGAGAGAGATCACAAGTAGGCAGAGAGGCAGGCAGAGAGAGAGGGGGAAACAGGCTCCCCATTGAGCAGAGAGCCCGATGTGGGGCTCGATCCCAGGACCCTGAGATCGTGACCCAAGCCGAAGGCAGAGGCTTTAACCCACTAAGCCACCCAGGCGCCCCGAAAACATAGACTTTTTTGATAGACAAAGTACAGTACTGTAAATGTGTTTTCTCTTCCTCATGATTTTTCAATGACAATTTTTCTTTAGCTCTATTATAAGAATACGGTATATGATGTATATAACCTATCAAATATTTGTTAGTTGACTATATGTTTTCAGTAAGGCTTCTGGTCAACAGTAGGCTATTAGCAGTTAAGTTTTGGGGGAGGCAAAAGTTACATGCGGCGTTCTGGTCGCATGGGGAGGCTGATGCCCCTAATCCTCATGTTATTCAAGGGTCAAATGTGTGTGATCTTGGTGGAAAAGAATTTTCTGAATCTGTGTATCTACATATATATACACATACATACACATATACATGTACACAAACACATACACACACATAAAAAGCATATTGTATGTTTGTTTATGAGCCCCCAAAAGAAAACAAAACAAATTCTTGGCTGAATACACATCAGACTTGACAGCAATTATTTCTGGGGCATGAAACTGAAGGACAATAAAGACAGTTTCGCAGGCAATTATCGTATGATCTCACTGATATGAGGAATTTGAGAAACAGGACAGAGGATTATAGGGGAAGGGAGGAAAAAATGAAACAAGACAAAACCAGAGAGGGAGACAAAGCATAAGAGACTCTTAATCTCAGGTAACAAACAGGGTTGCCGGAGGGGAGAGGGGTGGGAGGTATAGGGTGGCTGGGGGATGGACATTGGGGAGGGTATGTGCTATGGTGAGTGCTGTGAATCGTGTAAGACTGATGATTCACAGACATGTACCCCTGAAAAAATAATACATTATGTGTTAATTTTATAAAGTATTTACTAATAGTTAGTGCTATTAGATTTGAATAACCTATAAATCATAAAAAAAAGACATTTCTCTCTCTCCCACTTTCAATCTCTCACTTTATATATACAATTACATATATTGTATATATATACATATAATTTGGTTATTAACTTAGTGTACTATATTAATATATATACTTCTCTATATATACATATATATGCATACATACATATATAAAATATATGCACACTAAGTTAATAACTAAATACATATTTTATGCATAATATAAATATGTTATATATTTAATATATTTTTAAGTATTAGGTATTAGTTGATTTTGTTTTGCACAGAAGATATATAAAACAGACAAATTTGTAAAAGATCAACTTTGGTTGAGAGTTTGAAGAAAAGCACTTGCTTGCTCTAAGTATAATTTCAAATTTTTTGGCCCAGATGAATCGCCCCATAGGGTCCTGAAAGAACGTGAGACATGGCAACATCATGGTCCAGGAAAGGGAAGTCGTACTGAGCAGCATTATGCTGGTTAGTTCGGCAATGACTAGTGGGTATTGGAAAGGAGGCAATAATCACTGGAAAGAAGCATCAGCAACTGAAAGTTCTGTTGGTTATGGGGGAGAGAAAGCAGCCCTGAGTTGCATGCGAGCTCAGCTACTCACCAGCTCTGTGAACTTGGACAAGTTGCCTAACCTCATCTGGCCTCCTGGAGCCCCGGCCTCTTCATCACAACACCGTGGAGGGGTAGCAGCACTGGATGAAATGGGGCAGCTAAAGATGTTTCCAAATGGTCAGGGGCTGTGCATAGGTGAAGGCTTATTATTCTCTCACAGCGTTATTAGATGGAGCAGAGGAATGTGGTAGACATAGTATATCCAGACCTGAACAAAATATCTGACATCACTTTTCATTGTATTTTTCAGGCAAGGTTGGAAGGTAGGAGTCGGAGGCTGGGACAGCTGAGTGGGTTAGGAACTCGCTGAATGACTCCTGCCTACAGATGCGGAACCAATGGATTGACAGAAAGTTTCTATTGGCCTGTTAAAATGTTCCAGGCTATCCTCTATCTTTCACGTTTTAGTTCTTATCAAATTTGCAAGTGACATGAAGTTAAAGATAGAAAGCTTGTCAAAGACAAAAACCAGAATCTAAAACATCCTGGCAGCCTAAAACAAAGATGGATTTTCGAGATAAATGTAACTAGAATGATTTTGACTTATATCAAAAATATAATTTGCAAAGATCTTGAAAAATTCTAATTCCCAGAGCTAGACACGGTTAAAAAAAAAATCCAGGTAATTTCATATACTCTTGGTAGGAATATAAATAGGCACACCACAGAAGGAAAATTGACAATATATATCACAGGTTTTAAAAATAAGTATATTCTTTGACCCAGAAAGTCACTTCTGAAAATGTGTAAAATAACAAAACCAGAGATGTCCATTCCAGCATTATTTATGACAGAGAATAACTATAAGTAACATATACATCTAATGACATAGGTTTGTTTAAAAAAAAAAAAAAGGATGGTATTTACGTAGGACGAAGTATTACATAGTAGCAGAAGTTCTCAACTGGGTGGGTGATTTTGGCAAAGTCGGGAGTCTCTTGGTTGTCACGACCTGTTGGGAAGGGGAGTGTTACTGGCATTTAGGGGAAAGAGGCCAGAGATACCGCTAAGAATTCTCCCATGCCCAGGAAAGCTTCCTATAACAAAGAATTATGTTCCAAAATGTCAATAGTGCCAAGAAATATTGTTGAAACCTTCTACTATATAGTCTTTGAAAATTACGTTGAGGAAGAATACCTAATGATACAGAAAATTTTGTACACATTCTGTAAAAAGATTTTAAAGTTATAAAATACTAAGAGATTTTATTTGTGCATAATAAAAAAATTGGAAGACAGGGGTGCCTAGGTGGCTCAGTCAGTTGAGCATTCTGCTCTTGATTTCCACCTGGGTTGTGATCTTGGTGTGGTGGGATCCAGGCTCCCGTGGGGCTGCGCTAGGGGTGGAGTCTGCTTGTCCCTCTCCCTCTGCCCCTCCCCCTTACCTGAGCTCTCTACCTTTAAAATAAACAAATGAATAAAATCTTTTTTAAAAAATTGAAAGACAGGGGGTGGCTGGGTGACTCAGTGGGTTAAGCCTCTGCCTTCGGCTCAGGTCATGATCTCAGGGTCCTGGGATCGAGCCCCGCATTGGGCTCTCTGCTCAGCATGGAGCCTGCTACCTTCTCTCTCTCTGCCTGCCTCTCTGCCTACTTGTGATCTCTCTCTGTCAAATAAATAAAATCTTTAAAAAAAAATTGGAAGTACACCAACATATTGAGTAACTGATGAGTAGCAAGGCTATGAGTGATTGAAGTTTTCTTTTGCACGCTTTTCTGGATATTTGTTTCTTACAACACATGTGTTACCTTGAAGATCAATAAAGAAAAAAAATTCAAATAAACGAACTATCAAGGGTTGGTCTTTCTGTAAGCAGTATGAAAAAGTTTTGATGGCTTTTGTTGACAGCAAGCTGGCGATCTTGGACTAGATTAGCCAAGATACATCTTACAGGATCTGGAATGAGGGATTCATAGTCTTTTCCCACTATGCTGGCCAGTTCTCAGCTGGACTCTCGTGTTCAGTACTAGGCACTACGTTTTATCAGAAATGTAGGAGTTGTGGGGGCGCCTGGTTGGCTCAGTGGGTTAAAGCCTCCGCCTTCGCCTCAGGTCATGATCTCAGTGTCCTGGGATAGAGCCCTGCATCGGGCTCTCTGCTCAGCGGGGAGCCTGCTTCCCCCTCTCTCTCTGCCTGCCTCTCTGCCTACTTGTGATCTCTCTCTCTCTCTGTCAAATAAATAAATAAAATCTTAAAAAAAAAAAGTAGGAGTTGTGTATTTACACAGTGCCTATTTATGCAGAAAAAATTGCATGTGGGTGTGTTTTCCTACTAATTGACTTAGTAGAAGTCATGATCTCAACCTCATCCAATAAACTAAAAATTCTCTTTAGGTAACTATAGGATGACTCCCTAGGTAAATGCCCAGTCTTTCAGAGCCCCCTTCTTCTATAAGGTGTGGACAAACTTTCGCTTTGCCCTTGAGACAGCCAAGTAGGGACCTAGACCCACACCGGGTCCTGCAGATCTTTGCGCCCCTTGCTAGTCAACACTGCACCAGGAGTGGTAGCTGCTGAGGGCCAACTGGGCTTGCTCTGGGGTATTCTGGGGCTGTCTGCTACTCCACCCTGGGGTGCATGCACCGTCCTTCCTTCTCTAGTCCTGGCTGGGCACCACTTCATTTTTGCTGGTGCCGTGGCCCCCCAAATCTCACTGAGGCGATACCTCTAGCAAACTCAGCCAGACTCAGCCAACTTGTGCAGCCTTCTGTGGGGGCACAGGGGGACGCTGGGTCCAGGACGCATAGCTGCCTAGAGACAGTTAAGTCTCTAGTTAGCGCTCCCTGCTAAACTGGGTCACTGAGTTTATATATTGAGGGCAGGCTTTTTTTCCCCCATGTGTAATTTCTCTGTGTGTGGGGGGTGGGAGGGCAGGTAAGAGAAGCACTTTTGATTTTGATGTAATTTCAAACTTATAAAAAGTCACATATACTCTTTGCCTAAGATTCACCAGTTATTTGTATTTTGTGTCTTTGGCTTTATCTTTCTCTATGTGTTTGTATATACATATGCATGTATGTGTATACACACATACACACACACACACATACATTTCTGTACATATACACAAATATATGTGTACATATGTATTGTTTTCCTAAATCACTTGAAAGGATAAAATCCCAGAAAAAGTTTTGATATAGACAAGATTATTCTAAAATTTATATGCAAGGGGCCCCTGGCTGGATCAGTCGGTTAGGTGTCTGACTCTAGGTTTTGGTTCAGGTCGTGATCTCATGGGTTGTGGGATGGAGCCCCATCTTGGGCTCCACGCTCAGTGAGGAGTCGGCTTGAAGATTTGGTCCCTCTGCCCCTCCCCCATGCATGCTCACTTTCTCTAAATAGATACATGAATCTTAAAAAATAAAATAAATTTTATATGGAAAAGGAACTACAACAGCTAAAATTTTTGAAAAAGGGAGAAATCAGTCTACTTGATATGAACTTATTATATAACAAGTACATTATATTAGTATAATCTTATATAATTATATATCATATGCGATATATATATATCATATAAAATCAACAGTACAGAGAATCCAGAAATAGACCTCTGTAAGTACAGCCAACTGTTTTTTTTTTTTTTTAAAGATTTTATCCATTTATTTGACAGAGAGAGAGAGAGAGATCACAAGCAGGCAGAGAGGCAGGCAGAGAGAGAGGGGGAAGCAGGCTCCCTACTGAGCAGAGAGCCCGATGCGGGGCTCGATCCCAGGACCCCGAGATCATGACCAGAGCCGAAGGCAGAGGCTTTAACCCACTGAGCCACCCAGGCACCCCGGCCAACTGTTTTTTGACAAAGGTGCAAAAGCAATGCAATAGAAGATAGTCTACAAAAAATGGTGCTGGAATAACTAACAGGCCTAATCGAAGTCTCACACGTTGTACAGAAATTAGAATGGATCATATATATGGATCATATATTTAAATGTAAAACTTGAGATAAAAACATAGAAGGAAAACTTTAGGACCCAGGGCTTGGTGAGGAGTTCTTAGATATGACACCAAAAGCATGATCCACAAAATAAGTTAAATTAATTTTGTCAAAATTAAAAACTTTTGCTGTCTGAAAGACCCTGTTAAGATTAAGAAACACGCTATGGAGAAAATATTTACAAGCCACATACCTGGCAAAGGATTAGTATCTAGAATATAAAAAGAACTTCCAAATTCAACATTAAAAAAATAACAGTCCAATTAGAAAATGAGCAAAAGACAAGAGGTATCTCACTGAAGAGGATATATAGTTGGCAAATAAGCACATGAAAAAATAGTCAATGTTGCTAATCATTGGTGAAATGTACAGTAAGACCATGATGATATATTACTATATACCTATTAGAACAGCTAAAATTAAAAAAAGATAATAATGACAATACCAAATGTTGGGCAGGATATGGAGAAATTGGATCTTTCATACACTGTTGGTAAGAAAGTAAATGGTACAACCACTCTGGAAAAGTTTGGCAATTTCCTTAAAAGCTAAACATACCCTCGTCATATGACCCGGCAATCATATTCCTGGGTATTTACCCCAGAGAAATAAAAATTTACATTTAGACAAAAGGCAGCTTTATTCATAATGGTCCCAAACTGGGAACAGCCAAAATGTTTCCTATTGGGTAAGTAGTTAAACTGTGGTACATCCGTCCATGCCATGGAATACTGCTCAGCAATAAAAAGAAACAAGATACTGATACATACAATTTGGATGGATCCAAGGACATTATGTAGAGTGAAAAAAGTCCATCTTAATCGATTACTTACTGTCGGATTTCATTTATATAACATTCTCCAAAGGAGCAAAGTATAGAGATGGAAAATAAGCTAGTGGTTGCCTATGTTCGTCAGGAGGAGGGGAGAACAGGAGTGGACATAAAGGAACACAGCGGAAATCTCTGTAGTGGTGGGATAGTTTTGCATTTTGATTGCAGTGTTGGTTTTGCAAATTACACACATGATTAATGGCATAGACATGTGGAACTTCAAGGGACCCTGAACAGCTAAAATCATCTTGAAAAAGAAGAAAGGAGTTGGAAGAATCTCCCTTCCTAATTTCAAAACTTACTGCAAATCTCCAGTAATCCAAACTGTGGTACTGGCATAAAGACAGACATCTAAAAAACGCGACAGAATAGGAAGCCCAGAAATAAACCCTCACAGGTAAGGTCTAATGATTTTTGACTAGAGTGCCAGGACTCAATTAGGAAAGGATGGTCTTTCCTACAAATGGTGGTGGGGAAACTGGATAGCCATATGTAAAACAATGAAGCTGGGCCCTTATTTTACATTAACTCAAAATGGATCAAAGTCCTAAACACAAGACCTAAAACTATAAAACCCTTAGAGGGAAACATAGGAGAAAAGCTTTCGTATTCGATTTGGTAATGATTTCTTGAATACTACACCAAAAGCAGACAACAAAAGAAAAAACAGATTTAAACTGGACTTTATCAAAATTAAAAACTTGTGTGCATCAAGGGCATTATTAAGAAAGTGAAAAGATAACCCACAGAATGGCAGAAAATATTTGCATATCACAGGTCAGATAAGCGATTCATATCTAGGAAATATACAGAACTCCTGTAAGACAGCAATGACAAACACAAAAAACCCATTTGGCAAATGGGCAAAAGACATTTTTCTAAAGAAGATCTATAAATGGCCAAAAAGTATTGAAAAGATGCTCAACAAGGAAACGCAAATCAAAACCAAAATGAGACCACACACACACACACACACCCACACCCCACTTCTTAAACCCAGAGCATGACCCCCTGAAGTTTCTGGAAGCCAAGCACTTCTAGAAAGGGAGGCAGTAGTACGGGGAAGATGAGAAGGGTTGGGCGGCCAGCTCTGAAAGCTCCAGTCAGGCAGTGATGGGGATTCACTGGTGTGGGCGAGAGGCATGGGGGATGCAGAGGTAAGGCAGGAAGCTAAGGCAAACCAGTGGGGAGGGGAAATAGAAGCAGTAACCTGAAGGAGAGAGATTGAGGTGAAGGTTATGCCAAAGCCCAGAAAGACTGGGAATCAGTTCTCTCCTAACTCACAGACACTCCCTGTGAAATCTCCCTGAAAATGCAGGGTCCAGGGAAACAGAGGGCGGTGAGATGACAGCAGGTCCTCGAGGGGTCGGGAGGGGTCTGCCCTGAAGATCAATGAACTTCACACGAAACAAGTGTGGGAATGAGGAATGGGATTAACTAGATGCCACGGTACTGGCACCGTCTGCCCAGAGTCCTGGAATGGGGGAATGGGGGTGAAGGGTGGGAGAGAGTGCATAGACGAGGGTGGGGGTGGGGAGTGGAGGTAGGGCGCTCTGTCCAGAGGCCACTGCCCAGTGCTGGGGTGAACTTGCCACTTCATGCCCAAAGTCAGGGCAAGCACTAGACATTCTGACAAGGCCTTATAATGATCAAATCCTGCAAACAGAGAAGTGAAGAGGATGCCATTTCCTGGTGCTTTCAAGCCCTCACCAAGAAGCCAGGCCAGGCAAACCTGACCTTGGGGCTCAGAACAGACAAAAAGAAAGCCCCACACCTTGAAGGTAGGCACCAGTGGTCCTCAGTCGGGAAGTGGCTTTTCTCAGGTCTTGTTCTAAAGATGCAATTAAGAACAAAAATTTTTTTGAAGACACAAGGAGATACGTTCCTCCCACAAAGTCTCCAAATCACCGTTAGGGAAAAAGCACGTCTGCACATACGCTCTCGGAGGCCCTTGTAGGGGTGGGCGCACACCGCACAGTGGCAGGATTGCGTGCCCCCTTGCATGGCCGCCTATGGTACCGGCAGGAGCTCAGGACGTGCGTTTAAATGCAGGCTTCTTTCTTTCATGCCCATTCACCTGAGGCAAGACCAGGGCCACTGCTGAGAAAGTGCGTGCTTAGGAGAAAAAAAGCAAGGCTGAAGCGGCAGGGGGTGGACTGGGGAGCCGGGAACCTCCAATTTCACCTGACAGAGCTGTGACATCTGTCAGCAGAGCCATGAGGGGTTCTGCGGCTCATCAGCAGGAAGGCTGGAGGGCCCCGGGAGGGAGCTGGACTAGGAAACAAGGCTGCTCCTGAAGGCCAAGTTGCCGACAGGACCACGGAAGTGAGCAGCTAAGCACTGCAGTTTGGGCGACCCCTCTTCTGAACTGCCCAAATCCAAGGCTTGGATGGCGGTTTTTAAGTCACGTCAAGGCAGAGGGAGCCGGGGCTGTTCTACCCCCTGCGTGGACAAGACACATGACAGGGTTCTCCGGCTCCAAGGGCTGGTGTTAAGTCGCCCAGCGATGCAGAAAGCAAGACTAGTGCAAGAGCCGGTCAGGAGAGAGACGGAATGGAGGACGGAGGCAGAGTGAGACACTGGGTAGACCAGGTGCCTGGGTGGCGTCCATCCATGGGGAACACGGGAGTAACGTTTGGAGGTTACTGTGGCAGGGTGAGGGGGGCCGACCCAGCATCTGCGTGCCTGCGGAGAATATGCCACCCACGCCTGCCCCTTCCAGTGTGCAGAGCAAGCAGCGGCACAAAGACCCCTCCCCTACTCCATTCTAGAAGCCCCTCTAAGCCTGGGCTTGACCACTGCACTCAACCCTGAATTGGAGACTCAGCTTTTCTGTGAAGGGAGAGCAGGGAGGACTGGAGAGAGGAAAAGAGAAGACAGAAATAGTTGAAGAAAGAGAAACATGTAAATGAGGTCCAAGAAAACACGCCCAAACTGAAACTGAAAATCCAGAAAAAGTTAGCACTTGGTGACCATTAGCTTCAGCAGCCCGTTTTCCCTGATTATCTTAACTCACTTTCTTCCCAAACCAGTCATTTCCAACAGATTATGCTGTGGTCTCATCCCCCTGTCCTGCTCTCCAACGGTGGAGAGGGGCAGCGTCCCACGGCCCTCCCCTTGCATGTCTCTCCTGGGCCGATGGGACACTGGCATGCGGCTCCCCACCTTCCAGGAGAGGACGGGGCCTGAGGGCCAACACGAGTATCCACCTCTCCACCTCTCTGAGTATAGGCTCTGTGGAAACAACCCACACCACCAAACAATTGGCTTGATTTTATTTCAAAATTGTACAAAATGGCCATAAGTGGCTATAAAAAATTTTGTCTTCAGAACACGTGGAAATTCAGAAAGAACAAAACAGGTATCATTCACAGTGTAATGGAAAAGCTTTCTCTGAGGCAGAAATTACAACTCTTCCTTCTTCTTTCCTAGTCTCTCATGGTCTCCTTCCCGGAGCGCTCGAATAAAATTGGTAAACCCCAATTCCTGTAGGAAGGGAAAGAGAAAGAGAAAAAAGCCTTTTAACCCCTGATGTGGATGTGCACCCGCTCCCCCTCTCCCCTTTTCCTGACCCTCCATGTGCTCATTCCTCTGGATGCAGAGAAGTGGCCAGTGGAGGCAGCTGGCCATGTGGGGAGGGCTTGCCTAACTACACAGGAGCCCTTGCCGACCCCCCGGAACCCTCCCAGGCTCTGGGAGCTGGACTCAGGGACAACCTCTGGGGGGACTCTTCCAGTCAGGCCCGTAGCCCTTGCCTTCGCAGCGGCGTGCACACAGCTGACTTCGGCCGCATCTGGGAAGCCTCCCTTTGCTGCCCTTCTCAGTGGCTGTCTCCTTGCCCACCAGAAAGGGCTCAGGGCAGATGCCTTTCCACGGCTTACCGTCCGATCGCTCTCATACTTCTCCACAAACTTCCCATAGTGGTAGTAGTGGAACGTGGGGTAGGCCTTGACGGCCTCCTGCTGACACAGGTCCTGGTTCTTCTCTTTGACGCAGTCCACGGCAGCACAGGCAATCTGCGGGCCCGGAGAAAGGCCAGGTCAGTACAGGGGGGGCCTCCCGTGTGAGATCTGAGGCCCAGACCCTCCACACACAGACTGCGGTTCAGGCCCACGCCGTATGCTTTCTCTCATTTCTCTCAATAGCGAAGAGGAGCTGAACCATAGCCTCCCCAGCTCAGAGCTCCATTGAGACCGCCGCTGCTTGCTTCCAATTCTCAAGGCAGATGGGTAAGGTTAGAGGACTCAGCTTGCAGGGGCCTCAGACCACCCTTTAAAATCAAGAGTATAACGGCCATCAAGGAAATGATGACCTGAGAGCACAAAACACCACAGGTTTTGTGATGCTTTTTGTGAGGCATGGTGGGACTCATTCATTTATCAACTAACACTTCCTGGACATCTGTTTGGGGGAGGCAGTAGAGTACCAAGGTTAAGAACAAGAGCTTTGAATGCGAGTCTCCTAAGTGCAAATCTGGGCTTGGCAGCATAGGAAGACTTTAGGAAAATGACCTAGCCTCTTCGTGCCTCAGTTTCCTCATCTGTAATGTGAGGCTGATAACAATGCTAGGCGATCAGGCTATTATGAGGACTGAGTAAGAGAATGCAGAGGAGGGGACTCGGCACAGGACCTGGCACGTGGTGAGCAGTGAGTAAATGTTCGCTGCTCCCTTAATCACTCCTACAGCCCCAGACACGAGCTCTGCCCCGAGCAGGGGCTCAGCCATCCGGTCAGAGGGGTCAGAGCGAAACAATTCCCAAGGCACGGAGGGAGGTGTGAGGCGATGGAGGTGGCCCAGGGTGCCAAGGGGAGGGGCACAAAGGTGCTCTGCACAGTCTGCCATCTGAGCAGTGGCCTGAATGAGGAGGAGAAGGAAGTTCCACCCAGGGGAGCGCATTCCAGGAACCGGAAGAGTTCAGCATGACCAAAGCAAACGGAATTTTCGGTCAGAGGAGACTCCCAAATTGACCACTGGCCTCTTCCTGACCGTCTAACAAAT
>CM052799.1:135249047-135379610 GCA_028533885.1 Nasua narica
TACTCTGAGCTCGAGAACTGGCTCACGGGGACGAGGGGTCTGGCACGGACATAGGAAGGAGAGGTAGAAGATATGCCAGGAACCGTCCAGACTCTGGCCTGCTCTCACGTCTCTCTCCTGGACTTCCAGCCCAGCCTCCCACGACTCTCCTTAAAATAATGAGAGTACTGCCCTCTGCCCTGGGCTTCCACATACTGTCTTTGGCAGCCCAGTGAGACAGACAAGACGAAGATCGTTAGAGCCGGAAATGGTGGCTCCAGGAGATGAAGTGATAAACCTGGGGCCCCCGAACGGGATTCAGGTGGATCTTCTGGCTGGAGTTCCCATCACCGTGCCACGTGAGCCCACCTTTTCTCCCAAGTGCTCCTGTCCCCCAGCACCCGCTCCTCATCGCCACAGCCCCGGCCCCGATGGACCGGCCATCTCCACGCGGTGCCTACCAAGCTCTGGGCCTGCCCCGTCTTCAGTTCATCCCACCCCACCAATCCGCCCACTCCTCGTCTCCTCACAAAGTCCTTACGCACACACTTCCACGGCACCTAGCTCTGGCCTGCCTCGTGACTGCTCTGCTGCTGTCTCCTGGTACTTCTGGGAAAGCCAGGACCTCCTTGCAGGACGTAAATCAGATCACGCTCCCTCGGCTGAAACTGCAATGGCTTCCCGTCACAGGTAGATCAAAATCCAGACTCGCCCATGGCCACAGGCCGCGTGCCATCGGACTCTCCCGCCCACCAGCCGCAGCTCCGGTCACCTCCCTCCTGTCCTCCACTCCGCAGCCTGTGGCCTTCTTTCTGTTCTATCGGACCAAGCTCATTTCCACCTCAGGGCTCGTCACGCACGGTTACCTGGAATGCGATCTTCCCCCCCATCTATGCATGACTGATCGATTCCCATCATTCGGGCTTTAGCTCCAATTTCATTTCCAGAGAAATCCTCTGACCAGCAACCCTAAGGAGCCTCACATGTCACGCTCTCTTCCAATATCCTGTTTATTTTCCCAACGGTACTCCAAACAGTTGGAGTGACCTGCTTATCGGAACCTGTCCATCCCAACCGGAGAGGAAGCTCCTCACAGGCCTGGCTGTCTATCCGGCTCCCCAGCACATCCCGGGTACTGACGGTGACAGAACGCACGCTTTTTGGATGAATTAACCTCATAACACCTGCACACACAAGGTTTAACTGGACAGAATTCTTTTGGGGCAAGAGTCCTGCCTGGACCTGAACAGTTGCTGGTTTGACTAAACATCTCTATCTAGTCACTAGGCACGTACCCTCCCCTCCCCGCCACCATGTATACGCTTCTCCTGCTCCTTACAAGGTCTGGAAAACACCTCTGGAGATCCCCTACATCTATGGATGTTGTTCTATAGCTTCTCATTCATACCCTAAACTAGTCTTGGCTTGTGCTTCCAGTATCCATTCTCACGGCTCCCTGAATGAGGTAGGAAGGCCAAGCAATAAACTTCCGTAGAGAGAGTTTATAACAAGGAGACTGGCCAGGCCCCAAAGAGGAGAGAGAAAGGGCTGGCCACGTAAACACGTCCTTCACTGGCATCCACCATTCTGGAGACCCATGGGTCATGGGTAGCGCGTGCCTTGGCCCCGGCGCCAGAATCCCGGGCCCGGCCTTCGGGATGTCCTGGCGGCGTGGGCTGCGGGACAGCCGAGGGGGAGCTTAGAAAGCAGGAGGAGGACTCCAGCCCACTGCGTTTTAGTGTCCTGATTGTGATTTGATAGGCCATTAAGTTTTACTGCCGAAGTTCCTTGTTGGGTTTTTATCATCTGTGTGAGCGCGCGGATACTGATTTTCACGGCCTGGCGCAGAGGCTGCATGTCAAGTCTTCCAGCACACTCTTTCCCGGCTATGGGAATGTTAGCCTCCCGTCAACCCCAAGCTTTCCAATTCCCCTGGATTACATTAAATTTAGTTACACCTAAGATTTTATTACAGACCAGCTATGGAGACTTTCCTGGATCCTGGATCTGTTACAACCAGAATTTTCCAGGGGACCAAGATTAATCTGGAAAGCTCCCTTGTAGCTGAGGCTCTACAGGAGAGCCTGGATTTTTCAATCCACATTCCTGCTGCCTTGCCTAGAACCTGGCTGAGGGCAGGTCAGGGGCTCCTACAGATGCTAGCAGAAACACTCATGTTTTGACATTGTCGTGAGCCCCCAGAGACCTCAGGGCTCTTCCGAAGCTTCCAGCTGTCTACACAACAAAGCTGACTCGTAGACACAGATACTCTGGGGCAGACTCACACACTGATGGACGCCTCCATCCATCACGTGGCCCTCTTCGTGTGCAAAAACAGAGTGGATTTCTTTCTTCCTTTGTATTAGTGGAAAATGTAGATAACAGGCTTTTAAATTTTTTCTTCTAGGCTTCCATCCTAAGGAAATAATCTGACATGTGGACAAATATTTATGCATAAAACTGTTCTCTGCAGTGTGATTTATAATGCAGAAATACAGTAAACAACTCGAACCTTCAAGATTATGGTGCTAGTTAAGTAATTTATGGTGCCATTATACAATGGAATATTATGTGACCACAAAAATCATGTACAGGAAAGCATCTTTAATAACATAAGAAAATACAAGATAATCTTAAGAAAAATGTAAAAGAAAAACATGCATGGAAAAAAAGGACTTAGAGAAATAAAATTAAATCCTTTCCTCCCATCTGGCACAACAGAATGAAGAATCCAGATGAATTAAAGAACAAGAAGAAAAAAATATAACAAAATGCAGGGCACTAGTTTTGCATCTGAGGGGTGGATTTTCCAGCAAGCCATGAATCCCAGAAGTCAGGGTGGGGAAAGGCAGGTTTTAATCCTGGCTCTACCTTTTTAGCTAAGTAACCTTTGGTCAGTTTCTCGACCTTCTGGTGCCTTTCATTCCTAACCTGTAAACTGGGGATAATCATAATATCTACTTCATAAGATTTGTTGTGAATATTAAATGAGTTAGTATATGGAAAGTGCTTAGAAGGAATGCCTGATCCATAGTAAGTACTCCATAAATATTCTACGTACTATTTGACCACACAAAAGGTAAAGCTTTTGTGCAATGAAAGGCACTATAATTAAAGTTAAATCTGGCCACAGACTACAAAGAGAACATCTGGAACACAGAAAAGACGTAAATATTACTACCCATAAGTGCAGAGTTCTAGGTCAAGAAGAAAAAGACAACCCAGTAGAAAAATGGGCAAAGGATACACATAGGTGGTTCGCAGAAGAAATACAGAAGGCCGACTAGCACATGAAAGGACACTCGATTTCTCTGGAGGCCAGGGAGCTGTGGACAAGTTGCCCTTTTGCCCAGTTTGGCAGGAACATAAGAGGCTGACAGTGTCCATGGCTGGCAAGAATGCAGGCCCTGTCACACACATGGCTGGGGTACGGACTCTGTCACAAGTGGCAGGGGCGCAGGCCCTGTCACACACTGCCAGGGTGCAGGACCTGTCACACACCGCCAGAGTGCAGGCACAGGTTCTGTCACACACCGCCAGGGGTGGTGGAATCTTTCTGGAGGGAAGCCGGCAGTATGTACTGAAGCTCAAGCACACTTATCCCGCGGCCCAGAACTGCGGTTTCAGGAGTTAGTCACAAATATTTAGATATGTTTCCAAATATGTTTCCAAATGTTCATGCATTGTTTGAATAACCAAAGGCTGGCAGCAAATGTCTATCAACGGGAAATGATTAAAAATCTGCATCTCGATGATTATAAACACTATTCAATGGTTAAAAAGGTCGCGGTAGATTTATACACCAACAACTACATGTACACAAAAACATCTTCAAGACCCACTGCTAAGTAAAAAGAAGCCACAGAAAAAAAAAGACAGGAAATAATCCTATTTACATAAAAAATGAAAACAAAAACGCTGTTATTTAGGTAGAAGCACAGGGAGAAGGACTTACTGGTAACTGGTCTGCTCTAGTCAGGGGACAGGGTGGGCAGCTGGGGCTTTCACTGTTTGCCCTAGACTCATGTGTCCCTTGAACCTTGCATGGTCAGTAACAAAAACGCCGTTAATATCACCCTTACATTATCTGTGCAATTAAAAAGTAAAAGTGACAGCACGAAGGAGTTTACGGTATGATGCTTACACAAATCTACATGTCAGAAAAATAAGTCATTTACCTATACACTAATTGAAAAATATTAAAAAGAAAGGGGAAAAGAAACTAGAAACCAAGTGAAAAATGGTTGCTTCTGGATAATAGGATTATAGTTAGTTTTTGTTTTCTTTTTTCCGATGTCATCTATACTTCTCTGTACTTTTTAGATTTTCTACGAAGGTCACATTACTTGAAAATAAGAAGGAAACTAAGAAGCAGAAAATCTGGAGTCTGACAGCAATCTGCCACCAAGTCTAAAGAGACAGCCCAGCAGTCTCCAGCACACGCTTCTAAGAAAACATCTGGCGGGAGGGAGGGGGCCGGGTGGCTCAGTCAGTTGAACATCTGCCTTCGGCTCGGGTCATGATCTTGGGGTCCTGGGATCGAGCCCCCTGCTCAGTGGGGAGTCTGCTTCTCCCTGGTCCCCTGCCCTCCCCCTGCTCATGCTCTCTCTCTCATGCCCTTTCTGTCTCTCGAATAAATGAATAAACTCTTAAAAAAAAAAAAGAAAGAAGACAAGCTGCTTCTCAGGGACCCCCCCTGGGAGCGCCCCCAGTGTTCCTTCTGCCGCGCTCACGTCAGTGACGCTCGCCCGGGCGGTGTTATTCCAGCGCTGTTCCTCCCCGGGCCTAGCGGAGGTCCGTGGAGAAGGAGGAGCAGGCGGATGTTAGCGCGGCAAAGCACACAGCGAGATGAGTGAACACGTGTAGTCTGACTTTCCTCCCTCAGAACGCTGCAGAAAGAAACAAAAGGCCCGGGGAGCGGCAGGAGTCTGCGTCCTGCTGCCACACCCTTCATGGAGACTCTGTTTGTCCTCTGGGGGGGGGTCACAGAGCTGGGCCTGGTGTGCAGCCTCCGGCGCCCTTGCCAGGCCTCACACTGAGGGCCAGACGGAGGAAAGGGGCAAGCGCTGAGCGATGGCGGGCTGCCCCCAGGGCCCTACATGAGGCCCGGGCTCCGTCCTTGCCCTGTGCCCGGCGCACCCTCCTCTCAGAGCCCACGGCTCCCAGGCTGTCCTCCCCACGAGGCTCAGCCTGATTCCGGAAGGCAAGGTCCATGGGGCGAAGCCGCTTGTAAATCTCCGTTGCCATCACTCCTGCGGTGTGACCTGGGTCAGGACTGGAGCTCACCTGCAGGGTGGAGGGGCCCACCCCGGGCTGGGCCTGTGCTCATTTGCTCAGTGACCACTCAGACATCGGGATATAGAGGAAGCAGAAGGATCTGTGTGAGGTTTCTAACGCACTCCAGCTAGAAGCGGAGGGGAAAGGAGAGAAGGTGATGAGGCTGAGGGGCTGAGTGGCAGGAAAGCTGGAAAAGATGGTAAGAAGTAGGCCACCGGAGAGTTGATGACATCCGTGTGCCTTTCCTGCCAAGAACCCAGGAGCGTAGTTCTATAGGTGCCCCATGAAGGTTCTAGGCACGGAACCAAATAATTTGCCTCTGGAACCTGCACGCGCCAGGAGCAGCCACCCAGGGTGGGGGGGAACCAGTCAGGTGGAAAGCTAAAGACCCTTTCCCTTCCTGGCCTTTCAGCGCAGAACCCGGGAAGAGACAGACATTGAGCACATACTCTGTGCATAGAAATAACGGTGTAAAGAGGGACTGAGGCTCTCTCTGGGAATCAGCATCACGAGTGTGAATTTTCTTCTCTATATTTTCCCATATTATCCCGTTATAAAATGTGCATGCATGCATTCCTCTTTAATTACCAGAAAGTCATAAAAATAAATTCAGCTTTTTGGTTTGAGCCCTACTATTTCAGTCTGTTGGCATCTTCGAAAACCTTAAATGCAATTGTTTGATATTTTAGCTAGCTATCCTTTTTCCAGCTCTAACCTTTGGAGATTTAGGAGTATGCCTTGTGTTTTTTTTATGGTTTTAACGAAACTGCTGAATAAAAAACAAGTACCACCCTCCAGAGAGAACTAAGCTGGACTCAACGTTATTCAGCACCAAGAAGGTGGGCCACTCCACCCCTTTTTCCCCATCACAGTCTGGAAAGCAGAGACTCGATTTTGATAAAACAAAGATGTGCTAATTCATCAACCCAGTAGTCCTGTCACAAGAAACAAACCAGCGATCCTTCATAGAAACTATGGTCTTCTCTGTTGACAGATCCTAACTTGTTTTTCTAAGGCTCCAACATGGTCTGTTTCTAAACCACTCCTTGTCTGGCCTGGGATGGAAACCCGGGATGGAAACGGGTGTGGTTTCCAGAATTCACCTTTCCTGCGCTTGGGAAACCTAGGACAGCATTGCCAGTCTCTGGCCTCCTGATCTTTGTCCTTTTCTCCCGGTTACTCAAACCCCACAAAAGTGGCTTCACAACCGCTGTAGGTTCCCTGGAGCTCTAGCATGAGCCGCACAGGTAGGCAGCCAAGAGCCCTCTGCTCTCAGCCGTCCCCTCCCGGGTTCTGAGTCACCTCAAAACCACACACAGTCCAACCTTTGCCAGGTGACAGACCGTGCTCCTGGGTACGGAGGGATTGTGCAGAGCTAGGACTCAATGGGAGCTTTAACAGGAAGCTTCCCACACACGCTTTTGCCCTGATCCCTGTCAGTCCAGCAGAAATAAACCCACACACGTGCGCACCCACGCACACCCACGGGGCTGGCCTCATCAGAGAACGCAGGGTTCCTCCCAGGCAGACGCCCACCAGCGGAAGCCTCAGACGTCTCCGTTTGCTAAGTTTGAAATCGGAGCCCCCTCAGCAGGGCTCTGTACGGAGCGGGGTGGCTTTCAAAATATTTATCAATAACAACGACTGATGGGGAAAACAAAAGCTGCCATCCGATTCCCAGTTCTCTTTCTCTAACCTGGCCCTAAACAACTTCGCCGGTTTGTTTCTCGTCCATTAAGCCCTCACTCCGTGCCCACAGAGGCCCTTGCGGGGGGGAAGGGGGAAGTGATGAACAAGATCCTTCTCAGGGAGGGAAGAGCATGAGTCACGCAGGGAAAGGAAAAGGAGGGACTCTAGAGACAAGCTCCAGGCCCCAGACCCTGCAAGCGCCAGCTCCTACAGTGGCTCGCTCACGACCTAAGACTACAAGAAATAACACAGACAAAAAATTCCCACCTATGTGGTACATACTGATTTTGGGTACTACATGGGTTCATCAAGGGCATACACACTCTCCACGCTGAGATGCATCAACGACAAACCACTCGGGACCGGGTCAGGCTCAAAGGGCAAAGTTCCCAGGGAGGAAGTGAAAACAGCCAGCCACGACCGGCCTGCTCCGCGGGGACAGGGACGCAGGGAGGCTGATCCCAACTCCACTGCCGCGTAACTTCCCGCTGGCCTGGCTTCCGCCAGCTGCTCTGAGACAGGCCGGGAGAGCGCGCGTCAGCCAGGTACACGATGCGACGTGCTCGCTAAGCCCCGGGCAGGGCTGAGGGTGAAGTGCTTCCAAGGCCCCAGCATTGCCCTTCATCAGGAGCTTCTTCGAAACTTAGCTTTTGGGGGCGTTTTGTCAGTTTTCTAGAAATTCAAAAGAGTCCTAAGAGGACTTTTCCTTCGGCTCCACTCAAGAATTTGGTACTTCTCAGAAAGAAGGAGCTGGGGAAATCCCTCAGTGAGCGACCCACTTAGGAATAGCTCCCAACTAACCAAACCCATGTGTTCCCCCAAGGCAGGGAGGCGCTGGGGGTGGGGGGAGGTCAGCAGTACTGCACGTACGGAGCAGGGAACAATTTGGGCCATTCCTGTGTGACAGTCTCCTTATCTGTAAAATGGGGCTCATCCTCCTGGCCTTGCGGCACCGTGGGTAAGATGAAAGGAGGGGACCCTGCGGGGAGCCGCTTTATCGCCACCGGGTGAAACACAACTGTTGGCACACAGGACCCCCGCCCCCCGCCCCCCCCCCCCCATGAATACTACATTCCCCTCGCTGAGTGTGTCTCCGTGGACTGGATGGTTACGGCACGGGTCTACAAAGCAGTTGTTTCTTGCTTGTTCTTCTTCATAATCTCTTCCCTACCGTCACTGGGCCAAAGGGCCGGCAAGAAGCTCTGAGAGAAGGGCACCCACCCCCCCCAGCCACATACGCACCTGTCCCAGGGTGCTGAGAACCCACCTTGGTCACCTGTGGGGGTCGGCCCGCCTTTCCCAGGAACTCTGCATTCCCGGGCTGTCACCCCCTTGCTCACCTCCCTGGGAGCAACCTGCTCCCTCTTGGAAACAAATTACAATCAATTTTCCATTCTCCATGGGAATGGGGAAGACACTGGCCTCGAAAATTCCTGAGCTACAGGCCTTCCGGTCATTATTGCAAACACCTCTTACAGCATTCGCACATTTCCCTTCCTTGATCCGCTGTGAAACTTCCAGGTTGAAGCAGAAGGAAGGCATTCTAGATGCTGGGGGATCTGAGGCTCTGCCCCTGGCCTCACCGTGCCCTCTCAGCTGCTGGGCAAGATACAGGCCCTGTTGGGGGCCTCAATTTCCCCACCTAGGTTGGGGGGATTACTGTTCTAGCTGGTATCTCAGGGCCCTTCCAGCCCTGATTCCTCCAACTCTGGGAAATTCGTTTGCATTTCCCGATACGTGCTGACTGATTCGGGCCCCCCAGGTTGAGGCGAGGAGCCCTGCGGCCTGATCAGGACGTCGGTGCTGTTCCGATGGTGACACGGGGTGGGCTGTGTGCGCCGTGGGGGCGGGGGCCTCGCCTGGCACCAGGGCATCTGCACAGAGGAGGCATCCAACAGGCAAGTGCTCACTGGACTCGCGTCCCAGAGCAGCGCCCGCCCTATGCTCAGGGAGGAGAGGACGTGGCGGGAGGAGCAAGGTTCCACTCACATGGGGCGTGGAACATGACGAGGACAGAGGAGTGTTCCTTCACAAACTGGTCAAAGTCTTCGTCGGTCAGGTGATAAACGGAGCCGCCCTCATCTGCCCAGGGAGTCTCGGGGACCTGGGGCTGTGGCGGCTGCGGACTGGAAGACCAAAAACAGGCAGAGCTCAGAGCAAACCCAGGGCCTGGGCAGCCCTTCCGAAATCCAGCCCCCTTGCCGTAGCCCCCACGGCTCGCGTGGCCTACGGCGGGGGCTCACCAGAAACCCCTCGGTGGAGGAGCAGGGGGTGAGCCATCTGGCCCTGCCCACCTTGCCATCCCCACAGAGCCCCAAGGGGGCTTAGCCAAATGGCTTCTTACAAACAGTGGCTTTTAGTTAGAGCTCCCCAGGCAGCTCAAGAAATCCCCGTGCCTCCCAGGAATCTGGGGGTTTGACAGCAGCTCAAGCTCTTTCAAACTTCCAGCAAACCGGCGGCGAGAATAAATGGCGACACCAAAGAGTGACCTTTGGCAAAGCTCACTGTCACGTTTGGTAGCTCCCACGGGCAAGGGCGGAGAGTGAGGAGAGGAAAGAACGGGTTGGGGGGGCAGGGGTACGCGCAGCGGCAAGGAGGAAAGAGAGGCCGAACATCTGAGAAGGACCAAATCTGGGGGGAAGGGGGAGAAGGGGCCCCGAGCTGGGAAAGCGGGGGGCGCTGTCACACGGGTGCTGCAATCCGTTCCCTGAGCAGCGTGGGAGGAGGGTCATGAGGAGGAAGAGTGGGGGGCCAAGGGGAAGCAGGTCGGGGGCACCCTAACCTTGACAGCATCTACACCATGTCTCCTTTCTAGAGACCAGGAACAAAGCGATCCCGCTCTCCCAGCGGCAGAGAGCTGGAACAGGAGGAGTCGGGGTTCCAGGTCAGATACCTGCTCCCCGCCCCCCACCGCAGGCTGAAAACCTCAGCAAGCTGCTGCCTAAGCTCCTGGGTGGTGCCTCCACCTGGGAGGACGGCAGGCTGCGAGCTGCGTCAGCAGCCGCTCCAGGGAGAGGCTCGCAGGGGCCCTCTGCTGCTCCGGATGGAGGACAAGGCTGCCGGGGACCCGCACTCCAGCCGCCCTGCCGCCCTGCCGCCACAGGCACCTCTGCCAGAGCCCCTTAACTGCTGCGCTGAAAAAGCCCTTCTGGACGACAAATGTGAAAAGACAACCATTGTTTCCTGCCTTCGAGAGCCTATCGTAGAAAAACGTGCAGTGCCAGCGGCCATGGCTAGAGATCATGGACGAGAACACGGCCGACACACCAGGATGGGCAGCCCCCACCCGCTGGAGAGCCCAGAGTCAATGTCACCTTCAGAAGCTCTCCCTGCTGGTGGCCTCAGCTCGGGCCCCTGGGCCCAGGCACAGGGACACAGCGAGAAGAGGGCAAACCATTTCCAGCCCGTGCGCACCCAATGTCAGACGGCACTGGTGACAAAATCCTGCTTTGGCCTGAGTTCCTAGCCAGACAACGGTCCCAGACCAGCACCCGGAGACCCAGGCTCCCGTACTTGGGCTCCAGATACCACCGAATCCACTTCAGGGACTTTACCATTCCAGTACAAACACACGCATGCAACACCGTGTACGTCTGAAGTGCTCATTGCAACCGGGGTGCCGTGCCGAAGACTAGGAATAAGCCAGGGCCCGCTGGGAGGAAACGGTTACATAAGCTGCAGCCCAGCCACACAACGGGGGCTGAGCACGCTTAGAACAAAAAAAGCTCTCGAGGCACTGACGTGGATAGACCACTGGGACACACAGAGCAGGCCACGATGTACTAATTTTTGCATACAGGAGGGAGAGAGAAAATATAGTAAAGCATATTTGCTTTCATCTGCATAAAGAAACTAATCAAGGTTGTTGCCTCAAGGGGGGAGGAGGCAGAACAGGATGAAGGAAGCGAGACTTTTCAAGGTATAATTTTCAAGTATCTCTTAAAGAACTATTTTAATTAAGCGAATGGAATCTATTCAGAAATTAAAATAACCTTTAAACATGTGACGGGAGCACAGAATGGAGGAGCCACAGCTTAGCTGCGGTACGAGCCTATGAAAGCGCCTGAGAAACTTCTAGTTAAACACAGAGAACATACTCTAAAACCACTAAAATAACAGAACAGGACTTAAAAAACCTAAGAACCCACAGGAGCAAAAGGAACAGGAAAGAAGACGACGGTGAAGAGAGAAAAAGAGGTCAGTGCAATTTCAGAAGCTAGATAAGCGACCCAGCAAAACAGAGGGCAGAGACCTGAGGTGCAGGTGCAGACAGGGGCCTGGGGCCCCAACAACCACACCAGGAGCCAAGGTGAAGGCTCCGTAGGACTCCAGGGCACCACCCCTGGAAGCAGGGCCACGGCAGAGGTTGGAAACAAGGGCATATACCAAAGCCTGAGCAGCTAGGCCCTCGGATCCTGGCCCTCAGGCTCCCAGCCAGGTGAACACCCCTCTTCCACCCAGCCGACAACCGCTGAACTTTCTAGAGCGGATTGCAAAGCCGGGCATGGTGGTAAGAGGGCTCACTGCAAAGAGAAGGACTGAGTAGAAGTCTGAAGCCAAACACTATTCCTGACTTGGGCCTTTCACCATCTGTCTCCTTGAAGACCAGGAGCCCTAGGGACGGCGCCTCACCAAACGGGCAGCACCCAGCCAGCGAACGCTTTCCAAATCAATCATGAAACGAGAGAAGAACGGCTAAAGGAACTTTTAAGTGTTTAACCTGGAGAAGAGAAGACGTAGGCAACGTGGCAGCTATCTTCAAATATTTCAGACTGCATCAGAAAGAGAAATTAACTTTTCTGCGACTCCGAAGAAGAGAAGTAATGCCAACAAGTGGGAGCTCCAGAGAAGGAAACTTCAGTCACCAGATGTAGACTCTTCTCTCTACAGCAGATTCGAGGGACGCCAGGAGTCCAACGAGCTGGGTTTGAGCCCCATTTCCTCCATTCACCAGCGCTAGGGCTTAGGCAACCATATTGACTTCCAACACCTACAAGACGGTGTGTCTGGAGGCCTCTCTCACCCTCTCTGCTCCATCTAAACTGACAACGCTCCGGACCAAGATACTTCATAAATGCATAAAGTCCTACCGGCATGTTTCCAGGGATTTTATAACTGAAATCCAGAAATCATTCCAACAGGAGTAGGTGACCCTAGCGTGAGTCAAGGCCTTGTTCTCTGAGGCGTCTGAGTGGGACTGAGGTAACTACATCTGCGCTAGAGGCAATGCAAACACGACAAGGCAAACTGCTAGGGGCAGATTCACGGACGTTTCTATTCCCTTCCAACCCTGCGACTCCGATTTCCTGGGCTCTCCAGACTGGGAAGTTCACAGACCCTCAGACCCTTATCTGAGGCCGGTGCCCATGCTGTAGATAAGCAGATGCGGTAAGCAGGACAAGTCCAGGAAACTTTGTGATTGCGCTCAGTACACTTCTGGCTGAAATAAAAATACACAGGCAGAAACGACGGCTCAGTCAAAAGAGACGACCGTGCATTCACCCTCTAGGGGCCAAGCCCAACTCAGCAGCATGAAGCCTGCAGAAAGAAGAATGACAAACGTAGCCAGTGGGAGCACAAGGGGGTACACCCGCCATGATCAACACACCCACCCCAGAGTCCTTGCACACTTGGACCCCCAAGTCTCCACCTGGCCTCACCCAGGGCCGAGTGGCCAGCCACTCATGGGGAGGGGGGGGTGGTGGAGGTGAGATCTGGGTTCCTCTCTCTTGGGCTCCTGAAAGTCATCCAGAGAGTTAGCAAGGCCGAACCCACGCTCATTCTTTCACACGTGGCCACACATGAGCCCTGAGCAGTCAACGGGAAGGCCTGGGGACAAGGTGCCAGGGAGCAGGAAAGGTGGGAACATTGCCAACCACCGGGATGTGGGACAAAACCGGTAAAGACTTAAAACACCCGTCACAGGGAAAAACCACACACATGTAGGGGGGAAACTGGAAGGACATTCACTAAAATATTACAACACATTATCTTTAGGGGGGGGGAGAGGAAAGGGCTTTTCCTCCTGTTTAAATATATTTTTAGGGGCACATGGGTGGCTCAGTCAATCGTCTGCCTTTGGCTCAGGTCATGATCCCAGGGTCCTGAGATGGAGCCCCATGTCGTGCTCCCTGCTCAGCAGGGAGTCTGCTTCTCCCTCTCCCGCTGCCTGCTGCTCCCCCTGCTTGTGCTCTCTCTGTCTGTCAAAGAAATAAGATCCTAAATAAATAAATAGATAGATATATTTTAAGTTTTTCTATAATAACATATCTCACTTGAAGAGCCTTGAAAGCAAAAAATATTTTCTTAAAAATTAAGCCAGCTGGCAGCACAGTGACATCCCTTGCTCTTACTAGGGTGTGAGATGAGGGGGTTCACTGGGGGTTCTTTAGGAGGTGGTCTCCCTATCCTTGCTGTGCTGGGGGGATGGGCTGTTATGCCTTCGGAGGAGCTGACCCCACGAGTGCCCCTGACACAGTGATCACTGGTGGTCACATAGCTGGACAGGGCTGCCCAGGGAGACTCAGATGGTGTGCCCCACTCCCTGGAGTCACCCCGCTAACCTTCTCAGCCTAGAGACCAGGACTGAACCAGGAAATGCTAACAAGGTTTCCTCCCCACATGGAGTGAGAAGAGGGAGAAAAGAAGAGGTAGGAAGTGGGGCAGGGGGCGCCGGCCTGGGGCTGCCTCCAGGTCCTCGTCCAGAGCAGAGTCTGATGGAGGAGCTGGGGTGGCAGAGAGCAGGGGGTGGGGGACAGAGTGCCAGGCTCCACTGCAGAGACAATCACCGGTCTCAGAAACTCCCCTGACATGCTCCCTTGTGCAGGGTTAGCAAGCAATTCCCAACACTTAACAAAAACAAAACAAAACAAAACACCCTAAACCTTATCTGTCCAAAAGATAGGAGTATATGTTGAAACCAGAAAAGGTTAGAGAAGGAGGAGGGAGGCAGACAGATTTTATGCCCTGGTGACAAATGAGATTGCTATTTGTTGAACCCTCCCGAAGCCGAGTAAGATGTGTCTGGCTGGAAGAGAGGACACGCTTATTATCAAATGAAAAAGGAAAGCAGGGGAGGGAAGGCCCAGGTTAGAACAATGACTACATGAGAACGGGGGGTTGCCTTCCCGGGCGGAGGCGAGAAATGAGGGCATCGATGGGGACAGAGATATGAAAATGCTTCTGAGAAACGAAAGATGCTACGCACACACAATGTTACTGTTGTGTCTTATCTCCCAGGGATCCACAGGACGGAAGGTTTCTAAAGGTTTCAACCTTTAGAATCTGACAGTTTGTTTGTTTGAGGTAGGAATGGGTGTACAATTCATCCTCCTTCCCATTCTGAAAATACACATCTTCAACCTCCGTACCTTTGGATAACTAATTCTCTAACCCCGTACGCTCAGGAAACGGTGTCCGTGAATATCCACCGTGCCAGCAACTGGGGACGGGGAAGGAGGCTCCGACCAGAACTCCAGAGAGCTGCTGCCCAGGGTGAGCCCAGCGTTGCTACCTGTCGACAGCAGGAGCCTGGACAAGCTCCTTATCACTGCGCTCCACTACCTTATTCACTAATAAGGCCGAGAATAACATCTTCCTTCCAGGACTGTTCTGAGGATTCCTTCAGAATCCGTATACGGTCTCGAGAATAGGCTCAGCCACTAAGTGGAGCCCCAAAAATGGTAGCTGGTATTATTCCAAGAATTATGCACAACAGCCACACACTGGCAGGGACCCGTGAGTGCCAAACTGATGACAGGCAGAGCTCAAAGCAGGCGGGGTAAGTGCTCGGGATGACCTAGGGCGTCTGCCAAGAGAGGTGGCCCCTCCCAGCTCCCACAGTTGGGGAGACAGACTCCCCATCCAACACACCAGTCAAGGTCATGCCAGTCACGCGCCTAGCACGGTGGGGTCCAGGTGAGGGACATATTCTGCGTTACCAGGCTGTAATCACATTACAAACAGGGATCCCAAGGTTGCCACGAGGCAGAGGCAGCACCTGTGGGGAGTGCACATGAATAGCAAAGCACTCTGCAAATCTAAGGAGCTTCACAGCACCTAATACAGTGTTGCATTTCAGGTTAAGTATTCAACTGACAATGCAATTTTCAGAAAGGCCTGCAGGGGAGCTTCTCTCAAAACTGACATCCTAGATGAGAAATACCCCTATCCGTGGGCTAGAGAGTAAAGGGAAAAGAACTACTTGAAATGGAGTCACCTTGGCCCGAGTCACACCACATCCCACACATTCCCACACCCTAAACCCACAAAAACCCCATCCTCACCTAGAAGTAACCCAGAAACCACCATTTCGGCAGCACAGCGGGACCTTTCCCTTCTGGGTTCTCCTCCCCAACCCCAGCCACGGCCCCGAGGCCAGGGGCCACCCGGAGGTCTAGCTGAGGCCCCTCCCTCGAAGCACCCGCCCCCCCACCGAGGCAACCGTCCCACTTACCTCTTCAGCCACTCCACAATGTCCTCAGCTGTGGACCCGTAGTTGTCATACTGGAACAGAAACCGTCCTTTCCTGTGAAATGTGGACAGACAACGCGGGCTCAGCCAGGAATGCAAACGCCATGGGGGAGGGGAGTGAGCATCGGAAGGGAAGCAGGGGACTTACTCGAAATAGCAGATGGTGGGATAGCCTCGCACATTATACTCCTCCTTGATGTTTTCAAATTCCGAGGGGTAGACGTTCATCCCAGCCAGCACCTAGGAGCAAAGGGAGAACAGGCCTATCCACACTCTGCCCCGCAGACACCCCCACCTTGTCCACACACAGCCCGTCCTTCTCTCCCACCAGAAACAGATGAAGGGGACAGACTGACGTGCAGCCCCGGGCAGTGGGGGAGCAAGGCAAGCTCACCCAACTGGGACTGACGGCCCAGAGCTCTGGAAGACACCGCGTCTGGGCCAGAGCTGCCCCCCTGTAGAGGCGTTCCTTTTCCTTGCCCTGCAGGGGGAGCCATCCCAGGGCAAAAACAAAATTCTGAGGGCTGAGGACGCGAGGCCTTGCTGCCAAGTTCAAACGGTTCCGAGAGTGGGGCTACTGCCACCCAAGTAGGCGTTAGCTTTCTCCCTGCCCACGTCAGCTCAGGCTGAACTCCTCTCCTAAGTTACAGTCCCCACTCAGCCGTTCCACGGCGTCCTCGTGGCCTGCCCTCTGTCTGCCCACCTCGGCTTTGTGTGCGACACCCTCAGACCTCAGCTCCTGCTCGGCCAAGCAGAGAGTGCGGCAATCCACCCGCCGGACTCCCCTCCCTCCAGACCGTTAGGGCCCTCGCCTCGCTCCTCCTGTCTGTAGCCGTCCCCGACAGCCTGACGGGCCCATCTCCCGAGTTGGAGCTGCTCTGGTTGCAGGGGCCCCCATATCCAACACCCCTAAGTGGGAAAGGAGAATTGAAATAACTGTCACTAAATACTAAGACCAACCCAGAGTCCCAAGAAAGAAAGAAGACAGAGTGGCTGGACACGAGAAGACTGCTCCAGAAAGCAGGGCAGCGTGGAGGTGAGGGGAAAGGAAGTTCAGAAGGCCAGGAGCGGCCACAGGAGCAGAGAGAAGAAACCCAGGAAGCTGACTGTGCTGAACAACATATACGGACCCAAAGGCAGAGAGAAAGGAGAACAGTGGTCTCAGTGGACAGCTGCGTCCACTTACGAGTCCTGTGACCTCAGGCAAGTCGCTCACTCTCACTGAGGCTCCTTGTGTGGGAGACATGGGGGAGGAAAATAATTACAGGGCTCTTGGGACAACTGAATGAGATGACCCACGTCAGAGGATTCTGCACCAAACCGGGGCTCAATAATTGCCAAGTTCTTGATTTCCCATCAAATTCTCCCGGTGACGGAAGCCACCTGTGCCTCGGGCAGTGCCTAAACCCATCTTCCCTGCTACTGTTTTAGGTACCTAGTATAATGCCTGTAGTGCATACAAAAGGCACACAATAAATGCTTACTAAATCACTGATTTTGCCCCACCTGTGAGATGCTGCAAGGAACACGGGGAGAATAAGCCTGAAATGGAACTTACTAGAAGCCCTGGGACCTTACTAGCCCTGGGCTAGTAAGCCCTGGGACTTACTAGAAGCCTTTAGAGGCCATTCTGCTCATTTCTCCAGACTGATTCAGCAGCCTGTTCCAGTAGTAATTGTCTACTTTAACGCTCTTTTTTTTTATTCTAATTGATCTCCCCACTGTCAGTGCACATCCACCACGAGATTAATCTTCCACGTCCTCCTCTTTCGTGACATTACTTCCCTGCACAAGACCTCTCAATCCCATGGAATACGGGCTAGCATCTAAGACCGTATGGTCCCCATCTCAATTTGGAGTTGTTCTTTCCTACAGTCCCAGCAATGGGACAGTCTGACACGGCTGCACGGAGACAAAGCTGGACCGCCTGTCTTCTAAGCCACCTGACAGATGGGGGTACACCACCGTGGCGAGGACGCCCGGGCACAGGCGTCAGGATGCTGCGTTTGGGTCCTAAATCCCCACTCAGTAGATGCATTTCCTTGAACAAGTCGGTTGCCTGTGTGCCTTAATTTCTTCATCGGCAGCCACTTTCTGTGATTGCTGTGAGATGCTGCAGGTAAAGGGTCTACAACACTCAAAATATCTATAGCTCTCAGAATGTGTTAGCTGTTAATGTGTACAGTAGCCAAACTACGGAAAGAACCTAGACAGATGTCCACCGACAGATGAATGGGTAAAGAAGATGTGGTGCGTCTATATATACAACAGAATATTATGCAGCCATCAAAAAATGAAATCTTGCCATTTTCAATGACGTGGATGGAACTAGAGGGTATTATGCTAAGTGAAATAAGTCAGAGAAAGACAATCATCATATGATCTCACTGATATGTAGAATTTAAGAAACAAAACATGATCACAGGGGAAGGGAGGGAAAAATAAAACAAAACGAAATCAGAGAGGGAGACGAACCATAAGTGACTCTTAATCATAGGAAACGAACTGAGGGTTGCTGGAGGAAAGGGAGGGAGGGAGATGGGGTCACTGGGTGATGGGCATCAAGGAGGGCACGTAATGTAATGAGCACTAGGTATTATATCACACTGATCTCTACCTTTGAAACTAATAATATATTATGCTAATTAATTGAATTTAAATTAAAAAAAACAAAGCAGTAAGAAAAAATGTTAGCTGTTTTCATTAATACTACTGAGAAGCTCTGCAATTCTGCCCAAATTTCCAGAACATATGCTATGTTCCCCTGGCCCTTACTTTGTGTCTTCTGGTCCTTTTGCTCAGGATGCCTACTCCCCACGTCTCAACTTCTACCAAAGATTTATTCATCCTTTAAGGCAAATCAAATGCCACCTTCCTGTGCCGCCTTTCCAAAGCACCTTTGCTTGTGATGAATTTTTAATTCTCTGAGGTTTTTTTTTTTTTCTTAAAAATTCTTCACCTTATTATAAAATACGAAACCACTCAGACTGCGTTCTCTCCCTCTCACTCCCCCATAAGGAAGAGAAGAACAATCATCAATGGCAAATGGCAGTTACAAAAAAGCAACACCAAATGCCTGTTTCACACTCAGGAGAGAACACTGCACCTCCTCCTCGTGGTTTCGGGTACTCTACACATTCAGAGAAACTTCTCTAGTAACAAACTATAGAAATGATCCCTGAAAGTATAGTCTTTTTCTGAGGTTTTTTTTTTTTTTAGTACTCTTGTGCCTCTTGGGGGCATTTATTAACTAGATAAATATTTTTTTAATGACTTTACTTATTTATTTGAGAGAGAGAGAGAGCACGCACAAAGCAGGGGAGGAGCAAAGGGAGAAGCAGGCTCCCTGCTGAGCAAGGAGCCTGATTCAGGGCCTGATCCTGGGACCCCAATATCATGACCTAAGCTGAAGTCAGATTAACCAATGCGCCACCCAGGCGCCCCAAGATAAATATTTTTTGAACAACTATGTACGGAGGCGTATGGGTGGCTCAGTGAGTTAAGCCTCTGCCTTCAGCTCAGGTCATGATCTCAGGATCCTGGGATCGAGCCCCGCATCGGGCTCTCTGCTCAGCGGGAGCCTGCTTCCCCCGCCCCCCACCTGCCTCTCTGCCTACTTGTGATCTCTCTCCTCTCCGTCAAATAAATAAATAAAATCTTTAAAAAAAAAAATGAACAACTATGTACAAACACTTTCTGGAGTCTGTAAAGCCAAATGAGGCAAGAGCTGGTCTCAGCCTAAAAGTTAAGGCCACAAGGCCTGACCTGGAACGTGCTCGTGCCGTCTGGCAGCGTGACTCGCTCTGCCTCATGATCCGACAGGAACAAGATGGAAGCTTCACAGAGCTGCTGCTCAAGGGAGCGTAAGATTTGCACAGACATGGAAGTGAGACAAAACAAGACACAGCCCGAGAAGCAGGGAATATGCCGGTTTAACAGCACTGTAAGACACAGACGAGGGCAAGAAGAGAAGGCTGACAGGTTCACGGAGCTCATTCTGGAAAAGGCTTTAATGCCTAAGAAACCAGGACTTTATTCAGGTGGTGCTCGAGGGTTTTCTAGCTGCATTTTTTTTTTTTAAGATTTGATTTATTTTGAGAGCGAGACAGAGCACAAGTGGGGGGAGGGGCAGAGGGAGGGGGAGCAGCAGACTCCCCACTGAGCGGGCTCGATCCCAGGTCGCTGGGATCATGACCTGAGCCAAAACCAAAAGCAGGACGCTCAACTGACTGAGCCACCCAGGCACCCGCCCGCCTTTTCTTTTTTAAATAGAAACAGGTACGTCTGTAAGGGGCATGTCATGGGTTAGGGAGAGAAGTCAGCGTCTCTGGCAACCACCCTGTGTGGGCTAAGCAGGGCCTGATGGTGCGCAGAGAGAAGACCGAGGACGTGAAGGCGAGAGATGTAAGATAAGGCCCCGGCAAAAAGGCCTGCTGGCAGAGGGGCCTGGAGTACTTGGGAACGGTCATGAAAGCAAGCTGGGTGGAAAGACACTGAATTTTATTTTAGACATCCTGCATTTGGGACATAAGGAGGAAAATGCAGACCAAGATGTCAAGCAGGGGGGCTGATACATGGTCCTGCAACTCAGGGACTCAGGCTCCACGGAGCTACATTTTGTTGAAACTATGAACACAGATAAAATCCCTGAGGGAGAGACCATCACAAGGAAAGCACAGTGTCGAGCCTTGCTCCACCGTGCTAAAAATAAAAGAAGCTGAAAAGAGGAAGCCCAGGAGCACCCTCGTTTAGTGAGTGGGAGGAGAGGTAGGCACAGGGCAGTAGAGGACGTGAGTCACATGAGTCTGTGAAGTATCTTATAGGTTACAGAGCTCTTTCCCCACACCGGCCATTTGCTCTTCACAACAACCTAGTGAGGTAGACAGGGTTGCATCATTATCCCCGTTTTACAGATAGGGAAACAGAGACTCCAAGGCTATTTGCCCAAGATTTCCTAGTTGGCTAGTAAGAGCCAGCCCCAGATTCTGATCTGCCCAAGTCTGTCACCATACCCGACCCCTGTCATGGTGTTCACACCTAGACGGCCCTCACGGCCAAGGTCAACAAAAGACTCAGCGTGGACCTCAGCTACTAGCAAAGCTGGGAAGAGGAGGCAGACAGGGATAGGCTCTGAAGGCTGCTCTGAGCTAGGGAGCAGCAACGGCTGCCGACGAGGATGTCAATTAGCAGCGGTACACGGGACAGACACCGATGAGTCACCAGACGTTAGTGACGGCGAAAGAGTGGCAGATCTGAGTTTGGAAAATGGCAAAGGCTGAGCATCGCTGACCTGGTCTAGCTTTGATCTTAAAGACGTCATCACGTTGGCTATCTCCCAAGAAATCTGCAGAGGAGGAAGGTTCCCGACCCCTGCCACAGACACGGCCAACCCAAAAGGGCTCACAGATGACAGAGACGAAGAGGAGACCAGAAGTGCTAGTCCAGCTGGCTGGCAGCAGTGGTGGGGGGCAAGCATTTGATTTCTGGGGACTAGCAGCCCCTCTCTGCCCGTGAGTCGGGGCAGAAAGGCATCACACTTCTAGTCACCCTTTTCCTGGGGAGCTGTGGCTGTAGCATGAGCCCCCGCCTCCGGGGCCTCCGGCAGCAGGCCGTGTGCGCGGCTACACCTTTCCCCAGTTTCGGAGCTGGAAAAGCCGAGACCTTTCTAAAGGTGCTTTCCTAAGAAACAGGACAAAGCCTACCCCAAGCAAGAAAACACAGAAGCAAGGAAATGAAACAACACAGATGCCTTGGGCCAAGGTCACCAACACCTGGCCAAAGCTGGGCTTCACCAGCCAGGCTCTCCAGGTGCCCAGGCAATCCCACTGAGTTTCCTGTAATGTTGTCTAGGGAACTGGAAGGGTCACTTCTGATGTTTCTTGACTTGGGCCTGGGCAGGAGAAGCAAGCACTGTTTGTTTGTTTGTTTGTTTGTTGTTGTTTCCGTTTTTTTAGAAGCAGATACCCTTAAAACAAGTAACCTTTAGGGTTAATCTTCAGAAAGAACCTCATATGAGCCCAAGGCTCAGAGGAAAGCCCTCATCCCACAAATATCCATCCCACTTTGTCTCTGTCCTTAATAACTGATGCTCTGAATGCCTTTAAAAAAGAGAAACATCTGGGCACCTAGGTGGCTCAGTTGGTTGAGCATCTGACTCTTGGTCTTGGATCAAGTCATGATCTCAGCGTCGTGGGATCGGGTGCGGGGTCTGCTTGAGATTCGCTCTCCCTATGCTCCTCCCCCCATCAAATAAATAAGTAAATAAAATCTTAAAAAAGAGGAACATCATTTTTCAGGTAAACGCAGAGCTTAAAATACAACGTCCCCAGGAGCGACAAGCCACACGCTCATTCATTCACTCATCAGCACATATGGGGTGCCACTCTGAGCCTGGCCCTGTGCTAGTGCTGAAGGACCGGACACGAACCAAACAGGCCTGGTGCTCAAGAAGCTCGCACTACAGCGAGACCGTCGTAACTAGTGTCAGCGCGTGACCAAGGTCATCTGGAGTAAAAGCAGAGGGGAGCAGACCTGGCCATGCATGGCGGGGTCAAGCTCTGTGGGAGCACAGGAGGGGCTGGGGAGAACACTGAGTCCGGCCGGGTTGAGAATCTTCCAGATGTTTTACAAGACTGGCCCCAGGACCTCACCTGCTCTGACGGAGCTGTCCAGGCGTCTGTCATCTGACTGCGGCTAGAACCGTTTGGCTCCCACAACGCCACAGTCAGGAAGCGGGTGTGCGAGTGTGTGGAGGGAGAACACTGGGTAATTAAGTCTTTTCTCTAGGCGAAATAATCGTGAAATATGCTATCTACTGAGGCCCCAAAATGCAAAGTGAAACTTCCCCCCAAGTGGTGTATCTGTGCCCCAAGGCCAAACATCTCCAGGCGGGTTGCTAAAAATTCGTTAGTGAGAAACAAGCAGGACCTCGGTGTTGCCCCAGAATGAGGTCAAGAGAGAAAGCACCGGTTCTCTGCGACCCAATCTTGCAGCCAGCTTGGCTGGCGAGGCTGTCACCATGCCCAGGTGCTCCCGTGTCAACCTTTTAAATTGACTTTGAACTAATCACCAACTTAATTTGATCCGTAAATATCATGATTCAGATATAAGACCTCAGAACTCCCTTCCTGGGACCCTGGCCAGCCCCAGCGCCATGGCCTGCCTCCCCACAACCTTTCATAAGAAATAGCATGAATTTTCCCATGCTCCCTGGGGGAGCCAGCAGCTCTTTTTCTGTTGCCACCAACGAAAACAAAAACAAAGACCAAAAAAAACCCCAAATCTCTGTGGCTCAGGGTACATGCAAAACCGGGCAAACACACAGCGGAGAAGAGATGAGGTTGGCTGGTGGGGGCCACGTAGAGATGACCAGGACCATCAGTGAAGGGTCTTCGGCTTGGGGAGCTCTGACTGCCTGGCCTCCCTGCCCTTCCTGCACCATCCTGGCTGCTTTTCCCTCTTGAGGCCCGATTCCTCAGTGGCTCGTCTTCCCCTTCCTGTTCCTGAAAGGTGGGCAACCCCGAGACAACCCTGCCTCCTGTCTGCTTCCCATGCCCCCACACCCCGCACCCTCTCCTTCAGAGAGCGCCTGCAAGTCCAAGTCTCCAGCTCCCTGCCCGGACTACTTCTTCCTGCTGTCATCACCACTGTCATCCCACCCTACAGGAGCCAGAGCCTTGGCAAGCCTGGCAGGGAACTGCCCCCTGAACCCGCTTGTGCTGTGGGCCCACCGCTGGTCACCACCCCCCTTTCTTTGCCGCTGGGATACCCAGCACCAGGAGCCTTGGCCCACCTTGGCGCCCAGCCCCCAATCATCCTGGAGCCCTGATGGTCTGCTGATGGCCCCTAGTCACCCAGCAATACCACCTGTGCTTCTTGCTTGGTTTTCCTGGCCAAAGTGTCACTGGCCTTGGCTGGACAAGCGCCAGATCCTCCCGGTCCCAGCAACCCTGCAGGGCTGTCACCATCCACAGAGACAGGTCTGGGCCACAGGCGCAGGGAGCAGGGGCAGCAGCAGGAGGGGAAGTCCTCACAGTTTTCAAACCCATCCTCCACCCCCACGCCCCCCGCCCTGAGCCCCTCCTCCCACAACTCTCCAGGCAAGCCGGCCGGCCCTGCCAGGCCCGTGGGCCTCACTTACGATGTGGCCTCGCAGCTGGGTGGCGGCCTTCTGGAAATGTGGCATTATCCTCTTGCACATGCTGCACCCTGGTCACGGGCGGGAGAGAAAGCAGATGCCGTTAATGCCAGATGCCAGGCCCCGCACCCTGCCCTCCCTTCCCTCGGCTGACCTCTGGCAGCAAACAGTCACCCAGCCTGCAGAAGGGCAGGGCCGCCCCAGGGTCTGGGAACCCAGAAAGAACGGGAGGCAGAGGCCCTGTGCTCCAAAGAGCTTACAGCCTCCATGGCATAAAACAAGACACAGCCCAGCAGTCTCCCAACAATCTCTCAAACGTGGGCCTGACTAAGCAAACACGACACGGCTGGAGAAGGGTGAAGCAGGGAATAATTCAGGGCTGACCAGGAGTTGACCGGGAATTCCGGGAACCAGAATAGAGACGGGAAGGCACAGCTAACAGCCTCCCCTCACTGCCCAGTCAGGGGCTACGTATGAACATGAACCATATGCCGTTAGGAAGAAAATGGTCCAGCCACGGAGACATGAGCTCTGGGATTTCCACATCCCTTTTCTTCCATCCACAAGAATAATTAGGCAGCGAGTGGAGCGGGGCTGGCTGCAAAAGTACCGACTCAGGCCTCGTGGGAGAAGCGCCAGGCCGGGATGGCGAGGCCTGAGTGCCCGTCTTCCTGTCATGCGCTGCATGGCCCTGGGCTGGTCACCCTCCTCTCTGGCCCGCGGCTCCTTCTGGCAAATGAGGAGGGCTGGAGCAGACAACCTCAGGGCCCCTACAGCTCTGACATCGGGTGATCCTAAGAGGTCTGTGGCTCAGTCCTCTGTGGGGCTCTGTGGTCTACCACGGTCGCACTCTTCTCCCAGGATGGTGAAGGTCCCCCAAGCCTTGGGTGACATGGGGCCCGGGGAGCCAGGCCCCAAAGATCCACTACTTCTGCTGAATGACCTTGATTTAGAAGCTCGCCCCACCCCGCAGCAGTCAGAGCAGGCCACATTTCGGCACTGATACTTCGGGACACGTGCACGGGTTTCTTCAGACAGACGGAATTCTGACATGACAGGCGGCTCCTCTTTCTGACAGTCGCTCTGCTCCAGAAAGGCTTTGAGATGCAAGCGGAAGGCCGCAGACACCAACGCTGCCTAGAGAACCCCGTGTCAGGCTGGATCTCATCTCAGCATGACACCGTGGGGACAGGGCCATGCGGCGGCAGGCCCACAGGCTCTAATCCATGCCGCGGCAGACCGCAGGCAGAGCGATACCGACCAGAGAGGCGCCCTCCCCGCCGGGCCACACACAGACCCTGCAGAACTGTGAGCAGGTCCAAGATACCCCGGGACCACGGGAGCCTCCCCAGCACCAAGTCTACTGGCCCACACATGACGCAGGCTATCCTGACATGGAGTCCCCCAAGTGCCCCTCCCTGACGGCCTGCCTGGCGGACCGATGGACACACGCTGGACACACGCCGGCCTATGAAGCGTGGGCTCAGGCTCATGCCATTAGTTGAGGCTCAGGCTCCGGGAGACTCAGGAGAGCGGGAGCTGTTGCCCGGTCAGCACACAGCACAAGTCCACCGCTTCTGCCCTCAGGAGACACGAGGTACCTCTCTCCAGCGGCTCACGCAGCACCACCCCCACAAGTGTCATGAGAAAGGAACACGACATTTGTCAGGGGACACTGTTGCGCCTGTGGGACTGCACAGAGGCTGGACATAGGGATGACAAGGGTGCCTCGGCCAGGTGCCCGTGCCCCATGCTGGAGGCCACACGGTAGGGACACCAGGCCACACAGCAGAAGCAGCAGCCTGGCTCCGAGGAGTAGGAGACCCAGGCCCGTGCCTCCCATTGGCCATCTGCTGCCTCTGTAAGCCCGGCCACGCAGTCTGAGCCTCAGCTTTGCCGTCTGTGGAGTGGGGACAGCCCCTGTCCCGCAGGCTGAAGGACAGCACCTGACACTCAGCAGGGACGGCACTGTGAACACAAGACCTGAGTGTGTGTCCCCGCTAGATCCGCGGCAGTGGGGGTGCTCCTCCACAGCGGACGGAGGCTGTCACTCTCGGGAGGGAAAATGAGTGGGGGTGGGGAGCACTTGCTTTCACCCACTCTTTACTTGGTGACCCGAGGAGGGGGTGAGAGTCAGACCCCCACTGGTTCATCTGTCAGGAGCTTAATTTATGAACTGTCCCCACAGGGGTGGCGTCTCCCATCCAGCTCTGCCCCTCTGCAGCCAGCGGGTAACAACCTCACCCGCTGCCGTGCCCTCCAACTCCCCGTGGGCGGAGCTCGGCGGTCCTGGGAGAAGAAGTTAGTGAGGTGAAGAGGTGATGGGAAGAGTAATAGGAAGCTCTGGGCCAGCCAGTTTCCAATTTAACTTCTCCAAAAATAGAGCTGGGACTGTGATCCCTATCTGAATTTATCTTTCAACGGATTCAACTGAGAGGAAGGGGAAGAAATAAGACTAAATGTCACTCTCAAATCCCCAAAATTAGAGCAGTCACCCTTCTGTTTGCTCACTAATTAGTCAACATACATTTACTGCATAAGCAGTAGGTCCTGAGGACCCAGATTCCTGTCAAGCAAACACTCCCACTGCCTTTGGGTTCATTCACCCCAAACATGATCAAAGGATCAGAGCCCTAAAAGACTTCCCACTTAGGGAATTGGTGTGTTTCCAGGAATAAGCTGAATTATGAAGCCATGAAGGCTTCAGTGGGCTAGTATAATAAAAGCACAAGTTTGTTTCAATAAAAACACAAAAACCACAAAAGAGTCCTGGGGTTACCTGTGACCCCGGAGGCCATCCAATCTGACCCCTCCACAAATCTGAACTTAACAGCTCCAAGTTTTCTCCCTCCTTCCCCAACTACTAATTGCCCTGTGACACTGACAAGGGTTCTAACTTCTCCTACCCCAGCTTTCCATTATGTAAAGACAATAACTATGCTTGCCTCTCTGCCTGCTGTGGTGAGGAGGATGGGCCCGCTGCCAGACAGCCTGGGGAAGGGCTAGGGAGAGAGGGCTCGCATATTCTAATACAAACTGCTAGGGAACCACTCTTTGTAAGTGATCAGCTAGTGTCATTACACTGAAACCCACACGACTGCACCATGGTCCTGCCTTGGGACACGTACTGTATACTGATGCACACTCTGTCTTAGTCGAATTTAACAATGCCTTGAGTTCTGAAGTGTTCTGAGATGAACCACAGGAGGCCCTGGCCTCAAGGGCTGGGTAGGCAGTACAATTCCTGGAGCAACCCACTGCCGGGCAGTTAATAAGATCCCTCCATGGAGAAACAAAAAGGGGTGAAATCGACCAGTGAACATTACTGAAGAGAATGACCCAGGGTTAAAGTGCAGATCATTCTGAGCACAGCCAGCTCTAACAAGAAGTGGGACACCAGGACCTCCTTTCTAAAGGCAAGCAAGGTGTCTGAGAAGAGGCTGGGTCAGAGGGATACCTGGCGATTGACAGGGGCAGCAGAGAAGCTATTGTCATGGAGAAGAAACCACAGGCCCAAGTCAGGCAGAACCACCAGAACCTCCTAGGACAGCCATCCAGGGAGGCATGATCACTCAGGTGGAATGGCAGGAGTCTTTGCTCAAAGAACTTCTCAAGAAGGGGGATTTAAGGGAGGCTTTCAAGAGTAAACAGACCTGAACTGAGAAGTTACGACTCACATCACCGAAATACAAAGGCTCATAACAGACTCATATGGATGACTGGTCACCAACAAACTGGACAATTTAGAAGAAATATGTAAATTCCTAGAAATGTACAATCTTCTAAGATTAAATCAGTAAGAAACAGAAAACCTGAATAGACCAATTACTAGCAAGGAGACTGAATCAGTAATCAAAAACCTGTCAACAAACAAAAGTCCAGAACCAGATAGCTTCACTAATGAATTCTTCCAAACATTTAAAAATTTAATACCTATCCTTCTCAAACTCTTCCAAGAAATTGAAGAGGGGAATACTTCCAAACACATTTTATGAAACCAAAATTACTCTGATACCAAAACCAGACAGGGACACCACAAAAAGAGAAAGTTATAGGCCGATATCCTTGAACATAGATGTAAAAATCCTCAACAAAATATCAGCAAACCAAATTCAACAATACATTAAAAAGATCATACAACACAATCAAGTGAGATTTATTCCAGGGATGCAAGGATCTGCTAATCAATCAACATGATACACCATGTCAACAAAATGAAGGATAAAAATCATAAGGTCCCAATAGATATAGAAAAAGCACTCAGTAAAATTCATCATCTATTTATAATAAAAACCCTCAACAAAGTGGGAATAGAGATAATATACCTCAACATAATAAAGACCATATACAACAAACCCACAGCTAACGTCATACTCAACAGGAAAAAGCCAAAAGCTATTTCTGTAAGATCAAGAACAAGACAAGTATGCCTACTCTGGCCACTTTTATTCAACGTAGTATTAGAAGTCCTAGCCACAGCAATTAGGCAAGAAAAAGAAATGAAAGGCATCCAAATCAGAAAGGAAGACGTAAAACTGCCACTACTCGTAGATGATATGATACTATATATAGAAAACCCTAAGAACTCCAACCAAAAACTGTTAGAAGTAATAAGCAAATTCAGTAAAGTCACAGGATACAAAATCAATATATAAAAATCTGTGGCATTTCCATACACTAATAATAGACTATCAGAAAGAGAAATAAAGAAAACAATGACATTTAAAATTACATCTAAAATAATATATCTAAGAATAAATTTAATCAAGGAGGTAAAAACCTGTATGTATACCAAAGACTGTAAGATACTGACAAAAGAAATTGGAGATGGCACAAAAAAATGAAAAGATATTCCATACTCATGGATTGGAAAAATTAATATTGTTAAAATGTCCATACTACCCAAAGCAAACTACAGATTCAATGCCATCTCTATCAGAATTCCAATGGCACATTTCACAGAACTAGAACTAATAATTCTCAAATTTTTATGAGCTGCAAAAGATCCAAAATAGTCAAACATAAGAAAGAAGAACAAATCTGGAGGTATCATGTTCCCTGATTTCAAACAATCCTACAAAACCATAATAATCAAAACAATATGGTACTGGCATTAAAAACAGATACACACATCAAAGGAAAAGAATTGAGAGTTCAGAGATAAACCCACACATACATAGATAATTAATTGATAATGAAGGAGCTAAGATCATACAAAAGAGAAAGAACAGACCCTTTAATAAAGGGTGTTGAGAAAACTGGTCAGCCACATGCAAAAGAATGAAACTATTAGACCACTCTCTTACACCATACACAAAAATTAACTCAAAGTGGATTAGAGACTTGAATGTAAGACCTGAAACCATAAAATTCTTAGAAGAAAATGTAGGCAATAAGCTCCTTGACATGAATCTTAGCTATGTGTTTGTGGTGCAGACTCCAAAGGCAAGGAAAATAAAAGCAAAAATAGACAAATGGGACTACTTCAAACTAAAAAGCTTCTGTACACTGAAGAAACCGTCATCAAAATGATAAGGCAACTTACTGAATGGAAGAAGATATTTACAAATCATATATCTGATCAGGGGTTAATACCTAAAATATATAAAGAATTCACACAACTCAGCAGAAAAACAAAACAAAACAAAGAACCCGATTAATAAATGGGCAGAGGATCTGCACAGACATTTCTCCAAAGAAGACATACAGATGATCAACAGACATAAGAAAAGACGCTCAACATCACGAATCATCAGGGAAATGCAAATCAAAACCACAATGATATATTACTTCCTACCGTCAGAATGGCTTTTATCAAAAAGATAACAAGTGTTGGCAAAGATGTGGAGAAAAAGGAAGCCTTGTACAGTGTTGGTGGGAATGTAAATTGGTGCAGCCACTATGAAAAACAGTATGGAGATCCCTCCAAAAATTAAGACTAGAACTACCATATGATCCAGCTGTTTCACTACTGGGTATTTACCTGAAGAATACTGAAAACATTAATTTAAAAAGATACATGCACCCCCATGTTTAGTTCAGCATTATTTACAATAGCCAAGATACGGAAACAACCTACATATCCATCGATGGATGAATATGTAGATAGAGAAATGTAGAATATGTAGAATATGTAGATAAAGAAATCTGGGATATATGTACAATAGAACACTACTCAGCAATAAAGAAGAATGAACTCTTGCCCCCTGCAACAACATGGCTAGACCTTGATGGCATTATGCTAAGTGAAATAAGTCGGAAGGAGAAAGAAAAAAAACAAAACTTTACTTCCATGTAGAATCTAAAAAACAAAACAAAAGTAGGGGCACCTGGGTGGCTCAGTCGGTTAAGTGGCTGACTTCAGCTCAGGTCAATATCCCAGGGTCCTGGGATGGAGTCCTGCATCAGGGTCCTGGGAATGAACCCAGCATCGGGCTCCCTGCTCAGCAGAGAGCCTGCTTCTCCCCCTCCCTCTGCCTGCTGCTCTGCCTACTTGTGCTCTCTCTGTGTCAAATAAATAAATAAAAATCTTATTAAAGATTTTTATTATTAAAGAAAAAAAAAAAAGCAAACTCCTGGATACAGGAAGATACAGAGGGGAAAGAGGCTTGGGCGTGGGTGAAGGGGTCCACTGTGGGGTGATGGACGGTAACAAGCCTTTTGCGGGTATATGCAGAGGCCAAATTATAACTGCCATACCTGAAACTTACATAATTAAAAAAAGAAAAAGGAAAAAGAAAATATGCCATAGGCCATATGTCTTCTAGGCAGAAATCCAGTCCAGGCGGCGTGATACATGATTTGAGCACCTACGCTGTGTCTTATATGTACTATTGCAATAAACATACTAATTCCAAAGTGGAAAATAAAAAAAAACCCAAAAAACTGAACAGAACCCTGATGCCATAGCCTCTGATCCTCATCCAAGCCACGGACAGGCCACAGCACACAGCCCTCCCACCACGTGCGGCCCCAGCCTTTGGGCCGCTGGTTTCCTGAGGGCATATGCTGTACACAGAGTCACTCGGGGCCTCCCACAGGCTATAATCTGAGGATTTTCAATCAGTGGGTGGGGACCCATTAGACCACAGGGGTGGCCCAGGCACGGTATTTGAGGCTTTGCAGGACATACAATCAACTACCCAGCTCTGCTTGGCCTGAAAGCAGCCGGAGACAAGGCTTATAAACAAATGAACACGTCTACGTTCCAACAAAAATTAACTTACAAAAAGGCGGACAGTCCAGGGCCACAGTTTGCAGACACTTTCTTAGAGGATTATGATATAGTAGGATAAACCAATAACTTCTAAATAAAGCAAAGTAGGAAAACAAAATAGTGTGCATTGCACCTGGCAGTGGATGGTAAGTAGCAAGTATGGTAAGTAGTAAGTTGTAAAACTTGTTTCAGCTTATTTACTATAAGCATACACAAATTACGTAATTTGCATATATATATCATTTGTGCATATACATTATGTGTATATATACAATTTGTGTATACTTACAGTGCTAGGTTGCACTGAAAAATATTTTATATACATATATTTTTTAATCGTTATTCATTTATTTGTCAGAGAGAGTGAGAGAGAGCACAAGCAGGGAGAAGGGGAGGCAGAGGGAGAGGCAGAAGCAGACTCCCCACTGAGCAGGGCGCCAGATGTGGGACTCGATTCCAGGACCCTGGGATGGTGACCCGAGCCGGAGGCAGAGGCTTTAACCCACTGAGCCACCCAGGCGCCCCTCAACCCCCTCCCTTACAGAAACAGAAACTGAGGGACAGAGAGGTAAAAGATTTGACCAAGGTCACCGGGCTCACGGGTGGCACAGCTGGGATTAGAACCTAGGTCTTCTGGTTGTCATCTCAACAGTCTTCCTGTCGTTCCTATGACCTCCTGCCTCGTCTAGAGACTGAACTGGAATTCGGGACCCTTTCCTCCCTGGTCCCGATCCCCCCACGCCTCGCAGAGCTGCGAAGCTGCCCAGCTAGAACTGGGCGAACGGCCGCCCCGGGAGGCCGGCCAGCCTCAGCACAAGGAGCAGCAGCAGCAGCTCGGAGAGGACGCTGAGACGGAGGCACGGCTCCAGGGGCACATGGCTCCACCAGGCCGGCAGCTGCAGGGAAAGGGCTTCAGCCCCCACCCCCCCAGCCCCCGGGAGGCAGAGGACCACGAAAGGGAGCGGGCGGGAGGATCTGGAGAGGAGACCCGTGCTGTGGCTGGGTGGAGCTCAGGGCGAGGAGGGCAGAAGGATGTGGGTTCTAGTGAGAGACAAACGGATGTGGACAGCAGGAAGGACGAGCCAGGTGGAAAGGCAAAGAGGCACAGAGAGAGGAAGAGTGGGGTGAGGGACACACTTTCAGAGAGCTGGGGCGAGTTCCCAGTCCCCCGCCTCCGCCCCCCCCCCAGCTGTCCCTCCAAGGGTCTAAACAACTAAGTGGCCCCGAGGAGAAAGGTCACTCACAGGGAGCATAAAACATCATGAGCAGCGGCTTCTCTTCCTTCTTCAGGAGGCGTCTGAAGTCCTGAGGCACAAACAGAGAACACAGCAGGTGAGGCATGGAAGAACACGACGAGGAGTCAGCATCTGCCAGGGGGGACCCCCGCCGTGGCTGGAGGAGGGCGGACGGGCACTTCAGAAGTCCCACGGGCTGACCTGAGGTGGGGGGCACACAGAGTTACAGCCGGTCAGGAGCCGGATGATCGCGACAATCTGCACCAACCCCGCATGTGACAGACGGGGACACTGGGAACCCGAGGGGGCACACGGCTTTCCCAAGGCCACTTAATGGGATGAAGTAGTCAGCACCAGGCCCCCAGCTTCACTTTCAGCTCTGCCTGAGCAATTGAAAGACTGCAGGGAGCTATTCCCGTCCCACGAGGCTCAACGAAGCTGCCGCTTTGTGGGGCTGACAGAGTGGTTTGGTCTTGGGAGGGGGCTGCTGGTTGTTTTCTCATTGCCCGACTTGGCCAGACAGGGATCTAGCTGCTCGTTAGGGTAGGGTTAACCCACACCCGCTGATCTCCTTCCCCAGCCCTGTCGCCGCTGTCCACCTGTCCACGCGCCCAGGAGTCCGCTGTGGGCACAGAAGCAAACAGACGAGGCGAGCACCCCGAGCCCCAGGAGGTTACAAGCCAAACAGATCGTTTGTATTTGTAAAACCCTGAGAACAGCACCTGACACGTTATTAGGCAATACATAACTGTTTCTTAGATAAATACAATAAATGTGCAAACACAAACGGTTGCAACAGTACTAATGGAGAGACCAGTGTAAAAGCAGGGTTGGAGACCTTCCTTCCAGTGAAAGTCAACGATGTTCCAGAAAAAGCAAATCTATCAGGGATTGCAGAGAAGTGCAATGACAGAGCATGTTTTGATTAAAATAATTTGCTTCTCTAATCAGTTCCCAGAGAAGAAAATTAGAGGTTTTTCTCTTTTGAATAATAAAGAAAATAAAAGGAGATTACAAAATGCAGCTTTCTGGCAGCAACAAGGCATTAGGTAAATAGATGAGGGTTCATCCCACACAATGGAATACTAGTGCATCATTAAAAACGATGAAGAGGAATATTTAACTTCACAATAAGATATGCATGTTACATTAAGTGGGGGGGAAAAGCAAGTTACGAAGCAGCATATAAAATGCAACGACACTTTTGTGAGTAAAAACATTTATGCATGCATTACGTTGAAAGCCTGGAAGGCTAGAGAAGATACCAGCAGTGGGTATCTCTAAATGGGAAGGGAAAGGGTAACTTTTTTTCTGTTATGCTTAAGCTGTATTTTCCAAATTTTCAACAATGCATATGGATTATTTATAAGTTTTCAGTCAGATAAAAAATATTACAAAGATTTTGGAGGAATTCAAAACATTTTATAATAAATTCTGCAAATGTTCATTCTTGTTTAAGTAACTAGAATTATGTAATTCTACTCAGTGTAAGGAAGAATTACTGACTAAGATCTTTGACCCTGACAATGGGTAGAAAATGCAAACGCTTTGAAAATGATCTTCCGGAATCCCTGGAGATAAAACCTGCTAAAGATCTGAGATGAAAGGGTTTTTTTTTTTGAGCCTATTACCGTTTGGTTTCATTGCCTGGGTAGAAACAAATATTACTTTACAGTTAAAGATCCTTAATTGCCTTTAACAGTGTGGAATTCTAAGTTCGCATATATGGATCAGCAATTCAAACCTGAATTTGGAACTTTTAGTTATTTTATGTGGGGACTCGATGAGCAGGGAGGCAGCTATGCTTTAGACTTCTACAGGGGAGCAAACAGCACAAAGTGTAATAAGAGTACTGCCTACAGGTGTGAAAAAAATTTTTCTGCTTAATATTTTTCATTACAGGGGTGCCTGGGTGGCTCAGTGGGTTAAAGTCTCTGCCTTCGGCTCAGGTCATGATCTCAGGGTTCTGGGATCGAGCCCTGCATCAGGCTCTCTGCTCAGCGGGGAGCCAGCCTGCTTCCCCCTCTCTCTGCCTGCCTCTCCGCCCACTTGTGATCTCTCTCTCTCTCTCTCTGTCAAATAAATAAATAAAATCTTTAAAAAAAAAATATTTCTCATTACAGAAGAACGATCTTTGGAGTTTCAGGACATGAACATCTTAGGGGAAATATGAATATTAGGGGAATATAAATTGGTGTAGCCACTATGGAAAGAGCAGGGAGGTTCATCCAAAAATTAAAAATAGAAATTCCATATGATCCAGTAATTCCACCACTGGGTATTTACCCAAAGAATATGAAAGCATTAATTTGAAAAGATATATGCACCACTATGTTTACTGCAGCATCATTTACAATATCCAAGATAGGAAACAACCCAGGTGTCCATCGATAGATGAATGGCTAAAGAAGATGCGGTATATACACACAATGGGATATTACTCCGCCATAAAGAGATAAAGAGATCTTACCATTTGTAGCAACATGGATGGATCTAGAACATATAATGCTAAGTGAAATAAGCCAGAGAAAGACAAATACCGTATGATTTCACTTATATATCTAACAAAACAAAACAAACAAGCAAAACCAACCAACCAACCAGAAACAGACTGATAAATTCAGACAACAAACCGGTGGTTCGCAGAGGGAAAGGGAGTGGGGGGATAGGTGAACCAGGGATTAAGAGGTATACACTTCCAGTTATAAAAAAGTAAGTGACAGGGATGAAAAGTACAGCATAGGGAATATACTCAGTAACACTGTAATAACTTTGTATTGTGATAGATGGCAACCACACTTATCATGGTGAGCACTATGTAATATACAGAACTGTCAAATCACTGTTAATATATCTGAAACTAATATACCACTGTGTGTCAATAGTATTTCATATTAAAAAAAAAAAAGGACATTCTCCTTCCATCTACAATACAATACTGCTTGTCTCACTGTTACAGTCCCTGGGAATATAACAAAGAAGTTCTTGCCCATCCTATGTGAAGGTATAGCCAAGCAAGTAAGGTACCTATGGGTAAAGATGCACACGCAGGTCAGGTGGGGCAGACTTAGAAAGAAGGAGGGTCACGGCTGTCTGAGGACTATAATTCAACCACCGTTCTACCTCGACCCCTTATCCTAGCTAAATCCAGAACTGGAAGCTTAAGAGGATAAAGAATTTGTTCAAATTTGTATTACTTAGAATTGTAGAGACCTGACCCAAGTCTCTGGAAATCCAACCCAAACCTCTGAGATTATTCTTAAAGAAAAGAAAAGAAAAACAAAAAAACAAAAACAAAAACAAAAAACCACAACCACGCTTTTAAAAACACACACGCACAAAGCCAATTCCAACAACGACTGAGTTACATAATAAGGAAAGGACATTTAAATGGATATTCCTATGAGAAAAATCTAAACCCGTTAAAATACAGTAGATAAGGTGATGGAGAAGGGAAGAAGCTATCAGGCAGCCAGCCTGTGATCTCCTGTGGGTTCCATCATGGAGCTGGGAAGGAGAACAAATATTAGGGGCCTGGCAGCCCAGCTCCCTTGGAGGAAAGCATAACTCGTCCCTGAAGACTCCCCTTTCTCATTCCCTTGGGCATCTCTCCTAGGGAACCCCTGGTTGGGGGAGGCTTCCAGAACTGATGGGGAATGAATTACCTTTTCACTGTCAATGTGGACAACATCTTTGGCTCCAGGATCTTCCTCCCACAGTGGGGGCCCTTTCGGATCCTTCAGAAAGGCCACTATGGACTGAGAAAAGGAACAGAGAAGGGAAAACTCATTTTAGCTGGGTAAAGGGGGAGGTGGGGAAATCAGGAACCTGCGCCATCTCCCTGCATGGAGACCCGCACCTGTGGAGGGAGTCTGCGTGCATCATGTGGCCAAACGCGTGGGGGCGGGGGCAGGGGTGTAATTCCACTGCCCACGGACATCGCTGCTGAGGGCCCTAAAAATACACCCCCACCACCTCCACCAAAATTTTTCAGCCATGTGACACCTGACTCTGGTCAGCCGATCTGAGCCTCTGTGCTGCTTTGTGGACAGAAACGGGATTTGAGATACTTCATTGGTTTACTGAAATCAGACACACTCATGCTTCGGCTAGGTCTCATCTCCTCCGGGAAGCTCCCCGATCAATTTGAATAGAGGCCCCCAGCCCCGTCCCAGGCCTCCACATTCAGGCACCAAACCTGTCAGTGTACCAGCAGGTGAGCACACCTATTTGACCCCCGCCCAATATACTGTGTGATCTAACGTGGCTTGGCAGTGTGTTAGCTCCTGCATCCTCTGTGGGGCTCGGGCAGGGGCTCACCTCTGGGGCTGCCTGGTTGCTGCACTTTTCTCCCTGAAGACCCGCCTTCTAGATGCCCAGGATGAAGATCTGACAACGGCCTTCAGGTTAAAGAGTTTAACTAACCTCTGTCGAGTGGACGACTGCCTCAAATCTCACACCCCTCTGCGGAAGACACACGTGGGGTGGGAAACAGGGGCCCTGTCCCTCCACTGCCCTCCAGCCCTGCCACACTTCACTGGTCCGGGACAGGAGTGGCATTCCCTTCCCTCAGACAGCCACTCTGGGAAATGGTGTTCCAAGTCTGTGAGAGCCGGGAATGAGTACCAGAAACCAGCCGGCCTCCATCCCTCCGACCCTGGAGGGGAGCTGCTGGCCTCCATGTCAACACACGGAGCCCTCAGTGTCCCCAGTTTGATGCAAGATTTTGTGACTTCTGTCCACCTCGATCAAGTTCCCACGAGCAGAAGACAAGCCGGCCGTGTCTACAAGTGTGGTGGGGGGAGGCGGGCTGGGGCAGGGAAAAGAAAAAACCCTCTTAGCGAGGTGGTGCATTGAGCCCAGCTGCTGGTCACAGACACAGGCCCTCAGGGAGGCCTACTAGCTCTGGAAACTCCCATTTGGAAAGAGCTACCACAGGAAAATGGGAGACAGCTAAGATTTCGCAGAATTTCATTCAGGTAATGCTCCCTGCTGGTCCAAATGGAGCTGTGAAACACCTCCTGGCAAGAGAAGAGGGGCCATTGCCACCGTGACAAAGGCAGGTCTGCCTCTCCGTCCCTGCCAAAGCTTCGCTGCGACAATCTAAGCCAAAATGGAAATGGCAGGGCCTCCTGAAACCCATGCTCACCCACAGCTGCAGAGGCACCTGCCCGCCCGGGCCATGTGAGAAAGGTTTCTAGGCGCCCACCTGCTTCACAAACACCTGGGGCAGCGGCTCCTAGTGCAGGGTGCGCGGCAGCCCTCGGGAGCCTGTGAGACCTCAGACTCCCAGGAGAGCCCTACTTTATACGCTGCTTTACTTAGCATTTATATTTACTCACATGCCCACGTTTTACATTTACTTTATGCAAACCTACTGTTTCTAGGGAGAGGATCTATGCCTTTCAGTGGATTCTCAGTGGGAGGAGGAACCCAAAATAGGTTAGGAACTCCTGCTCTCGGGAGGGCTCCTGTCCACACAGAGGCATGAGCTGAGTTGAAGGGTGAGCCCCGGCTCCCGTCCCCCCGCTGCCAGCCCCCAGCCCTGCCTCAGCATCAGGGAGAGAAGACATGGGGACGCCAAAGGGAAAGGAGTCACCTCTGTGGATGTAGTAACTAAAATAGTCATACTTGCTCTTCAGGTGATTATTCTTGTTTAACTGTAGGTGACTCATCCCATCCATAGGTTCTCTCCAAGCCTGTCTGCCCGACAAGATCTTAGGTGGAAAAGTCTGCACCTGGGAGGCCGGCCTCACTCCCTCAGCCCCCCTCCTCTGGGCGCTCCGAATCCCAGGGAAATGGCCCCACGACTCACACCCGGCTTCTCAGGACATCCTGGTGTCTGGGAAACCACACTCACAGCTACATGGCCTTGGGAGAAGGTCATCAGAGGCTCATCTGAGTTTTGGCTTCCAGGCACCTCCGGGCCTCACCACTTACACACAGTAAGGATTTTGCTGGACAAACTGCTGACCAGCAGAAGGCCACTTACAGAGAAAGGTCCCCCTTTCCCCTCCCTTATCTGGCCTCTGGCTTCTGCTGGGGCCACGGCACGGTGCTGGCGGCCGCGTCCCTGCCGAGCCATCCAGCAAGACAGCGCCAGCAGCCAGAGCAGGGGCCTGTAACCCAGGACTCCTCTGGCTCTCTGCAGATCGAGGCCCAGGAGGCTCCTGAGAGGAACACCAACCTGTGACCAAGAAGGACTTTGGTCTTGGCTGTTCCCGCCGGATGAAGACCAGAAGCCATCAGGCAGCCGTGGGAAACACTAGGCCACTTCCTCTTAGCTCTGGAGAACTCCAGGGACCCTACCCCAGGCCCTAATGGCTTTGAGGACCCTGGGACTAAGGATGCACCCTCTCTACTGAACACTCTGACCCTGTCCAACGCTTAGCCCTCTCCTCCCGAGAGGGGAGTGAGCAGGTGCCGCTCACCTGGTCTTGGGAGAGGGGCAGACAAAGGCCAGGACTCGGGCTCCCATACCTAGGCCGGCTCAGACTGCGCGGGCGCCCTGCTCCTCCCCAGCTCACTCCTACGGTTCTCTGAGCAGCTGCTACCCCCTGCTCCATGATCCCAGGACAGCCGGCTCCGAGGGGGCCACTGAGTGTAAACTGGACACAGCCTCCAAAATGAAAAGGAAGAGCCCCCAGCCCGCCCTTCCATCCCTGCGCAGCGCTTCCCCCGCCCCGCCCCGCCGCACCTCGCTCCCGGGGAGCACATGTTCCCTCCCAGGGCTTTAGCTGACGTCTCAACACAGACTGAGAGGCTGAAGCAACCCTAGTTGGGAGAACTCGAAGTGTCTAAGTGGGTGTTAAGATGAGTAATCAGCCGAGTCTGTAGAAGGTAAGAGCTGCAGCGACTTAAAAAAGAATGAGTGTTGGCAGATACACAGGAAGTGACTGGGGAGCTGAGGAAGAACAGCAGAGGAGAGAGGCCCGGGCGGCTGCACAGACGGACGGACGGACAAGACAGAATGGAAGGAGACGGAGAGAGACGGAGACAGAGAGAGGAGTGCGGGGTCCAAGACAGTCAGCTAAGCAGGAGAGGATGAAAAACTAAGTTCCGCCTACGTTGGGAAGAGAAGAGATACGCAGCCCCAGGTATTTCTGGGGCAGGGGAATGCCGCCCGGCCCAGACGCAGGAGACGGGTTTGATGGAGAGGATGGCTATGCTGGAGGAGAAGGATCCAAGGGCAACGGGAGGGCTCGGGGCTTTGGGAGGTTGGCACCTGCGGGTCCCAGGCCCTCCACACCTATTTTCATTGATGCTTTTCTCCATCGACTTCCAAACTGGATCCATAGCAGGGAGCAACTCGGTGACACCGGCCTGTCATGTGAAATGAGCTGCAGCCGCCGACAGGGGCCTACCTGCCAGGATCCCCCCACCCCAGCCTTTGGAGAGCCAGCATGGACACGAGGGAGGGCTTCACACCACAGCAAAGGGAGACCCAGGCCCCTGGAGGGGAGAGGCAGGCGGTCACTTGCCTCCCAGGATGGCTGCTGATAGAGTCACACACTTACCTACGAGGCTGGTCATACCCCCTGTGCTAACAGTTACAAACTTCCCCAGATATTCTGCTGACATGTGCTCTAGAGATAAGAATCCCTCAGGTCATTTGGAACAGCTATCCGTGCAATCTGCCCTTCCTTCTCTCAGAGAGAACCTGCCAGGCCTTTGGCATCCATTCAGACGCTACCTCTGCTGAGAATGAGGGAAGTAAATTTACCTTAAATGTCACAGCTCGGTTATATTCAGTATGAAATGCACCATCCCTGTCAAATGAGAAAAATGTGTTAACTTTAAGAACAGTTGTGAAGATACACACCTTTGGTTTCCTGCAGCATCTTAATAACATTTAGCTATTGAACATGGTTCAAGATGAATGAAAGGAAAGGAAGAAAGAAAGGTAGGAAGGAAGGAAAGAGGGAGGAGAGGAAGGAAGGAAAGAAAGAGACTGTAAACACAGGGGAAAAAATCATTCTAGAATAAAATTAACCCAACTAAAACCCACCATTTCCTGAGAACACCAATGACAGCTTGCAGCACTTACTTGGAAATTGGAAATGCCCACAGGTACTTACTGGTAATGGAATAATTCAACCTTTTTGTCCTTCGGGCTCAGGTCAACTTTCATCTTCTTGCACAATTTTCTACTCTCGGCATCACTGAAAGACACAAATGTCGGGAACCATTTGTTACTGGAGGTCCTTACAAAGGTGTTGACAGAGTAAAATCTGCTGTTGGCCTAAGAAAAGCCTGGTACATTGGAATTCTCAACAGCAGGTAAGGGCCTGGCGGCAGACACATTCCGAGTGCTGGAGGAGAGGAGCCAACAGGAGACAGGCTGACCAGGGTGGAGACAAGCAGACGTGGAGAGTGTCTCCCTGCACTCGAGGGCAGCATGCACAGCTCTAGACTAAGGGCCCGGAAGCACAGTGGGTGGGCAGCCCGTCCTAAGAAGAAAACAAATTACGGTATACATCTGTGGTCCCCATCTTGGCTGCTCATCAGAATCATCTGAGGAGGTTTACAAAAAGACGGATTAACCTGGCCCTCCCCAGATCGTTACTTCGGACTCTCTGCCTCGGGCCCAAGCCAGTTTTGGGTTTTAAAGCTCAGATGGGTGCCATATGCCACCTGCAAGATACCCTCTGACTGGGGTAAGAGGAAGATGCTCTACAACGCTGACGAAGTCACGAAATCGGACCAGGTACTGACCAAAGCCACAGAGAGAAAGGAGAAAGCTTCCGCGAAGTGCAGCATCTACAGTATCTACACTCCTGCAATCCTCCTAAGAACCATTGTGCCATTGGCACAACCGGGTGCCATTGGCTGCTTACAGAGTGCTCACGCCTGATCTCATCTAACCTGCTTTCCTTCCTGTTAGATCGATGGATCTCAAAATGGGGTCCCTGGGCCAGAAGCATCAGCACCGCCCAGGAACCTGTGAAAAACGCAAGTTCTCAGCCCCATCCCAAACCTACTGAATCAAAACTCTGTGGGGACTCGAGGGACTGTGTTTTAAGGAAACTGCCAGGTGGTTCTGAACTGTTGGGGCTCTTGCTTCTCTCCCCAACCTCTCCAAGGTCTGGCGTCCCCCGTGGCCTCCACCGGCCGCTCAGCAACCTCATCCTCATCAAACGCACATTTCCTTTGAGTCCCCGCTGTTTGCCGGGCTTCCGGGCCCCAGGGTGGACTAGATAGGGAGGGAAAAGCCTGGGCCTGAGTTAGGGTGGGGGCAGGAGGGCCCCCTCTCGCACCCCCACACTTCTCTCTAGCAAGACAGGCTTCTTGAAATGCAGAGTGGGCATTCATACTGAAAATGAGGCGCCACAATGTTGCTTGTCCATCGATGAGAGTTGCTTTTAGAGCTGAGCTGAATGGTTTGACTCCCGGCTTTCCCCATAACCTCAGCGCACTCAGCCAAGTCTGCCCAGCGGGCAGCCAGAGGCAGCCAGCCACCCCACCCAGGCAGGGCGCTCGCCCCAGACCTGCACAGGCTCAACGAGGGTCGCAGGTCCCCACTGATCCCCTCTGGCTATACCGCAGGGGCGACTCTGCTCTGCCAGGAGGGACAGCCGCTTGAGGGAAGTCCCTTCATCCCCCACCTGTGCGCACACCCCACCACCTTCCACAGCCATTGGCTCCACACAGCTGTGCCCCCGCCCCAGACAGGCGAATTAAACCATTCAGCTCGGCTCTAAAAGCAACTCTCATCGATGGACAAGCAACATTGTGGCGCCTCATTTTCAGTATGAATGCCCACTCTGCATTTCAAGAAGCCTGTCTTGCTAGAGAGAAATGTGGGGGTGCGAGAGGGGGCCCTCCTGCCCCCACCCTAACTCAGGCCCAGGCTTTTCCCTCCCTATCTAGTCCACCCTGGGGCCTGGAAGCCCAGCAAACAGCCGGGACTCAAAGGAAATGTGCGATGAATTCCGAAAGGAAAGACTAATTCACACCACAATGGTTGCTCCCCCAAGGAGGCGAGGGGACTCAGAGACAAGGAATCCCGAGAGAAGGGATCAGCAGGGGCGCGGAGGAGATGCAGATGGCGCAGACGGGCCGAGCCCCCGGGAAAGGACAGCCCCCGGAATCGGGGCTGGAAGCCCGTCCCGAAAGCCCCGTGGGGAGGCCATACACGCCTCTGCCCACAGCAGCCATTACAGCCTGGGCCTGCCCTACCGGCAGGGGCTCCGTGGTGAAGGTCTGCATCTACGGTGCCCTTTTCCTCCCTGAGCTCACCCCCCATGAGAGAGGACTCCCCCCGGGGCAGTCACGACCCCTTTCTCCTGGGTGACCACCTGACGTTCACCAAACCGCGGCCTGGTGGGAAGCGACCTCGGGCCCCTCAGGCCTCCCTCAGCCCCATCCCGGCACCCTGCAGGGGCACCCAACCGGCCTGCTTCCCCTGCCACACCTGAGGGGGCCGCTCAGGCCGCACAAGGCAGCCAACGGAGGGGAGACGTGCCCCCCATGCTGGCTCTCCTCCACGGAGCCCGGCCGGCAGCGCCTTCCTGTGACTTTGAGCAAGCGGAGAGAGGTGGGCCAGGGCTCAGAGTCATTCCAACCCCAATCCCTGCCTTGATCTGCCAGAACCTGCTCCAAAGAAAGGTCTGGCTGCCGCAGCGTACGTCCCTGGTGAGCTCAGGACAGGCTCGGGGCTAACGTTCCAACACAAAGCGGCTGGGCTGAGCGGAGCCAGGAGGGCACAGAGGTTCCCCCGCCTGTTCCTGACCACAGAACCCCGCCCCCCCAGCGGCAGGTCTGGCCCGGCCTGCGGCCCCCGCTCCAGTAAGCGAATCACAGCCGCCTCTGCCACAGGATTCTTTGTTGCAGACTCGGTGCGGCCTGCTTCCCTCTTTGGCTTATGACACTCCCCAAGGCTCTCCTCCTCTCCCCTGCTCCCTACACTCACACACACGTGCACACGCATGTGGACGCGCGCCTGCTCAGATGGGTCTGTGGGAGGTGGCCCCTTGGCCTGTCTGAGCACTTGTGGCCCAGACCCCAGAGCCTCAGCCGAGCCCCTCCCGCAGGCCCGCCCGGCCTTCCCCGCGGTCTTTCTGTCCACAGCAGTGTGGCTCCACACCTGACCGCGTCCACGGTCGCCCCCGACGGGACGGGTGCGGCTCCACACCTGACCGCGTCCACGGTCGCCCCCGTCGGGATGTCTGCTCCGGGAAGGCGAGGCCTCTGTCTGGTCCACAGCCAGCTCTGCAGCTAGCCCACAGCAGGCACTCTGCGTAGCCAGAGGGAGCGACGAGGGTGACTCGTGGCCCCTGGGCTAAGGCCCTACACTCCTGGCTCTCTGGGCTCTGTCTCCTGAGAGTCAGCAGTCCTGCCAGGTGACCATTCCTGATAGTACTTTCTCCGACTGGCGCCCCTTCCTCCTGTTTCTCAGAGTACGTGTGTGTGTGTGTATGTGTGCGCACGCACGCGCACATCATTCAATAAAAGTCTGTAAGAGTTCACGAAGGGAAGAGAAATTACCCAAGCTCAGGACCTTAAAAGGATCTGGGCTGATAGATTAAGCACAACTAATTGATTTATTGGCTACCTCCCTCTCTGCCTCCCTCCCCCAGCCAGTGAGTGAGGCTCTGGGGGATAAACGCAGGGAGACAAAGGCAGCAGTCAGGGAAATGAGAGGCTTTGCTGAACCACCATGATCAGAGAGCTGACTGCCGTGCAAAGGCCCTCACCTGCCATTCCCGACGGTCCTGCAAGAACATTGTCCCGCCGGTCTGTCTGTGAGGGAGGCTGGAGCCCTGCCTCCCTCTGCTGTTTACTTACCCAGACCCACCACCTCCCATCCTGCCTCACCCCCCCTTGGCCCTCCTCCACACGGAATGTGGGGGAAAGATCCCAGAGGCCTGTACCCACTTCCCTCCCCACCCCCAGGCTGGAGAGATACAGACACACACGTGCACTTGTGGGTGTTGAGGGCTGGCCGGCTGCGAGCCCAGCGTGGCGGCCGCGGGGTGTGCTGCTCTGTTTACTAGATCTTCCTGGGCAGCAGGGTCGTCCGAGGGGCTGGCCGCTCTCGCTCCAGGGAATCAGACCCAGAGATGAAGTGGGGTGGGGGGGGAGGCGAGAGCGAGAAGGAAGAAGAGAAACAAGGTGCTGGAGGCTCAGGGAGGGGAGCCAGGCCTTTCCCAAATCACAGCCTATGGAACCACACCCTCCTTGCAGGAAGGTCTAGCAAGTGGCGGGAGGGACTGACGGCTCCTAGATCCGGCTTGGCCACCAGTCAGCCTGTGACCTCGGGTGAGACCCGTGCTTTCCCGAGCTGCAAAACGTAGGAGCTGCCCACACGAGGTGAATGGAGCTCTCAATTCTTCTCCAGGGTCCAGTACTACTAACACATAAAGCAGGCTGCCTGTATCCTGACAGGTGAAGCAGGAGCCAGACGCCACGACAGATGGAGACTCAGAGAGAGCAGAACCTCAGGCTCCTCCCTCCAGCGCCCCCAAACCAGATCCTGGCTCAGCGAGTAGCACCCTTAGAGCCACTTGGGGCAGGACGGGGAGCACACTGTCCCGGCCACGGCGTGCCCCCTGGCTAACCCAGACTTTCCAGGTCCTATCACCCCCTCAGAGCAGCAATAAATCTCTTTCTCCCATCTGCCAGGTCCAACATGGTGGGATTCTGAGCAGAAGGACCTGTGACCCCTGAGGGTGGGCGGGTCAGAATTGTAGGAAGGGCCTCTCTCCCGAGACATGAAGGAAATGGGAGAGGACTAGGGGCTAGGGAGCCAGAAAACGCTGTTGGAGTGACTGCGAGGTGCACGTACCCAGGACAACCTGAAAGAGCGCAGCTGGAGGGCTTGAGGCAGGACACAGAGAACAGCCTGGAATGGCTGGGTCTTAAACCTGGACCAGCCTTGGTGGTCACGTAGCATCCTCTGATGAGGGACTTGGGACAACAGGGACCCTCCCAGTTTTGGCTGTTCTGTATGGTATCTACCACCAGACGGCAGAGGATGTAAGATGTACGCCGCACAGTTAGGAAAAGGGACGGGAGTAAGAGAGCGGGGCGTGCCCTCTCCTCCCCCTCAGCTCCCCCCAGCCCAGAGATTCTCAGGCTGTGCTCCTCAGCAGGGGGCATGGATCCCCACCCCGCCCCCCACTCCTGCTCTGCAAGAACGAGGCAACCTTCCAGAAGGCATCTGAAGCCACAACATAAATACGGCACTTCTCCTAGGAGTCGCCTTTACACCCTGGCAAGTAATGTTAAACATGCTTACATACGAAGAAGCAAATGCTAAACACAAAGAATGTTTAGTAGAAAACAGAAGACTTTTAAAATATGTGATGCGTGCCCTGGATGGCCCCACGTCTTAGGAAGCCAGCACCGCTCTGGGAGAAGCAAAGCAGATGGGAGAAAGAGAGCAGGGAAGACGGAAACTGCGGCTAGGTAATGACCTTACACCCTCAGGAAGAGCGAGCAGTGAGCTCCCGGAGAGAGGCGCAGTCTCGGCCCAGGGAGAATCAGCCGGAGGAATTGGCATTCCGGGCTCAGCTCCCGCCTCCTGGCTCCAGCTCAGCGTCCCCGACGGCAGCTCTCCGCGCCAAGGCTGAGCCCGATGCCAGGCTGGGGGGCACGAGGGGAATACCAACGTCCTCACACACAACCCACTTCACAGCCAGACAACTACCGCCAGCCAACCCGAGCGTGGCTGCTGAGGTCTGAGCCAGGAGGTGGGGTGAGGGGAAGGGACAGCTGACAAATCCCTGGACCAAAGCCAGAAACCCCACAGACACCTCACAGCGACAAGCTTCCAGGGCCGGGGACCTGGGAGAAAACCGACACAGGGGCGCGTGGGCCTGCAGCCACGTGGGCAACGGTAGGGAGGGGAGAGCCCGGAAATCGAGAAAAGGGAGAAAAGAAACACCTAGAGAGAGAAGAGAGGAGGAGAAAGACCAAAAACCTGGGGGAGGCAGGGACCCAGAGATGGGGAAGAGGTGACAGCAACTCGTAAGGAAGAGGGAACAAAGCGGGAGAGTGGCCAGCAGCTCCGAGGGAGCAAACACCCAGAATGGGGGGAGACACACTAAAAAAGCCCCCCCCCAAAGATTGCCACATACCCACATGCATATACACACACACCAAACCCAGCAGCTTCCAGAATTTTCCGAACCAGGCTTTTTAGGGATGAAAGCAAACCGGAAGGTCGAACTCCATGGTTCACACAAGGTTACGGTGAAGCCCAGAGAGGGACAGAGACTTACCAAAGGCCCCACAGCCATTAGCTGCCTGTCTAGACTCAAGGCCAGGTCCCATGACCTACAGTCCTACAGGTCCCACTGCACCACACACTTCTTAAGGATCAGAGCGAAACAGCCTGTGCACTGAGGCTGACTCTCATGCTGAGAACTTTCTTCAGAGGGCACCCAAGGGACCCTCCCCTGAGAAAGAGCCGTTGGAAGAATGCACGCACAATTTCTCCCCCTCAGTGTTTTCCGGGAATGCCCAGAACAATCCCGCCCTGATGAAAAGTAACAGTAAAAATGAGATCTCACATTTAAATTATGTTCTAGAAAGAACTTCCATTTACGGGCTCCTCACCACGGACCTGGAAAGGCAGCAGAATATGTACTACTGTCGCATTTACAGACGAGGAAACTGACCTGTCCAAGGGCACAGGGCTCGTAAGTAGCAGAGCCGACCCGACGACCCAGGCCTCTGCCATTATTCCGCACACGTTCGAAGACACTTCACGCCACGGCACTGTCTTCTCTTGCCCTAGGATGCCCCCTGTCCCCTTCACCTGCCCTCTGAGGGAGAAAAGCAGTGTGGGCTCTTCACTCGAGACCTTCCTGTCACCAGCCCCCCCAAGCCCCGGCATCCTCATTCTAGAGGGTCAGGGGACCCTCTGCTGGCAAGCCAGGAGGCACGGCTGGAAGGGATGAGAGATGGGAACCTCAGGAGGGCCCGTGCGAGGGGAGGCGCGCTCGGGCTGACCACCTGCTACTTGGCTGCTAGGATAAGAAGTGAGCAGACGTTGGGTGGCTCCATCCCACCTGCTCACTCCGCCGCAGACAGCAAGAGAAGTGCTCCCGGGAGCGCTGCTGCCCAGCCCCGGAGCATCTCATTCAGACTCACACACACGGAACACATTTAGGACGCAGTGCGAGCGGTCATCGCCGGGCCCTCGGGTTAACGTGGTGGGTTCCCCTGATGGGGTACAGGGCACGTTCAGAAGTCTGGGGCCTGGAGCAGCCGAGCAGGAGGCCAGAACCAGCTCACGCCTCTGGGGAGCTCCCCGTGTCACAGCCGACCATGAGAACTGCCACCCCCAGCGGCCTGCGTGGACTAGAGCCCCGAGTCCTGTCCCTTGGGCTGCTCTGGGCAGATCTCACTGCACCCTGCCTCTGACTTCAAATTTGGACCCAGATCCTCCTGCTTCCCGTAGAACCCATAAAAGCTCCATAATCCGCCTACTTATCTCAACTATTTTAAGAGCCACGTAACGTTTCAGTTCATACTTCCTCTTGGATGAACTGAGTGGCAACTACGTGGAAAGGTCTGTCCTTCTGTCTTAAGGTCACCTCCTTAAGCTCTAGGTGCCCCCGTAGACTTTCGTCTTTAGCACATCAAAAGTCACAGGATTCTCTCTCCCAGGGGCACTCTCACTGACTCCAGACAGCACGTCTCCGAACAAGCCCTGGGCTCTGAGGTTCTAACGCGGCCCCTGCACTCTTGCCCCTGCAGCGAGCGGAGGCAGCACTGGAGCCTCCCCGCCCAGCAGCAGAGGACCGCTGGCCGGGCTTGCGGCCCGCACCACAGGGAGCTGCCTCGAGGGAAAGCCGGGGCACTTCAAAGACGGGGTACTCGACGACGGTCTTTGCCCACACTGTAACTCTACTTTCACCGGGAAGCCTTTCTCAAGCTTTCCGCGCAGAACAGAGGGATACCCCTCACACCCAGGGCCTCCCCTGTTTGCGCTGCTCACATGAATTGTAACCACCGGGTTTGGTGCCGCCTCACACGCTGAGCTCCTGAGGATGCTATTATCCCCGTGTGTACCTCAGGGCACACAGGAAGTGCTTAGCAATGCTTCAGGAGAAGGCAGCAACTACATCGAAGCTCTCCTTCCCCCTCTCTGCCGCCTGCAAGCGTAAGAACTCCCTGGGACAGGCTCTACCGGCTAGGCAGACGGGTGTCATCTCCAGATACAGAGACTCCACAATGCCCTGTCCCCTCGAAGAGGCTCTGTCACTTGGCCAGTCACACAGGGAACTCCTGGGACAACCTGGGAGCCTGAGACACACCTAGGAGACGAGAACACTCTTGTACCAACTATGGACTAGAATGAACCAGGGGCCAAGATCTCGCCCAACGTCCGGTGAGCAGTCCCTTCCACTAAATCGGTGTTTGAGTAAATCAGGAGGGGCGAGGCCGGAGACAGGAGTGCGTATGTGTGTGCGCATGCGCGCGCACACACGCACGCGCGCGCACACGCACACGCACACGCACACACACCCCTACGGCAAACACCGCTCAGTTAACACTTCTTCTCCAGCTCTCATCCGGTGCTTTGTCAGAATATGAATTTCCCTTCAATTTTCTCCAATCACGAGCAGGACAAACTTATCAATCAGTGTGTCCCAGAAGTTCATGCCCAAAACGGCCGTTTAGCGTTCCGACTGGTGCGGGAGAAGAGTGCGCTGGAGCGGAGCCCGCAAAGCTCAGTTAACCAAGGGCGACTAGCTGGGCTGCGGCCCGGGCAAGAGCAGCTACAGGAAAGGTTAGGAAGCTCTTTGTAGGCCATCCAGGAAAAGAATTGCTTCTTTTCCCAGCAGAGCCCCACCTCTTCCCCATACTAACGACAGTGCAATATCCTCCTTTCCCCTCCTCTTCCCAAGCCCATACCCCCGAGAGCCCCGAAGGCCAGGTGAGACGTGGCTGGACACAGGCACTCTGGAAATGCCTCCCGTCCTCAGTCAGAAGCGGATGTCTGCTCGAATCCGCCAAGGGCAACACAGAGCCTTGCATACAGCAGGCGCTCCAATGATACGAAGGACAAACCTGCTCTCGGTTACGTTTTTCCCTACGTTCATTCACTCTCTATGTGCGTTTTCTGTACTTAGACCAATCTATACCAAATTGGGAGCTAACTAAGTAACAAGGAGGTGTGTGCGTATGTGCATACACACACAATGCGCAGATGTGGAAATTATTCTTAATGATTGAAAGGAAAGGGAAGCTGCGCACACCCTAGACTCAAACTCCCACACTCGGAAGAATCAGTGGAATTCCATCAAGAAACCCCGTCCCTACCCTAAGAAGTAGCCCTGCTTCCTACAGGCACCGTGGGCTGGTGTTGATCCCGTCACCGTAACACTGCCAAGACAGCCTCCGGCGGGAGGGAGGTTGGGAGGAGGAGGAGGAGGAAGAGGAGAAGGGGGAGGAGGAGGGGGAGGAGGAGGGGGAGCGGGCAGCGCTGGCACTGGGACAGGTAGGGGTGGGCAGGGAGACACGGGTCAGGAGAGAGCGCTGGAAGGACAAAGCCACCTGTCCGGGCCCGATCTGATGGAGCTACCTCAGAAGGCAAGGCAGCAGTCCCTCGGACCAGCTGATCCTACCACCTTCGCTCTGCGGGCAGAGGAGAGCTCGATGAATGACCTGGGCTGGGGGGTAAAGCCCACGGTTCTTGCGGCGGACCCCTCCCAGGTGAGCCCGCCGGGTGACCCTGAAAATAACCTTGCCTCTCTGGGCATCAAGGCCTCCTCTCCCACCCACTGGGAAGAAAAGAATCACGAGACACATGGCAACAGAGTGAAAAGTGAAAGCACTACGGAGAAAGGGAAGAAGAGTGCTGGGGTCGGAAAGAACAGGTGGGAAGCCAGAACCGCCCCTTCTCCAGTCCACGGGTGACCCTGCGGTTAAGGTGAGAGAGCCTTTCCTACCCCAATCTCTCCATCACATCCTCTCGCCCAGAGCCCTCACCACGAACGGTTCCCTCCCCACCCTCCAAATCCCCAAGGAGGCCCTGCCCTCCAGCCCCCCCCCCCCCTGCCCCATGTCCCCAGGACATACCCACAGTCTACCCAGCAGATGGTGCCTTGTCCTTTCACCGCCTGGGCCACAGTGGATAATAACCTGAGATGACTTTCAGCTGCAGCCTCTGTAAAAAAATAAAAAATTAAACATTTGTGCCCGAGCACCCCAAGACCACCCTGGCCATCTTCCCTCAGGAGCAAGGAAGGACAGAGACCCGTCCCGGGGAGGAGGTCTGGACCGCCAGTTACAACACTGACCCTGGAATCAACAGTTCGGTGAGAATTCCTCTCAGAAACCCCTGCACCCGCCAGCCTCCGGGGCCCTCCTCAGAGACGCAGAGCCCCCAACTCTTCCCTCCTTTCCGCCACACTTCACGCCCTACTCTTCTAAGAATCTTCAGTCAGATGCTCAACTCTCAGTAGAATCTCTGACTCATTATTTTTCTGGGACAAACTGTGAAATTCCTATAACCAAACGATCACAACTGTCTAACTAACGTAGGGAACCAGTTTGCTAGTTCCACACCCCTCTGTCCTGGACCCCACGCTGAGAGCTCCCTAGAGCAGGCACCAGACCCTCCCTTTTCTTGTGCATCACATCCTCGTCTCGCCAGGGGCTCAGGGCAACCTGGTGATTAAAGGAGGTTTATATGTGACACTAGTCTCCGATGGACCAGTGTCAAGTCAAGAACCCAAGGCACAATTCCCAGCCCATTTCCCCAGCGCCGACAGAAGGGCCAGCCGTGGCAGTACCTGGAGGGTCAGCTGCAAAAACAGGCACTATGCCTTGGGGCAGGGTGGAGTGAGCTTGAGAAAGGAAGTTTGTCCTTGGTCCAGGCATCTGAGCAAAGCCCTGGAACCCACAGGTGGGAGGGCAGGTGCCTGGGGACAGAGCCTCGTGGCCAGGGTTCCAATGACACCAGTTTGCGAGGGTCCCTGGACGGTGCCTGGCCTTTCCCTATCACACCTGGGGGCTCATCTGAAGGTCTACCATGCAGACCCTAGCGGGGAGAGCAGGTCTGCTGCCTCCCCCACCCAAAACCGTAAGATACATTCCAAAGCGGAGCAGAAATGATGTCTGAATTGTTTGCCTCCGCAGATTCCCTTTTCTAGCAGGCATAACGGTAGCCGTTTGTGAATACAAAGCATGCTGAGCCTTTCACGGAAGTGAACAAAAAGCATCTTTCTAGAGAGCTGCACGGAGCCACCCGAAGGAGGCACTCCCGGGAACCCGCACAAGCCCAACCGGAGGAGGGGGCGCAGCAGAGGAGGGAAAAGCCATTGCCCCAGCACATATCAGGGCTCAGACGGGGCTTGCTGGGGTGGGGGGTGCGGAAGCTAAAGTCGAGCTATATGAGGCACCCCTCTCTGAACCCCACCTTTCAGCAGGGGAAAGGGAGGCCCTGCTTGGGAGGATCGGAGCAGAGAAAGTCCAGTTACCGCACGGCTCCACGGCCCACTGAGGGTCGCAGGTCGGGCAGCCCGGGCAGGGGGGCAGGAAGGTAAAATCATCCCATGGGTCCCGCCGCCCGGCAGTCCAAGACGGAGAGGAGCCCAGGAAGCGCTGGAACCCCACCGCCGAGGAGCGAGCCAGAGGCTGCGTGAGGGGCAGAAGAGAAAGTAAGAGTGGTCCGGGCCCTGAGTCCTGCCCCACAGCTACCCCGACTCCTGATCTCAGAGCCCTCCCGCCATCGCAGGAATCACACGTTTCTTGCTAGGCTCCGGCAGAGGAAACAAGGTGGGGGCAGCACGGACGGCCAGCTCTATCATCCACTGGCCTGCGGAGCTCAGACAAGTCAGCCGGTCCCCCTCTGCCTCAGTTTCCCCACGGGAAACCGGATGCTCTCTGACAACCTGTGCTGCCTCCCTCACGGCAAAGGAGCAGACGGGAGTGTGTCCCGGGAGCTCCCTGCAGAGTCCGTGTAAGATGGCGAGCTCCTGTGATGGGACGGAGCCAGAGAAGGAACGGAGCGTGTTTCTGCACTGGCAGCCGCCTAAGCATCACAGGGGTGCGGCCTGCTAATTCAGGACCCTGCTCCCCAGGCTTCAGGAGCAGCTCTGCTTCTCCTTTGCCTTGATTTCCCCCTACTCCTGACAACGGAGAAACGCTAGACACAGGCCAGGCTCCCAACAACCAGCTCAGGAAGGGTGTGCCAAGCCCTCCAAAGGGCAAGAAGTAGCAAGCGCCAGGGCGCTTAGCGGATGCAGGCTTCAGGAGAGACACACGTCCAAAACATCCATCAGCCCCCAGTGCCAATGAGTGTCGAGGATGAGCTGCCAGGGAGAACTGGGCCCGGAACTGGCCCAGCCACTGGCTGCTGCTTCTCCAGGGCACAGAAAACTTGGCATCCTGAGGAGCAGTGGAAACACTTAACTCTGCTGGAACAACATCAACAGTCAGATGTTCGAAGTCGCAGCCAAGAGCTGAGCAAACCTCTCTCCAGCCACTATGCCCTTGCCAGCCTCAAGGTCAGAAGAGGCTCCTACCCCCCCGAAACTGCTCTGTCCTGCTCCTGGAGCCCACTGCCAACTCCGTCCCATGTTCTGACCCAGAGTGGGACAGGCGGGGACCGGGCAGGCCAGAAGTGCCAGCCTGGATGTGTGCTCCCGAGCCTGGGACCACGTCACCTGGCCACAGCCCAGCCCCGTCACTGAATCAACAGCTCTGGCGAAGCATGGCCCGTCACAGCCAGCCCGTGCCCGTCCAGGAAGCCAGAACATCTGTCCCCGGTGACCACCGTCCTCCATCCCCCTCACACACACCCTCTCCCTCCTGACGTAGTGAGGGCTCCAGGGAGTGGAGTGATGACCGGGAACAGAAACGGCCTCTCGGGGATCCAGAAGAGACAGAACGAACACCCCTCTGCACCTCTGCCTCATTTTCTGGGGAAGCTGACAAGCCTGACGACCCTCAGGTCCTCCCTGAGTGCTTTCTGGTCCTCAGGTCTCTGCCTCCCACCTGTGCCCCGAGCCCAAGCCGTCCCATGCCCGACGGATGATCCCCAAGGCCAGGTTGGGCACTCACCAGATTTGGAGTAAAGCACCAGCACATTATTCCGGGTCCTGAGAAGTTTTTTCAAGTCCTTGGGGTCAGAAATTCTCTCGATGTTCGAGGAGACCTTTGTGGAGGACAGGCATGTCGGCAGGACCACCTGGGGATCGAGAGCCCAAGGACCGTGAGCCCCAGCGTCCTGTCAGGCCCAAGGCAGGATGGTGCCCGCAGACACACTGCCTAGAACCCCCTCTACGTCAAAGGGAGAAGGGCACACCGACCCTTCTCGGGACACTGCGTCAAACTTTCCACCTTATCCCCTCTGCAAACTACCAACCACCCTCCCCCAGGACACTGCCCAGCCCACGCCCAGTCTCCACCTCAGCCCTCCTCTTCGGGCCCTTTTACAAAGCTGTAGGAGCCGCATTCTACACGAGCAGGCTGCCGGGAGGTACCAGCCCTACTCAATCCAGACGTCCCTGGGAAGTCGGTGTCTGTGCCCCACGCTGCACCCCGACACCCCACACCAGAGCAATGTGCCAACTCCATCCCACTTGGAAGCACCGAAGCACAAACCCACAGAGAAGTAAGATCACTTCTCGTATTTAGGGTGGGAATGGAAGGTTTGCAGCTTTTCCCACTCGGCCGATGATCTCAGGAGGCCAGCCAACAAGAAACGAGCAATTCTTCCCGGAGAACCCGGAGAACAGCCTTGGATGCTGGAGGCCCCAAGCACCTCTGCAGCCACAAGGAGGGGTGGGCTGGAAGCAGGAGGAGAGGAAATGTGCTCAAAGTCTGAATAAGGAACAGTCGCACAGTAGATCCCCTCGCCCAGCTCATAGAGCTGGCCAGCAGCCCCTTGCCTAGCAGGCAGAAAACACAGGGCCACTCTATGGAGAGACTGAATAAGGAAAGCTCTGCTGGAAGACACCAGGCAGACAGTAGAAGTATGGCCCTGAGAGAAAACAAGGGGATTAAGGGAAAGTCTACAAACTGAACCTGGAGATCACCCAGTCCCTGGAGCCCCCACTCCTCCCGACTTCTCCCTTCCCTCTTCCAGAATGCTGCCAGTCTTATTCCCCCAGGCAGGAGATTAGAGAATTTTTCTCTGTAGAAACTGAGAAGCACAAGAAAAACAGCCCGAAGACGGTGATTTGGAGACCCTCCAATGAAACAACTGAGTTCCCACTGAACTGGGCTCTGTGAGGCCCTCTCAGTAAACAAGTGCCCTCTACCTCCCGCTCACACTCACAGTCTCCAATGCATGTGCCAGTGACTTGCTATTCAATACAGATAACCCAAGTCCCCCAGATACTTGAGGCAAGCCCTCATTTCAAAAGACAGGGATGAAAACAAACTAAAAGAAAGAGGATACTTAGAAGAAAAGAAAAAGAACAGAAAACAGCAAAACTATGATTATTATTCTCAGAGAAATGAAATGCTGCATCCGTAAAACAAGAATAGAATGTGGGGCACCTGGGTGGCTCAGTCAGTTAAGCATCTGCCTTCAGGTCAGGTCATGATGCCAGGGTCCTGGGACCAAGCCCCACATTGGGCTCCCTGCTCAGCGGGGAGCCTGCTTCTCCCTCTCCCTCTGCTGCTCCCCCTGCTTGTGCTCTCTGTCAAATAAATTTTTAAAATTAAAAAAAAAAAATAGAATGCCATGCGAAAGGAATAGTCAAAGAAGATCAGGAAAAACTCTTGGAAAGTAAAACTCTCACAGAACTAAAAAATTTCAATAGAGTTGAAAGTAAAATTTTGAAAAAAAAAAAACAGAAAATAAAACAAAATCAAGAAATAAAAAATAGAAGAAAGAGTTAAGAAAAATAAAAAAAATGTATCCATTAAGTGCAAGAGCCAAATTAAACTCCAGAAAAAGAAATAAACAGAGGATAAGAAACTTTGAAAAAAAAAAAAAAAAACTTCAAGAAAATACCACAAACTTCAAGAATGTATGTCTCTGGTTGAGAACGGCCCACATGATGAATAAAAAGGACTCTCACCAAAGTACATCACTGAAAATTTTCAGAACACTGCTGACAAAGAGGAAATTCTGAAAGTTTCAAAGAAAAAAAACCCACCACATACAAAAAGATCAGGAGTCAAAACTGGCCTAAGACTGCTCATCAGCACAGCAAAGGACACTGAAGCAATGCCTTCATGATTCTCAGGCGACACGCTCTCCAACTGGAATTCTATATCCAGCCAAACTATCTGTCAACTGAAAGTACAGATTGACTTAGGCTTAATGCTCAGATGTGGAAAAACCTACCACCAATACAGCCTTTCTAAAGAAAATACTGGAAGTCATGCTCTATCAAAACGAATGAGTAAAAAATGAGAAAGACATGGAACCAAGAAAACAAAGGATCCCACAGAAAGAGACAAGGAGAATTACCACGTTGATGGTGAACAGGAATCCAGGATATATATCCTGTAGCCTACAGAGCAACCAGCCCGCAATGGAGCAAGGACCAAGAGTGAGGAATGAATGTGGTCACTAAAAGGAGGCACCTGTGGATTATCTGATATGCTTGACTGTATTGATCAGTTAAATAATCTACCAAAGTTACACAGCTAATAAATAACACGGCCAGAACCTGAACCCTAGTCTCTGTACTGGACCCGATGCCCTCTCAGTCCATTGCCTCTTTGCAGCCAGAAGTCTTGCGCTGCATCTGAGCTCTACTAGTCAGTAGCTAAGGTGCCTAGCCAACAATCACCGAACCTTCTACGGCTTAGTGCCTTGCATCTAACATGGAAATAATGATACCTCCCTAGCAGGATGGCTGTGAGGATGAAATGGGGTAACTTACCAAACATGCTTTATAAATCATTAAGCACTCCAAGGATATCAGTTACCATCACATATAATACAACGTTTCATTTCTGCGGAGTAGAAGACAGAACTGTGGCCATATTCTAGTGTTTCTAAATCTGATCTACCAATGGAATTCAAACGTTCCTTCTCCCCGGAGTAAAACTATCCAGGAGGCAGAGTTGAGGAACTCTGTGTCCCTCATTCTGCACTGCCAGAGCTGGGCACAATACCTGAGGACCCACTGCCCTTAGGTAACCCACCTTGAGAGCTCAACAAAAAGTTCATTCCCTTATATTATTATGTGTTATTCTACTGCTCTCAGGTTGCTAACGGACTTCAGACTAAAAAGTCCATAGCTCAATGCACGTGATTGAAGGGGAAAAAAAGGGAAAGAATCTGTTGGAAAAACACAACAGATTAAAACAGGGTTTTAATCCTCAGATAATATAGTCACTAGGGAAAAACAAACTACTATCACCCAGTGCCTCAGTACTTTGACCTGTAGACCCAGCCCTCTTGAGAATGGCAGGCACCTACCCTTCTGGAACTGGGAAGAAGGGAAGGGGAGAGGAGCCAGGCCGGGCCCAGTGCCCACCTGCCCGGGCAGTGCAGTGGCACGCCGCTGGGCCAGGGACAGGAAAGGGTCTAAAGCAGAAACCTCAAGAGTCAAGTCCCATGGCATACCCACAGCTTCCTTTCTGTAAAACCCAGTCAGTCCCTCAGATCATCTAACAACAGCCAGCCTCACAGTAAACGACCCACTCTCTAGCCGGCCACCAATGCCTCTGACCCAATGTCTACCTTCCCACAGCAAAGAACGTAAGCTCACCTGAAGCAACGCACTGAGCAAACTGACTGCTTGAACACTGTCACCAGTGTGATGCTAGGGTTTAAACTGGGCACTGCCCGCGGCCAGCCTGGTTTAGAACTCCCTATGGAGGTGTCTCCTTCCCCCTCTTCTCCCAGCCCTACTGCACCCCTAGACCAAGAGCTCTGGAGGGCAGGGCCCAGCACAGTGCCTAGCCCCTTGAAAGCCCCCAGGCAATGTATGCTCAGCATCATAACCGTGACGAATCACACTGGTTACCACACTCCTGACCTCTACAGAGGTCACCCACTAGGAGCATGTCAGAAAGTGAGTCCGTGGCAGCTCCTGGGAGTCGGGAGAGGGACCACCAAAAGCAGACAGACCACAGTGTGGAGATCGTCTGGATTGGAGAACTGCGGGATAGCCAGTGGGTGGAACCATCCGGGGCGTCTGGAAAGCCTGGCTCAAGAGCCTCATCTGGCCATGACCGTAGACTGGGCAGCCACCAGGGAGGCTGGAAGTGGAAGGACCGGCTGGCCGGCTGACCTAGGAGAAAGAAATGGGTCTACCCAAGAGCCTCGGGGGGGAAATAAGAGAACTCAGTGATTATGCCTATGTAAGCAGGGAAGGAAGGGAGAAGAGACTAAAATGATTCCAAGGGTTCTGGGCTAAGGATGCGGGAACAACAGCCAAAATGGAAGAGCTGAGCAGCAGTGGCAGAGAAGGCTGTGGTCTTCTGTCGAGGCAGACGGTGGATAATACGCTCAGGTGTGGACGTGTGGACAGTACAGGCGTCCGCCAGGCTGGAGAGGGAGCCTTGAGGCCAGTGAAGGCTCCAGGGTCAGCGTTCAGAGGGAGAAGACAAGGCGACCCCTCAATTGAGGGGAGGAAGGACTGGGAAGGTTGGGAAGGAGAAGGTGGGAAGGGCCGCATAACACAGACCAGGGAGGAGACACACAGAAGAGGGGTGAAGGCTCTGCAGGCGAGGCCATGCCAAAGTCCCCAGGGCCACAACCACCGAACCCCAGCAGCAAGCGGGGAGGGCGGCCCGAAGCCAGCCTGGGAGCCGCAGTGACAACAGGGAGCCCCACAAGTGGCCCGGCCAGTCAGAAGGGTGCGCAGTCTCCCCTGCAGAGGGACGCGCGCGCGGGCACAGGGGAGCAGGACTGGCCCAGAGACGCAGGATGAGGAGATTGGGAGCAAGAGAGAAAACACCGTCAGCGGTACCAGACGGCGGGGTATGCTGAGAGCTAAGGTGGCAGGCTTAGCATCGCTGAGAGGGGGAAGGATGAAAGGCCCCTTGGTGCCTGGCCTCGGAGGAACCACCCCCCACCCCTCAGTTCAGGACCACGGGCGGCCAGGAGGACGGCCCTTCACGCCCTCCCCTAAGCCTCTCCTCTAGCCACTTAACATTCTCCCTTCTCCTCCACTTCTATTTTTTAACCTTTGCAAAGTGCACGCTCCTTCCCTTCCTTAAGACGAAGCTCCAGTGAGCCTCGGATCGCCTTGCCAAGCACCGTCCTGCAGACTTCGTAAGTCACAACCCACAAATCCCATAACAGCAACAATATCCATGTTAATGGTGCACATGCGCTCTGCTCTGTCAAACCCTCAGAGGGGTGAGGGCGGCGTCTGAGAAGCCAGCCACCCGCCCAGCCAGCCACAGAACTGTCCCCGGTACGGCAGGCTCTTTACATTCTAAGTCACCAGCTTTGGTGTTAGAGGAGAGAAAAAAAAAAAATCCCCTTTGTCCACCATGCCAACTCCTTCTGACCTTTCCCCATGATTGCTTTCTTTCTGCTCACCATCCCTCAGCTTCAGCAGTGTTTACATCAGGGCGGAGCTGCCCCCAGGGGCTGGGAAGAGGCCAGGAAAACTCCCCCCACCCCATGTAGGGCAGACCACGGCTGGGAAGGACAGCTGCCCTGTTTCTGCTGCTGGGGAATCCCACCCCCCGACGCCACCCCCAACCCCATCACAGTGCATACCCCCTCAGAACACCAGGCCCCTCCATCAGAGTAGCAGCCGCCTCCACCCTCGGCCCTCCTCCCTCCGCCCCTGCCCCTCCTGCCCCACCTTCACCACGGCTGGAGGCAATGGGTCCTCTGGTCTCCAGAGGCCCTGAGTGCGCTCCTGCCCCTATCAGGGCTGGCCTAGAAGCCCACCTGCTGGCCTAGAAGCCCACCTTCATCGGAGTCCCACCCCAGGGCAAGAGACTGCTTCTGGAGCCATACAGACCTGAGGTCAGACCCAGGCGCCACCATTTACAGCAACATGACCTCAGATGTTAGCAGCCCTCTGGGGGGGAGGGGCATCTCCCCACCCATAAAGTGGGGAGGATAGTACTGCTACCTCCCTTGTGGGGCTGGCCGAGGATTAAATGAGGGGGAGAAAAGTACAAAGAACCTAACATAATGCTTGGCACACAGAAGTACATAATAATCATAATTATCTTTATTAGCACTATTAGTGACACAAATCACAGATAAAGCAAGAACAACAGTGAAACGGGCACCACCTCTTCCTCTCCAGGGCCTTGGCTGCAATCAGGCAAAACAGCACGTCCAGGCAGGAAGGAGCGTGCACGTACACACACTTGGGATACAAAACCTGAAATAATCACCCAGCCGCATGGCAACCCAGACCTGGAGGCGACACAGCACGTGCAGAACGCTCCTTCCAGATTTCATGCCCATTTGCCCCTCACCAACAAGTGGGGACTGGCCTCATCCCACAGAAAAGGAAATTGAGGCTCAGCGAGGTTCTATCACTTACCAAGGTCACACAGTAGGTAAGCGGCAGAGCTGGGACTAGACCTCAGGCCTCCCAGCTCCTGGCCAGAGGAAGTCTATTTCAACCCCACAAGCTCCCTGGACCCCTACAGAAAAGAAGCACCTCTCTCCCAGGCAGCGCCCTTCAGAGAAAAGCCCCAAACTTCCAGAATCCCATGGCAAGAAGGGATCTCTAACCCTGGGCTTCCTGCAAGCCCACAGAGTCCTGTCGTCCGCCCGGTTCTCAGGTTGCTGTGCAACTGGCCCAGATGCGCTGCTCAGCAGAGGTCGCGTCCGGGAGTCTGTGCCCCTTCCCAGCTCCCCCTCTCCCTGACACACGGCACGCATAAGCTCATCTTTCTTCACTTAACCTCACCCACCATCCCCGCCAGACTAACGAGATAAAGAGCAGTACGATTCTTGAAAATAATAGGGAGAACACTCCTTGCCACATCACACTCTCGGCTTGAAAAAGCTCCAGCTCCCCGAGGTGCGTGCCAGCACCCCCCCATTCTCCAGAGCCGGGGAGGCCAGTGGCACAGATCCACTATCCAGTGCGGACCACCAAGCCAGAGGTATCCATTATGTAAAAACAATTCACTAAAGAAGGAGGATTTGAAGACAGAAGTTTAGCATTTAGGAAAAAGGGTGGAGGTGGGACTTGACCTTTCTCACTCTGTCACCTGAAAAAAAAGATACCCTTATGTTGGGAGCTGTGAAGAAACCGGTTTAGTTTAGTGTAACCCACATTTGGCTCAAAATAGTTTTCAAATGTCAGCATCTAAAAGTCTAGACTCTTAAGAAGCCGGTGGTAAAGGGATCCAGGAAAAATTGTTAAAAACAGATGACCCGAACCCAAGGTCAGAACTTGAGCTGGCTGCGAACTTAGAGCAGGAGGTTCAGCGAAAACAGCCAGAAACCCAAGTTTTGCACTAGCTTTATTGACTGGTTGTGTGACCTTTGACAAGTTCACTCTCTTCTCTAAGTCTCTGTAAAAGGAAGGGGCCGAAAGTGATTTTTCCAAAGCCCTTTGCAATTGTGACATTTTGGTAAATCCATCCTCATGACCACTACCAGAGAATTACCTCAAAGTAATCATACCTTGTGAAAAAAAACTGCCAAACTTCTCTAAGTATGTGGCCACCCACATTAAAAGCCACTCCTCTCAGTCTCTCCTACAGCAAGTGTGGCTATGTAACTAAATTCCAGCCTCTGAAATATAAGCAGAAGTGTTACGTGCAACTTTCAGACACAGTTTGTAATAGACATCTGTGTCTTAGTCCCCTCCTCCCCCTGCCAGATGGAATCTGGACAAAATGGCTGGAACTCAAGCAGCCACCTTGAAACAATAGGGAGAAGGGATCGTATAGTAGTAAATAGAAGGTACCTGGGTCCCTGACCCACAGCGGTATATACTGGCCCTAGAACACTGCTTTCTAGGCTTTGACATAAGTGAAATATATGATTTTTGTAAGGTACTATCATTCTGGCACACATACAAAGAGATCTTGAGTACCTTCTGGAACAAAAGCTTAAACTAGAAAGAAATATTAACACCTGCTCCAGTTGGGATATTTTAAAGTGTCTAAGGCATTAAATCATGTATTATACTTCAGATAAATTGCTATAAGGAAGGAGACAGAGAAACTATCAAAGGTTTGATCTACTGTGTTCTTCCCAATTACCCAAGTTTCACTATGTCTGTTCTCATCAGGTGTCTTGGTCACTGGGTGACAACTACCCACAAATGAAAGGAAAGTCAGCTAGTAGCTCTCCAGTTTCCCAGCAACCTCAGCTCTTTACTGCAGGAGACCAAAAGGCCTGGTACTTCCCAGGCGTGAGCTGGGTTGGTTGGTTGATTTCCCCGATACAGGACTCCTCTCCACATTCCTCACATGTCATCTACAGCCTCCAGGTAGCCCTCCAGAGCCAAGGACTCAAAACTCTTGGTGCTGTTCAACATAGTGGGCCCACAAGGCTGTGAGAACTAAATATTTATACACTCATGTCTTCCACACTACCATCTCATCCTGGATAGCTTCGGACATCAGGAAGCAGAAACTGCCCCCTCTCCCAGGCCACTCTATCAGCCCACACACACTCTGAAGGTAGTGAACACATTCCTTCTTAGGATTCTGTAGGTGAAAAAGTCAGTTCCTCACCTGTGCCCTCAAGCTCCTCAGCGTCCTGAATGATCTACCTTAGACAGGGCAATGCTCGCGACTCTCAGAGCCGTCCCACGCCGGCAGCAGAGTTTTAGAGCTTGGAAAGAACAATGTGTTATATTCCTAGAATTTATTTTGCGAAATAAATGCCTCTGCTTTCATAATTCAAAATACAGGAAATTAATCGCCACACAAATCTTGACCGGTGGGTCACAGTTAAAAAGAAAAAAAAAAAATGCTGAGACACATCATTAACGAATCTCTTAAATTATGGCGCCCAAATGTCATACAGAGCTGGCAAAAGTACAGTTCTTTTGGAAAGCTACTTGGCACAATTTATCAAGTATCTCAAAAGTATTTATGCTCCTTGACTTCGTAATTCCACTTTTGGGAATCTGTCCTGAGGAAATGAGCAGAGGTTCTGACAGATGACTCACTGAGACCCACTCATAAGAGTCAAAAATTGTAAACAACCTAAACATTCACGAGCAGGGGAATGGTTATTAAGAGGAAACCACTCAACAGAGTAACATAGCCATTTAGATGATGTTTTCAAAGACTGTGCAATGAAAAAATATTTCTTTTAATATTAAGTATTACAAAATAAAATCCAGGGAGGCACCTGGGTGGCTAAGTCAGTTAAGGGTCTGCCTTTGGCTCAGGTCATGATCTCAGGGTCCTGGGATCGAGCCCCATGTTGGGTTCCCTGCTCTGCAGGGAATCTGGTTCTCCATCTTCCTCTGCCGCTCCCCACGACTTATGTGCGGGCCCTTGCTTTCTCTCTCTCAAATACAGATATAAAAGTTTATTTTAAATAAAAATTAAATTAAAGACAATTCAAATGTACATGGTATGATTACAGCTGATTACCTGTGCTTTCTCTCTCTGTCAAATAAGTAAATGAAATCTTAAAAAAAAAAAAACAGTTGAAGGACATTCTTAAAAATTATCAAGGTCATGAAAGACGAAGACTGAGAAACCGGTCCAGATTAAGGGAGACTAAAGAGATACTACAACTAAATTCAACGTGTGATTCTGAACTGGGTTCTGAGCCAAATGCCACATTCCTGATTGCAATCATTGTGCTGTGGTTATGTAAGAGAACAGCCTTGCCTTTTAGGAAATACTGAAGTATTTAGGGGGCAAAGGAGCATCATGTCTCTGAACTTTCTAAAGGTTGAGGGAGAATGTGATAATACAAATGTGATAAAATGTTAATATGTGTAGAATCTGGGCAAAGAGCAGATGGGAATCCTTTGTATTCTTCCCACAACTCCTCTGTAAGTATGAAATTAGTTAGGAAAAAAACTTACCTAAAAAAAGACAGGAGAAAAAAAAAAAGATGCCCAGAACACAAGCAAATATGGCTCCCACCTCTTCCCGAAACCCGCGGCTAGCCAGCCCGCACACACTGGCGGGACTTTCCCAGGTAAGAGCACGGCTTATCTGCCCTTCTTCCCTTCCAGCTGACTCTGTGCCCCTCTGCTCACCTGCCGCTGTAGTTTATTATAGGATCTATTCTATGAAATCTGCAAAGCACTCTGCATGCAGCACATACCTAGAATGGCTTTGATGAGAGACAGAAAAAGAAATACAAAAGAACATTCATTTTTAAATATGGGTAATTTATGCCCTTTAATAAGGCAAATTTTAAGCATCTGTCACCAACCACCGCGGCTTAACAGCACTCTTCACCAGGAATGAAGTCCTCACGGGAAACCAAGTTTGGGAATTTCACCACTGATCCTTCCCAACATGCAAATGTCTACCCAGCAGCCTTTGAAATAGAAACAAGTTCCGTGAGCCCCTGAACGGGGTGTGGGCATGTGTGCGTGTGTGTGTGTGTGTGCGCGCACGCGCGTGTGAGACACACAGAGAGGGCCTGGCCCGGAGTTGTGGACCCCCGACCAGCTGCAGCTCAGGAGCTAAATGTGCTTATTAAGAAAGAGTGATGGGAAAGCACTCGGCAAGGAACAGAACCCAAGAGCGAATTTGTGAGTCCCTAAAATCCAGGGCCTACGGATGAGCCCACAATCATGACCACGGCTCCAAGCGCGTAGTGCTTGCGGTGAGACCAGGAGCACTCATGAAATGAGACTCATGTCTCATTTCATCATCTTGGCAAGAGAACTCAGCAGGTCCTAAGGTATCTCTAGTTTACAGGTAAGGAAACTGAGACGAGGAGGAGCTAAGAAACTTGCTCGAGGTCACACAGCGAGTAGGTGGGAGCGCAGCGAGGCAGAGCCCCGTCTCCCGGCTCCGGTGCCCTGGCTGGAGCACGGAGACCACAGGCCCCACCCTGGAGCCACGCACACCTCACTGCTGGTTCTTCCAAACACCAAACCAGAGCACTGCCTCTGTGTTGCTGCCTTTTTTTTTTTAAAACTTATTTATTTGACAGAGAGAAAGAGATCACAAGTAGGCAGAGAGGCCGGCGGGGGGGTGGGCGGGGAGCAGGCCCGCCGCCAAGCAGAGAGCCCGATGCGGGGCTCGACCCCAGGACCCCGAGACCACGACCTGGGCCGAAGGCAGAGGCTCTAACCCACTGAGCCACCCAGGCGCCCCTCTGTGTTGCTGCCTTTAAGCGCCACACCGCACATGGGGGCCACGCAGGCCAGGATTCCTCCCTAGCGTTCCCCACCACATATGGCAGTCAACAAGGGACAATTCAGGGGCAGGACGACTGATCCGAGAGCTTACAGAAACAGGTTTTCTTATCCTGAAATTGCAACTGCAGTGCATTTAACCAGGACTTAAGTCCCTAAAGCTTTTAATGTTTTGAAAAACCTCTCCTAACGCCAAGAGGGCTTTGGGCTGCTGCCAGCCCGGTGTGCCAGGCCCGCTAACAAGGAAGAGCTGGTAGAGGGTACAGTGAATCAGGCAGCAGGGAGGGAGGGAGAGCAGGTAAATGCCCACTCCGGAAATCCAACTCTGCCTCAAAGCTCAGCTAATTGATAAGAAAATAACAATTCAGGCACTCACGACCCATGGTGAACATCCACGCTTTTACACGCATTATCTCTCTCTGTCCCCCAACGTTGAAGGTTTAAACCAGTGTTTTCTCCCCTTCAGGCTTTGACCCACGAGCCGAGTCACAAAATCAATTCAGTGGATTACCACCAGCATTTTTTAAATGACATTAACTAGAAAACATCAGTTTGTACTGTAAATGGCAAGACTAAGTGTTCCATAAAACATCTGTATCTCTTGTATTTACATACATATGTCCTTGGCTATGATGTAAAATGTACAGTTGTATTTACAGCAGTCGCACTAAAAATACTTGAGAGACCGTCATAAACATTCTGTGTGGGAGGCCGTGTTATCCCCACTTGAGAGACGTGAAAACTGAGGCTCACAGAAGCGAAGGGACGGCCCTCAGGTGAAGCCTGAGACTCGCCTGACTTCTGAGCACAGCAAGTCGGCATGAACGCGTCCCCGTGGTGTCCCTCAAGCCCACTGGGCTCCCCAGAGCTTCACCCAAAACACGACTGGAGAGGCCAGCAAGACGGCCTTCCCCTCCGGGGCGGCCATTAAGCGAAACCAACTCAAGGAGCTGCAGCGACAGCCGGACCCCTCTTCCCCTCCTCCCGGCTCCCCCCAGTTCCCTACACGCCTTCAGAGCAAAGCAGAGCAGGCTCGAGCCAAGGGCTGCCTTGCAGCGTCCCGAGGACCGTGACATGGGACAGCGTGTGCCGCACCGCTCCGCCCAGAGCAACGGCCTCGGCGGGCAAAACACTACGCACGAAAACTGGAAAATCTGCCTGCTTTGTAGGCACAACAGCTCTAAGGACAGGGTTTTTAGAAATAGATTCTTGGGCCTTATCCTTGAAGAACATCAGCCCACAGATCCGGGGAGGCCGGGAATCCAACTGGACACGTATCCCCTTCAAGGGGATTTGGATCCATAGCCAGGATCCCAGCCAGGCTGGGAAACCTCTGCCACCCACCCATGTGTGGACTCCACATCACTTGGCTGCTCTCCTTCATAGCCAGAACCTTCCATCTCTGGTCACCCCCCAATCCATTCCTCAGCCCCCTCGGACCCTCCCCTACCACCACGACCAAGAAGACGCTGGTGGAGGAGGACCCGCAATGACTTCCACACGGATAGCCCCTCGGACACCTTCAGTTCTCCTGGGCCTCGACCTCCTGACCTCCTGAGCCCCAGTGGGTCGCTCCTGGCTTCCCTCTACCTCTCCACGCTTCCTATCCTCTTTGCAATCCCTTGTCCCCCCAGCTTTTCAATATTGAAGTTCCTCAGGGCTCACGGAGCACCTTCTCTTCCCTCTCTACACTCTCCGTGGGGGTCTCACCCACCTCCGGAGCAGCACCCCTAAAATCACATGTCCAGCCCAGACCTCCCTCCTCGGCGCCATGTCCTCACATCCCGCTCGCTCAGCTGGGCTCTTAAACTGGGGTCCCATAGAATTCTCACACGTTGAAAACCTTAATCTCATACAAAGAGATACGGAGCCTCTTTCAAAACGGTCATCGAGCTCTTAATAAGGGACATCAAAAAAAGATATAAAGAAAAAAAGACTTAAAAATATTTCCAAAAAAAGTTATAAGAAACTAATATGCAGACAGTTCATGGGGGCAAAAAGAATCCTGTTAGAAGACTTCTAAGTCCGGTATCCACCTGGTTAACGTCCTGCAGGCCAATCACCTCCAGTCTCTTTTCTCTACCAAAGAGAAATCATTAGCATCGTATCTTCCTGTAGAGTGTGGGTCCTAAAGAATAATAAACAAAGTTATATTCCCTACAGCACCAGGTGGCCCTGGCTGGCCTTCTTAGAGAATGCTCTAGTATGACATTAGAAACACTAAATCAGCTTTTCTTTCCAAGTTTTGGGATAATTCTTCTTTACACTGAAGGTCTATGAACTTGGGTGGGGAAAAATTCTCTCTTTATTTTTTCACAAAGCTTGAAATGAAATTTAGCCTTACCTCTATTACAAAGGTAGGTAACAAACTACAGAAGCACTAGCAGGTGTCTGTGACTTTGCCACCAGCAGAAATCGTATGTATTTTTTTTACCCTATCTCCCAGAAACCACATTTTTCTTATAACAAAAGGTGCAGATATCTTGAAACACTTTATGTTCATCACTAAATAGTACGGAAAATACCCAACCTGCCATCAGATCTTCTTAAATGATGCATTTATGAATATAAATATTATTTTTATCACGTATTTGTTACAATATTTTTGATAACTGTATTTCAGTACCTTTGGTGTGCTTTGTAATCTTACGCACTGTTTTATACATTTAAAAACATTATTCTAAGAAAGGGTCCGGAAGTCCTCAGAGAAGCCTTTCCTGACTCCCTGTGTTAAGGTTAGGGACCCGTGTTACAAATTCTTTTATCACCTTACATTTCTTCTTTCCAGCACTTTACTACCTGAATTAATAAATTAGTGGCTCTCCCACTAGACAATGGGAGGGATAATAAGGTGCGCATCTTATTTATCACTATGTCCCTAATGCCTCAGCATGGTATATCTGACTCGTAAGACTGCCAAGAAATATGTTTGAAAAAAAGAATAAAGAAAGGCCTGGGGGAAGAAGGCACACCTGCAGCACGGGTAGCACAGACGCCTGTCCCCGTGTCCGAGAGGTACAGAGCAGGCAGCGTACTCCGCCCAGGACCCAGCAGAGTCAGACCCCTTGACCAAAGCACACCTGCATATTCTTCATGAGCCTGCCCTACTTGGCCCCACAACAGAGCTTTCCAGGCAACCCCACTTCTCAACTCAGATACTAGATCATCTCCATGTTTCAGCCCCAGCGTAGGGCCCTCAACCTAGATCGCCGTTAATACCTTCCAAAGCAAGGATTAAAGCACCTGCTCATGAGTTAAAGACATCTGCTCAAACCAATGGGTTGGGGGAATGGTAAGATTCTGAGGGGGCTGGGGGGAAGGGTGGACACTCTACCCTGACCCCAGCCGGCTGCCATGAAGTCAGGCACAGGCTCGCCATCAGGCCATCTGGCAACAAAGTGCACATCTAACTGGGCGCTCGGGATGACCTTGGAGAATAAAAAGACACCAAAAGGGAATTCTAACCCTACAGTCCCTGAGTATTTTTAACCCCCAAATCCATGATGGCAAAGCTAGTACTTAAAAGCGGTTTCACCAACATAAAATGCACAGAGATGCTTTGCAAACTCTAAAGCCCTCTACGAATGTGCCGAGTGTCATATAATCCTCGTCCACAGAGCATCCGGGTACCAGAGGCTCCAGTCAGCGCTGCAAGATACACCAGGCAGCCCAGCGACGGGTGGGCGTTACTGCCCCTCCCTCCTCCCACTGTGACCTAAGATAAGATGCTAGGTCTGGGGAGCATGGGAGTCAAAGAAACCACGGAAGTCCTAGGAACACAAGAGAACTTAGGCTCCATGCATCACCCTCTGACCTGCTGTCACCTAGCCCCCGAAACCTGCTGCCACCACCAAACGAGACACAAGAGCCCCAGGGACCAAAACCACAAAGCCAGGGCAAACCCTCCGGGGAGACAGTGTGGTTACACTCCTCATTCTCAAGAGGGGATCCACTTTCAGAAGAAAGGGGACAGAAACCCAGAGCACCTAAATCTTTAGCCCCTCGGCAGCCCCCTCCCGCTCATCTGGAGGCTCTGCAGGGGCACCCACGGGGAGAGACACGGAGAGTCCAGGGCCCGGCTCAGAGGAGCTGTGACCGGGAGAATCCCAGCAGCAGAGCCCCCATCTCCCAGCCTGAAGCCTCCTCTCACACACGCCCTCTGGCCCTCCACGGCCGCTGCCTCCTAACTGGCTTCCCCCAGCACCTCTCCTCCCCGGCTTGAGATAACTGCCATGGCTCCCATTTACTGGGCCCTCCTGCATGCCGGCACCGTGCTGGCTGCTTCCTGTGTCACTTCTGATGCTTTCGACTCTGCAAACGGGTATCACCACCACCACTAACAAGAAAGAAAACGGAGGCCGGCCCCAAGGTCTCACAGCTCCTGAGTGTCAAACTGGCTAAAAACCCACGTTCTATCCACTGCATCACCCTTGACTTTATCTTGTAGATGACAGAGAAGAAAGTGTTGTTCTGGGAAAATTAATCCAGTCTCTTCCACTCCAAACCAAGCCTACACTGTGCACTGACTGTTCTTGTTATTAAAAGGGCAGCTTTCATCACATCTCTCCATTACCTACAGAAGCAAGTCCCCAAAGCTTTGCCAGTCATGTAAGGTTCTTTACAATCCACTTTTCCAATCTTATTCCCCCTCCCCAGACTCAAATCTTTCCTTCCATTCGGCCTGGCCCATAACTCCTCACTGCCCGTATTTCCGTCTCGGGCAGCTTCCTTTCTCTGCCTGCGCCACTGGTTCCCTTGGCCAACCACAGACTGGGGACGACTGTATGCCGGGTCCTGGGCTAGGTGCTGGGGACACAATGGACAGAACAAGGAGGATCCCCACTGGCACAGAGCTCAAGCGTCGGCCCTCGTTGTGAGGCGCGGGCTGGGACCCTTCTCTGTGACGAGGTGCCCCCTGGCCCAAATCCACAGCGCTCAGCATCTCCCACCCATACGGCACTCAGCTGTTCCTCCAGCTCATGTGCCAGTTCTGTTTTAAAACTTCCTCTGTAATGTGTTTATTTCTGTGGGAAAAGTGCACTCCAGGTTCCAAACAGCAGTATAAATGGCAATTAGGTCCCCAGGCCAGCCCACAAAAGCCTCTTAAATATATAATGGTGTAGAACCTAAATACGTGTGCATTGAAAGCTCTGCGGGAGAGAGCGGGGGACAGACATCTCCTGCTTCCTGCGCCCGCGCCCACCGTCCCACCAGGGGCTGAGCGTCGAGCCACCGTCAAGGGCAGAGGCCAGAGCAGGGGCTGGGGAGGAGGGAAGCAGGTGGAAGATGGGGGGCTAGAATGCAGAGATAGAGCAGGAAGAAAACTGATTTATAATTCAGGAGCCTGGCACCAATCCCAGCTCTGCCTTTACAAACACCGTGGCCTCGAGACCCTTCCCTCGAAAAGCCTCACTTTTCTAAAATAAAAGAGCTGGGGCACCCGGGTGGCTCAGTGGATTAAGCCTCTGCCTTTGGCTCAGGTCATGATCTCAGGGTCCTGGGATCGAGCCCCGCATGGGGCTCTCTGCTCAGCGGAGAGCCTGCTTCCCCCTCTCTCTCTCTGCCTGCCTCTCTGCTTACTTGTGATCTCTGTCTGTCAAATAAATAAATAAAATATCAATAAATTTAAAAAAATGAAAGAGCTGAGTTACGTCGGTAGTTCTCAGACTTCCGAATCTCAGAGATTGGCAGGATATATTTTTTAAAATATGTAACATGTTTTAAATAAAATATACAACATATATTATACGTTCAAAAGAAATTTTATCAATACTTTCTAAAAAATACATCATCGCTACTTTAATTTTTCAAAAGGACACTAAAAGCCACCCCCTCCCTCCAACGTGACATCACATCAAAAAAAGTGGACAAGTTTTTAAACTGAAAATATCTGGATTCATGGAAAAACCATTCACCGTTGTTACTTTTCCAATGCGTCTATGGTCCAGTGAAAACTGTCCGCGCCCAGCTTCGGCCCTTGGCCTGACTTTGGAACCAGCTGAGCTGGGTGACTTAGCTGCGACAAGCCTCCATCCTGAGACTGGAGGCAGCCTACCCCGCCATCAGCAGGGATGGCCTGGGGAAGGGATGGCTGCAGAGGGGAGCTGAGCTGGGCAGGAAGGGGCAGTCGGCTGCAGGGGCACGGGCAGGATAGCACAGCCTCCCCCGGGACCGAGGGCACAGACACCCAGCCAGGAGGGAGGGGCTGGCACTAACTTGTCCCAAGAGTTAACTGGGGCTCTTTCCATCCCCATATTCTTGTGCAAGGCTGAGAGGTCAGCCCCAAAGGAACATTTCTTTCCTTTATTAACTTTTCTGATCAAAAACTAATACATATTCATAGAGAAAACCTGGGGAAACAGAAAAAAAGCATAAGCAAAGAAGTAAACAAACATCACCCACAGCTGTGCCTTCCTGAACAATCGCTGCTGACATTCCGACACGATGCGAGGCTAATTCCTCAACCACTTATGCACTTATCCAGCCACCCTGGGGTTCCTGTCATACCCTGCTTCTCCCCTAATTATCACACTCAAGCACTTTTCCACGTCCCAAAATATTCTTCATAAGCATCATAAAATATTTTGATAATCATGGCATTCTAGTAAATATAAACATTCCTTATAAGCATCACTTCCAAGGCATGGACAGGACCAAAAGTCATTTAAACTATGCTGTTATTGTTGAGCATCTAAGCCATTTCCAAATTTTTGCTGTTGTAAAAAATGCAGTAGGTATGGATCACTGTCCATGAATCTCTGTAGATCTCTTTATACTGCTTTGTGTCTCTTGGGTCACAGCCTAATGCTCTGCACATATCAGCTCTTGGTAAATACTGAGTGAACAAGGAAACCCAATACACTCCCAGGACCTGGGGAGCCCTTATCAGATGGACATAAGGTTTAAATTTACAGAGGTCCACCCTGGTATCCACCAGCCACTCGGCACTGAGACTGCACCAGTGACACCTGCTGAGCCCAGCTAGGGTGTGGGGAAAGGACAATGTCAATTTCACACTGCAGACTCCCCATTCTAGTGCTCTCGGCAAACCTGCCCACCCTTCTGTACCTCGAGGTGGAAGGCAACACCAGACGTCCAAGGCTCGTCTTTGCACTTTGCACTCCCCCCACATACCCCCCGGACTGTAGAACCCACTGCCTCAAGAAAACCGGCTGACTATCCCGCCAAATTAACGGCTGGCTATCCCGCCAAATTAACGTGTGGCCCCCTTCAATGGAGGCTCCCAACCCTTCTGACATTAGTGCTCACTGTCCTGTCTTTATTTGCTCACAGGGCTGCCTCCCCTGTCCAAACCAGGGCAGCACTGGGGAGGGTTGGGACAAACTGTGCTTTGCTCTCCATCCAAAATCCAATCCAGCGCCAAACAATGTGGTTGATAAATAAATGTTTGCTGAATGAAACTTCTTCCCAGATTCCCAAGCCCTCTATTTTTGCAGAAGGTGGGGGGGGGGGGCGGGGGAGAAGAAGAGAGGAAAGCAGGACCCCCCAAAACAGCCCAGTGCAAAGACCTGCCAGGGGCTCCCGCTAGAGCTGGCCCCCTCTGCCCAGTCCTGCAGCACCACCTGGCCTAGAGACCAGCCCTGGCCAGCTGGCTCCAGAAAACAGAATGCAAAACAGATGAGCCACACACAGACACAGGTGAACTGTCCCACTCCACACTAGTTGTCTCCCAGAGGGAGAAAGGTCAGACCTAAGGGGCAGGGGGCTTCCTTTCCCACCCACGTCCAGACAACCAGAAAAGACAGGGCCGCTCCTCACCAGTGGTCCCCAAAAGGCAGGGTTATCTGGAGACGGAAGTGTTTCCAGTAACTAAATCCACACCCTAGTTTTCCTCCTCAGGGTGCCCAGCATCCTTGCCACACCCAAAAGAAAAAAACGGAAAAATCTGGGCTGGAGAGGGTGCTAGCAGCACAAAGTTTTCCCCTGGAACTTCAGGGGAAAAAAGAAAAAGGAACCAAGATTGCCCTAAAACAAGGAAGACCAGAAGTTATGGAGATATGTGGAAAGAGGCCAGATTATCCCATCACACACTCACAGTAACACCAAGGCCAAACCCGGAGAGCCCAAGGCACTGTGGCCACACACATTTTGGCCTCTTCTAGGGAAGCGCTGGGGCCGCCACAACCCCCAACTCCCAAGCGTAGCAAACTCCTCTCGGAGAATCCAGCACTCCCAGCACACTGGCCCGCCCACCACTCTTTCACTCTCCTACTATTTTGCAATTCCCACAACTTCCTCCATCCGACCCCCCTGCTGGCCTTGTGAGCGGGGTGCCTTTGCCGTCCCCATTTCATGGATGAAGAGACTAAGTCAGATATATTAAATGATACGCCGTAACACAAGCTAGAAAGCGGCTGAGGTTCGAGCCGAATGCAATTGGGTGTAGAAGCAGAACTCCTCCGCGGACCCCACCCAGCCTGCCCGGCCGTGCCTGCAAGCGGGAGCCCAGGCGCTGACCGGCAGTTTCCCAGGGTGGAATCCGAGATCAAGGTGGCCCTAAAGCAAGGTTTCCGGCAATGCAGGTATAAAGCACCCCCATGCCACCCGGCACTCACACAGGTGCGGGGCCCAGAGTCTGGCCGCGGCGCACCCCCCATCCCCCGGGGTCCCGCCCTAGGCTGAGGCTGCCCCTGACTTGCACCCCCGCAAAGTTGTGCCCGCAGCCCAAGCATCCAGCGCGGCTCCCTCCAACACCCTGCGCCCTGGAGAGCTCCGCTAGGAGGGCACAGGGGCCGCCCTGTCGCCTCCCCCACGGCCACCCGGTCCCCGCCTGCCCGGCACGCACGCCCCCACCCTGGAGCTAGGAGGCTTCCCCCTGCATGTCCCGCGAGGGCCGGGAGCAGGGAGCGCGGACCCAAACGCAGGGCGCACGTGCCGCCCCTGCCCGGACCCCAGCTCCGCAGCCTCACCGAGATCGCCAGCAGCAGCCGCAGCCATGCCCGCCCGACCCGCGCCATCCCTGCCGCTGCTGCCTACGGCGGGCTCCGCTCTCCACTCAGGCTCCCGCGCCCGCAGCTCCGTCGGGTCCAACAGCCACCGCTACTTCCCAGCTGCTCCCCGCCTCCGAGTTCCCGGTGCCACGTCTGCCAAAGCATGCGCACCAGGCTGGGAGAGGCGGCCGGGAAGAGGTGCTTGCTGGGAGTCGTAGTTTGCAGCAAGGCTGGGTAGGGGGCCTCTAGTGTGGACTTGGCCCTAAGGGCACAGAGACTCGCGAAAATGGCAAGGTCAGTCAGTGAGGGAAGGCAATTAATTTGCAGGGCTAAGTCTATGCCTGAAGTTTTAGAAAGAAGACGTCTTTTAACTCACAGAGGTAAGTTTTATTTTCCCCACTCTGAGAATGAAGAGGCAGCCCAAAGAATTTAAGTAATTTGACCCAAATCACACAGTTTGCAGAAAGCAGAGTCCAATGCTGCTTGTGGAGGTTAGGAAAAGCTCACACCTACCTTGTCTTTTGTTCATTCAGAGAAACGAGGGGCGCCTGAGTGGCTCAGGTCATGATCCCAGGGTCCTGGGATTTAGCCCCGCATCAGGATCTCTGCTTAGCTGGAAGCCTACCGCTCCCTATCCCACTCCCCCTGCTTGTGTTCTCTCTCTGTCAAATAAATAAATAAAATCTTAAAAAAAAAAAACAAAAACTGTTGAACTATTGGAAAATAGTTTGACAGTTCCTCAAAAAAGTTGAACATGGATTACCATATCATCTAAAAATTCCACTTCTAAGCATATACATAAAAGAATTGGAAATAGGTATTCAAACAAATGTTTGTACACAAATGTTCCTAGCACCATTATCCACAATAGCCAAGAGTTTTCCGACTCAAGTGTCCATTGAGGGATTAATGGTTGACAAAATATGGTACATCCATACAGTTGTATGTTACACCGGCATAAAAAGAAAGTACTGATACGTGCTATAATATGGATGAACCTAGAAAATATTATCTATTGAAATATTATACTGAGAAAGAAGCCTGACACAAAAGATTGCATATTGTATGATTACATTTAAATGAAATGTCCAGAAATAGATAAATCCATCGGGACAGAAAGCAAATTAGTGGTTACCCGGGGCTCGTGGGGAGGAGGGTTTGTGGAATGAATGCTCAGTGGGAACAGGATCTCCTTTGAGGGTGATAAAAATATTTTGGAAAGAGGTAATGATTGGACAAAATTGTGAATGTACTAAATGCCACCGAATCGTCCATTTTACAATGGTTACTTTTATGTTATGTGAATTATACCTTGATAAAAAAAATTTTTTAAACCCCCAAAACTCTGTTGGGATGCCTGGATGGCTCAGGTGGTTAAGCATCTGCCTCTGGCTCAGGTCATGATCCCAGGGTCCTGGGATGGAGTCCCACCTTGGGCTCCTTGCTCAGCGGGGAGCCTGCTTCTCCCTCTCCCTCTGCCTGCTGCTCCCCCTAATTGTCCTCTCTCTATATATCAAATAAATAAATAAAACCTTTTAAAAAAAAACTGCTATTGAACTCATTCCATATGCTCATTCTTGCATGCAGTTAGTCATTTGAAAATGTTTATTGAACTCCTACTACATCCTGAGGCTCAAGATACACAGTAGTGAGATGGACAAGGGAGTTCACAGACAGGGCTTAGTAAGTTATACGTGAAAGATCTTTGCTTGCTGTCTAGAGGTTCAAAGCTCAGAACCTGTAGTCATCCTTGACTCACCATCACTTCTCAACAGGCCTATTCAACCCATCACCGTGTTCCATAATTTCTGCCTCCATGATCTATCTCTTCTGCCACCTTCTGAGTCGAAGTCACTGACATGTCGCACCTGAGCAAGGGTAAAATCTCCTGATGCATTTCCTGCTTCTTCCTCCTCATACCCCCACAATGCATTTGTTAATGTCAATTGGAGCTTGTGAGTCACTTGCCTGAAATCCTCCAGTGGCTTCCCATTGCCCTTAGAATGAAATTCAGACTCCTTCTCACGACCTGTAAGCCCTGCATGGTCTGGGCCCAGCCCTCTAGACCTCATCTCCTGCCTCTTCCCTACCCTGTGCCCTTGTCTCCAGTTACACAGACCACCATTTTCCTGCCCATCTCCCACCACTGAGAGCTGTTCCCGCTTCCGGGGCCGATACTCCTCCTCTATCCCTTGCCTTGACATTTTCCCTGGCCCTTGGTCTGATTGACTCCTGCAAATCCATCATGGCTCTGCCCTCAGTGAGGCCCTTAGAGCCACCCATCTCCAGGAGATTTTGCCCTCCCCGTTCCCAAGCCCCTTATTCTCTAGCTCAGATTCTGTTCATCCCTCGCCCAGCATTCACCACAATCTGCAAGTATACACTTAGTTGCGTTGCCTCTTGCTACAGTTGAAATGTAAGTTTCACAGCTCTCTTGTTTGCTGCCTACTTCAGAGCCTAGCACAAGACCCAAGCCTCTGGTGTTTCTCAGAGTGACCGGATGATTAGATAAGGAGATATGTTGGGGACTTTCAAGATAATCCTGAAGCAGGTTGGGAACAGGGCTTCCTCTGTATGCTCTGCTCTGAACCTCAGGTTTGTGATCTATTTTGGGGAAAGTGGGCCTTTCAGCTCTGTGGGTCTCCATTTCTCATCTATACAATGAAGGGGCTGATATGGATGTTAAAACAACTGTACTCTCACACACTGGGAGTGAACACTCGTATAATGGTTCTACCACTTTGGGCAACAGTATCAGATGTGTACCAAAATGTTCATAGCAGTTACATTTATAGTAGCTATTGCGGTCTAAGTTGTGTCCCCCAAAGTTCATATATTGAAATCTTAACCCCCAGTACCTTGGAATGTGACTATTTGGAGAGAAGGCCTTTAAAGAAGTAATTAAGGTTAAATGGATTCATTGGGTAGGCCCTTATCCAGTGTGACTGGTGTCCTTATAAAAAAGGGACAGTAGGACACCACACAGAAGGGAAGACTATGTGAAGACACAGAGATAGACAGCCATCTAGAAACCAAGAAGAGAAGTTCTCAGGAGAAACCAACCCTGTGGAGGAGCGGGAACCCTCGTGCACTGCTGGTGGAAATGTAAAATGGTGCGGCCACTGTGGAAAACAGTATGGAACATCCTTTAAAAAATTAAAATGGAACTATCACACAATCCGAGTAATTCTGTTGGTGGGTATTTACCCAAAGAAAATGAAAACACTAATTGGAGAAGTTATACGTGCCCCTTTGTTTAGTGCAGCATTATTTATAATAACCAAGATATGGAAGCAATCTAAATGCCCATTGATAAAGGAATTGATAAAGAAGATGTAATATATATATATATATATATATATATATATATATATATATACATATACATATACATAATATACAATGTACTATTCCTCAGCCTTTACAAAGAATGAGATCTTGGGCTGCCTGGGTGGCTCAGTCGTTTAAGTATCTGCCCTCTGCTCAGGTCATGATCCTGGGGTCCTGGAATCAAACCCCACATCAGGCTCCCTGCTCAGCTCCCTGCTCTCTCTCGCTTTCTCTCTTTCAAATAAATAAATAAAGTCTTTAAAAAATAATGAGACCTTGCCATTTGTGACAACATGAATGGACCTAGAGAGTATTATGTTGAGTGAAATAAGCCAGGCAAAAAAAGACAAATACTGTATGATTTCACTTATATGGGAACATTAAAGAAGAAAACAAGCAAGCAAACAAACAAACAAAACATAAATACAGAAGCAATTCAGGGGTTGCCAGAAGAAAGGCGGTGAGTGAAATAGGTAAAGGGGATTAAGAGGTACAAACTTCCAGCCATACAATAAGTAAGACATGAGGATGAACAGCACAGCACAGAAAATAGAGCTAATAACATTGTGATAACTTTGTATGGTGACAGATGGTAAGTACACTTATCATAGTCAGTGGTATGTGATGTATAGAATTGTGGAATCACCTGAAACTAGTGTAAAATTGTATGTCAACTGTACGTCAATAAAAAAAATTTAAAAAGATCCTTCTCCCATTCAAAACAAAAACAAAAACAGCCAGCCCTGCTGCCACCTTGATCTTGGACTTCTAGCCTCCCGAATTGTGAGAGAGTAAATTTATCTTGTTTAAGCAACTCTGGCTGTGGTACTTTGTTAGGGCAACTCTAACAAACTAATACAGTAACCAAAACGGGAAACAGTCCAAATGCCCTTGAAAAATAGATAAATAAATGATAGCATATCCTGCAATCAAAGAGAACAATGTGCAGATACACAACATGGATGAGTCTCAAAACCATAATGTTGAATAAAAGTAACCAGACAAAAAGCACATACTGTATCATTCCATTTATCAGAAGTTCAAGACCAGGTAAGCATGATCTATTGTGTCAGAAGAGAAATAGGAATTACCAATGTGGGGTTATGTGGGGTGGGGTGGGAGGGGGAGGAGGGGAAATCAATTGGGAAAAAGTGTGAGCAAATCTGGGTGCTAGAAATGTTCTGTATTTTAATTAAATAACAGTTACATAACAGTCTGCATATGTAAAAATTGACTTATTAATTGAGCTGAATTATATGAACTGTACTCATATAAAGATTTGTGCACTTTATGTAAATCACGCTCAATTTTTCAAAAGTAAAAAAAAAAAAAAAAAAAGACGACGAAGAAGGGTAGGGTGAATTCGTTCATCTTCATTATCTCTTGTAACTCGTGTAGCTCCAGAGGCTGGGGCTGTCTAAAAGCTCCCGGATTGGGAGGAGGGCTGAACTCTGCAGAAATTTAACTGCCAAAAGGGAAAGAGTCTGGGAGAGGAAGGAAGGAAGTCATGAGCTTGTGGGCCAGAGAACCAGAGGGCAAGGGACTGAGAGGGGAAAATAAAAATTGCCAAGAAAACAGGCCATTTCATTCTGCAATTGAAACTAACTAAAATGAGATTTATGGTCCTTCTGGGAATGTTTAACAATTGCAAGCTCTGCTCTCCTTGAAATATTAGGAGAATAGCACAGGGCAAGTGCGGTCCTCCTCCATTACAGCCCTCAGTAGGAGCCATCCATTTTCCAGTGGCGGCCCCGCAGGGCCAGGCCAGAGAAACTTCTTGTCCTGCGGTTTATTGTGAATTGTGTCACCACCTTATATTTGTGTAGCCACTTCTCCATCATCTTGGCTCGGATGAGGACTAACACAATGATCATTTTTATGACATTTAAGCACGATGAGAATTGGCCAGAAGAAAACAGGAGGAACGTTGAGCCAAAAAAACCAGACACAGAGAGTATATTCTATATGATTCCATGTATATAATGTACGAAAAGGGCTAAAGTTACCTATCTTGTGAGAAGTTAAGGTAGTGGTTCCCTTTGAGGGAAAGGTGTGAGGAATCCCGGGAAGGGGTCTCTTGGGGCGCTGGGTTCTGTGACTCTGAGCACTGAGTACCAGGGGAAGCTAACTTGGTGGAAATTCATCACCCACATTCATGGAGGAAGCTGAACATATGTTGTATTTCATTAAGTATGCAATTAAAAACAAAAAAGAAGAGGAATGAGATGGAGGGAAAGAAAGGTCAGGTCTGAAAAGGAAAGGTGGAAAGAAGGGGACTTGTAACGAAGAGGTAGCTGGGAAATTATTCCGTAATCCCTACACCTGGGTGAGCAGCTAGTCCCAACAAAGAGAAATTGAACACGAGGACTCCTAGTGCCCAGAGCACCTGGTACCACTCACCAGCCTTTGCCTCTGCTCTTCGTGTTGGCCGGCGTGCTGCTCCCCTGACCCTCCCCTGCTTGGCTGGTACCCACCCAGGTTGGGCACCCCCCCAAACACCTCTTGGGACACTCACCAGCCTCCCACCAATACCCCCACCCATCGGGCCTAAGTGTCCCTTCTCTGGGCTCCCACAGAGCATGGAGCACTTAATTCCATCCTGTTGGAATGTGGTCCTTAAGATCATGGACTGTGACAAATTCCAAAACAAAAAAAAAGTACAAGAGTAATTTCCAGGGGCTGAGGGGAGAGGGGAATGAGGAGTTTTTGTTTAATGGGTACAGAATTTCAGTCAGACGATTAAAAAGTTCTGGAGATGCAAGTGACAATGTTTGCGCCACAATGTGAATGTGCTTACTATGGCTGAACGTTATACTTAAAAACGGTTAAAAGTGGCGGATAGGTTTTTTTCAACAAATAGTGCTGGGAAAACCAGATATCTGTACACGAAAGTGTGATGTTGGAGCCTTACTTATACCATACACAAAAAGTAACTCAGAATGGATCAGAGACCTAAATGTAAGAACTAAAGCCATAAAACTCTTAGAAGAAAACATATGGGGAAAGCTTCATGATGTTGGATTTAGCAACATTTGTTAAATATGAAACCAAAAGCAAAAGCAACCACAGTAAAAATAAATAAATCAGACATCAAAATTTAAACTTTTAATTTTACATCAAAGGACACCATTAACAGAGTGAAAAGTCAGCCTGCAGAATGGAAGAAAATATTTGCAAATCATATATTCAAGAAGGCATTAGGGAAAAACCAAAACAGAGGCCACAGTTTGAATATACCCCTAGACCTATCAGGCATAGTTACATAACCAGAACTTAAAACTCGCCTGATTTTCCCAAAATGCTGACTTGGAGCTTCAACTTAAGCTTTCTTCAGATCGGTATGATCTTCTAGCTTCCTGGCCAATCAGCTACAAATAAGCAAACTTATGCCATGAGAAGGAATATAAGATTCTAGTGATCAATCACAATAGAAAAGAAGGTTCTCTCTCATTCATGCATCAGAAACTGAGCTGTCACTGCTGAAAGCAAGCTTCTAACCACTTTGGATTTGAAGCCCTTGTTTTTGAACAGTTTGTTTCTTTTTTTTTTTTAATAAAGATTTTTATTTATTTGAGATAGAGAGAGAGTAAGAGACAGCATGAGAGGGGAGAAGGTCAGAGGGAGAAGCAAACGCCCCTTGGAGCTGGGAGCCCGATGCAGGACTTGATTCCGGGACTCTGGGATCATGACCTGAGCCGAAGGCAGTTGCTTAACCAACTGAGCCACCCAGGCGCCCTGAACAGTTTGTTTCTTGCTCAATAAAATATTCATACCAAGTAAAGCTTTCTGAATGTTTCTTTTGAGAGGAGTAAATATCTAGAATATGTAAAGAAGTCCTACAACTCAATAACAACATTAAAAACCAAGAAAAGAACTTGAGTAGACATTTCTCCAAAGAAGATACACAAATGGCCAACAAGTCCATGAAAACACGCTCAACATCACTAATCATCGGGGGAAACGCAAAGCAAAACGATGGCAAACTACTGTCTCACACCCGTTAGGATGTTACTATTTTAAAAAAACAACAAAAAATAACAGGTATTGGGAAGGATGTGGAGAATTTGGAATCCTAACACACAGTTGGTGGGAATGTAAAACGTTGCAGCAGCTATATAAAATCATACGGTGATTCTTCAAAAATTAAAAATAGAACTGCCATATGATCCAGCAATTCCACTTCTGGGTATTTACCCAAAAGAATTGAAAGAAGGATCTCAGAGATATTTGTACATGGGTGTTCACAGCAGCACAATAGCCAAAAGTTGGAAGCGAGTCAAGTATTCATCAACAGATGAATGGATAAATAAAATGTGGGATATACAGTTGATCCTTGAACTATATGGGTTTGAACTGCAAGGGTCTACTCACACGTAGGATTTTTTTATAGGACAGTACTATAAATGTGTTTTTTTCTTTTCTGTGATTTTCTTTTTTTTTTTTTAAGATTTTATTTATTTGCGAGAAAGAGAGAGAACACGAGCGGTGGGGAGAAGCAGCGGGAGAGGGAGAAAGAGACTCCCTCCTGAGCAGGGAGTCCAATCCGGGGCTCAATCCCAGGACCCCGAGAACATGACCCGAGCCGAAGGCAGATGCTTAACTGCCTGAGCCACCCAGACACCCCACATGTGGATTTTCGACTGTGCAGAAGAACCCTTGTGTTGTACTCAATTGTATATATAACGGAGTATATGATCTGCATTAAAAAGGAAGGAAATCACAACATGTGAACAACATGGATGAATCTTAAGGACATTGTGCTAAGTAAGATAAGTCAGTCACAAAAAAGACAAATATTGTGAGTCCATTTATATGAGGTACCTAGTCAGACTCATAGACAGAAAGCAGAATGGTGGTTGTCAGGGGTTGAGGGAAGGGGGAAATGGGCAGTTGTTGTCTCATAGGTACGGAGTTTTAGTTTTGTGAGGTGAAAAGGTTGGTTGCACAACAGTGTAAGCGTACTGAACACTACAGAATGTACACTTAAAAATAGTTAAGATGATAAATTTTATGTTACATATATTTTACCACAATTTTCAAAGAATTTAAGGTCTAAAAAATGAAATGTGAAAATGTCAAAAAAAGTAAGAGTAAGACTCCAGGTTTTTTTGTAAAAGGCGATTGAAATGGTAAGTTCTATGTTGTGTCTATTTTACCACGATTAAAAAAAAAAAGTGCACTGAGACCTCACAAAGGCGTGAGTCTGCCACTCACTAGCTGTGCGACCTTGGAGAGGTCACGTGATTTCAGATCCTCATTCTGTAAAATGGGATAGGAGGAGTACTTTGCTCACAGGGCTGTATTGAGGATTATACGGGATTATATATGCAAAATATCTAGGTAGCATTTCTACTGTATGAATATTTATCTACTTGACAGCCCTCTTTACAATGTCCTATAATTTCCTATAGCTTCCCATTTCTCAACCACTCTAACTGCCTACATCCCCCCCCACACATGCGCATTAGACTCGAACCCTTGAGGACAAAGACTACATCTGGTTTACCTTGTTTACCTTTGTCCCCAGTGGTCAGGTGGGTGCCTGGCACATAGCAGGAGCTCATTAAATGTTTGAAGCGAACTTTAGCAAAAGGATTTGACAACACAGAGAAGAACACCTTCTCAACATTAATCTGGACAAATGGCAGAACAAGCTGATCAAGTAATCTGAAGACAAAAAAGAATCCTCACAGGTCTGGGTTAGAGTAGGTCCTTCCAAAAAACAGGGGTGTGGAGGAGACCCCTTCAGGGTCTCTGTCAGCTCCCCGTTTCCATGGCGGACCTGGAAAGAGTGCGCTTGTTCATCGAATAATAATTAGTAATTCATTATTGGACATTGATTGAACATCCATCATAGACTCAATTGCAGGGTCTCCCTGTGACATTTCATTAAAAAAACATCACATTAAAAAGCCCAGTTCTCAAGTCAGTGAGAGCACTTTTCTGCTGTCCTCTGGGAGATTGATCCCTCTCTTCCGGCTGCCTCGCCCTCCTTCCCGCCTGCCTCCCTCTTGGCTATGGTTAGCAGGCTGCCGCCTAGACTCGGGGCCCCTCAAGCTGACCCCTTGTACTGTGCTCGTGCACATCCTTCCCACGTGACTGTCCTCCAGCCTGAGCTTTTAGGCCTTTTCAGAGGTGAGACCAAAGCCCCCTGAAATTGTGCATTCCTTTGTCCTGGTCAGATGATGTCCTAGAGAGTTATGTCCCTGACCTGTTTTTCACTTTCTCCTTTCTTCTCAGAACTTAGCTCTCTAACTGACTTCACCTACACGGCCTCAGGCTCTAGCTCATTTAAAAAAAAAAATCTTGGCTTGCTCAAACTAAATCCTGAACTGACCTTAGATGATACCATTTTCTTCCTTAACAACTGTATTCACATTACAGAAGACTTTGACTTTACATTTAAAGCCCAGTGTCAAAAGGCAGGATGTCCTCCTACCTTCTACCTTGTGGGGTCACCCTTTTGTTAACAGTTACACGAAAATGACTCAAAACCTCACCTGACATAGGGTGGAAAACCCAAGACCCTCCCCCACCAAGTACCTCTGCAGGTTTTGGGGATAATCAAGGTCTGCAGGTTTTGGGGATAATCAAAGAGGGGATTCTGAGAAGCCTCAGGGCTGAGAAGTCAAATCTGGTTTCCACTGAAGCATTTGAATCTCATAGGCACTTTGGTTTCTCTCCACCCTGTGCTGGCACGAACATGATTCACCCCTTTTCCTCCCATTCTCGGAGGCAAGCATAGATACAAGGATACAACAGAGTTTTATTGAAAGCTGTAGTGATTTAGGGAGGAGAGTTGCAATATGCGACTAATAGGCAAACACTGCAAATGGCAAATGACCTAAATGGAATAAAAAATAAATAATAAAGCTTGTAGCGTCTGCCCCAAGGAACTCCTCACTGGCTGGGGTTTCTTCTCAGAACCCCTTCCTTCCCCCATCACCGTGCTGCTGCATCCTGTCTCTCTGGAACTATGGTATAATCACATTATATTTGGGGGAGCCTGAGTGGCTCAGTCGGTTAAGCGTCTGACTCTTGATCTCAGCTCAGATCTTGATCTCAGGGTCTGGATTTAAGCCCCACCAAAAATACTCATATTTATATTCATATGCATATTCATAGTTGGTCTCCGTTCCTGGGTCCTGGCACAGAGCTTCTGAAACCTTTGGGATTTCCCAAGGGGTGCCAGGAGTGTCTACTATTATCATAAAGAGCCTCTTTTGACTATATCTGAGTTTACGCTAAGAAAAAGTGACTCAGGGTGGGGCCCCTAGAGAGCTTCTGGATGGGACCTGTCACCAAGAAGACCCAAGCCTTGGTTAGGGGGTGGGAACTTCCAGCCACCACCCTAACCTCCAGGGAAGTATAAGAAGCTGGAGATTGAGATAGAACAAACACTCTCCAACAGTCTTTGGGAAGGGCTTCTGGGTTGGTGAGCCCACCGATGTTCCGGGAAGGTGGTGCTCCCCGGAGAAGGCACGGCAGCTCTATGTGCCGTCTCCCCACGTACTATGCTCGTTCAGCTGTTTCTGAGGGATGCCCTCCGTAACAAGCCAGTAAACATAAGTACAGTATTTTCCTGCATTCTGTGTGTCATTTTAGTGAGTTATCAAGCCTGAGAGGGATTGTGGGAAACCCCAAGTTTATAGTCAGCCAGGCAGACATGGGGGTCATCTGAGGACTCCATTTGTGGCACCCCTTCCAGCCTGCTTTTCAAGTTTAGTTCTCCGACTTTCTGGAATGGCTTTCACTTAAAAACATGTCGACAAGTTCTTCGATACTCCTCTCTTCAGGAGCTGGGGCTTCCTTCCCCTCCCATCCAGGATGGGCTAGATTTTATGACTCACTTCTCATGAATAGAATATGGTGGAATAGAAAAGTGACAACGTGTGTCTTGCATGACTAGGTCATAAAAGGCACGGCAGCTCCCTCCTTACCCTCTCTCTTAGATCGCTCCCTCTGGAGGGGCTGACCACTGTGTCGTAAGGACACTCAGGCAGCCTTATGGAGAGACCAATATGCAAGCGAAAAGGGCCTCCTGCCAACAGCCAATGAAGTACTGGGGTTTCTTGCCAACATTCAAGTGAGGGAGCCAACTTGGAAGCCGTTCCTCCAGCTCCAATCAAACTTGAGATGACTGAAGCCCCCCGCCCCCCGCATCTTGACTACAACCTACTGAGAGACCCCAAACCTGAACCACACTAAACCCCTGCTAAGCTGCTGCTGAATGCCTGACTCCAGCAACTGTGAGATAATAAACGTGCAGTGTTTGGTGTTTTTAGCCTCTAACTTTTGAGATCATTCTGTGATGTAGCAGAAATAGCTAAGGCCCTGGTAGATTCTGTAGGCCACCCAAAAACCTTCCAATGAATTCTTTTTCTGTGGAAGTTAGCTAGAGTCCATTTCTGCCATTGGCAACCGAGAGCGCTGGCTAGTACCACTTCTTCACACCTTCCCCCTCGTCCCCCAGCCTCAGACTCATCCCCCCCCCCCCCCGCCCCCGCCTTTATCCGGCAGGGGGGAGGATTCGGGCTCAGGTTTCTCATGCTTTCCTAGGCATAGCCGGCTTATGTCCCGAAGGCTTCACCTTTCTCACTCAGGCGGACCGTCCAGATATTTTCCCAGTTGTGAAATCATCCCCACCACTGCCTGAAAAGGCAAAAGCAGCTGTAGACTGCTGTGGCATTAAATTACTTACTGGCGGGCTACCCCCCTCCCCCCCTCCCGCACCCTGCTGTCTTCTTCCACCCTTGTCATGGCCTCACTGCTCCCTTGGAGTTCCCATGCGCTCCTCCCCACTGAGTTAGAGCGCCTGGGCTCTGGCGGGCCCTGAGGACCATGGCTGGAAACTGTCTCCTCTGTCCATCTCTTCCGTACTGTGCCGTGGGCTTGCCCTGCCCCTCAGCTGCTCTGTTTTTTTTTTTTTCCCCCCCTCTGGCTTCCTAAGCAAGGTGCCCCTGTCTTTTCTTCAGTAGGCTCTCCGTAAGCTGCCTTGGCCTCTCAGCTGAGGGTGACCCCGGGTCTCTGCTCTTACGGCCAACCCCGCTGCCGAATGCCAGGACACACTTCTTCCCGTTCAATGGCTCAGTTAGTTCTGTCCCTGGGAGCTCAGCTCCTCAGTGTGTGAAAGCCGGCTCATCTCCTTGCTTGCCTCCCTCTTTCTATTAATGGCACCATCCTTCGTCCTGGGAACCAGGCTCCAATTCCCTGTTCTCTTTGACATTCCTTGTCCTTTACCGTCACATCTCATGTCCTTTCCCTAGGCATCCCCTGCGTCTCTCTGGTCACTGAGGCCCCCCTCTCACATTGGCTTCTGCGGGCACCTCTCCACGGCTCCCCCTGCTTCCCATCCTTGCTCCCCCAAGTAGTGTCTCCCACACACAGGCTCTAGAGTGAGAGTCCTAAGGAATAGTCCCCATCCTACTCAGCCCTTCCCTTAAAGACCTTCAATTATAGTCCAAGTATTGAGTTCCTACTGCGTGTGTGTAATTTATGATTCTTTGCACGCAGCCTGCTGAAACCCCGGTGTGACAGCTTAAATTGAGGATAGGAGTTGATTACTTGGATAAGGGGAGACCTCCTAGAACCCAAGGGCAGGAGTGCAAACAAGCCTCACAACTGGAAAACTCTCAGGATTCCAAGGGGTCCTCTCTCCATCCCCTCTCTGCCTTTCTCAGCCTCTGCTTCTCCATCTCTCCCGCAGAGCGAGCTCCCTCTGCTACTCAGTCCCTTGCACGAGGTTGCTGCCTCACCAGGGCCAAAGTTGATTTTTAGCCCCACCACTCAAGCGACTTCTCCCCAGTGGAAGAGGAAGTCTCTCGGTCCCGGGTTCCAATCTGCAGGTATGCTGGTCAGGAATCTGCTTGCAAATGATGGACACCCAACATAACTAGCTTGGACAAAAGCAGAATTTACGGCTCTGATAAACAAGCTTCAGGATGGGCAGGGCGGAGGCGAGGCCTCCTGGACAGACGGTTACAGGGACTGGATGTCATCCATCTGTCCACTTCCCATCTCGGCCTGCGCGTCCTTTCCTTAATATACGCCTACTCCTTCCACATGGTAAAGGACACTAACGGCACCTGATAAATCTCGGCTCCTGAGAAGGTTGGCTCTTCTCCACAAAATCCAATTTAAGAAAATCCTTAGCGTGCGCTCGAATTGATCCCGTTCAGGGCTCGTCTTGTCACTCTGGGGCCAGGTGGGAGGGATGCCAGACTGGCGCAGAGGATCGAACACAGAAGCCGGAGTCAGACTGCCCGCGTTTCAGTCCTGGGACTGCGACTCATTAGCCGTGTGACAACACTTGGCACTGACGGTCGATACACCTCAGTTTCCTTGTCTGTAAAATAGGGATGACGAGGGCGCCTGGGTGGCTCAGTTGGTTAAGCAACGGCCTTCAGCTCTGATCCCGGAGTCCTGGGATTGAGTCCCACGTCCGGCTCCCGGCTCCACGGGGAGTCTGCTTCTCCCTCTGACCTTCTCCCCTCTCATGCTCTCTCTCACTGTCTCTATCTCAAATAAATAAATAAATAATCTTAAAAAAAATAGGGATGACGATAGGGCCCACCTCACGGATTGTTCTTAAGATTATATTTCAGGAGCTTAGAACGGGGCCTACACAAAAGACCTTCGGCTAGCTCTGGGTTATCTTGACAGCTGCGGCCCTGAGGAGGGAGCTCCAGCGGAAAGGAGAAGAGTAAACCCGGGGCTTGCAAGGGGAGGAGGCCTTCACCAAAAGCAGCGTGTAGGAGTTTTCCATGACGGCCGGCCGTAACAAGATACCATGAACTGGGTGTCTTGAACCGAAATTCGTTGTCTCAGTTCTGGAGGTTGGAATTTCGAAGTGAAGGTGTCAAGCAGGGCGTCCTCCTGGGGGCTGCGAGCTTTGGGGGCCTCGGGCATCCCCCCCACCCCTCCCCGCCCCCAGCACTCCAGATGTCTTGAGGAGAGGTGAAAAGATACAGCATGGAAGCCAGGTCCACAGATGACCTTTAGAAGATACTCTCTGCGGGTGTGGTGTTTTATGGGGCTCTGACAGAGTCGGAGCTGTTTTCCATCTCTCTCCTTCCTCTGTCTCTCTGCCTCTCTGTCTCTGTCTTCCCCTCTCTCCTCTCTCTGCTTCTCTCTCTCCTACTCTGGAGGGCTCTGCCCCAGGCCTGGGGGAATTCAGGCCGGACTCTGTTGGCGACTGATGGTTAACCCTTCTGGCCAGGTTTGACAGGGTTGGGCAGGGAGCCAGGCCTTGCCTCCCTGAAGAGCTTCAGGCCCTGTGTTGCGTTTTCAGTTGTCTGGGACCTTCCTCCCTCCTCTCTCCCCACCCACCCTTCCAGCCAGCTCCCCATCAGACTGCCTCTCTCCTGGGCTCCACCCACAGGCTGGGAGGTAGAGAGCTGTACCCGTGGACCTTCCCTGGGGGGGGGGGGGCGGCCTGCTTGTCTCTTAGGTCTCATCTCTGCCATTGAGTCCTGGAAGGTGAGCCACTTAGTTCTTCTTCAGCTCCCCTCTCCCCTGGGCTCCTCAGGACCCTCTGACGCTACCCGGGGCTCCACCATGTATGGGCTGGGGGCAGGAGAAGCTAGGGCGAATGGAAATAAGTGTTTCTGGGACCTCGGAATCCTGTTCCTCTGGAATTTATTTCTGAAGTGTGGGATTGTAAAAAGGATGCTGGGGTCAGAAGCCGGAAGTCCAGAGCCTTGAACTCTACTTTTTAGTCATCCCAATGCTCTTTACTTCTTTGAGCTTCAGTTCCTTTGTCTTTAAAACAGGAAAAATACTGACCCAACTCATCTCATAAGAGATAGTAGTAGAGCTTTTAGAACTCGAAGGTACTGTAATTGAAGGATGTCTGAGATGATTATTGCTATGGTTGCCTTTCTTTCCTGCCTCTTTGTTACTGGAAAACCTTATAATTATTTTCTTACACCTACAATTAAAAGTAACACATGCTTTAAAAAAAAGTAACACATACTTGAGACACACAATACACGCAGGAGAGAAGGGCCTGAGGTGAAGAGCTCAACTCCCCCTCGTTCATCCTAGGCTTCCACCTCGCCCCACGACCACCACTCCTATTTGTTTCCTCTTTTCTTAAAGATTTTATTTGTTTGAGAGAGAGAGAGAGAGAGAGAGAGAGAGAGACAGGATGCGGGTGGAGGGGCAAAGGGAAAGGGAGAGAGAAAAGTTCAAGCGGACTCGAGTTCAGTGTGGAGCCTGACACGGGGCTTGATCCCACAACCCCTGGGATCACGACCTGAGCAGAAATCAAGAGTCAGTGGCCCAAAGGATGGAGCCACCCAGGCGCCCCTCCTATTCGTTTCTTATGGAGCTCTCAGACACCTTCTGTGCATGTGCAGGTGCATTTGCTATCAATAGGTTCTTTTTATCTCCAAATCAGAACATTCTGTACTTCCCTTCTGCACCTTGCTTTTTTCGTTCAGTATCTTGAAGAACATTTCATCTGAGCACAAATAAACTCTGTAATGGTTACACGACACTCCAGGAGGTGAATGGGGGTACTATGAAGTGTTCACCGATTGCTCAAGGTTGGACATTCCCAACCTTTTAAGTGACCTAAGGCTGACAGCTTGGAGTCCCCCCAGTTGTCCCTGACAGTGTTCTCTTCTGCATTTCTTAATTGCTGGACTCCCTGGGCCTCTAAAGTCAGGGCGTGAGAGCTGGATGCAGCAGACACATCCGGCCTCAGGATGGGAGGAGCAGTGGGAGACTTTTTGGCACCCATGGTTTGAGGCCTCCCTGGCGCACAGGAAACAGAGAAGGAAATAGGTCTGGAGATATCACTCAGGGTCTTTGCTTCTGTTGACCTCTTCTGCCTCCCTGCCTGCCTCAGAGTCCATGCAGGGGAGCTCGCTGGCCCGTTAGAATCACCTAGAAGGGGCCCTGGGTGGCTCAGTGGGTTAAAGCCTCTGCCTTTGGCTCAGGTCATGATCTCGGGGTCCTGGGATCAAACCCCACATCGGGCTCTTTGCTCAGCAGGGAGCCTGCTTCCCCCTCTCTCTCTGCCTGCCTCTTTGCTCACTTGTGATCTCTCTCTCTCTCTCTGTCAGATAAATAAATAAAATCTTAAAAAAAAAAAAAAGAATCACCTGAAAACTTCTGCAATTTCAGGGCTGGACCACACCCCAGGCCAATTAAACCAGAATCTCTGGGGACCAGCCCGGGCTATTAACAGTTTGGGAAGTATTTCAGGCGATTCTATTGTATAGCCACGAGAACTACAGCCTAGAAGCCTGGAGATGATAGCAACGTGACAAGCCTGAGGGCCTTTACTTTTGTCCTCTCTTTCAATCCTGTGAGAGAGAGGATTATCTCACAGCAGACAACTCAGAATGCCCTGACCCAGGGCTCTTACTTGGCACGTACATGAAGGAGTTCTCAATTTAATTCCTTGCTGTTTTTGTTTGGTCACCTTTTTGATTCTTCTTCAAAATTGTTCATGTAAATTGGTAAGAAGCTTTTAGTGGGCAATTCGACAATATGTGTCACGAGCCATAAAACTGGTTAGAATCATTGGCCTAGTTATTTCACTTTTGGAAACTATCCTAGAGAAATAACATAAATATGGGGAGGGGGGTGGAATGCTCTATGTGTAAGATGCTCATTGCAGCATTATTTTTTTTAAGATTTTATTTATTTATTTGACAGAGAGAGAGAGCACAAGCAGGCAGAGGCAGAGGGAGAAGCCAGCTCTCTGCTGAGTAGGGAGCCTGATATGGGGCTCGATCCCAGGTTCTTGGGATCACGACCTGAGCTGAAGGCAGCCGCTTAACTGAGCCACCCAGGCGCCCCAGCATTATATATGTTAATGGAAAACTGGAGAGACCTGAATCTCCAATGATACAGGAATGGGTAAGTAAATTGTGGCACATCTATTTGGTAAAATATTAAGCAATCCTGAAAATTACGGTTATGAAGACAAAGCAATATGGAAAATGCTTGTGCCATAAAATTAAATGAAAACTTGTTTTCATTTGTTCAAATGAAGATCGTGCAGACGCACGTTATTCACAACTGCATGCAGGCAAAACTATATGTAAAGGAAAAAAATTAGAGAGGAAAAGAACAAAATACTGACATAGATTGTGAGATGATGACGACAATGATAGAATCGTTCTTTCTCTTCCCTACTCCCCAAGATTTTATAACATGATTGCATTGCTACTTCAATGGAACCAAATAGAAATTTCTGCCTTGTGTGTACTTTCAGCTGTGTGTCTGAGACTGGGAACACCCTACTGATGAAGTCACTACACACCTTGCCAAGGCCCCTGAACAGCTCCCAGCACTTCACCCAGCACGAAAGTCCTGATAATCTTGGGTCAGAAGTCAAAGGATCTGATTTTAGTCCCTGCCCGCATTTTACAGGATGACTGTGAGCAAATCGTTTCTCCATTCCGAGCCTCAGTTTTCTGAGCTGTGAAACAACGGGTTTACCGAGGAAAATGCCAGACAAATGTCCAGTTCTGAAATGTGACAATACTGATGATGCTAACGAGCGACAGGTGCATTCCGACTCATTGAATGGGAGACCAAGGAGACAGAAAAATATCTCCCCTAAAGTGTCTGCAGACCGGATGCCTTCGCTCCTTATTCCTGCATTCAGAATCGCTCTCACTCCCCAGCCTGCGCTGAAATCCTTAAAAGCATAACTGAATACATGTAAGGCAAATCGCACAGCTCTGTTCAATATTTGGTAATTTCTCTCCCCATCACTCACACACAGTCCTGATGACTTGTAAATCTAAGTGCTTCTGGAATATGCAGGGGAGTGCGCGGGCCAGACAGGAAACCACCCTCCACCCCCACCCCTGACTTTTCATCTTGATAAAGTGATTTCCCTCAACAGGCAGAGGACAGGGAGTCATAAATCAGTGACAACACAGCTCCTTGGGGTCTGTGCAACCCTCTGTTCGGAGAGACGGCTCTCTTACAGGATGCGGATGCTCCAGCCTGGGGGCTACAGAGTAACAGGGAGAAAGGTCCGGGGTTGTTAAAAGCAGAATCACTCTGATGGGAAGGGAAATTGAAACCCCAGGATTTAAAGAGAGCAATAAAGGTGATGATGGGAAACGGGGAGGCCAAGGCCGGGAGGCCTCACTCACGTGGCAGGAGGGGATAAGCTGTTAGGATTAGGACATTTTCCACATGACTGATGTTTAACTGTTGAAGTACCAGGGCTTGACCTTTAACCCCACTAAGATGCTGCTCCATCTTCTCAGGGTCTGTATGGGGCATAATTTAGTCTTTTTCTAATAACGCAAGGGAAAAGCACCAAGAGTATATCTATTTGGGGATTATCTGTGTGAATGCCCGTATTCCACAGTCAACCGGGAGTTCCGTGAAGCTTGGGACTGTATACCCCATCCCCAAAGACATGCCCGGCATGGAGTGAGCACAGAGACATAGCTGTGGGATGAGTGAGAACCCACTCCTGTATAATGCACTGTATTACCAATGACTCTGTTGCTACTCTCAGAAAATGACTGTTGCTAAGCTAGGCAAAAATGGAGATGATCAGAGCGATTTATGGGGTCTCTAATTGCAGTCTAGGCACCAGGAAATGACTGGGACTAGGCTGGAGCCCGGCCCTGGGGGTGGGGTGGGGAAAGGCTGGGGGGGAGCAGGGGAAATTCCCTCTTCTCATCTCTACTTATCTTTGGGCCTCTACTTCCTTCTTCTCTCTCTTTGCTGGCCACGTTTTTCTGCTCTACATTATAGGGCTACCTTGTTTTCAGTTTATTGGTTCTCAGTTTCGGAATGAAACTAGCCTTTCTTTCTGGGTTGTTTCAGTTCCTAAACTTCAGTTAGTTTCATGTGTGTCTCGGGCCTGTCAACCGTGGCCATGAGGCAAGGGTCCCGGTACCAATTAGATGAATGCTCTGAAAACCTAATAGGTGGAGAGGAGTATCCCAAGTCAAAGGATTATGGATCCACAAAGCAATAGGCATCCACTACGTTCATATTATCTCCTTTAGTCTTTACAATAAACTGCTCCGGCAGGTGAGCCTGTCATCTGTACTTTACAAGAGGAAAAAATAAGGTTTGAAAGAAGATGGAGAATTTGTCAGAGGTCACAGAGCTGGGGATGGGTGGAGACTAGAGGCAGGAGTGGTAGGAGTAGGTGCAAGCAAAGCCTGGGGTGTCCCCTCCCCCCACGCCACGCAGTCTCCCGTCAGCCTCTCAAACACTGGCCATCACTTTGCATTGTGGTAATTGTGGCAGACAGGATGGCCATAGGGCTAAATGATCATTGACCCCAGGAAACCCTCCAAACTGCTTTCCCAGAAAATCCCAAAGTCAGCTTGCTTTTTGGCTATTGGCTTCTCTCTCATAAAGCCAGGTGAAGGTTGTATCCTGTCTGCTCTGGGGGGCAATGTACTGTAAGTTGCCTTTCTGCAAAATTAATTAGCCAATCAAAGGGTCAGAGCTGCCTCCTCCCCAATGATTTCTTGGTCCTCCAGAAGAGCTTTTCCCTTTCCCCGTGGCCATCCATGTCTTTTAAGCTTCCGGCAGCCATGGAAACCACATCAGTGGTTTGTTGGGACCACCAGTAGGATGAGTTATTCCTCATCTCTACCTGGTGAATTGTACTGGGACCCACTATGCCTTCAAGTGTGGGAAGTGTGTGTTGGGATGTGAAGGAAGATTATATTTTGTCATTGCCAAGAAGTTGTGCAAGAGTATTTGGACACCAATTTATTCAAAATATCATTGATATTATCATCCTCTTTCTCATCAGGTGACACTTTTTTCCAAATACGCCACCGATCATGATTTCCTCAAGTTTTTTTTTTTTATGTTTGACTTCTGACAGACTCCCAGGCACAAGCAATATGAAAGCCATATCTTTAATATCGTCACAAGACAGAAGAAATCCTCTATAGTGCCTACATGATAAAGCAGCTTGTTCATGACATTTGTTTTGTAATAATATTTCATATTCAGCATATCCCCTGGTCCATGGACCAGATCAGGAAAGTAACATGGAGTGGGGAGGTGATGGGGGAGGGCAGGAAGCTGGTAAAATATTATCAGATCATAACCTCGGGGAGCATTTTATAATTATCTAGTAATAGGATAGCTTTGCTTACCTAGGGAATTTTGTGGTTCTCAAGTAATCTTTCATATAAAGTTCAAAAGACGTTAGTACCAGTTAGGAAAAATATCTTTGTCTGACAGCAACTGCAAACATTTTAAAAGAGAATGTAAAATCCTCAAGGAACAAGCCTTCCAAATACAGAAAACAGCTCCAAATGACTGAAAAAAATAAGAAGATTTACCATCAATTCACAGAAGTCTAAATGTAAGACAGTTTTAGAGTCGGTCAATTAGTTGACTTAACATTACCGGTGATCTAAGTTCTGCCTACCTTTCCTGTTATCCAAGCATATTAGCTAGCTTTCCTTATAGGCACAAGGTAGCTGCACTATCTCTAGGCATCACATCCTTACACACCACCATCCAGAGGCAGAAGAGGGGCAATCTCTTTCCGGTGTTTTTGTTTAAGACTCAACATGTGTTGAAATGTTCTAATCAGCAAATAGATAGTAATATCCCACTGGACAGAATTCAGTCACGTGTCCTTTTCAAAGCTGCTCAGTAGCAAAATAAATAGAATTATTTTAAAGGACTAAGATTACCTGTGGGACTGGGGCTGGGGTGACATATCCCTGAACTACATGACTGCCTGACATCTGAACAGTACACATATTCTATTAGCAAAGAAGTGATAATGGGGGGATGGCTCTTAGCAAGGCACTGACAACGTCTGCTACAGGGCTCAACACATTTCTTAATTTTAATCTATTTTATTCTGCTTAAACCTCAGGACATTTGATTCGCTGACACCTACTGGGATAGAGATCATTAAGCCTCACATAATAACAAACCAATTTCAGAAACACTAAAAACTGCTCAAGGGAGACAGTAGTCAGAAAACAGTTTCTTGAAAAAGCCACAAAATTGGTCCATAGCTTCGTAACGAAGTGATTACTTTTCACTAACTTGGTATAACCTTCTAATTATGTGCCTCATTTTGAAATGCCAAAGCAGCTCTTCAGAAAATACGTGACTTCGTCAACCACACTTGCTCGTTCGCAGCCATATGTCATTTCCATTAGCACTGGGCTAGAGAGACGGCTGTACCATATATGAAATAAACATTTTATCCGTATCTACATGTATGTCTGGCTCCCGCCCTCCCCCCCTCCTTCCCTCCCTGCCACCTTTTAGAACTGTCCACATTCCACAAAAGCTGAGATGTGCTCTGTGACATTTTCATTAGAGGAACTTGGGAATCCCCCTCATAGGAGGACACTCGTCACGTGGCCAGCTCTGTACTGGCACGCACGGTTTCTCTCCAGTTTAACACTTAGGATCTTTCCGTTGCAAGCAGTAGAAATTGGCAATGACGAATATATGTGTAAAAAGAAATTTATTTGAGGGCATCTGGGTGGCTCAGGTGTTAAGCGTCTACCTTTGGCTCAGGTCGTGGTCCTAGGGTCCCAGGATCGAGCCCCACATCGAGCCCCACATCGAACCCCACAGATACCAGCCTCCCGCACTCCCCTCTTCCAATGGTAGGGGTCACATATCTAGTTTTCTGAGTTTTCTGAGCCGTCCTAGTGAAATCCCCTTCACTAGGCTTGAGTTGATGGGTAGGCACTGGCATCCTACCCTTGACAGTGTGTGTGTGTGTGTGTGTGTGTGTGTGTGTGTGTGTGATTCTCAGCACAACACTCTCCAAGAAATCCTCTTAAAATAATTTTCCTCCCCAATCGCCATCCCCTGTGCTTCATTTATATCTTCATAGAATGTGAAGGGTTCAAGAATTATGCGTTTTAAAAATAATCTTTGCCAACAGGTGACAACGGTATTTTGATCTCATTTGCATTTCTTTAATTATTAATAAGTACCCATTTTTCATATGCCCTGTGGATATGTCTAATAATCAAAATAATTAGCAGAGCTCTTACTATATACCAGTTATTTTGCTTCTGCTAACTCATGTAATCTTCACAGGGATCCTATGCAGTAGGTACTACTGTTGTTTTTTTTTTTTAAGATTTTCTTTTCTTTTTTTTTTTTAGAGAGAGAATGTGTGTGTGTGTGTGTGTGTGTGTGTGTGTGTGATCAGGCAGAGGGAGAGGGAGAGGGGAGGAAAACTCCCCATGAGCAAGGAGCCCTACCCAGGGCTCAATCTCATGACCCTGGGATCATGACCTGAGCCCAAACCAAGAGACGCCTAATCGACTGAGCCACCCAGGTGCCGCCACCCCCCTTTTAAAGATTCTATTTTATTTATTTTAGTAGGTCCTACTATTATCCCCACTTGGCAGATGAGGGCCAGCAAGATGAGCTAGCTTGACCAAGGTCGCACGGCTAGTGTGTCTGCCCCAGAGTGCTCCTGCCTGACTTTTCCGCTATTTCTTGCTCTGTTCATTCTGCTCTGCTTCCTGCCCTTTTTCTTCTCCTTCCTCTCCTTATCGCTCTTCTTGGATTCTTCACCTTCCCGAGGAGCATTCTGACCTTACTCGCTGTGGTTAACCCATTCGGTTCAGTTCAGGCCACGTACAGTGAGCACGTAGCCCCGCCAAGCACTGGATCGGGGGCTGAGAGGCCAATGCGGCCCATTGTGACGCGAAGTCACACCGATGGGGAAAGTCTGCCCTGCACCTGTAGAGCTCGTCACGGGCTCCCAAGTGCGCCCACACGTCTCCCCCTGTCTCCCACTGCAGTTCTTGGTCTCTGAGAGGTTAGATGACTTGTCCAAGGTCACACAACTAAGATGTGGTGGAAGAGAGACGAGACTGTGAAGGCTTCTGGCATACAAATCAACTGTCTCAGCGTGAGCTCTTCAGACCTTTCCTGCTTTTACCATTTTGTTGTCACTCCACAGCCGGGGACATTTGTCATTAGAAATCGCTTTAATCTCCACTTTGGGGCTATGCCTGAAGTTTAAAGCCTGGAAGGCTGCTCTCTGGTTAACTGAAGTGTTGCTATAGCAACAGAGACAATAAAAACCAAAATAGCAGGTACAAATTTCACATCCACAGATTAGGGTGTGCAAACATAGAACTTCATTTTCTTATAACTTGGGTTAATTTCTGCTCTCATTCTGCTCAATGCAAGAAATATATTCTAGTCACTTTCAAGGAAACGCAATGAAATTCAGATTTCTTGGCCATTTTTTTATTTAACATTTAGTCAATTTAAAATGATTTCCCCTTTCCCCTTGGGGATGGTACGGAGCTCCTGGAGGAAGATGGAATTCTGCAAATACTCCCCCTACAGTGGGGTTGGGAGGTGGATGGTGGCTTCCTTCTGTAGGTTCTTAAGACTTTTCTATTTGGGCTTGGCTGGAGTAATGTTTGGTTCTCCTTTGAATGGAGACTGTACTCTCCTGGTGCTGGGGTTCCCTGACTTGTGCTCACGTCCTCATCAGATTCGCTGTGGGGACCGTCCACATCACATCCCTCTGACGACTGTCTCTTCATCCTGAGACACTCCACCCCAGGCTTCCAGTTTCTTCTGGAGGGCTCTCCGGTTCTCTCTCGGTTAACACTCTTGCTCCACTCACAGGAACTAGACGTGCCCTCTCATGACACTCCCAAGGTCTAGAAAATCCAGGGGGCTTTCTCTTCTCTTGCTTTGAGGCCAGAAGGAGATGGAGAAGAGGAAAAAAAAGGGGAAGAAAAGAGCACAGTGCTTAACATCTCAAATATTATTCTGTTGCATCGCACAAATTGTCTTCTTCCAAGCAGTACTATTTTTTCATTTCCAAGTTCAAATCGATCAACATACTTTTTTGGTTGCTTTTTACTTTTTTTTTTAAAGATTTTATTTATTTATTTATTTATTTGAAAGAGAGAGAGAGAGCACAAGCAGGGGCAGCGCAGGCAGAGGGAAGAGCAGGGATGGTCCATGATTCCAGGAATCTGGGATAATGACCCGAGCCGAAGGCAGATAACTGGGATCATGATCTGAGCCAAAGACAGATGCTTAACTGACTGAGCCATTCAGGTGCCCCTTTTTGCTGCCTTTTAACCACATCTACTTTATTCTTAGATTGACCAAAGAAACACTGAGCACTTTCACCTCAGCCAGGAGCTCCCACAGATGTACCCCTATAGTGTCAGCCCCAAAACACACTCACCTATGATGTGTTCAGCCGCTGACAACCATCCCTGCCCTCCCTGGCCATGGGGCCCTGCACCTGGGACGTGTCATTCTGTCCCCAGTGTCACTCTTTCCATTCTTTCATCACATAGCCCTACCACATTGGTTGACATGTTTACTCTTCTTTTCCTCCTTTTCTTATATATGTGTTTGTTTTCCAACTTTTTTACTTGCCTTCAATCCCCTTCAGAAATAGATGAGCATCTAAAGTAAAACTGTAATAAATAAAATCCATGTACCCTTTTTAAGGTTCAGTGAGTAGAACTACCCATATTATGTCATACGTGGATGCACCATAATTTTCCTGTTTCCAGATTGCTTTCATTTTGAATCAATTTCTTTGTGTGAAGCCTTTGATGTTTTTTCCCCTTTCTGAGTCAGTGATCCTCGTTAGGCAAAAGAAAGAAAAGGAATAACAACGTTGAGTTATCTATGATATCCCAGGCTCTATGCTGGGCACGTTTATCTACATTAGCTCGTTGCACACACCCTAGATTTATAGGATCCTAGCTGAAGCCTAAGCCATGTTTACCCTAAGGTTCAGACAAGCCCATCTGGAGTCTAAAGAAAGAATGAGGTGAACAAGTATTCAGGGGCTGGTTTGAACCTCCTGGGAAAAAAATTAATTTCCTGAGTTTAAAGAGAGAATCCACGGCAAGAGAAATTTGCACACTAATTCACTGGACAAATATTTGTTGAGCCCTTACAATGTGCTGGGCACCACGGATACAATTGTGAGAAATTGAAGGGCAATGAGCCAGTGTTGGAGGGGAGGGTGAATCCTGAGAGCAGCAGGGAGAGAACAACTCAGACTATCCTGTCACCCAAACCCCACTCCCAAGGTATGCCAGCTGAAATACAAAGTGAACAAACACCAAAAGTCACTTTGGTCCCATTTTTGAAAAATCATACAAAAGGGTAGTGGGAAGAAAACAGGGCTTTCTGCATCCTGTGGGACAATGTTCTCTACGCCAGCATCAAGTCGGGCCTTGTAGATACTGTTGGAGACCAAGATGGGACATCCGTAGAGATTGAGGACATTAACCCCAACAACCAAAGCAAGGAAGAAGGATAAAGCGAGAGCAGCCAATATGTCTTGAGCCCAGAACTCGACTGAGATTTCTGCTGGAGTGCGCAAAGACTAACCCGGAGGGAATCCGGGGAAAGCTACAATTCCCACAAGCTGACGGGGGTGGAGTCTGAGAAATACAGCTTTGTGACTTCTGCCAAGTCTCCGCTTTTACCCCCAGGCTAATGTGGCCTGGGGAAGGTTATGTTATTTCACAGAGGCTTGGAGGAGGTTAAGACACTTGCTGAAGGTTATTGATTTAGGAATGATCTTTCTCCAAAGTCCTTCCCAGACCCAGTCCACCGTGTGGTTTAGTAGAAAAACCTCAGGATGCTCATCTCTGCTCTGCTGTTAACTCATTGTGGGACCTTGGGCAAGTGAATTTATCTCTTTGAGCTCAAGTTTTCCATCCTAAAGAGGAAAGGGGTAGACTAGAAGAGCTACAACATTCTGTGGCTCTTGAACTAATTTTAGCCCCCCGGCTCCACTCCGGGAGCTCATGATAATCTAACCCAGTCCAGCAACCACCCCCCCACTTCCTAACACAGCTCCTTTACTCTAGCCAAACCAGTTTTCTCATTGTCGCTGAACAGAGCACATTCATATTCATTCTTGACTCTGCCAAATCCCTCCATAGGGACACTAAGAAAATTGCAATATACATCCTGGCTAGACCACCGTCTCCACAGCCATTGTTGGAAAGGACAAGCTCATTGCCTTCCCCAATGCCGACCTTCAAAGGGGACATATGTCAGCTCCCCCGGGCATCCGTTTACATCTCTGACATTAATTTGTCCAGATCTTTTGTGAATTCATTTCTATTTCCCTCATGGGGTACATCTTGGGATAGTGTGTTTCACGAGTTTATTACCCATTTCCTTCTTTTGTTCTAACTGTTCCTCACTCATCTTCCCCTCCAGCGAGTGTTCGGGTTGATTAAGTCCTTGTCCACCTTCTCCTGGTTATTGATGAGTTTACTGATTTCCATTGTGTCCTTTACCAGGCTGGAGAATTCTAACCTTTACGGCCTGTCTTCGCTCTGCAGACCTCAATTTTTCTACCTCCTTTCCTTCTCCAGCGTCAGAATATCCCTTCGGAGGTTCGCTGACTAGGACTCACTACGAATCAATGAGGGGAGGATGTGTGGTGTTTAGAGAAACGCAAGGGTATGAACTCAGTCATTCTCAGTCTCTCTTACCCCTTGTGAATGCCTGTTTTCTTGGCCTTTGGAACAAAGTGGCCCTTCCAATTGGTGTCTTCCAAAGACACAGGCTCTTTCTTGGCTTTTGGCAGAGGTGTTAGTCACAAAGTTTGGATTTGTTCATTTTTAAACATATTTGTTGGAGCACCTGGGTGGCTCAGTGGGTTAGGGCCTCTGCCTTCGGCTCAGGTCATGATCTCAGGGTCCTGGGAGCCCTGCATCCGACTCTCTGCTCAGCGGGGAGCCGGCTTTCCCCTCTCTCTCTGCCTGCCTCTCTGCCTACTTGTGATCTCTCTCTGTCAAATAAATAAATAAATAAATAATCTTAAAAAAAACATATTTGCACATGCCATGTTAAACTCATCTGCCCCTTCCCTGCCAATTCATACCCAGTTGGTCGATAACAATAATAATTAACAGTTAGTAAGCTCTGAAAAATGCCCCAGGCACCATGCTAAATGCTCAGTATCTTTCTTAATCCTCTCTGCAACCCTCTGAGGTAGGGATTATTATCACCCAGTTTTGAAGACGAGAATACTGACAAGCAAAATATTGAGAATATTGAGAAATGAGAGTATTAAGAAATATTGAGAAGAAGTAACTTGATCATTGCACAGCTGGCAAATGGCAGAGCCTAGACTCAAACCCAGAGAGGCTGAGATTTTGCAGCTTGGATGCTCTATGCAGTTAACGCTGGCCGTAGATTAGAATCACCTGGGAGCTTTGAAAAAAACACCTATTCCCCAGCCCCCACCCCACAGGGCAGCAGAGCTGGACTCTCTGGGGACTGGGGTCCGGGATACAGATACCTGTAAAAGCTCCCCCAGGCAATTCCATCCTCAGTCCAGGTTTGAGGACCATTGCTCTGGTGCCTCCTGCTGTTAGAGCCTGTTAGTTTATTTCTACCGGATCCAGAAGATTACATTTAGCTGTCTGCTACGCGGAGGTCTGTCCTGTGAATTTCTCCCCCTTCCGGAACATGTTAAATCTGGTCAGTCTCAGCCTAGATTCTTTTGTTGTGGTGGTGGTGTTGGTGGTAAAGTATACATAATAGGACATTTAGCATGTTAACTAATTTTTAAAAAGTATTTCCTTTTGAGGGGAGCCTGGCTGGCTCAATAGTTGGAGTGCGTGACTCTTGATCTCGGGGCTGTGGGTTTGAGCCCTGCATCGGGTGTAGAGATCGCTTAAGTAAATAAAACTTAAAAAAATAAAAATACAATCTTTAAAAAAATATTTCCTTTTTAATATATAAATTGGATTATTCTATATATATTGGGTTTTTCCCCATCTCATCGTGGTGAAATACACATGACATACAATTCACCATCTTCATGATTTTTTAAACACACAGTGGAGTGGCATTAAGTACATTCACACGGTTGTACAACCTTCGCCACCATCCATCTCCAGAACTCTTGTCATCCCAAACTGAAACTCTACACCATTAAGTACCACCTCCCCATTTCCCCATCACCCCAGTCCCTGGCAACCACCATTCTAGCTCTACTCTTCTAGGTACCTCATATCATTGGAATCAGACAATCTTTGTCCTTCTGTGTCTGGCTTATTTCACTCAGCATAATATCTTCAAGGTTCACCCATGTTGTAGGGCTTGATGGAATTGCCTTCCTTCTTAAAGCTGGATACTATTCCACTGTATGTCTATGCCACATTTTATCTATCCTTGCCTCGCATCGGTACCTGGGGAGGGAACTTGAACAGTGATCATCTGGAGAGACCAAAATTTGCTCCAAATTTTGTCCACTAATCTTTTTTTTTTTTAAGATTTTATTTATTTATTTGAGAGACAGAGAAAGTAGAGAGAGCATGAGAGGAGAGAAGGTTAGAGGAAGAAGCAGACTCCCCATGGAGCTGGCAGCCTGATGTGGGACTCGATCCCGGAACTCAAGGATCATGACCTGAGCTGAAGGCAGTTGCTCAACCAACTGAGCCACCCAGGCGCCCTGTTCACTAATCTTAAGAAAAGAGACCTCATTCCCTCCTGTAGTCACAGGGTGAACTAAACTTTTAAAAGAGCCTTTCTTAGAGAACTTGGTCAAAAGTTTTGAAAAAATCTAGGTAGATTATAGTTATTTCTCCTTTCTATTTATTTATTTTTTTTTTTACAGTCTCAAAGAACTCCACTAAGTGTGTCTCCTCCCTCCCCGGTGTCTGTCCGCTCCTCCATTTTCTGTGTGGTCCAGGGCAATCCCCATCCTCAAGAAGCCTTCCCAGACACAGCTCCACGGGCTCCTTCTCCCTCGAGCTTGTCTGCTGTTGACTGCCTGCGGCAGCCAATCTGGCATTTACCTGCTATTTACTTCTTGCACGTACCTCACATTCCCAATAACACCATCGTCCCCGAAGTATTGCTCATCCTCCGTTGTCTTCTCCGGCCTCGCTGCAGAACTGAGCAAATAACAGAGGGGGGGAACATTCTTATTTAATTGAAATGAAGGAGTCTGCTGCTCCTCCCTGAGAATTGGTGCCCCTCAGCCAGTGTCTGAGATCCCAGCTGCCCTCAGCAACACCAGATTGCCTTAAGGGAACAGCCCATCCCCCTGCATTTCCCTGGACTTGGGGAAGAACCAACGCTAAGCGATACTGGGGGTGGGGAGGGGGTGGCAAAGTTCTCATCCTCAGGCCTTCCCTTATTATTCACTTGGCTCCTGCTCCCAGCTCTCCCGGGCACCCGTATTCCTGCTTCTATTCATTTCACCCCTCTCTGTGTCCATTCTCCATCCTGCATTCCAATCCCTTAGCTTCCTACCTCACGCAGCAGAGGTGGACATGGCTTTTCATGCCTTTTGTCATCTCTGCCCTGGTCAAAGTCTCAGTGGCTTGCAGGGGCTGTCCTAACAGTTTCTTAGCTGGCCTCCCTCCCTCAGCCACGCACTGCCACCCAGCTCAACCCATCAGACTCCTGCTCCAAACATCAGACCATGCTCCTCGCCTGGCCTGTAGGATTAAATCCAGCCCCCTTCCATTGCATTCAAGACCTCTCCTATCTGGCCCTGCTCACAGGCCAGACAGGCATCACCCCCTGCCATAGCTCTCCTAGTGTTCAATGAGTAACAATGTATGCAATGATTCTTCTCTTCCGGCTAGGGTTCTGGGGCCATTTTGTGGTTCCGGTACACGGGTGTGCTCGGTAGATAATATGAAAGGAATGACTGTTTATCCCGACCCCTGCAAAAGCGCTGTTAGTTTATGGGTTACTTGTCTAAATAAGGCATTAGGCCAACCTATTGTTCCCCCAGCGGGAGGATTTCCGAGGTCACTGAATGCCAGAGGAGAGATGTTTTGGTCAGGGCAAAAGAATCTGTAACCTTTCAACCAGGTTAGTGGTTTTCCACGCCCACACAAGGCGCAGATCTCCTTCCCATTCCTCCTTGTCTCCTATCCAGAGGTCTGGCCCTGCTTGTGTCCTCTTCTTGGTTAAAATTTGGGGTCCCCTCCTTAACAGGATTCAGGTCCCCCTTCGGGGAACACTGCCTTACGTTTCCCTGGCCAATATCCATCCTGTTCTGATCAATTTGGGACCTCTGTGGCTTCACCCTGGTCTTGGGAGAAAATCACAGACCCAGATCTCATGTTTTCAAATGTGTTCGAGAAGAGTGACCACACTTTGTGTTCTTCCTTGAATCCAAATGTCCTGACAGTGACCCCTGCCTGCTGGCTTAGAGTTGAGTCCTTGACTGGTTCCTTTGTAGCTCATCTACCGGGAAGCCTGGTGTCATCTGTTGGGCCAGCCTTGTCTCTGTCCTTCCTTCTGCTCTTCGCACCCCTCCCATACCTTACTTCTTCCTGACTCATCCACAGCCCAGACCTGACAGTATTTGCTGGGACAGCAGGAAAGAGGAAGGTGGAGAGGCACTCTTGAGTGCCTGGGGACAGACATGTGATTACTCTTGGGTGTTGGTCCCAGGGTGAGATACACAGGGAGCCTCCCTTCTCCCTCACCACACCCTTGATTTAGGAGACATGAAAATGGTGTGTGTGTGTGTCTTGTGCAAGCACGCATGCATGCACACACTCACTTATACGTGTTGCCAGAGATAATGTGTGAGGATAAATATGTGAAGGTCTGGAAGGGGATTTATTTTTTCGAGAATTGGGAAGAAAAACCAGAACCGTAACACAAGAAACAATAGGAGGCCAGGACGAGCACGTGCATGTGGGATTAGTAACACCGTAGAGGTTCTGGGTTTTCAGAGTTGACTCTACTCTGTCTTGACTGTGTAGGTCAATAGACCCATGTGGTTAAGTGGAAAACAGTTAGTATATTTTTTCTTCTAATATGCATTTGCCATTAAAAAGTTTTTCAAGGCAAATATAGATGTTAATTAATAATCAATTAGAGAGCACAGTTTAATATGGGAAAACCTAAGTTCAAATCTCTACTTTGAAAATGACCAACTGTGCCTCAGTTTCCCTACCTGTAAAATGTGGATGATAATAATTCAATCATTAGATTGTCATTGTGTACTTCTCTTTACCAAGCACCATTCTGTGGGCTGGGATGATAGTAATGAACAGATCAGGCAATGTCTCCACTCATGGAATTCATATTCTGGTCAGGGAAGACAGACAAGAAATAGGTATGTACAATGTTGGGTGATGAGAGAGAGCGAAAGGGGTTTGTTATTTTTGAAAGGATAATAATGTATCTCTAATGAACTGATATTTGAGCTCAGACTGAAGGAAGTGAGGGAATGAGCCAGGTGGCCATCTGATGGAAGGGCTTTCCAGGCAGAGAGAACATCTAGTGCAAAGGCCCTGAGGTGACAGCCTTAGGTGTTTTGGAAACAGTAGAGGGGCTGGTGAGGCTGAAGAGAAGTGAAGGAGGGGAGAGTGGTAGGAGATGGTTTCAGCAAGTCCTTGTGGGCTTGTTAAAGATGGAGCATTTCCTCTGGGAAGCTGGGGAGCCATGCGAGGTGTTTGAGCAGAAGAGTGACAGCATCCGACTTAGAATGGCTTCTATGTAGAGAATAGACTGTAGGTGCAAAGGAGAAAGCAGGCAGAGCAAACAGCCAGGTGAGAGAAGACAGTGGTTTGAATTGAGATGCTAGTGGAAGAGGGGGTGAGAAATAGTTCATTTCTAAAAGCATTTCAAAGGTCGAGACCATGGGATTTATGATGGCTTGGATGTGGGTGTGGGATGACTTCAAGATTTTGACCTTGAGGAATTCAAAGAACAGAGTCTTTATTTACTAGATTAGAGAAGTCTGGAGGAGGAGCTGGCTTTGGAAAAGAAAACTGGAAGTTAGGTTTGGGGAAGGGTAAGTTCGAGGTCTGTTAGATGTTCCCGTGGAGGAAAGCAGCCCATAGCGGGGTCTCTACATCTGGGTCTCAAGAGGAAGGTCAGAGCCTAGGATACAACCTTGGATGTAATCAGCCCAGAGTGGTGTTTACCACCAAGCAGCTGGGCAAGATCGTCTGGAGTGTCCGTGGAGCTGTCCCCTTCACAGGAGTGTGAAGGTCAAAGATACTGAATGGAAAATACTCCTGTAAGCTGAAAGTGTTCTACATACGGAAGGGGTAAAGTGCATAAATACGGTAAAGAACATAATTGTAAGGAATGTCTGCCGGAAGAGTGAGAATCATTGCAAGTGTGTGCAAAGAGGACCTTGGAAAGCAGTTGACCCACCCTCCGCTTACCCCTCTGTTCTCCTGGAGGACCTGAGGTCAGAGAGGTTAAGAGGCCTGCCCTAGGACGCTCAGCTCATCAGCGCTGAGCGGCCCTACAACTGCGAAGCCCCGGCTGCTGGTGCAGGGCTCTTGCCAGCCCCCCACGCACCTGCTCACATTTACTGCTTCAGCTCTCTGAATCTGTTAACCAGGGCCAAGGAATTCTTCCAAAACAGAAATCTAATTATATCGCCTGGTGCTTTCATACATGCTATTTCCTCCGCCTGGAATACTCTGCGTCCTCCTGCTTCTCTGTCTGGCGAATTCCAGCCCTGTCTCCATCCCCAGCCCTTTGCCGTGAAGACTTCCTTGCCCTGCCGAGTGGAGCTGGGCCCTGGCCCTCCGCGAGCCTGCGGTCCTCTGGCCCCGAGACGGTCCTCAGATTTGCTCTGATTCTGCCTGCTTTCTCCCCGCCGCTGGTGTGGCTCAGGCCTCCTCCTCTTCCTATGACCTCTCCACCCAGCCTTAGTGAACGGTACTCAAATGTTTGGAGAGGAAGGAAGGAAGGAAGGTCTTTTCTCTCACATTAGCTTAGGACAATGGCAAAGCTGCCATTTAGTGACACTTCAGTTCCTCTGACCTAAGTGTGCTCTTGGTTCACAAATTGACAATGGCCGGTGGGGTGGGGATTTTCTTTTTTCTTTTCTCTCCCAGGCACAATAAGCAGGTGACTCGGGGACCGGAAACTATTCCGACATTCTAAGTGATGGGTGCCTTCTTTTCAATTCTCTCTTTCCTATCAATATATGTGTGACTGTTTGTTTGCCTTTTGCTACAAGGGCAGATTTGTGCTTGTGCCCGGACCATGTACTGGTGTGTTTACATACATACACACTTCTACACGCCTTCCTGGGAGAGGCGTCACTCTTGTTTTTCAGAGGGACCTAAGATCTCTCAGAAAAATGCCCTCGGAGGGGAGGCAAGAGGCACCGTTGCGCTCAGATTTGTCACCCTGGAGCAGAAAATTTTGGACTGACTTCTTAACCTCTTGGCAACTTAGTTCGAGATAAGTTTGGGATTTCTAGGTCAAGTGTGAATTCTAAGAACTCCTCTCCCCTATGTTGACTGCTCTTTAGCATGTTTGTTTTGCATAATTCTGTATTAATTACTGTATTTGCATTCTACTTCATTAACACCGTTCCGGTAGGTAGAGAATTACTTATCATTGATGTAATTACTGTACAGGGTATTGCCAAGTTTCAAGGAAGGGGACAGAAGGTGTAGGAGACACTATGGTGATGGGGTCAATGCCCCAGGTTTTGTTCCCAGTAAATGAGTCAGAGATCCTGACTAGGTTGGATTTGGTCAACTCAGGAGCTGCGTGATGCTTGCGATGAGCCAGGCTAGGAAAGCAACTGTCCTTTCCTGAGGTTTGGACTTCTGAAGCTCTCTTTTATTGAGAGCTCTTGAGTAATCACTGTTAATCAATACAATACTGTAGGATACAATTAGGATTAATTAGCCCAGCATCCCAGGCAGCTCTGCTCCTCTGTGTGGGTCTCCTTGGTGTCTCCCCTTCTTGGCTCCTGCTTCCCCTAGAAAGAAAGAGTCTCTGACCTGTGCCCCCAGTCTTCTTTCTTCCCTTATTGCACCAAGTCCCCTGTCATTCATTCACTCCTTCGTAACGTGGAGAGGGAGAACCCGGAAGTGGCATGAAGTGATGGTGGGAAAGGCAGAAAGATAAAGCAATCAGAACATGGTGGAGAAAGAGGGGGAGGGTGAGAGAATATGGTGAAGGACGGAGATGATTTTTATTACCTTTCGAGAGAGCTTCTGCCACAGAACCACTCAGAAGGCATTTTGTCTACTCTCCCAACAGACAAATGGGAAACTCTCCTGCTCACCCCTTTTCCTTGCAATATATGGAATATTTTCCTCTTTCTGTACTCATTAAAGGGTGTCTATATATTGCACACATTTATGTTTTTGCAGTGACAACAGTTTCATGATTCTGTAGGGAATGAGAATGGGGAGGTGGGTGTGGGGGAAGCAACTCTCACAGTGGTGGGGCTCAGAGGATCAGGAGACCTGCCCCCACCCCAGCCTGGAACTCTGGGAGAATAGCTTTCCTTCTCTAGATCTCATTGTCCTTACCTATAAAATAATAGGCTCGGACTCAATGCCCTATTTTTCCTCTTTCAACTTGATTTCTACCCCTAATTAAATGGATGGGCTACCAGACTGGTATGCCCTGACACACGCCTTTCCTTCCTTTTTTTCTCTTCTCTGCATCTCTCTCCTCTTGTCCAGAGTGAGTCTTACTTTTGCAAGTTCCTCTCCATTCTGCACTTTATGAGTTCTGGCATTTCTGTTGCCCTAGAAAGTCTTTATTTCTGAGATTGTGCACTGTTTCCCTTTTTACAGCGTCCCATAAACTCCCTTCTTGGATTCTTTCTTTCTTTCCCATCATCCTGGCCAAATTGCTTCTCATCTCTGTTCAGGGGTGTGTGTGTGTGTGTGTGTGTGTGTGTGTGTGTGTAGGACAGTGCCTCTCTGGAGGTCTTATTGTCTCCATCCCTCTGCTTTATCTGGGATTTCCTTCACCCAGAATTTTGTTCTATAAAATGATTCACTCTAATTCTTCCATTTCTGGCATATTCTAGAAAATCTTGTAATGTTTTTCTTCTTCCGACTTATCCAGTTTTATTTCACAGTTCTCTTTGGTTATCTCTTAAAATTATACCTCTAGAGCTTTAATTTTTCAGGTCTTTTGTCTTTATCCTTCATTCTTTCGTTTTCTTAGGTCACCTTTTTAAATTTTTAAAATACCTTTTTTTGTTCAGCAGAGGGCTCCCTTCCCATCCCTCTTGCAGCCCGGGCAGATAGGATTTGAAGCCCCCCCACCCCCAACGCCCTGTCTCTCCCTACGGCTTTCATGCCATCAGACTCTAGATACTTAAACTTGTAAACAATCAGCCTTGATGTGTGATCGCGGTAAACCTTCGCTCTCAACCGAGAACACTCCTCTGCCTCCCAGGATCGCTAATCTTCTGGATGCCCTCCCAATGTTCCTGAGGTTATTTTACTCACTGCAGCCCCTACTGTTCCTCCAATCGTTCCGTGGGGTAGGTGTTGCCAACCCTAGTTTACAGTTGAGGAAACTGAGGCATGGAGAGGTTCACTCAGGGTCGTGCACGGTGTAAAGTTAACCCTGATCCAGCCAGTTCTGGCTTTCCAGTCCAGCCCCACTTGCCTGGCCTCACTCCCTTCGACTGCAGTTTATTCCAGATTTCTCGTTTTGTAGGAGATTCTTTCCCCCCCTTTCAAGCCACAGGCAGGAAGATCGTCTCTAGCTAACAGGGCTGGGGAATTTGGGAGTCAGGGGTGGGGGTGGGGGTGAAGGGGTGGGGGTTTCCTCAGGCGCCAAGGGTTGGGGTGGGCAGGGTTCAGGTGAGCTGACTCCCCTGGAGGAAGTCATGTTAGAGATGGGGGTCACCGAGGACAATAAGGCAGGATGTGGCAAAAGGTAGCAAGTGCCCAGGGGGACCTGGGTCTCGCCGTTCGAACGCCGGCTGCGGAGCGGGACTTGTGTCCACCCACCGTGTGACACACACTTGGCAGGCCAGGGGCGGTAGTCGGGCAGAGCCCGGGGACGCTGAGATGCAGGGCGCCCCCTCGCGCTGCTCCGCGCGCCTCGGGGCTGGCGGGTGAAGCGCCGGCCGCGGCAGGTCCTCGCCAACCCCCTCCTCCTTTTCGCTCCCGCTCCCTCCTTCTCTCCCCGCGCTCCCAACTCCTCCCCCACCGCCTCCCCCCACCCCTCCTTCGGCTCCCTCGGTCTCCTCCTCCCGGCTCTCACCCGCGCTCCGGGTCGGGAGCTAGTTGGAGCGCGGGGACTGCTGCCAGAGCCCAGCTCCGCGGAGCCGGGCGGGTCGGCCGCGCGTCCAGCGGCTGCCGGAGGAGCCCGAGCGCAGCGGGCGCGGGCCCGGGTCGGGACTGCACCCGGAGAGCCGAGCCCAGAGCCGTGGTCGTTCCGGCGCTGCCGCCCCATTCCCAGACGGGCCGCCAGCCTTCCTGGTTCGCCTCCGCCGCTTCGTCCCACCAGGAACCGGGAGCCGCCGAGAGCCGGTGCCCGCAGCCCGGAGGTGAGTCCCGGGAGTCCCGGGCGTTTCCCCTGCGCGAGCTGGGGCTTCAAGTTGCAAACTTCAGCAACTCGGGTGGGCAGAGGGGTAGGGGTCCCGAGGCGCCAGCAAGTTGGAACCAGGTGGTGGAGGCCGCGGGCGGGAGGAGAAGGGGGTCCCTGTGCTCCCTCGCCCTCCGCGCTGCCGCTTTCCCGCCGCCCGCCTGCTCCGGGTCCGGGCGGCGCGGGGCCCTCGCGGGGCCGCGGCCAGGGCGTCTGGGCTGCAGCCCTGGTGGGGACCCGCAGCCCGGGCCTGGAGGAGGGGACGGACGAATGAAAAGCTGAGAGAGCGCCGGGCAGAGGCACTGAGACTGGCGCGGAGATGGAGGCTCACGGAGGGCCGACGAGTAAACCGGGTGGAAGGCGAGTGCGGGCGGCAGCGCGCGTGGGAACGCGTGGCCGGTTCCGGGTGTGAAATCTCACGCTCGCGGGCGTCCCCGCTCAGCCGCCGCCGGCTGGGCCCCCACCCGGATTCTTCTCAGACCCCCTGCCCCGCCAGGGCCCCGCGGAGCCCAAACTCTGCCCTGCCAGGCCCCGGACGCCGCGGCCCGGGAGCCCGGCGCTCCCGCCTGGGCCAGTGGAGAGAGGGGTGCGGCGGCGGGAAAGGGGGACGCGAACGGCGATTTCCTGATTTATTTTTCTCATGGTAATTTGTCTTTGTGGTTGGGGCTGCTCATTCACTTTCTGCTCACGTCGTGCGGGAGATCCAGCGCGGGGGGAGGGAGCGGGGGGCGCTCGGGCACAGGCAGGGATGGAGACAGGAGAGGGGATCCGGACCCGCGCGGGGCGGGAGCCGAGAGGCAAGTGGCGGTAGGACGCGCGGAGGAAGAAGGCGAGGCTGAGGCGACCCTGCCCAGCGGAGCCTCGAGCCGGCGGCCCGGCGGGGACAGAGCCGGTTCCTTCGCCTGCTGCAAACTTTAAACAACGGGAGGAGCCACCTGAAGCGCCGTTCTTGCCTCCTCCCCATCCCCCTGTGCCCCCCGGGTCATCCCGCCCGCGCAGCCGCCGCGAGCTGGAGTGGGCCTCGAGTTGGATGGGGACGGGTAGTCGCCGGTCTCTGCCCCCACCTCTGCGATCCCTGCCAGGCTTTCCGCGGTGGGGATGGGTGCAGCGGGAGCTGGGAAGGGCGGCCCACCCTCGGGATGCGCTCCTTCCGAGGCCTGTGCCTGAGCAAATGCAACTGGCCTTGGAGGCTTGGAAGCTCGCCTGTGTCTCGAACCCACCACGATCTTACATTTTCTGCCTCCGACCCCCATCTTTTTCCTTCAGCCCCTAGCACTTCCAATCTCCTTGCACAGTTTTCAGGCACCCCGCTTCCCATTCTCCCCATTCTCCCACTTCGGCCTCATTTTGCTCTGAAGGCAGCGGCAGTGGCTCCTCTCCGTCCTCCCCACCCCCACTTTCCCTCATCTTTTAGCCCATTCTTTCCCATCACTTACCCCCCACCACCACCATTTCTTGTGGAAGTTTAAAAGTGACCTCTCACCTTTTCTGAGACTGGATAGGTGACCTTGAGGAAGGGGCGGGGGGGGATCTTGAACCTGAGAACTGGACCTCACAATTAGGAAAAGGGGGGCAGATTAAGAAGCTGATTGGGACGAACCATCAGTATCCTGCCCCAAAAGTCGACTCCCAACCTAGGAGAAAAGGGGAGAAAATATCAAAGAGAGAAGGGGTGTGCCACTTGGCCCCCCAGAAGACTGTCAGGATTGTTTTGGGACACCTGCTCAGCAGGAAGGGCTGCCTCTGTCTGTGCCAGGAAGTGTGTGTGTTGGGGGGGGGGGGAAGGGGTATCAACAACTACCAGCAGCAGTTTGGGAGCGGGGGACAGATCTTCCATCTCTTTTCTGTTTCCAGGGAGTAAGTGCCAAAGTGGACCACAGTCAGCATTATCATCACTTGGACATCAAACACTTTTTAAGTACCTACTGTGCACCAGGCCAGGTGACTATAGAGACAAAGAGGTCCGGGGCTCATAGCCTGAAGGCTGCTAAATTCACCAGTTTGATCCAAAGGAGACATTTGTGTATTTGTTTGAGGAGGGGGAATGTGAATGGAGAAATTCACAGGCAGTACAAAACATCAAGGACTTGGTACCAAATGGTGACCTAGGGCTCAGGAGAGGACTGTTTGAAGGAAGCTCTGGGACTCAGGGTCTCAGGTGGGGCTGAGAGCTGGGCTTGTTGACTCTGCCTCCCTCCCCACCAGGGGTCTGTATCAGGAGGGTGGGAGAAGAGAAAGGAAGGTCAGGAAGGGGCCCCCTTTCCACTTCTAGAGCCAGACCAGGAAGACAGAGAAGCTGAGAGGTCCACCCTGGCTCTGTGGATTGACCTCCCATTCAGGACCGGTGGAATCACAGAAGCTTAGCTTAGCTTTTCTTTTCTTTTCTTTTCCTTTCTTTTCTTTTTTTTTCTTTTTTCACAGAAGCTTCTCTGTTTTGGTGTACCCTTCCTGGCTTGTTTGAAAGCCCCTCTGTTTGTTACTTCTTGTTGAGGCTCAAACCTGGAAGAGGGCTTAGAGATTGTCCATATCAGGGGAGTCACAAACGGTGGCATCTACAGAGGACAGGCAGGTAACAATGTGCTGGCCAGGCAGTTAGAAAGGCTGGACAACTGGATGCTCAAAGTCAAATTGTCCAAATAAAATGGTCTAAACAAAACCAATGTGCTGCCCTTGAGCAGTCACATCCCCTGTATTCATAGATCAAGAAGTTAAGATCCTAAGAAGCATTATCTCTTTGCATGTATGTGTTATCATGTCTCCCAGTACCTTGGGGATTGGTTGGAATATCCCACAGCCCGGTCCTACCTCTGACCTGCTGGCCTCCCAGCTCGCTGTCATCCTCAGGACCCATTAGGATTCTTCTATGATGACTTCTCTAGATGATGAGTTCCTTGAGCTCAGGGAGTCATCCATCTGTCTTCTATAAATCTGAGCACTTCACATCCAGTGACGCAAGATTCCAGATGCAGAGCCGGGACTGGAGCTCTTCCCCCTCCCTCCCCAGCGCCCCAGGAACCCAGTGAGTGTAAGCCAGCTTTGTTCTTTCCAAAAGAGGAAGAAAATCCAACCATGACTTTTTGCTTCCCCTAATGTAGTAAACCTTATTCAGGGTTTAGACAGGAAAAGTCTAGAAGCTCACCTAGGGGATGTTCAGGGATCCCAAGAAATATCTAGAAAGTCTTGAGCCTTGAATGTGGGTCTAAAAATGGGAAGAGGAGCCCCAGCAAGGGGGAGAGGGACGGCAGACATTTAAGGATTAGCCTGGCAAGGCTGAAGATCAGTAGGTAGAATGTGTACACTTGGGAGGAAGAGGCTGTTGCGTCCAATTATTTTGAACATTGATCATGACACTTTTGTTCCTAATCTTGGTAACCCTCTTATATCCCACTGGGAAATTTAACAAGGTAGCAACTCAGATCACTACCGTATAATCAACCAGTTTACTACTTTCATTGAGGATTAAGGTGATAGAATGGGCACAGAGGGCAAAGGACAGTCATCTGATTAGAAGTGCCTGCCGCCATGTAAACCTTAAATGACACTGGGCTGAGCCCCATGCCTCCAGCCTCCAGATGGTCCCTAAGATCAAATGTTAGCTTTGTTATTGCCTAGGTGCAAGGTAGATGAGAACAACAGTGGCAGTAAACTCACATGTTTACCATTTACTAAGCACCTACTGTATACCAGGCACTGTACTGAAAGTTGTGGGTATTAGTAAACAAGACACGTCTTTGATCTGAATGGAGGTAAATTGATAGGAGTAGGGGAACATGATGACTAACATTGCCTTGACTTCTGTGATGGGATTTACCGTAAGGGTTTTTTTTTTTTTTTTTCCTTTCCCTGTGGGTTTGTGACCTGACAGCTAAAGTGGAGTTGTCCAAAGGACTTGTCGTCCAGGGTTTGTGGCTTATGGCACTACGATGCCACCACCTCAGATGTTCCCTCGGTTTCTCAGACTTCTCACTTGCGACGGGGGCCAAATACCTGCCTTGTACCTGCGGGGTGCAGAGAGGCAAAGCCAGGCACCTGGAGATCTGGGGGTGAGAACGGTTGGGAGGGAGTGTTGGTTATTGAGTCTTCAGGGTCTGGGCCCCACTGAATCCCGAGACCATCCTTTGCCTCACCAAGTCACCTAGATCATTGTGACGCCTGTCTTCACTGACTGATGACTCTCTGTGTGTGTGTGTGTGTGTGTGTGGTGTGAAATAGGTACCTCCAATGAATGAGTTTCCTTCACGTTCAGATCTTTGCATTTGAGTTTAGCCACTATGAAGTTGATCTTAAATCTACAACAAAGCTTAACTAGCTTGGTCTTAAATACATGAAAAGAAGCCAAAGCAAGCGGCTTGACTAATGGAGTTTTGTCGAATTGCCGAATGGAGCCCTTCTTTTCCAGCTTCTGTGGGCAACACCTGGATTTCACAGTGCTCTGCCGATGTGAACCTCCGTCTCTCTGACTTTCCATTTGGTGACACATGCCTTAGCTAAAGCGGTGGCTCAATGATGGGTAATCTGGAAGGGAATCTTTGCCTATGCCATTCTCTGTCTTAGATGGAGGATTCTCCCCCAAGACTTTCTTTTTGAAAAAAATCTCTCTTATAACTGGCTTGAATGCTAGAAAGTAGCAGGGAAAAATTCCAGCTGGGAGCAGAGTTCTGACAAGGAAGCAGGGTGCTGAAGGTTCGGTGGCTTTGCCATGTCCCTTTCCCACCCTTCTGCTGTAGTGCTTTGTTTTCATTAGCATGAGAGATGAAAACCGAACCTTTGCAGAATGCACTCTTTAATCCTGACATTAGTCAGGGTTTCACCAATGAGAAATTACTACACTTGATAGCTTCCAAGTGGAAGGGGGAAAAAAGAAGGAGAAGGTCCAGTTTGCTGCTGGAGACAGGGAGGAAGCAGGAGGAGGGACCCCTGGGATGGAGACCAGGCTTGGGAGAGTGTGACCTTGAGCACACGTCCCAACAGTTAGGCTGTTCAGCCTCCTTCACTCTGACTTGAAACAGGGGGACAAGGATTCTGTTGGGCTGCTCCTGAGCAAACGGAAGCTTTAAAGGCAATGCTGTGTGTGCCGAGTTGCGCCATGACACTGCCCTCATTGATCTGCGCTTAATAAGGATGACTTAATCAGACTTGCACCTGGATCTCGTTTGAATTTGAAGCCTTGTCGATATTATCAGAATATCTTTGCATTTGAACCAAGAATGTCTCCGGCTGGCTTTTCTGTGATAAGGAAGGGTTGGTACTGGAGGATGGCTGGTGACCATCTGCTCAGTCAGTCCCCTGAGGGTCAAATTGGAGCAGATCGGTGTAAATTCCCAAAGGAGGAGGCTGGGTTAGATGAGGGAGTCTGCCCCACTTGAGCATGTCTGCCAGACCTCGATTCCCCATCTGTGAAAAGGAGGCAGTCGAATGGACCCTAAGGCTTTCTGCCCCTCGAGGTCAGCAGTCTTGAATGGGGACTACAGTGACTTCTCGATTTTCCAGGAAAATCTCTTTTTTTGTGGCTCACTCGTGGAGAATGTTTAGTCTAAGACCAGTTTCTAGTTCCCTCCAGCCCCACTGCTGGTGAGCCACCTGATTGCCAGTGCCTTCAGAGAGTGCATTCTCCTTTTAGCCTCTGCCTGAGCCAAACATCATTTGGAAGGTAAATCTGCTGCATATGAGGTGCATGCGTGTGTGTGTGTGTGTGTGTGTAAATATATGCATACACATCCATGTATAAACATAGACACAGTGCATTGCAAAGTGGTGTTATCGTTTGACCATCCGCCATTTTGGATTTTCCCCAGTTTCGTTCATCTGCTAGAGTTGATGTAAGGCCGCCCCCAGAGAGAGAATTTCAGGGAAAGGGCTGGTGGGGTAGCAATTTAGATCCATCCTTACCTGCTAACTCCACCGGTCCACCTGAGCCCCAACTCCCTTCATGCTGCCCTCGTCATTGTCCCGAAGGGCCCCCAGGAGCTCCCCTTCAAGGAGCACAAAAGAGCTTGCAGTTGGCTCTTAATTATTCAGGGATGGATGGATCCGGTGTGTAAAGCACCCGACCCAAGCCTGTTCTTTCCCTTCTTTTGGTGCCTGGGGTAACCCTATACCTGTAGTGAAAAGCTTGGGGAGATCTTATCACTTAATACAAACTTTTGTTTCTAGCAGCTTGTTCCCTCTGCTCCTCTTCCCTCAAGGCGCCTGGGGGAAACCAGGAGCCCTTGGAGAGGCCTCCTCCACTGAGAACAGACTGCCTTTAAGGTCTACACATTGCTCTGTGGACCAGGGTGTGTTTCTGCCCCAAAGCAGGACAGAAGAGGAAAATACCACTGGACTAAGTCTAGCTTCTGCAGGGTCAGGTCCCTGTAGGTTTCCTGGGATCTGGTTTTCTCCCCTTTTTCTGCTTGTAGAGCCACCTGTACTTGGAGTTCATGGGGTCAGCTGGTCACCTGGGCCCCCTCAGGAGTCTCTGTGGAGAGTAGTATCCTTGGGGTGAAAACTCCCAAACAGCCCAACTCCAAGGAGCATTTCTGGGAAGGCCCCTCCGGGCTGAGGGGGCATTTTCCTGCACAGACCAGGTACCTTGGGGCCACCTGCTCCCTTTCTCCCTTTCAGCATCTCTCTAGCTTGCAGAGCGAGTCTCTCTTGACATACGGGGCCCAGTCTGGAAAGCAAGGCTCCAGTGACCTCTGTCTCCAAGTAACAGTGGCCTGGCCCAGTTCAGCTCTAACTCGCTGATGTCAGAATCACCTGGAGAGCTTTGAAAAACTATAGATCACCGGTCCCATCCTGGACCTTTTAATTAAGTCACGGTCCCTGAGGGTGGAGCCTGAGCAGTTGATATTTTTTTGAGCTTCTAATATGCAGCCATGGGTGAGAGCCACTGACCTAAACCTTCTTCCCTAGGCTCCCGCTGGCCTCAGGCCAATGGCAGCAGAATCTCTTTGGCCTCAGCCATTCTGAACAGCCAGGTCCTTTCTAGTAGTTACCAGCTGCAGCTCCTAGCATTCGGATCATAGCTACTGTTTGTGCTCCTGTGTTCTGAATTGAATGACTTTCTATTATAAGCTGATTGTGGGAGCACCCTTCCAGGGTAACTTTTTGTGGTCATTTCTTCTTAAAAAGCATTTATAAAAGTAATGCATATTCCTTCAACATTGCTGTTTACTTCCTTCTAGATATGTAGGTCACAAAATTGCGATTGTACTCTCTGTGGTGAGCAGTAACCAGCCTTTTCCATTTCATAACGTATTGTGATAATTTCCCCATGTCTTAAGCGTTCTTCTCACATGGGCTTTTTGATGGCCTCCAGTATTCCATCATATGGATGTGCCATAATTTATTTAAGGAATCCTCTGTGGGTTGGACATCTAGCCTGTAAACCATTTTTTTACTGTTTTAAATAATGCCGCAGTGAACATCCTTGTTCGTAAATCTTGGTGCCCATCGATGACTATTTCCCCAGAACAGATTTCTAGAAGTGGGATAGTTATGCTTCCTTTTAACATGGACCATCTAAACGTTTTTGACTGACTTCCTATCGCAACAAAATTTTTCATATTCAGAGCTGAAAAAACAAACTGTTTTCACTGAACTCCTCTGAGCCTGCAAGCTGGCTGCTTCGCCCCCCTTGACCTGAAGGCCAGAATGGGTGCCCTAGCCTGGTGCCTCAGCGCCACCTCCAGGTCTGTTCCACAAATTACTGCTTCCCCCCTCCAGGTGCGCGCCAAGTCTCTCCTCCTAACCACCCCCTCCACCCCTGCATGTTTAGTTTCTTCTTTCACCCGCTTGGCTTTTCCTCTTCACATCTCCAGCCCAGGAACTATCATATCAGCATTCTGTGCCTTCCAGCTAGTGTTCCATAATAACAGGGATTATTTATTGAGCTGTTACTATGCACCAGGCAGTCTGTTAAACTTTGTATACCCATTCTCTCTTTTAATACTCATGGGCCTTATGTGCATGGATTCCACAGGAAGAAACCAAAACCTTGAGAGAGAAAACAATTTTCCCAAGGTCACTCAGTTAAAAGGTAGCAGAGCTGGGATTTAAACCCAGGCTGTCTGATTTCAGAGCCTAGCCTCTTAACTACATATACTTTTTTTTTTAAGGATTTTGTTTATTTATTTGACAGAGAGAGAGAGAGAGAGAGATCACAAGTAGGCAGAGAGGCAGGCAGAGAGAGAAGGGGAAGTAGGCTCCCCGCTGAGCAGAGAGCCCGATGCGGGGCTGGATTCCAGGACCCCGAGATCACAACCTGAGCCGAAAGCAGTGGCTTTAACCCACTGAGCCACCCAGGCGCCCCTTAACTATATATACTTTGTATACTTTGAATGCCTGTATATGTGTGTATACTTTGTTTCATCTGTGGCTTATGGTATCAAAAGTTGTTCACAAATACTCTGCCAGCATCCTATGGACAGGGACTGTGCCTTTTTCCAGCAAAAGAGCAGTTCTCTCCTACGAGTGGCAGGAGAATGGCTATTTGTTAGGACCCCCTTTTCCTTTTTCACTTCCTTGATTCTGTCCTCACCCCTTCTTCCAGGTACCTGGTGCCAGAAAACATTTCTTGCTTCCTCACTGACCAGCTGCCAAGATCCCAGCATGCCTTGCAGCTTAGCAGGTCCAAGTTTGACATATCCCCATTGCAGCTTCCCCACCCAGTCAGAAGAATTTGGATGCTACTTGCCCAGTATGGCTTATAAAGCTGTCAGGGAGGCATGCTACAGTAATGATGAAGGGATAGGCAGTCTGACTTCTGTTGGATGTCAGATACTGTTTAAAGTGGAGGCGTGGATACATTTTTGTATTCTTGCCTCTTTAACATCGCCCTTGTCCAACAGATAAATTGCAACCGAAACTATTCTTCTGATTTGATTCTGACCAAGAGCTAGGTGGTGATGTGCTTGGATAAAAGACTCCACATCAGCCTGGTGTTAATAACAGCCAGAGAAAGAAATGACATGCCCACAGACATTCCCTAGAATCTAGGAAGTCTGATTTTAGGAAGTTGGATCGTGTGATCAGGGATTCCAAAAAGGAAGATGGCTTATGGCAGGTGAGATTCTGAAAAATGAGGCTTCACATTTTTATCCATGAGTTGGATGAAACTGGAGTAAGCGAGCTTATCAAATTTGTTGATGACAAGGCTGTGATGGGCAGCTCCTATAAAAGACAGAATAAATATTCAAAATGATCTCAACAGACTGGAATGCTGGGTTTAAACCAACAAGATGAAATTTAACAGGGGCAGATGGAAAGTCACATTTAGATTGCACAAATTAATTGCTCAAGTTCATGAGGGGGATTGGGGTGGGAGGAGACTTGGTTTGGCTACAGATCCTCAGGAAGAGATCTGAGGGGTTTAATTGTGCACAGGCTTTATAGGAACCGGCAGGGTGATGGGCTTGCTCAAAAACAACATCGTCTTCAGTGGTACGAAAAGTGCAGGGACCAGACTGGGTTCTCCCTGGTCATTATGTCTTTCTCCAGACATGGATTTTAGAGGGGACCCAGACCGACTCCAGTGTGCTCCGCGGAGGGCAGCCAGCAACACGAGGGGTTTGGGAAACCCAGCCACAGAAGGTCTGGTGAAGGGAACCGGTCCACTTAGAGAGGGAGAAAGCCCTGGGGGTCCTGGTGGCTGACTGCCCAAGAGGCAGGACTTCCGGTAGCAGAGAACACAGCTCATCCACCTGGGAGAACCAGAAGACTCCGGAGTGGGAAGGACAAGAAGCTGGACTTTTTTCAGAATGAGCGTCTTCCCAACCAGCTGGGTTGTGGTGAAGCAGCACCAGCTGTCTGTCTGGCTGCCCGGGATGCTGCTGGGAGACTCCCGTCCTGGAGACAGATGATCGACCCGGAAGTGAACCTCTATCTAAGGTGTGGCTCTGAGTCTGGCGGAACCCCGCTTCCTTTCCTGATCCTCCAGAGCAGTTGTTCTCAAAGCGATGCCCCTGACCCGCAGCATCAGCTCTGCCTGGCACCTGCTAGGAATGTACGAGTTCTTGGGCGGAACCCCAGACCTACTGACTCAGAGATTCTCAGGCGGGCGCCCAGCAACCTGCCCTTTGACAAGCGCCCCAGGCCATCTGGATGCTTGCTGAAGTTTGAGAGACACTACTTTAGACCACACTAGGCTCTTCTTTCTGTTGCTGGGTGCTTGTGGCATTTCTACAACCCATAGCACTTTCCTGGGGAAGTAGTGTGGAAGCTTGGAAGGAGCGTGGGCTTCGGGATGCGACAGACATGAGTTCAAACCCAGCCTGACTGGTTTGTGTTCGTGGGTCTTGTATGAGTTCCGTTCCCTCTCTGAGCCTCTTTTGTGCACTGTAAAATGAGGGAGGACTAGTTTAAGGGAGAATTAAATGAAGGAGTGAGCGCTTCTTTGTAGCTTATGCTCACTGTTAGTCTCACGTCCTCCTGGGAAGGGTCTTATTAGTCTAGGAGTTGCTCAAAGGGAGGCCCGGGTGAAGCCTCCTCTGTGTCCCCTCAGCACCTACCAGGGTATCAGCAGGGCACTCCCTCAAGGTAGAGGCTGGTTAACCCTGGGGCTGCCAGTTTCCTCCCCTCCTGGACAACGGGGAGCCAGGACCATCTTCCTTCCCACCCCTAGTCAGGACCACATCCTTGTAAGCACAAGCAGGTTCATCCTTCCGGTGGCCTGGGTCTTGCCAGGACCCCCTTTTCCTGAGGCGTATGAGTGTAGCATGCAATTTGACCCACCAGAGCCATTGATGAAAGGTCTTGGGTCCAAACAGTCCTCAGGAGTCTCTAACTTTACATGAATAAGGCGCTTGAGTTGCTGGGCAACTCAGCTGACGGTAATAAACTGACAGTAATATTTGTTAGCCGCGCTGGGCAATGGGAGTGGGCCCTTCCTGGAGCTGGAGGGTGCCAGGGTCGCCTCTACAAGTCCCCACTGAGCAGTCAGTGGGTGGAGTCTTCAGTTCTTCTTGCCCAGAAGGTGCCCATTCCGGTTTTGGTCAACAATGTCTAATAGAAAGTTCTTCTATCTCTCTGACGTCCGTATCTCTCCCTGTGGGTTCCATCCCTTCCCGTGGGGCTGTTCCAGGCGAACCCAGTCACTTCCATGCCACGGCTCTTCAAGCTTTGGAGACCAGCTGCCTTCCCCTCTTCCGTTAGTGCTCCTCTGACTTGTCTCTTTGTCCCCGGGCACAGAACTCTGCATGTCCTCCCACTTGTCTTAAATTGCGGTGACCAGGACCAACTCTGGGCTTCCAGGTGAGGCCCGGCCGGCACACCCACATCCATCCAGGCACCACAGCTTCGGTTTTGGCAGCCACGTGGCCCTGCTGACTTTCACTGAGCTTGCAGCCAGCCCTTCCCCTCAGGTCTCTTTATCATAATCTGCAACTCAACCCCATTGTCCAAACGTGTTTTTGTCTTGCACAAGTTTGCTGGGGCCGCCATAACAAAGTACCACACACTGGTGACTCCAACAACAGAAGTGCGTTATCTCACAGTCCTGGAGACTAGAAGCTCAAGATCGAGGCCTTGGCAGAGTTGGTTCCTTCTGAGGGCTATGAGGGAGAATGTTCTCTTAGCTTCTGGTGGTTTCTGGACAGTCTTTGCCATTCCTTGGCTAATAGAAGCCTCCCCCTCATCTTTGCCTTTATCGTTGCATGGCGCGCTCCCTCTGCAGCTGTCTGCCTCCAAGGTCCCGCTTTTGTGATGACACCAGTCCTATTGGTTTAGGGACTCACCTTACTCTGGTGTGACCTCATCTTAACCAATTACATCTGCAGCAACCCTATTTCCAAGTAAGGTCACATTCTGAGGCGCTGGGGATTGAAACTTGAACACGTGAGTTTTAGAGGGACATAGTTCAACCCATAATAGCGCGGTAGCCTTTTTGGTCTTATGTTTGGGACTCTGTATTTTTCCCTAGTTCATTTCCTCTTGTCTAAGTTCAGTCCATCTCCCTAGCTGATCAAAATATTTCAGATTCTGAGGATGTCTGGCTGGCTCAGTCGGTGGAGCACGTGACTCTTGATCTCAGGGTTGTGAGTTCGAGCCCCACGTTGGGTGTAGAGATTGCTAAAAAAATAAAATCTTAAAAAAAATGTCAGATTCTCCCTGACATCCAATATATCTGCCAGTAGCTTCCACCTTCAAATGTTTCCCATCTATTGATCCAAGGAACTTGTAAGATCTTGAATGCAGTGGGATTTCAGAGCCCTACATGGCCCTGGATGCCTCTGTCCAAGGGGGCTCGATCCATGGGCAAGCACCCTTGGGCGTGATGGTGCGGGCCAGCTCCGTGTCCTACTCATTTTCCCACCTTATAGCTTCCTTTCTTTAGCTTATGTGCAACAATTTCATGACGAGATTGTCAGATGGTTTCAAGATCAGCTCTCCCGGCAAACCCCATTTCCCTTGTCTACCAGCCTGGTGACTCTGTCAACAGAGAAGATGAGCTTTGCCTGACAGGACTTTATTACTGAACACACACTGCCTGCCCGCAACCTCCGCCGCCTTTCCCCAGTGCCCACCACCCCTCGTTTATAGTCTTTGCAGGAATTTTTCTCGGGCAGCACATTGAGCTTCCCTCTGTATGGTTTGCGAAAACCACCCAGACCCCTTTCTGGAAGTGAGGGCTGTGTGGCCTGCCTGAGGCCTCCCGGCGCCTCTCCTCTCGCGCTTGCCAGGATCCTGTCAGGATTCCTGCGAGATCCCCACAGCTGCTCTCCGCCTCATCTGCATGTACCCCGGGCATGCATGCGGCTGGGCCAAGTGGCTGGAACGCACGACGAGCAGCTGGGGTTCTTACAGTCTGTGCACCGGCCTCCAGCTCGGGCCTCCTGCCCCCAGGCTCCGCTCGCCCTTTCCTTTCCGCGGAACCCCGCGCCCTGCTGGGGAACTCACAAGCCAAGCTGGTGGAAGAACTGACCGCCCACCAGCCAAGTCCCCAAACCTGCGGACGCCAGACTAGTTCCCTTTGGCCTTCTTTCCCCTTCCAGCTCTTCTCCTTCCCCAATTCCTCTCCTGTCCTATAGTCTCTCCTCTTTTTTTTCTTTTTTTCCTATTCTGGCTCTTTGACTCCTTGAGGATAAGAAGGAAGCGAAGGGGAGGCAGGTGTATCAGGAAGGCGGATGATTTCTCCTCTCTGAGGCTCAGTTTTCTCATCTGTAAGGTGACCATAATACCTGCTTCCGAGGGCGATTGTGGGGACTGAATTAAATGGGCTCGTTTTTAGTAGAGCAGGATGGCTGGAAAAGTACCTGGGGACTGAGGGTACCAAGCACACCTGCCCTTTGGCAGAGTGGGGGAGCTGGAGGTGGATGTGGTGGGGGAGGGGGAGGCCCGTGGGGAGCCTGGGAAGAGATGAGGCCACGTGCTGGGTCCAGCATCGGGGTGAGGGCCGCGACTGCCACAAGGCCATGGCAATGGGGAAGAAGGAGTCAGTCTGAGAGAAAAGGAGAGGGAAGAAGCCCTAGGATTCTGAGCAATTTGTGGAAGAGAACGCGGGTGTTCAGAGGATTTCCCAGAGTTTACTGAGAGCTTAAGTTGTGCCAGTCTGTTTAAAAAGCTGTTTTCTGTATTTTAGCTCATGAAAGCCCTAAGAGTAGGTTTGACCTTATTACCCCCATTTTACAGATGGGGTGACTGAGCTATGGAGACATTGGATAACTATTAAGCCAATCCAGGCCTCCAGCCCAGGGGGGCCTGCTACCTCCCAGCTCGAGCTCTCCTCCATCCGACTGACATGCTTTTCCATTCCCCATTCCCCTCCGGCCATCGCATTGCCTCCATCCCTGGCTGGATCCTGTGGGATCGTCGCCTCCATCTCCTCTTCAGGGTTGTGGGGTGGGGCACAAGGCCCTGCCCTTCTCTAAGGACCCTGTCAGGGCACCTTCCATGAAGCCCTAACTCACATCCACATCAGTTCTCCCCAGTCCCACCGTCAATCTGTAGAAGGATAGATTTAAGTTAGACTACAGGGAGCATTTCCCAAGTATGAACGGCAAGGGAAATTAAAACAGCTCGTTGAAGGCAACTCTGGCATGACTTTAGCTGGAGATCTTTAGGGCTGAGGTAGAGGGGCGGAAGAGAGAGAGGATGTGGAGAGGTGTCTGAGTCTGGACCTCTGGGAGGATGGCTCTGGATGCAGGAGGAGCCGGGGTGAGGTGCTCCTCTGGGCAAGATGGCTGCCGCTTGTAATTAACCCATGGCTTTAATTACACTTCACAGCCTGGTCCTGCTGAGAGAGAGGATTGCTCTGAGATTGTCACACTGGGCTAGATGTTGGAAGCAGTTTCCACTTCACAAACTCCTCTCCTGGAGTGGGCAGGGCCTGGAAGGACGGCGTTGCATGGGTCTGGGCCTGGGGTATTAGGAATGGGGGCATGCCTGTGGCTGCGGCCTGCCCTGTCTGTGCCGGTCACTTGTCTGAGGAAACCTCCCTGACCGTGACTTAGACTTCTGCTAGACTTCTGCCGGCAGTTTGGTGCTGTGGCCTCATCCAGGGGTTCTGAGAGCAGGGGACTGGGAGCCGGGCAGAAAGGAGCACAGGGGGAGGAGGCACGGGTAGCCCTAGGGGTAGATGAATGCCTCCAGCCCCAGGGATGGATTGTGTTGGGATCGGCTTTGTATTCTCAAATAGCAACCTCTATGGGTGGAAACTGTGGGCCAGGCTCTCATTTAAGTCCTCCCGGAGGGCTCTGATGGAGGGATTTAGCTCCTAGTGTACACAGCATGGAAAGACCTAAGTGAGGTGAAGAAATTTACCTAACATGGCACAACCACAGAGAAGTAAGGTGGAGGAAGGATTTGAACCGAGGCCCCAGAGAACCCAGAAGAAGTGCTCTTTCCGCCTGACAGTGGGCCTCTCCCAGTAGCTGGCTGCCCCTCCCCGGAGAGGTCCCCCGTAGGTGGTGAGTGCCAGACAGAACCAGGGAAATGCACCTGGTGGTGGAGGGGAGATAGGAAACTGGGGAGTTCAGGCATTTGGGGTATGCGGTGTTCTCGGCTGCAAAGTTGTGCGTAAGTGCTGTCACTGCTGGGAAGCCCGGGGCCCTGGGTTCTTCTGGGTCTTTCTGGGTCCTGAGGGGGTAATGGGGAAGCTTTATGAGAAGCCATCCTACTCTCCCATAGCACAGCCATGGTCTCCCTCCCCCTGCCCCCTCTCTCTGGGGGGCAGAGATCCCAGCCCTGTCCTGGTTCTCAGGCTGTCCCCCTCTCCCGTGACCTCCCTGGGGCAGCTACCTCAGTGCCATCCCGAGCCCTCTAGTGACCACTCCCCAGCCTGCACTTCTGCCAAGAGCCAATGTCCTGGGCGCTTTCTGAGCCTTTGGGATAGAACCGTTGGCCCTGACTCGCAGGCTGTGTATGTGCGCTTATGTTGGGGCAGGGCGGTCGTTTCACAGAGGCCTGAGGTAGAGTCTGCCGCCCTGTGGCGGCCCCATCTCCCATCCCGGTCAGAATTCATACTCCCTTTGTTCTGGGGCAGAGCTCCAGACTCTATCTCCTGCATCCCCGATGTCCCACAGTGGCCCGTGCCGGACCTGAGCTTGCTCACGTGTGACAAGGAAGGCTAGACCAGGGACGCTTAATATGCCTGGCATTCTGCTCTCCAAATAACTACCAGGGGGCCATCCTAAGAACTCTTGGGATGGGGAAGCTGAGGCTCTGGTAGTTAGGTACGTGGTTCCAGGCTAAACTGACTGATTCCCGCTGTTCCTTACAGCCCTGACAGGGGAGGGCTTGCAAGAGAAAGGGGCTCAGCCGCTCAGAGAGGGGCTTACTACCCCCCTCCCCCACTTTCGGCGTACTTGACAATGGCTTTTGGGCCTGCCCACCGGAGGCTGGGCTCCCAGGACCGGGCACCACAGCTTTACACCCAGACATTCAGGCCAAACCGTACCCGTGTCTGTCTTAGAGACTTGGGGTGGTGAGGCTGGTAGGGGGATTGGACAGCCTCACATCTCAGAAGCACTGGTAGAAATCAAACTCCACTCACCGCAGGTCTCAGATGATCTTTCTGCGGTGAGAAGACCCGTTTTGTGGGTCTGACACAAGCTGGTGCCCTTTGTGAGGGTGTGAAGGTCTGTGGGAGGGAGACTGGGCTTCAGACGCTGGGGGGGTCTGTGTGCTTGGACCATCCATCCTTGCAGGCACTAAGGAAACTGAGGTTTCTCCTATTGGGTTGGCTCTGATGGGACTGTGCCAAAATGCTTCCTGGTTCTAAACTCAAAACCTTACACTGTGGGTAAAAATGTTTGCAGTGAACCGGAGAACCATAGAGCGTGGAAGGATCTGGGATAACATCTCGTGCAGGCAGCAGGAGCTGGGATGTGGAGGTTGTAGTAGGTCTGGAATTTCGGCCATGGCAGTCTGTGAACTTGGCTTCACAGCCGAACCAGTCCTCCTCATTGAGTGACAGTGGACATCAATGAAAGATGGGCTCCTCTGGGTGTGGGGAGGTCACAGTTGTTCTTGGGGTTTGTTTTTGTTTTTTAGGTTATATATTTATTTGAGAGAGAGACAGAGACAGAGCACAAGTGGCGGGGGAGGGGCAGAGAGAGAGGGAGAAGCAGACTCCCCGCTGAGCAGGGAGAGCGATGCGGGACTTGATCCCAGGATTTGAGCTTGATCATGACCTGAGCTGAAGGCAGAGCCTTCTGACTGAGCCACCCAGGCGCCCCGTTCTCAGGTGGTTTTTTTTTCCTTAAGATTTTATTTGTTTATTTGTCGGAGAGAGAGAGTGCACAAGCAGGCAGCGTGGTAGGCAGAGGCAGAGGGAAAAGCAGGCTCCCTGCTGAGCAAGGAGCTCAATGCGGGGCTCGATCCGAGAACCCTAGGATCATGACCTGAGCCAAAGGCAGCCGCTTAACCTACTGAGCCACCCAGGCACCACTCGTTCTCAGTGTTTTGAAGGGACAGCCTTCTAGAGTTCTCATTATCTGGTGCAGATATTTACATCTCAGAGTGAGAGGTGAGAACCCAGAGATGCCTGGCCTCCATCAGGTGGGGAGGTCGAGATGTGAGGAAATGGCAGCATCTGTGTGTCAGGATTCCCACAGCCTCACCACCCCACATGCGGCAGAGAAGAGCCAGGGTGGGAAAGAGAAGGCGGAGGCTGGCAGTGGTGCCCAGGATCGAGCTGGGCACCCCGGAGTTGCCTGCTCGGTCCTCTGGGCTGTGACAGCTCTCCCCGCAGCACAACACAGGGACCTTCTTTGAGCTCACAGACTTGACCCCTCCCCCTGCCATCAGCCTCTCCGGTTCCACCTCGAACCCATGACTGTCCAATAACGAGGATTGTTGACTTGAGCAGCCATCACGCACCAGGACTGTGCTGGGTGCTGGAGAGACCGAGGTGAATACCGCACCGCTCTTGCCTCCCAGGGGGTAACAGTTCCAGGGGGAGACAAGAAGCCCGTTGGCCCCACTCTAGTCTGAGGAGCCGCTGGCCTTGGTTGGCCACCCCCTGTGGGGCTACATTCCTAGGAACTACCTGGGCGTCTCACGGGCTCCTTAGAGTCTCAGGTGTTTCACCTTCACCTGCTCTGGGCCAGATGACGAGGAGGATATCGACAAAACCCATGATTTAATGGAGTGCTTCACTGTTGTCAAAGAGCACCCACATCCTTAGCTGCTTCTCCCAACAACCACAACTGCCCTTTACTGAGCTCTATGCCGTACATTGTTCTCGTTGCTTTGTACGTTATCTCATTTAATTATTAGGCCGATAACAAAAATTCTGGATTTGGTACTCTCATACTCATTTTAGAAATGAAGAGGGGCCCCTGGGTGGCGCAGTTGGTTAAGCATCTCACTCTTGGTTTCGGTTCAGACCATGATCTCAGGGTCGTGGGATCGAGCCCCACTCCAGGCTCTGAGCTCAGTATGGAGTCAGCTTGGGATTCCCTCTCTCCCTCTGCACCTCCTGCTCATGCTCTCTCTCTTTCTCTCTAAAATAAATATATAAATCTTGAAAAGGAACGAAGGAAGGAAGGAAGGTAGGAAAGAAGGAAGGAAGGAAGGGAGGGAGGGAGAGAGGGAGGGAGGGAGGGAGGGAGGGAGGGAGATTCTCCAGAAAGAATATGTCCCAATCATACATCTAGAAAGAGGCAGTTTCAGATCCTTACTTCCAGTTCCAAACTCCACGCTGTGTCCCTACCACGCTATATAGTATCTGCCCTCAGGGTGCGTATCTGGGGGGACCCTGGCGCCAGGCTCTGGTGAGCCCTGGCCGTTCCACATTTACTGAGGGCTCCCTGCCCCACGCCCAGAGCTAGCCATCTTGGCTACTTGCCCCATTTCCTTAAGGGTAAACCCTGCCTACTCCTCTCTAGATCTGTTTAGAATTAGACTCGAAGGTGCCCACCCCCAGTGCCCATAGTTATCAGCAGCGCCTCACCCTTCCCTGGGCATCTAGGACACTCAACAGGGGTGCTGTTCCTTTTCATTCCTCCAGCACACTGGAGTGCTTAAAAAAGGCAACAATAAAACTCAGAAGGAGTTTCAGAAAGAGAGGGACAGGATGCTTCTGGGCCCCAGGTCAACAAAACCTCTTGATCTTTTCCGCCTTTGAGGTCAAAGTTGTGGGGGAAGAACCTAAAGCATTCCCTTCTTGCTCTGGGTTATCCTGGCACTGGCCAGAGTGGTCATTTGAGGAGAGGGGCTGTTACTGCCCACTTGCCATGCCACGACTTCATGGGGAAGGACAAATCAGAGCTGGTAGCATTTCCCTGGGGCCCCGAGTCCTTACCCTTTGTTGTGTCCATTTTGAAAAGGGGTACATGCTTTAACAGTTCTCTTCCCTGGCAGCACAGTAGAATCTTGGGGGCGATGGGGAATGATGGGTGGGGGTTGGTTTAAGACAACTGAAGCCCAGTCCCCACCATCAAAGAGGGATTCCTTTGGCCCGGGGGTAGGGGGTGCTGGGCACCGGCCTATTTTTCAGGGCTCCCCAGGTGAATCTCAGGGACAGTCAGGGAGGGAAACCCTGGGGCACCTCTTTCTGCCTTGCTCTCAGCGCTTGGCGCTGCCTGTACTGCTGGAGAACTTGTGATGATCCCCCTGACGTGAGCTCCGTCTTCCAGGGCAGGGAGAGAACCCTGTTTGTCTTTGTGTCCCTTTGTCCAGCCCAATGCCTGGCACTGAAGCCTCAGTCAATGTGTGTTGAGTTGTTAATGGAAACTGAAGCAGAAAACATCCCGGCTGCCCCCCTTTCTCTTTCTTTCAGAGCATGGATGGGGAATGTTCTCGAAAACAGGGTCCTTGATTTTATATCTCCAGTGTGGGGTGAGGAGAAGGGTCCTGAACCCCTACAGGAGTTCAAGGTCACTGGTGAGTGACTGTGGCTGGAAACGGAGCAGGGGACATGGGCAGGGTCCTTTATGGAGTAGCTATGAAGCTGCACTCTCATATTTGCTTTCTCTGTCTCTCTCTCATACTTGGTTAGAATTGTGAATGGAGGTGGTAAATCTTGAAACATGGGGGTGGGGCAGGGCTGACGTGCAAGGGCTGAGGGGACACATTTTGTGTCTGTGTTTTTACCTGATGTATGTGTGGCAGGGGAAGATTGTTGAACCCTGCCGAGATAAGGAAGACCCTTCCCTCAGTCCCCAGTCTCTCTCTTTACAGACCGCCCGCGGGGTGTTCTCCTCAGTGAAGTGACAAAACGGGAGAGAGAGTAGGAGTCTCAGCCTGCTCCCCACTCTGAGAACCCCTCCCAGAGGGGAGAGAGTGGTGTGTGGGTGTGTTGGTAGGAGTCTGGGTACAAACTCCCTTTCATCTCTGGCAGAAATGCGCCTTGATTTCCTGCCAGCCCCGCCACGGGCCCACGGGCCCACATCTTCTGCGGCCCCATTGAAGACCGGGTGGCATTGATGCAGGGCCACGCTGGGAAGCTCCGGTTTCCTCTGCCCCACAGCCTGAGCCACATCAAAGGCGCACCTGCAGAGGGCCAGGCAGCAGGCGCTGGGCCGCTGCAGGCCCGCCCCCTCCCGCTGGAGGCCCCGCCTCCTGCCACGCCCCCTCAGCCCAGGGCCCAGGGGAGAGCCCCATCCAAGAGGTCTGCAGCCCGCCTGCTGCTTGGGGGGCCACGTCTCTCTCCTCCCGTCTCCAAACAGGCCCATCTTGGCCCTTCTCCACAGACCTGCCCCCAGCTTGGCCTCTCCCAGGATTGCCACTGCTTTGTCTCTCGTCTGTCAGGTTTTCCGATGTGCGGTCTCTGCCTGCGACCTCCGTGCCGTCCCTTCCCCAGTTCCCACCTTAGCCTCTCACACTCCGGTGCCCACTGTCCCTTTCCCTGAGTGGCCTTCTCGGAGAGCTTCCCGTGACTCAACCCGGTGGTCATTTCTCAGGGCTCGGCCCCCTGGAATCCCCCACTTTTAACGCTCTCCACAACCTCTTCTGAAAACCCTATTCCTCCTGGGGCTTCTTTCTGGCCGGCCTGCCCACCCTGTCCTCCTGCTCTGCTCGCCGACAGCTCTCCCCCGTCCGGTGCTGAGCCCACCCGCCTCCTCAGGGCCGGGACCAGGCCCCCTGAGCGGTGGAGTGTCTCAGAGAATCCTTTCACAAGTACCTGCTGCGCGCTCCCCAGCTGCTGCTGGCCTTCCAGGTGCTTGCGGGCAGGGAGCAGTGACCGGAAGCCCTCCCCACGGAGGTTCTCTTCTAAGCAGGAGACACAGAGAAAAATCACAGTGAACCACGTAGTGCACGAGAAGCTCATAAACATGTGATCGGATGTGGTCTGAACTGTGAGCAGGACAACGACTTGAATATACTCCCAGGTAGAAGGGTCCATTATCCCTTACTCTGCCTCAGGGGTTAATTCTTAGCCCATCTTGTTTCATCTATTCCACGTGAC
>CM052799.1:135379710-135407432 GCA_028533885.1 Nasua narica
TGCTGTGTCTGACAGTCTTGCCTTGACAGATGTTGGAAGCCCCTTGAAGGTGAGGACCATGGTGTCAAACAAAAGCATCCAAAGCTTGGAGACGAGGCCGAGGGCTGATAGCCTGTCCGAGCAACCTCATACCATTGCCGAACAGGTGCACCCAAAGGTTATTGTGTTCTCCAGGGGGGCTTTTTTAAAAAAGATTTTATTTATTTGACAGAGAGATAGAGAGAGAGCACAAGTAAGCAGAGCGGCAGGCAGAGGGAGGGAAAGAGAAGCAGGCTCTCTGCTGAGCAGGGAACCCGATGCAGGGCTCAATCCCAGGCCCCTGGAATCATGACCTGAGCCAAAGGCAGATGCTTAACCAACTCAGCCACCCCGGCGCCCCTCTAGGGGGACTTTTGCTTGACTTTCAGTGTATTATGGATTGGGGGCCAGACTTTATGAAGTTAAATGTTAACATATAGGTTGATAAGATAGCACAGATCTCTACCCAGCAGAGATGCAAATAATTTCTGTTCAGTGGAAGAGATAACTCTCAAGTTATGGGTTTTTTGCCTTGTAGGTCATTAATCAGTTTTGTCTGGGCTTCACAGACTCATTTCTGCGTGCCCTCCCTGACTGATTATACAAACCCCTGTTTTCAAATTCTCTTTGGAGCTAGCTTCACTATCACTGATGAATGAGTTAAACTATCAATTACCTTTATATGAGAGCATTTGGAAAACCATCCTTTGACAGTGACTTATCCATTTTCTGCATCTGTCCTTAGCTTAGTCTGCTGCTTGGCGTGGACCAGATGTTTGTGGAATTGGATTTATACTCGACTCGGTCTCCTATTAACAAGGGGAGAATCGAGATTTCAAGTTGGGATGTACTTAACAGATGTCAGGGAGTTAGGGGGTGAGGGTGGAGGTGGCTGCAGGGGGTTCCCCTGGCTCTGGCTCCCCGGGCTCTACCCCGGAGAGAGAGAGAGGACGGTCAGGTTCTGCGGACGTGGGGCTCTCCAGAGAGCCCTTGTCCGCCCTCTGCTCCTGGGAGCAAGACCCTGTCCAGCTCTAACAGGCAGTGGGGAGGCCGGAGGGGGTAAGAACAAGATGCGTGTGTGTATGTGTGTGGCAGGGGTGTGCCCAAGAGCGTGCGCTGGTTTGCTCCCACGCTCAGAGGGCAAGGGTCATGTGGTGGGCGTATTCGTCTGTGTCCCCAGATTACCACCTTCTGAGGCCTCGTGCTTTTCTGAGTTGGGAGCGGGTTCTCCTTTACAGTGTAGCCCGATTATGCCATTACAATTTAGGCCTGGGGACGCAAAGGAGGCAGAAGTATTGACGATGAAGCAGAGATTGTAGTGGGAGGGATTGTGTGTGGGGAAAAGCAGCTGTGCTTTTCCCCTCCTCAGGGGTCGTGCTTCTGTCTCGAGAGCAGGGGTGGGGGGGAGGGTCGGTGCGGGAGCAGAGCTGATGGGGGCGGGCGATAGGAATCGCCTGTGAGTTCCCAGGACCGGAGCTACTCCTTGTGAAGAAATAATTTCTCCCTTGACTCAAACGCCCCAACAGCCCTGCTGGCTCCCTCAGCCTCTGGAGGGCCTGTTCCTCCAGAGAACCAGAGCGACATGGAGTTAGGGGAAGCTGTGCCCTCCAGGGCCCCACCCAAGCTTCCAAGTCCCCCAGTTCCCAGTCTCAGAGTTCTGTGTGGCGCCAGCCAAGGCAAGCAAGCATTTTGGAAGTTTGTTAACAAAAAGGGGCTTTCCATTTAGCCTAAAGGTTAGATGTGTTCACCATTTTATTTAAATTGGCATGGACAAGCTTTAATAACATCTTTTTCTATGACTATTTGGAGCTAGAGTAGCTTTTAAAAGCTACCTGTTTAATCAGGGGTGGGGGAGCACCATTTGGGGGACATTGTCGGTCCAGGAGACTGGAGGGCGCTCGGAAAGAGGGGGCATTTCTTCTCTCGCCGGCCACCTTCCTTTTCACTGTCCTGGCTCGGCAGGCTCCCGTCCTGCTTTATTGCCCTCCCCTCATTCAGTTTCCGTACCACCCCCCGCCCTCCCTCAGGACACGTTTGCCAGCTCCAGACCCTGGAGACACAAAGATGAATGAGACACTTCTCCCAGCTGGAGATGCTCTGAGCCCAGCGGACAGTGATCCTTCATGACCGGACAGTGCTTTCTGGTCGACGGAGCACATTCACACTTGTTGTGGGTTTTCAGCCTCATGAGAACTGGGGAGAGGAGCCAAGGCCAGCATTATCCATCCCAGAGGAGGAAACTGAGGCTCAGAAAGAGTGCAGACACTCTCCAAGGTCACACACGTGGTGCTAAGTGGGGCCAGAACCAGAAGAGCCTTCGGGCCTTGGCCAACCGCGTCATCTCGGGCTGCACAGAGGCTGGGAACTAAAGGCCACAGGAGTTGGGGAGGTGGAGGCAGAGTGTCCGAGAAGCTGAGGGCTGGCCTGCAGGGCATGGTGACTTCTGTTTGCAGTCACTTCTGTCTGGCCTGGGACCCATGTCTCCCTGGCTGGAGTGTCCGAGGTCAGGACGTCGCGCTCTCCCTTGACTGAAGAAAGGTGAATAGTACATATGTCCTTTTCAGGCTAAGCACCCTTTGGTCCCTGGGAGTCACGTTCTGGTGACCATTGAGTCCTGAGTCCCGATTCCACCCCCACGCTCAGCCAGTTGCGATGAGAAGGACTTGGGCTGAATATAACATGAATAAGGTCTTGAAGAGTGAGATAGGATGGAGAGGGAGTTGGGCGTTGGGGTGGTCAATTACATCGGGACCCTGTGGAGTAGAATCTGGTGGTGGTGCCATTTAACAGGTGACAAAGAATGTCCTTTCTGGCTGGGAGATTGTTGGGCTGTGGGGGTGGGGTCTGGCTAGGGAAGACGGGGTACAAGAGGTAGAGGAGGGGAAGGGGAGCAGCTGGGTCTAGGAGATGGACTGGCTGTGATTCTTGAGCAAAAGACTTACCTGATGGTGGTGTGTGTCAGGTCTTGCTGTGACATTCCTGTTGGAGCTGGGGCGGGGCGGTGCGCGCCCCCAGAGGGCGGAGTGCCCAGAACATCTGCTGGTTCTGACATTGCATGCGGGCCTTCCTGTTGCAAGAGAGTACAAAAGAGGGATGCCTGGGGGGCTTAGTCGGTTAGGCATCTGCCTTCGGCTCACGTCATGATTCCAGGGTCCTAGGATCGAGTCCTGCCTCGGGCTCCCTGCTCGGCAGGGAGTCTGCTTCTCCCTCTGCCTGCTGCTCCCCCTGCTTGTGCTCTTTTTGTCTCTCTCTCTCTCTGATAAATAAAATCTTAAAAAAAAAAAGAAAAAAAAGTACAAAAGAGGCTACCTCTTGGAGTCCATGAGGCCAGACTCTCTCCTTTGTAGGGCTTCTCCCCTTTGCAGAGCATTCTGGATTCTCAGAGAGGTAGCATGAGGTTTGGTGTGGCTGATGATCAGGTTTTTCTAGGGGAGCTTTAAGGAAAGAAGATTGTGGGCCACACCTGTGAGACTCTGCTATGATAAATCTAGATGGGGCTGCCAGTCCGAATATTTGTTCTAGAAGACCAACAGCATAATACAAATACCTACTATTTGTTTGGCATTGGTAATCAGCCATCCCGTCTGGAGATGAGGGGCAATCAATTTCCATCAGCGCGAAGGAGTCTGGGAGGAGGCCAGCCGTGACATCTCGCTGCCCGTCAGGGATCCTCTTTACGGTCTGCACACTAAAGCCCGGCTCTCCAGGGAGGCTGGGCTGGGTCATTCCAAATTTCAAAGTTTTCTAACTTGTTTAAGATTTGTCCACTTAAGCAACAACACTTAAAAAAGATTGTCAGCCACCGTGTTTGCGATTCCCTGTAAAATGTATTACATGCGCTCCTGCCTTTTAAAACAGTCACACAAGCATAAATGTAACCTTTTCTTGACGTCCCACGGGTATGTTAGGAGCCTTAATTAATGAATGGGGCTGTAATTCGGTGGAACTTATGGGACTCTTGGCTTATACCAAGTGGCCCCCTGAGGTTCTGCGTTTTTGTGTCTGCTTTTTAGTTTTTCCAGCTGTGCTTCTTGCTGACTGATGTCCCTTCTTGCTAGACACAATGCACCTGCCTAAAGCAAATGTCTCTTCACTTCCAATTTGCATTTATTATATGGGTTTGGGAAATGGATAACTAAGGTCCTTGTAATTGGGTAGGAAATCTTGTGGTTAACTTCCCATTATTCATTCTACACCTTCTCCCTGAGTAGCTGCAACGACATTTGGGCTTGACCTCAGCCTGAGGAAGTGGTCTGATTGGTTTAAGGGGACGCTCTTTTCCTTCATTAGTGGTTGGGTCATTAATGGGCACATGACAGAATATTGACTAATGGGATTTGAAGAGAGGTTCTCCACTGATTTCTGAGAAAGTTCTTCCTCGCTAGCAATAGAGGGCCACGGGAAGTCATCCTCCAAGTAGATAGAAATGAGGAGACGCACAGCCCTGATTGCTCTTAGCAGCCAAATTGTAACTTTCAGAACTTTCTTCGGGGGAAAAAACCTCCTGGGGATGGCAGAGAGGAATGCGGAATGACGGAGGCTGGCATAGGGGAGAAATTGGAAAGAACTGCGAGCTGGGTGGGTTTTTGGAAAGTCTACACCTCCTCTCGTGTGAATTATTATACTTGCTTTGGTTTCAGCCCCTTCGAATCGAGTAGGGTTTTGGGTTACTTATAACGAAAAGCATACCTTGGATAAATATCAAATGTACGAAATAAAAGCGAGTGGGCTCTGGGTAAAGCCTGGAGATTGTATGTGTACTTGTCACTCTGTTGGGTTAATGTGTTTTGATTTTGAGGGGCTAATTTCTTCCTGCATTTGCCCCAGTGTCTAGTGACTGCTTCTTGTTCACCGCTGTATCCCCGGTACTCTTTGCCTCACCCTTACTAGACATTCAAAAAAATTTCAAATTGACTTAAACCCAGCAGATCGCATATATCTGCAGTGTGCCTTCTCCTTCCTGCGGGCACTCACTTCCCAAGTCCATTACGATGTTAAAGACATACCACAGACTCTTAACACCAGTCATTTTCTCGTAGCGCTTTCCAGCTTACAAAATACCGCCTCAGCCTTATCTCAGGAAAGAGGTAGGGCCTGGATCAACGTCCTTTTACAGATAAGAAAACCAAAGGTCAGTGGATTTACACGAAGCTTAATTTTATAATTAGTTCTTAACAAATTTAATTTTGAAGTGGCATCCAAAGCACTTCCTTTGAGAACAAATAACACTGGGCTTAAAAAGGAGCCTGTCTTACAAGACTTCTCCTAAATGGGTGCTCCTCTGGTCGCTAAGAGACATAAATCACGTAATGATCAGCCACTGCGGGTCGGGTCTTCAGGATGGCACTGTCTCTACCTCCCACTGCCACTAGAAGACATGCAATTTGCCATCAGCTTAAAGGTCTTTAAGATTCACAGTTTGAGCTTCTCACCTAGCTAATTGGTGCTTACTCTTCAAATTGGGCTGCTCTCCCCCGTGGAGGAGAAGCAGGAATTTGCCTCTGTCTGCTCTTGTAAGTTACGCAGCTGAAAAATGCAATTGTGAAACTTGAGGGTTTCCTGCTCGGGCCACGCGTCGCGATGGTGGTCCACACATGGCCTTTGGGAGCTCTGACATGGGTCCGCTGCCGGGGGAATGCATTCCCCTGTGTGTAGCAAAGCTGTGAAGGGCTCCTTCAGTGTACATGGCCCAGGGATCATCGAAGAGTTAAAAGTGATCTCTACCGCATCCGCAACATGGCCTGAACCCAGCCAGGAGCCCCCAAAATGATGCTCTCATATGGCACTTCCCATCGTCCCATGGACCCAATCCAATTTTGTTTCCCTGCACTTGAACTTCTGCCAGGGCCTCTCTGACAATGCTTGCCATGCTGGGGTGCACAGCCTGTTCCGATTACTGTCCCTTTGGTTATGGCGAGCTGATCTCTGCTGCATTTCCATACAGCAATAGGAATTATGGTGTAGAACGCCTATTTTGACATTATTTCAGAAATGCCGTTGTGCATATGCCTTGTTTCCCGCAGGGTAAGGATTATGATTTACAGTGCTCTTGTCTGACACACAGCATCTAGCGTTTACCTTATCCTATAGAATTTTAGAGTTTTCAAAGGAATACGTTACCTAATAAATACCTGAGGAATGTCACTGCCTTTTAGAATTCTACTTTGCGGATTATCTGTGCTTCCTCCCTCTGCCGAGTACCTTGCCTGGCCACTCACTGTGAGACTGAATTTGGGACTCACGAAGCCTGGGCTTTTAAGGGGATGAGTAGGCGTGAACATAGTTTATAATGTCCGCATGCATTCCTCGGGACATTACAAATACATTCTGCATGTCTGGTCTCCAGGAGCCTGAAGGGGAGAGCGGCGGGAAACGCAGAGATGGACGCCATGAGGCTAGCGTATTGAGTACTAGGAGAGGAGGTTTTGAAGGCCCCCTGCTCTGTTCTGATGTCACATCTGTTGTTGAGGTGGAGGGGTCCCTAACGACGGGGACACAGGGCTCTCCCAGACCGTTTGGGATAGAAAGCTCTTGGTGAATTTTCTGCTGCCACCAGCCATGCTTAAAAAAATGGCGGTGGGGGGGTGGGGCTGAGGGGACAGGGGAGCCTGGGTGGCTCCGTTGGTTAAGTGTCGACTCTTTTTTTTTTTTTTAAAGATTTTATTTATTTATTTGACAGAGAGAGAGAGAGAGATCACAAGTAGGCAGAGAGGCAGGCAGAGAGAGGGGGAAGCAGGCTCCCTGCTGAGTAGAGAGCCTGATGTGGGGCTCGATCCCAGGACCCTGAGGATCATGACCTGAGCCGAAGGCAGAGGCTTTAACCCGCTGAGCCACCCAGGCGCCCCAAGTGTCCGACTTTTGGTTTTGGCTCAGGTCATGACGTCAGGGTTGTGAGATCAAGCCCCGCCCTGTGTCAAGCGCCCAGTGGAACCCGCATTGAGCCCCACATGGGGCTCTTCGCTCAGTGAGGAATCTGCTGGAGATTCTCTCCCTGTCCCTCTGCCCTGCTCCACCCCCTCAAATAAATAAATAAATCTTTTAAAAAAAATGATGGTGGAGGGATAGTTCCTTCTCTGAAGTCAGTGGCTTGGATTCTCAGACTTGTTTCTCTTTTTCTGCCTGATACCCCCACTGCTACCCTGGCATTCGATCATTCTGGAGGGCTGTTCCTCTGATCCTCTCATTAGAAGTCGATTTCTATGGTATTTCTCTTTTTCTGTCTCCACAGTTGTCCTATATGTTTGTTCTTATTTCTTTTTTAGAACCTCTGTTAGGCTGTGGTTCTCAAAATGCCGATGCCTGGGCCCCATTGCAGGGCTTCTGAGTCAGAATATCCAACTGGGGACCAAGACTGCATTTGGCTTGCGGCTGGTGGCATCCACAAAGCCGGCCTCTAGCTCCAGAGGTCCAGGGTCTGTGTCTGCTCTTGTCCAGGAAGGGGACGACCACTGCTGCCCCCACTCCCAGGAAGCACGAGGCCCATTAGCATGTTAGAGCCCATCACCACTGGGCTCAAGTACATATATCATCACTTAAAAATATCTACTTAAAATTCCACATTTATATTTTCTTCCAGCTGCGGTCATACCTCAATCTAGAATCGCTCCTTTGGGAAAAGGTTAGATGAGGGAGGTGAGGGGTGGCCTTGCTTTCCTTTAGATAAGTGATGTAGTGGGAAGGAGGGACTTTGGGCTGGAACTCAATGGCTTGGGTTTCGAGCCCCAATTCTAGCACTCGCCTGCTCTGTGACCTTGGTTGAGCCATTTAACCTCTCTAGGCCTCACCTTCTTCATTTCTAGCATAAGGGTGTTAAGTAGCTTGGCTTTGCCAAAGTTCTCTTCCAACTCTAAAGGTTTGTAAGTTTACAAGTCTATGTAAATGTGCTGACAGCTTTAGGATGGCTAATTAATGAGTTTTTAGTGGGAACACAATTAGGTGATAATGAAAGTCTCAGAAGTAAATCTCTCCACTTCTTGTAATGAGTTGAGTGGATGAGACTCTGATTGTGTTTTCACTTAATGGAGCCCTTGGGAAGAGGGAGCCTAGAGCCACCGGCTCCTACCTGGGGGCTCAGGGAGGCCAGGAGTCAGGAACAAAGCCACACGTAGAGGAAGCTAGGTGGCACTGTCCTAAAACAAAATGAGTCACCTCTCAGGGTAGGCTTGGAGCCATGTGGATAGAGCGGAGTACTAGCAGCCCTGCAGATCTGAGGAATTGTACTTCTGCCTCACATCCATTTCCAGAACACGTTCACCTGCACCGTCTGGTTTAATCCTCCTACACCTGGTGAAGTAGATAAGCTTGGAACTTTTTATCTCCCCCATTTAGCGGATGAGAAATGGAGGCTCAGAGGAGTGGCTCACTCAGGTAAGGTTAAGTTGCCAATAAGTGATCATCAGGATTCAGCTCAAGCCTCTTGATCCCTAAGCCCACGTCCCTTCTACCTTCTCAGGCTAGCTTGTCCTGCCTGGCAGGCTACCTCTACCGGCCTCCTTACGGAGGGTACTCTGAGGGTCTGCAAACCACCCAAGATACAGCGCTGTGGACTGGCCCTGGGAGTGGGAAAGATCAGGCAGGCATGGGGGATGAAGGCATCCTATCTGCGATCAGAGGGCTCCTAGGGAGGCTCCATGGTTCCTGACCAACTGTGCCCCTGTGGCCGAGAGCTGGGCACAGCCACGCCTGCCACTGAGCCCAGCATGGCAGGGCTCAGACAGTGTTTGCTGACCCCCTGAGGTTGCATCTAAGGGAGGGATGCCCTAAAGCAGGGGTGTGAGGATCCATAGAGGTGGGGAGGATCTCTGTCCCAGGGAGACAAACTATAAGGAGATCCACCAAACAATACGAGCCCCCCTGCTGTGTGGTGGGGGGGCAGGGTCTCCTGGCCTGGGAGTAGAGGCAGGGAGCAAGCAGGCGAACTTCTCCAAGTCACCTGCTGATGACATTGACTGCAGAGAAGGAAGACCTTGACCTTTCCCTTCTGAGTGAAATAGGGGGCAAGCATTATGCAGAGCTGCAGTCTTTGCTGCAGAGGAAGGAAGGGAGGGAGCACGCCAGCAAGCATTTGTCTGCGGCCTGCCCTAGAAATGCTTCAAGTAATAAAATCAGGTTGACTTAAGAAATCCATCACCCCTCTCGGCCTCCCACAGGCACCCACGTGCCCTGGTGGAGCTGGGGAAGAAGGCTGGGGACCCAGCCACATAACGTGCCTCAGTCTCCTCATCTGTGCGCCAGGTGATGGGACTGGGAAGAGATACTAGAAAGAGAGGGGAGAAGAGAGGAGGGTAGGGATAGAGGTGAGGAGAAGAAAGCCATGATAAAGCAAGAGACACAACAGAGCCAGTTGAGTCTCTGGCCTGCCCCGGTGAGTCAGAGCACTGTGGGCCGGGCCTTCCACGCCTGAAACGCGGCGCTGGGGATCCGAGGGTACAACAAGCAGGTTACAAACCATCAAGTACCATGCAAATTAACATGCTGAATTCGCAATAAAAAGCACCGAGAAGAGAGGCCGGGAGGGCTGGGGGCAGGGAGTCAGGGGAGATCCTGTTATGAATCTTTCCTTTCCCGCGGCCATGGCTAGAGGAGCGGGGTGGGGAGCAGGAAAGAAATAACCAAAGATGGAGCAAGGGACACATTAAGCCTTCCCTCGGTGAGGCCGCTTGTGTTCCCTCCAGGAGACAGAGAATGCGGGCGGCTGTCAGTCGTGGGCTGTGTCTGGGTCTCCAGCTGAGAAGCCTTTGCCTGGGTGAGAACAGCCGGGGGGCGGGCTGGGCCAGGAGGAAGGTTCCAGGAAGGGAGAAGGCGGACTCGGGCTTCGAGGTGTCGTGGAACCCCCCGATTTCCATAACTCTTGACTGAGGAGGCTGGTTTGAGGGGGACGTGGTAAAAGCCCGAGGCAGTGATTCGAGAGGCAGAAAGAGAAAAGTCTGGATGAAGGAGTTCTGGAAAGCCAAGCCAAGACGGGACCTTCGGTCCATGTGGCCCAGCTCCACCCACGGTCCCTCCTTCTGCCGCCTGCGTCTGGATCTCCATCTTGGCATGAGGCAAGGCCAAGACGGGGGAAGCATGGGGCCGGGGTCAGGGCAGCCACCTCCCCTGGCAGGCTAGATTTATGATTTGGCTGAGTTGGGGAGAGCGCGAGCCTGCAACAATCCTATGAAAAGCGGCCCAGTGTTTGCGGCCCAGTGTTCGCTGTGCCAAAGGCAGGGGCATCCATCTGGCCTCTCTGTGTAGTACATTTATCACCCCGGAGCCTGGAAGCGGGCTGGCCTCTCCTCTGCCATCTGTGGCTGCAGCTCCCAGCCCCAGCAGGTGCTCTGAGGGGGGTAGCCTGCTCCCTTTCTTGGAACCCACTCGCACTGGTGCCCGTCCTAGCTGGTGCCCGTCCTAGCTGGTAGCTACTTCACTTCCCCTGGGGATAAAAAGCCTTGGTGTCAGAGAGGTGAAAGGACCCCAGAGACAGCTAGTACTGTAGTTTCGCGCTGTGTTCTGGGAGCTCTGGGGTTTCTCCGAGCTTCCTTGAGAGTTGCTGAGAGGGGCGGAGCATCGAGGGCCCCGCCTCCAGCCCACTGGTATAACTCTTCTGTTTGATTTAGATAAAGATGTTCTAGAGAAGTTTTCATTTGAAGAATGGTCTGCTGCTGGAAACAAAATTTGAAGGCCACAGATCTGGTCTCATTTCAAAGAGGAAGATACAGAGGGCCAGAGAAGGCCAGTACCCTGTGCTGGCAGAATGGAGACTGGAGCCCAAACCCCTTGGTTCCCCCATTGCTCCATGGTACTGGGCTGCCTCCATTGAGGTGCTAGTCTGAGCATTCATGGCCTAGAAGTGTGCTCTCCTTTCCCCCTCCCTGTCCAACAGAGCCAGGCCCACCTCTTGAGCTTGGGTGCCGTGCTCTCTTAGCTTTTCCTCTGCCAGAAGGGGCTTCAGAATATAAACCATGTGAAGCCTAGGCAGACCCATTTCAGGTGTGAAGTGAAACCTCCATGGTCAACACCCGATTACAGCCTCTTCAGCCCTGCAGCTGTGTCAGGCCCAGATGCTTGGGCTGTGGTCCCCATATCATCCTTGTTAGCATTTGGTGATTATTGAGGGTTTTCTGGGAGAATCTGGTAACGTTGGATCTCTTCTATTTAGGCTTCAGTTTGTCCATTTTGGTGGCTTCTTCTCCTTCTCCTTCATTTATTTATTTAAGTCATCTCTATACCCAGCGTGGGGCTCAAACTCACAACCCAAAGATCAAGCATCGCGTGCTCTACGAACTGAGCCAGCCAGGTGCCCCTGTCCATTTTGGCTTCTGATTATTGGTGCTGATCCAGCCACTCTCTGCCTCAGTCTCTGGATTCTTTTCCAGGAAACCCCAGACTAACATTCATTCTGGGCGGGCGGCTCTCTCCATCACCAGCACCACCAACTGTGCCCATTTCTCTCCTACGATTCCTATGGGTCCCATTCTCCAGCACGGTTGCTCCGTTTCTGTTTTGCCTCCTCTGCCAGGCTCCCTTTCCCAACACTCCGCCCTTCAGCCTCTCCTCTCCAGATCGACATGCTGGCTCTGCTCCTTCTGCATGCCTCTCTTTGCGTCCCAGAGCCCAGCCCTTCTCTGCTCAGCCCACCTGGAGACCTTCCGGTGTGGGGGCCGCCTCAACCGTCCCAGGATTCCACAGATGGAGGGCCAGGCATGGGGGAGGAACCTTATAGATTTTATCTCATTGACTCCTCCCAACAGCCTGTAAAGTAGATGTAAACATCCCCAGTTTTCATGCAAGGACACTGATGTCAGAGATTTGGCCGTTAGCTTGAGATGCCACGATTATTAAGTGTTAAAGTCCTAGTTGTGCCTAACTCCTGAGCCTAAGCCGTTACCCACAATACCCAGCTGCCTGGGTGGTCAGCTAGCGTGGTCAAGCTCATGACCTTTAGGTCTTGGGCGGGACCCTGGTGGTCTTTCTCCAAAGCACTCATTCTGTTCCAGGTCCTTCACCCGGTTAGCGGCTTCCCCATTTTCCCTGACGGAAGTTCCACGAGGGCTGGCTCTCCCTTCTCCTCTAGCCCAGGACCCCCCCGGGAGTGTTGAGAAGAGGGAAGCGGCTCTGCGGTGGGAGCAGATGGGGGCAGGTTTCTAGGCTCTCCATCTTCGGGAGCGTGGGCCTTGGGATGGGAGCAGGGAAGCCAATGACCAAAATGAGGACAGAAAAGGACACGGGCTGGGAGCAGGAGAGATGGTGCCACTGACTTCTGTGAAACACTGCTTCCTCCAAAGTTGTTCCCCGAGAGTGTGAGGCAGAGGAAGCTGACTGCTGACAGCAGCAGCTGTGGGGGCGGCAAGAGCTAGAGGGGTGGCGTTATCACCCTGCAGGGTGGGAAGGGGGATGGCGGCTCCTGCTTGTTCTGGAATCTGTCTCTCACCACCCATCCCCCCCACACCCTCCGGCTCAAAACCCAGGAGGAGAGAGAGGGACAGACACCCCAGGAAGATGCCCACACCCTGCCTCTCACACTCCCGCTCACTTGCACACCCACGCACAGACACGCACATGAGCGTGCGCGCGCGCACACACACACACACGCACACACACACACACACACACTCCCTCTCGCAGGTCTCTCTTTCTCTGTCTCCGTAAGCATCACCCCACTGCTCTCTGGTCCAGCCAAAGTTGGAATATTTCTGGGATGAGCAGTCTACTCCATGAGATAAATCATCCTAAACCATCCTTAGGCGCCTTTGAAGAAACTCAGGAGACAGAGCCAGCCCTCAGTGGGGTGGCCGGGAGGACAGCCCGGGAGGACAGCCTGGGAGCTGGCGATTGGTGTGTCACCGGCTGGGGCGGCGAGCTGCTTCCAGCGCTTTTGTCTGGTGTTGGGAGCAAGACTCAGCAGTGTGAGGGACAGTCGGAGCCACTCGGCGGGCTGCTGCCGTGGGTCCCGCTTTCCCGGCGGCCAGACCAGGCTGCCGGAGCTCCCAGGCAGCACCGAGAGGTTTCCTTGCTAACCTGAGCGCAGAAGCCCGGGTCGATTTTACCAGCAAATGTTTTTGAAAGCAGTGGCAGCAGCCTTGGTCCCCTGGACTGAGAGACACTAGCAGGGGCTCAAGCCCTGGCCCTTCGTCATCCCAAGGAAGCCCCCAGCCCCCTTCGGAGACCTGGGAGCTGGGCTCACCTGTGCCCCCGGCTCTGCCCCAGGCTGGGGCTAGGGTCCTGAGCGCCAGCACTGGGGGCGAGGAGCAGGTGCGCGCCTGGGCTCTGTCCGAGCCTGGGCTCTGACACACAGCCGGGCTGCCGGACTCACGGTGCCGGCTCCCCTGGGATCACTTCTCCTGCCCGCGCCGTGTTTGGGTCTTGCGTGTCCACGGCTGAGCTGCTATTGGTGAGTACTTGGACCGATGTCCCTTGTCACGTTCACTGGCCCTGCCCACGTGAGTCACCGTGGCTAGCTCTGCAGCTTTATTTTCAGAGAATAGACATGAATTTGCTTCACCTCGTGCCAGCTGGGTGGGGTGGAAAATCTAGGGAGCAGGGCCAACCTGGGGTGAGGAGGCAAGGTGTCGCGCGCCGGGGACCGCAAGTGTTTCGGAGGACCGAGGGAACCCGGGAAGGAGAAGCCTATCTTACTGAGTTCCCCTCCTGGTTGGGTAGAGGTGTGTCTAAAGGTGTGTGGAGGAATGGCCGCCCCCAAATGCCCACTTCTCACGGGTGTTTTACACTCCTGCTGCCCAGGAGTGAAGGGCTGAGTGAGGTTCCCCTCTCTTTTCTGCCCTGTGGCCATTGGAGAGGGCCCTTTGCTGCTTCTCCTTGCCCCTGTGGACGCTGGGCTGCTGAGGGCTAGACTGCATCCAGCACGACCAGCATAAGGCATTGGATGGAGGCAGGTCTCCATCTCGAACGTGCCAAATGAGACGTGGTGAGGCTGGGGAGATGCAGCCTTGGGACCCAGGCAGCTCCATTCTCTACCTACCCTCTAAAGCATGGGCCTTGCTCCTTATGGCTATGTTTTCAGCGTGGGCCGCCTCTGGGAGGCCGCCCCATGCTGCATGAAGTCATACTTCTTATATTCCTTTTTTTTTAAGACAATTTATTTGACAGAGAGAGAGCACAATTAGGGGGAGCAGCAGGCAGAGGGAGAGGGAGAAGCAGACTCCCCACTGAGCAGGGAACCCGATGCGGGGCTCGATCCCAGGGTCCTGGGATCATGACCTGAACCAATCGCAGAAGCTTAACTGACTGAGCCACCCAGGCTCCCCGATTCTTCTTATATTCCTTGCCGGGCCCTCAGCTGTTTCTTTGGACTCCATGGTCAAATGCCCACTTTGTTCTAGATGTGTCAGTGGTCATGTTTTCTGCTCCCTTGTGATGGCACAGTCTTTGCTTATATCTGCATGAGTTTCATACAGGGAATGTGTTTGGACATGATGACTTCTGAGGTCCCTTTGGGGAACATCCCCAGCTTTCTGGAGATCATGGGGGGACAACCCTGTACCCCATGTCCCATTATACCCCAATCCTTTGGGGCCTGTCTGAAATCTAAGGCATAGCTAGACAACTGTGATTCTGACTCATTTGAGAATTCTGATCTTAGGATTCCAAAATCACGGCCTGGGGTTGGGGCGGCAGTATGTGTTTAGGGTGGGTTTTCTCAATGGTGGCGCCATTGACATTTAGGGCTGGATAATTCTTGGTGGGGTGGGGAGACTGTCCTGTGCCTTGCAGGACGGCTAGCAGTATCCCTGGGTTCTACCCACCAGTGGCACCCTCATTTGTGACAACGAAAAATATCTCCAGATATTATCAAATGTTGCCCCAGGGACAAAACTACACCTGTTGAGAATTGCTGGTTCAGGTTAGTGCTGCTCCTGCTACGTTCTCTCCTTTGGCCTCATGGGTGTGGGTCCAGTGTGTCCAAGTGAAGTGAAGCCATCTCTGGCCCAGGAATGCACACACCTGGGATCTGGGCTTCAGTGATCTCACTTACAGTCCCACACAGTCTGGCCTGAGAATCACTTGTAGTCCTCCCCTGACTCCACCAACTTCCAGATCTTCCTAGTGGAAACATCGTGGTGAGGCTCAGAGGGGGCTGGGTAGGAGCCTCCAGAGGGGATGGCGTCTGGGAAAGAAAATCCCACTGCAGAATATCACCATTTCTTCCTGACATTTGCCTAAAAGCCAAAAGCGGCATGGAAGACAGGATGGGTCCAGTCCCCAGGGCCAAGTGTGAATGCACACATATGTGTACACCTGTATGCACACACGCTTGCAGCTTTCTGGACCCTGTACTAAATGAATGACATGGAGGCAAGCCCTGTCCTGGGAAACTTACAGAGTGAGGTGGACATCCTTTTATGTACCAATAAAGAAATAAGCCAATCCAAAGGATCATATGCCTTGTTTGGATTAAGTTTCATCCTTCCAGGTAAATTGTTTCTGAGGAAGAACAGACAAGGGGAGAAGAAAGCTCTTGAGTTTCTCATTTATCAGAATCTCTGTGGGGTCATGGTGGTCTTGTTCTTTATCAATCCTGGAGGACTTCCTGAAGGAGGAGATATTTCAGAACCTATAATGTGGATGGGAGACAGCATGGTTTGTGTGTGTGTGTGTGTGAGAGAGAGAGAGAGAGAGAGAGAGAGAGAGAGAGAGAGAGACTCTTGGACCTTTTTGCTGACAGTGACTTTGCGGGGGCAGGTAGAGAAGTTGGCTAAGGAGTGTCGTTCCTTCCTCCTTCAGTAACCAAGGTGCCAGACCTTTTTCTCCATGCCTCCCATGTACTCTACTGAAACTTGCCTTCTGAGCTGGACGGCAGACTCTCTCCCTGCCAGCACAGAGAAGGGACTTACAGAAACCCTCAAGCTGCGAGAAATTATGGCCAAATTCTAATTTGTGGATAGAGCAGAGAGGTGCTTCTTGTGGCACAAACTGTCAAATCATCGCCTAATAGGCCTGGTGGGCTTTGAAATGCCTTGTGTGGTCCATTTGCAGCAGATTGTGTCTCGTAATGAGGCTTGATTCTGGTGGGTAAGTTTACAGGCTCCCGCCGAACAGCATTGAAATGGCAGGGATGTGGAGGTGGCTGGGCGGTGGCCTTTGGCATCTCTGGTCACCCCAGATGAGCCACAGCACAGCATCCCTCCGCCTGAGTCTCCACGGCCTCCCCCAGCCACGTGGACTGTTTTCCCCAGCAACTCTTTGGGAGCCTTTGACTTTCCCTTTTCCTGGCCCCATGCCCCTCAGCAAGCCAGTTTTCCCTGACAAGCTTGATGGGCCTCGGAGAAGGGGAGAGAAATCTCATTACATGGGGAGTTTGGGGAAACAAAGAGCTCTGTGACCTGCACCTTTTGAACCTATAGTGTTGTGGGAAGGCTCGTCACTGTGGAACAGGGACACAAAGGTCGCTCAGAAGGACAGAGGCCCTCATTGCTCCCACAGAGGACACATACCTATGTATGTGAGATGTGGCACAAATCAGGAAGCCCACCCGGGGTCTTGGGGGGCCATTTCCGGGTCGGCTTGCCGGGGGCAGTCATGGTGTAGCTCTGCACGTGGGACCCTTTTCCATCAGTGAGCCCTGGCAACATTAGGCAGCAGCTCTAGCCCAGCGCCCTCTGGCCCACTCGCTGCCTCTGTGTGGCCGCTGGGAAACGGCAGGGCTCCGAGCCTGGGAACTGGATGGGTGGCCACGAGAGGCTTCTGAGAGGGTCACAGATTCCCAGCCCAGCCCCCTGAGTAGTGGTCAGACTCGGTCGGCACGTGGGGTATGTGCTGGGCACAGGCACAGAGAATTTTTTCCCACGGGGAGAAAGGAGAGAGAGATGTGGGGAGGCACGTGGAAGGCGCTTCTGCCCATCCCCTGCCCGGGAGCAGCAGGAGCGCTGCTGGCCAGCCCCAGCCTGGGAGTGACCCTGGAGGCTGAAGGGGATGTGATTCCTCTTGAGGAAGTCCCCCGAGCCCACCCCTCCAGGAGCAGGGTGGTGCTTTCATGGGGGTGCTTGCCAGCCCTGTGCTAGGTGACCCCATCTCCGTCTTCCCAGAGCTCACAGCCACGGGAGGGATGGAGGCTGGCGAAGACACGGCGGCCTGCACACAGCTGTGGGAGCCCACTTAAGGTCCGGATTAATTGGATTTTTGGCTCTTGTCCCAGCAGAGCTTTCCAGGCCCCACCCCAAGGCTTTTGGGGAGATAACTGAGATGCAGGGTCAAGTCACAGCGGGACGTGGTGGAGGTGTTCCCAGACCTCCAAGTCCTGAAGGGGCTTGTTAATCTCTGGTCCCCGGGGCTGACGGAAGGCTCCTCTGTGCCCCGCGATTCTCTGCGCTTGGTTAATTGCTTTCCACAATCTGTTCGCTCCCCCCTGGCCTTTCCTCCCCCTTGCGGTCTGCCTGTCCAGTTCTGGGACTGTCCCTTCCTCCCCACTGGCCCCTTCAGACCCTCCAGGGGGACCCACGTGGCTGATGTTTCTGTAGGGCCTACCTGAATGCACGGAGGGTAGAGAGGGGCTATGTTAGATTTTCACTGTGTCTGGTGTTTTTCCTCTCCTTCAGCTCACCTCCATGTTCCAATTCCCCTGTGTCACAGGGGGGAAGGGCTCCGGGAAAGGGGTTGTTAGTACCTGGTTCTACCATTAAAGCCCTGATGCTTGTCCCTTACATATAAAGTGAAGGGGTATTCTAGATAGAATGGGGGTCCTCCTTGTGGGGTGCAGCATCAGCAGCACCTGAGGGGTTGGTAGGAGAGCGGATGCTCAGCCCTGCCCCCCCAAGACCACAGAATCAGAAAGGCGGCGGGGTTGGGGCTCAGCAACCTGTGTCCGACATGCCCTCCAGGTGGACCACAGCTCCGGAACCCAGTCGGGCCCCTCTCCACCTGAGCTCATCATTTCCCACCTGGCAATAACAAGTGACTTGCAAATATCCAGTGGCCACATCCTGGAGCATGGCCAGTTATCCTGAGGGCATAATTAAATCCTCAAAATGACCAAAAAAAAAAAAAAAAAGAAGAAACCCCTCCCCAAAAATCTCCACAAAAAACCCAACTCAGATCAAATTGAAACAAAGCCCACTATTTATACCCTTCGTTTTTTCCAGAAAGGACTTAAGGTGGTTTGCATCCCAGGGTCTTTAGGGAGGAGCCCGCAGAGCTGAGCCACAGTCTGGTGAACAATAACAGGGCATCTGCAGTGGGGGGCACGGCCTTGAGAACCGCCGCCGCCTCTGTGGTCTGCTCCCCTCTTTTCCACGGGCCCCCCACGGCAGCGCACACAGGCCTGCCTCAGTGACTTTAATAATGCCTCCCTCCCCGGAGGAGCAGAATGCCCTAACATCTCTCTCCCGCTGCTGGCATTTAGCCCGTTGCTGAGTTAATTCAAGCAATACTAATAACCGGTTTGCCAGTGAGGAGACCTCTTGCAGACCCCTAAATCCTACTCGCTGGGGTGCTGATAACAGCCTAGGAAGCCTGTCTGGCCACCTGCAGTCATTCACAAAACAGCGCGGAAAAGGTCTGGCGCTAGACCGGATTCTGTGATGATATCAAAAGAAATGGAACTTTTGTTGCTGCCCTCTGTGAACCAGTGGTCTAGCGGGGGGCCCCGGGGGCCATGCCACCGTCCTCAGCATTTTATACGGGCTCCCTCCCTCCCCCTGCGGGCCTTTCCCCTGGCCCAAAGCCTCTCTCCTTCCGTGGTGCAGACAGCTGGCATCAGTTTCCTGGAGGTCCTCAAACCCCCGCTGGTCGGGTTCCAGCGGGTCACGCCCAGCACCCCACTTTGCGCTGGTTCTGTGAGTGGCCCGGCCCCAGCTGAGACCTTTCCCGGTCTTTCTCTGGTCTCCAAGGAGCCTGCAAGAAATGTAGCCTGAGAAAACGGCCTCCCTTCCCTTCCCCCACTGCTCTGTTCTCCTTGCCTACTCCCCCCGCCCCTTGCTTCCCAAGGCTCACACCACCCCCAGGCCCTCTCCTGCCCTCCCACACTCATGTTTTATGCAGAAACATCCCCATTCTCATGGAAAGTGCAGCAAAGTTGGGGAAGGAATTCCAAATCTCTTTTGAAGGGGGCAGAGCGAATGCAGGCTTCTGAGGGTTAACCTCAGCTGAGAGTGTTTTCCTGGCTGAGTGGATGCCTGTGTGTGTGTGTGTGTGTGTGTGTGTGTGTGTGTGTGTGTGTGTGTCCCTTGTTTTTCTTCTGTCCACCGTTTGCAGGGGAGAGGCGAGGGAGGAAGTAGGGGAGAGGACCGGCACACATGGACACCCACACATGCACACTTGTGTCTTGGAGCCGGCCTCACCTCCCAGTGCCCCATCCTGCCTCTCCTTCTGCTTTCTGGGGAGCACCAGAAGAGTCTTATTTTGGATGTAAACATTCCCAGAAATTTGGGAGACACGGGGAAGAGAGATGGTAAGGTTTTTCAAATAATAGAAAATGAACATACATATAAAACTTTCCTTTTTTTTTTTTTGAAGGTTTTATTTATTTATTTGACAGAGACACAGCAAGAGAGGGAACACAAGGAGGAGGAGTGAAAGAGGGAGAAGCAGGCTTTCCTGCCGAGCAGGGAGCCCGATCCCAGGACCCCGGGAGCATTACTGGAGCGAAAGGCAGATGCTTAACGATTGAGCCCGCCAGGTGCCCGCATATAAAACTTCCTTTTGGTGGTTTTCACAAAATCGGATGCTCCTTTGTTTTGAAACATCAAAATGGTTGTAGATAATTGATTTTTTAAAAATAAAATGAGCTCGTTGGGTGTGTCAAATTGCTAGTCTATCCTGCTAATAATTCCAAGTTTCCTGCGGTAAAAGCACCCGCCCGCTCAGAAAGCCCGGCATCTCTTCTCTTCTGATCGTTTTTTTAAGAAGTAGTAAAACCTTGAACATAAGACTCCATCTACAATACACTTAGAACAAGACAAAGGACAGTGTTATGTTTTCTGGACTTGCTGCTGGGAGAGACAGAAAAGCACTTATTTTCAGGAAGGGAATTATGGAAAGAAAGAAGAGGGAGATCTTCCCAATCTCACTGAACACAATTTGCTCCACAGAGTGTTCCCTAAGCAGCCAGATTCTCTGAGCCCTCACCTTGAGTCATTCTGGATTCTTCTAGCGCTGCATTTTTAGGGTCTTCCCAGAGTCCTAGATTGAGATAATTCGCTCTCCTTTTTCACCTATTAATTTATCTCTTGCTCTGCACCACATTTTTCCAAATATGGCTCCATTGTGTGTCCCGTGCAGTGAAAGAGTTGGGGGCAGCTTGGAGCATGTTGGAGGCATTTGCTTGGGACCCCTTTCCCCCAGCTTTCCCTAGACCCAGGCCCCCCAGCGATGCCCGCTGTCTGCAGCACTGAGCGGCTGAGGCGTGTTTCGGTGGCACGATCAGGCGCTGTGGCCGTCCCCCTCCCACCCTCCCACAGATCTGCCTCTGAATCCTGGACCCAGGGCTTTCACAACAATTGGAGCTGCTGAGGACAAAATTTTTCCCATCTTTGCTTAAAGCAATTTATTTTACTTTCCTCTGTACTTATAAGTGGAAGTGTATTTGGATTCCCAGGAACAATTGATTTTTCTGGAGGTCGTTTAGAATGGAATGTCAAACAAGGTGCATCATTATATCCAGACGAAAAGATTGATGTAGTTCGTTTAATGTAAAATCTTACTGCATGATTTTTAGAAACGGTTTGGAATCATAAAAACACTCCATCCTCAACTCTTCATTCATTCTGAAAAAGTTTTAGAATCCAGAGATATATTTGAAATAATTTGTTTCAAAGAAGTCCTTGGGACCAAACCGTTGCTGGGGCAGGGGTGTGGGGGGGGGAGGGGGAATTATTTTTTTCCCATATGTGTTTCTTCTAGGCCTTCACATTTTCAGTCTTGTCCCTGGGGAATCTCCTGTGTTGAGCAAATTTAGGATGAAGTCTAGCTTCTTCGTTCCTCCTCTGTAGCTTCCTTTGTCATTATTCTTAAAGAAAAACATTTAGGATGCCTTCAGAATTCTACTGTGGCTTTTGGTTGGAGCAGGGGAGCCCGAGAGTGTCAGAGAGGGAGAGAACAAAGAGGTGAAGACACAGGCCCAAACCGAAGACCACAGATGGACATAAAGAGACATGGACACTGCGCGCCTGGGTGACTCAGTCGGTTAAGAGTGTGCCTTGGGCTCACGTCATTATCTCAGGGTCCTGGGATCAAGCCCCGCATCAGTCTGCTTCTCCCTCTAACTCTGCCTCCGCCCCTCCCCCCACGTGTGTGTGTGTGTGTGTGTGTGTGTGTGTGTGTGTGTGTGTGTACGCGCACGCACTTGTGTGCACTTTCTCAGATAAGTAAATAAAATCTTAAAAAAATTTAAAAGACATGGGTTGTCCGATTGGCAGCCCCAACTGACGAGGGACAAAGAAAGAGGACTTTAGTATCAAACCTGGACACCCTCCTAGCAATGAGCCTGTCCCCTGGCCACGATGGGAGTGAGGACCTCCAAGCTCCTTGCCAGGCCTCTTCCTTAGCTGTGGGTGTGGGGAGGTGGGCCGGGAAGACCTCAGAGGGGGGCCCACTCTGAGCCCTTAGACCAACATTTGCAGCTTCCCATACCTGGAGGATGGCCTTCTGTGAATGAGCCTCTAGGGGTCCCTTGGGAGCAGGCAGCCAATGAGAAGGGCGTGAGGAAGGTTAGTTGGGGAATTTGGGGCAAACCCTCTGAAGCAGAACGCTGCAGGATGATAGGGGGCGGGCTTCTCTCCACCCTGCCAGCTGTTTCTCAATTTACCCTCTTCACGGCAGGGCCGCTTAGGAGGCTGATGATTTAATGTCTTTCTAGGGCCAAACCCTGAGGGTGACCTGCCCTTGCCTCTCTGTCCTCCTTTCTCTTTTCCTCTCATGTACCACGGTCCCTCACAGCGGCCCCTCACAGCGGCGGCGGTGATGGAGGGAATCACAACAGCCAGCATTTCCTGAGCGGTCACTAGAGGCCCGGCTGAGATGAACTGCCTGGGTCTTGGGTCCTTTTTGGTTAACTTGAGCACTTCCAACCTTTAAGGGTCAGTGAGGGCCACGGGCCCCACTTCACGCCTCACTGCCAGGTTGCCCAGAAAGGCATCCCAGGCCACATTCTATGTCTCCATATTGATTAGTGAACAAAACAGTCTTACAACCTGTTCGGGACGTTTGGGGAAGTGCCCACTCTCTGTCCTCTTCTGTGGGCTGGCAGCACCTCGCCTGAAAGGTTCGCTTGAGACAGATGTCACAGGATTTGGCTAACCATCTGGTGCAGGGGGTCTGAACCTTGGAGAAGATGCTAAAGAAATTGGGGTTTTTCACCCCAAAGAAGAGCTCATAGGGAGGGGGCCTGAAGAATGAGTCAAATGACTGATTATTTTCAACACCACGATGATTTATTCTTTCCTTTTAACTTTAATTGAGATATTATAAAACAAATACAGAAAACCATAACAGAGGTGTTTTAGTAGTAGGCTATATTAGGGTTCATGCCTCCCACCCCACTCAGGTGCAGAAAGAGAACCCCGGCAGCCATCCCAGAATCTTCTCTGCATTCCAGTCTCCATCTCCGTGAAAAGGTACCTTGCCTACCCGTGGGTCTTTGTGGTTTGTTTTTGTTCCCACGATGATTTATTATACAAAAGAGCTGAGGCCTCAGCTTCCTGAACCCAGAACAACCCACACTTCATTGGACCTACGGCAGGAAAGATTAAAGTGAGACCGCACAAAGAATTTAGAATACTAGAAATCAGTGACATGGAGCCAGAAAGAGAAAGAAAATCTGTGCGGCGACTGAGATGTGGTTCTGATTGGGGATGGGGAAACAGAGATCACCCCAGTCCTGGGACTGCCCTCAAAGGTTGGGCGGGCTGGGCACCCCACTACTGCCGACAATGACAACAAGCCAGTAACGAAAGCACCAATGTCAGCAGGGCACTGAGGAGGCTCCCTGGCGGGGGAGATGGAGACAGGTGGCACTTCTGCCCACAGCCCGCTGGCTGGTCTCGGAGGTCGCCTGGTGTCGTGACCCCTTCTTCTGTAATCAGAAGGCACAGTCTTCCTCCTGAAGCCTTCTAATCCTGCCATAGCCCATCAGAGAGAGTGACTCTCGAAAGAAAGAGTGACCAGCTGGGGGACAGGCCTGGGATCTGAGCCCACCCCATTCCCGGGTGACCAGGGCAGCCGAAAAAATACACTTTGGCTCCAGGCCCAAGGGACACCAGGCAAGGTGCCTGGAGGAAACGGGGCAGTGGAATAAGAGGAGAGTGAATGGCCTCCCTGCTTTCCCTCCATTCAGTGTGTGGTTTCCATGGGGCCCCAAGTGTGTTTACAGGCAGCAGACCTGAGTGGGGGGAGCACTGGGACCGGGGCTGCAAGGCTGCAGGACAAGAAAGGGAGGCCTAGGGGGCGGGCAGGGATGGTGGGGGCACTTGAAAAACCAAATGAAAAGTTGGCTGTCGAATGCTTTTTGCCAACCATAGTCAGTTCTTAATTATCCCCGTAATGGGAGGGAGCAGTGGTAAGAATGATTCAAAGCAGCAAATAATCCCAGACCATTTAAGCTACATGATTTTTAAAAGAGAGAGAGGCGATTTCCCTTCCTAATGATGTCTGGCTCAGGCTGATGTTAAATGAGGGAAGTATTAACAGTGAGCTCCCCAGGGATCAAGGCTAGAAGCAGTCTTATTTAACATGTTTATAAATTATTTAGAGTTCACATTTCATGATTTTGTGAACGGGTGCTGGGAGGGGGCTGTAAGTCCTCCCAGGAGCCGGAGGAAACCCTCTTCCAGGGATTATGCAGTCATTGGAGGAAATCCCCAAAGTGGGAAATGAAGAAGAGATTGGAGGCGTTAGACTAACCAGGCTGATCTCATGGGACGGCCCTGGTCAGGAGGGACACCTTCCCCGTCCCCCCCACCCCCCACCCCCGCCAAGCCGATGGCTAAAAAAAGGAGTATGAGTCTTTGCTGTAGAACACTGAATGGCTCCCAGCTTCTTCCTGAATTAAGTGCACCTAAGGCCTTCCGCAGCATGGTCCCAACCTCCTCTCCCATCATTCCCGCCATGCTCCTGACATTAGGAAAAACAGCCTGCAGGGCTGGCGACTTGCCACAGTCACGTGGTTAAACGCAAAGCACTTGGAATTGTACCCAGACTTCTGACGCAGAGTCTTCCCATCCATCCATACCACGCTGGATCCTGGCTGACTCCTAAAGCCACACCTCAGTTCCTGCCTCTTCTCTGTCTGCTGTCAGGATTCTGTTGATCCCAGGTGCCATCTCCTCTGAGGAGCTGTCCCTGCTCCAAAAGTGCGCTCTCTCTCTCTCTCTCTCTCTCTCTCCCTCTGCTCAGGAAAGCAGCGGCAGATGTGCCTCTGTTATGGCTCATGTCAAACTTTACCTATTTGACAGCCTTGGTGTTCTTGTCTCATTCCATCCAGACACCCTGGAATTTCTTGCTTCGTCTGTCCTCCCTGTGGAACCCGTGGAACCCTGCCTTGCTGTTGGCATGTGCTGTGCAGGGGTTCCTTGAGTAGAGAGAATGGGAACCTCCCCTGGAATGGGTGTGGCAAGTTAGAGCTGACGGTCATAGGGCAGGCCGGCTCTCCCAAACATGGTGCCGTGATGTCCCAACAGAGCCGTTGCCTGTCGGTTTTTCCAAGAAGCCATCCAAAGCCAACTGTCTCCACAAGAGCTCGGGCTGGGGTGAAGGCCCCCTTTTGTCACACACGGAGCAGTTCCCATGACTGTACGTCCCCCCCAAGTGTGGTGCCCGGTCCCCTGCCGCAGCATCACCTGCTGTCCCCGGCCCGGTGGGAATCCATGCGGAGCCTGGGACCGGCATTGCGACCCGCTCGCCGCACGTCTCTAATGGCCAGGAGGTCTGAGAACAGCTCCAAAAGAGCAGGACGGCCACCCTCTGGGATTCGTGAAGGTCATGTGGGAGAGAGTGTGCAAGCACATGTACATTTGCACACTCGGACCCACAGGAGCCAAGTGTGTGCTCGTGTCCATATTTATGGGTGCCACTCTTGGAACTGGGTCCCTTCCTACATCACCATGCCCCCAAAGTGCCACCTGCTGGCTCAGTTGACAGAGCATGTGACTCTTGATCTTGAGTCATGGTTTCAAGCCCCACTTTGGGCTTGCAGCTTACTTAAGGGAAAAAAGGGGCGCCTGGGTGGCTCAGTGGGTTAAGCCTCTGCCTTCAGCTCAGGTCATGATCCCAGGGTCCTGGGAGGGAGCCCCACGTCAGGCTCCCTGCTCAGCGGGGAACCTGCTTCTCCCTCTCTCTCTGCTGCTCCCCCTGCTTATGCTCTCATGCTCTCTGTCCAATACACAAATAAAACCTTTAAGAAAAAGAAAAAAAATGGGGAGACATGATGAATCTTGAGGACATGACACTGAGTGAAATAAGCCAGTAACCAAAGCACAAATACTCTGTGACTCCACTAATACGAAGTTCCTAGAGTAGTTACGTTCGTGCAGACGGAAAATAGAATGGTGGTGACCAGAGGTGGTGAAAGAGGAGGAAATGAAGCGTCAGCAGTTGCAGGTACAGAGTTGGAGTGAAGAACGTTCTGGAGATGGATGGTGGTGATGGCAGCAATGTGAATGTACTTAATGCCACTATAGATTTTAAAAAGGGTGAAAATGGTACATTTGTGTTAGGTGTATTTCAATAGTATTCAATATGTATTTCAATAGTATTCAATAGTATTCAATATGTGTTATGTGTATTTCAATAGTCTGAGCCATTGCCCTGCTCCTGGGAAGAGCGCTGCTAGCTAGAATGTTCCTCCTTGCCCTGACCCTGAAACTCTCCAGAGAAGGTGGGACTGCGTCCCCACAGCCCCGCCCAGCATCCCACACCCCTGGGGACGGGGTCCTTCCTTGGGTCCTTGGGTCCCTCAGATGTGTGCCGCAGTAAGGTCATCCCGGGACAGGACGGGTTTGTGTCATATCTGAGTCAGGACTGGCCTAACAAAACGGAAGGAAATGATACTTTTTCACACGGGGGAAGCCAGAGGCAGAGTCTCCGAGTAAATGTGGATGACATCGGAAGCTTCCAAGTGATGAAATGTTGGGGACATGATACTGAGTGAATGGCTCCAAACAGTGACGGCTTCACTTTACCCCAGATATGCAAGGCTATACATTTAGGGAAAATAAGTGACGTCACGTCCACGATCGGGAGTTGCCGTGGCCTGACATAGCGCAGCCGATCTAAAAAGCTGTTGGAAACATTCTCCCAAAGACTTTAGACTGAGGTGCTGCTTTGGACAAAAAGACCAGCCAAACAGCCAGGCGTTACACTGAGGGTGCTGGAGACAGCAAGGCATTTGGGTCTGACCTCGGCAAAAGTTGGACGTGTAGCCCGTTGCTCCTTCTTGAAGGGACTGTCTTTCCGAGGTGAGGCTAAGTCTACCAGGACTCCAGGATGGGAGGGCAGGCATGAAATGGGGGCCGTCCCCCCTGTGAATGCCCTCTCCTTATTAACATTGTGGCCGAGGTGACGAATGAACTTGATCTCCAAGTCCCCCAGATCAGAACGAGGATCTGGCAAAAGGCGGCTTTAGCACAAACGTGAGCGAGTGTTATTGACATGGCGGGTAGTAAGCATCAATGGAACTTACAGCCCCCAGAGGTGACATAAACCAAACACAGGAATAGACTCGGGGAGAGTGCGGAAGTGCTCATGGATGACAAGCCATAGTGGGGGCTCAGGGGGTGCTGGGCTGTGGGGCTAGCTTCTGACGTCTGTGTCAGGTGGAGTGGCATTTCCCCCTGGAGACACCCCTGAGTGCCCTCAGAGAGCTGGATCTGCCCCATGGCTCCAGTTCTGATTTTCCTTACACTCTCTTTGCCTTGTTTTGTCCTCAGAGCACGATGGCTGTCTCTGGTCATCTAGGTGATAGCCTTTCAGAGACTTGAAGATTTTGACTCCCCCCCCACCTCCTATTCCACTGATACTTTGTTCCTGTTCCAGTTTATAGAGTCCCAGTCCATTATCTTTTTTTTTTCCCAAGGTGTTCCTTGCTTTCCACGTCGCCCTGTGAACCCCCATTCCTAGTCTCTATGCAATGGCAGGGCGAGCCGAAGAAGTTAAAAGCACGGGGCGGTGTGAGGGGCAGGATGACTGGGGCTGAGGGAGCATGGTGGCTTTGAGATCATGGGAAAGGGCCAGATGGAGCAGCCCGGAGCTGCAGGACACAGTGACGGGTGCCTGAGGGGCCTGGAAGGAGGAACCGTGATCAGCCTCCCCTCCTGCCTGGTTCTTTCCCTCACCCTTTGCCCCGTTGAGCTGATCACGCATTTATGGAGTACCCACACGCTCCATGGACTGCCGAGGGTGCGCAAGCCTTCCGGAAAGGAGCCCCCGTCCTTCCTCTGTACCCCTGCAGAGCTTCCTCTGGGCCACATGGCCGAGGCCTCCATCCCCCCGACTCCTGTTCCTCTGCGAAGCTAGTGCTGGGAGGCAGGCTGATCAGCCACCGAACTTCTGCCTGCCTGACTCCCTCCACTCCCAGGCTGTTTCCTATTTAGCTGTTGGGTTTTTCAGGGACGTAACTTTGACCCGTGGTTTATGGGAGTCCATTAAAAAACAAGCTGTGTTATAATGGGCTCCTACTGTCCTGGATCGATTTTCCTCCTTTCTGCAGGAAAGGAGGAGTGCTGGCTGGCCGGTGTTTGGGATGCTGCTGTCCTACAGCCCGGCACCCTGCCTTCCCCGCC
>CM052799.1:135407932-135460773 GCA_028533885.1 Nasua narica
CGGGCCCCCCTCAGCTGTGCCCCCCTCCACCCTGGGTCCCCGGGCCCCCCTCAGCTGTGTCCTCCTCCACCCTGGGTCCCCGGGCCCCCCTCAGCTGTGCCCCCCTCCACCCTGGGTCCCCGGGCCCCCCTCAGCTGTGCCCCCCTCCACCCTTTCCCCGGGCCCAGCGCCCATTCTTTGTCCTTCCTTGTCCAGTGCTCCCCACAGCTGCCTGCACACCACACCTGGTAGGCACTCAACTAAAGCTTCTAGGAGAAAAACGACCTCGCTTCCTACTCCCCTCTAGGTCTCTGCTGTCCTTGGGCCTGAGCAGAGGACACTGCCAGCGCCTCCCCAGAACTCTCCCATTTCGGGTGTTTCTCTAACTAGCCCCTACCGTGGCCGCTGTATACCCAGGCAGCTCCATTACCGAAAAGGGGATGGGTGTGGGGGCAGGACCGGTAGGGTAAGTAACAGATAGTGTCCTTACAGAAACACGCCTGCAAATAGTAAGCCTGTTAGCTGTTCTTCTTATTAGAGCGGGGCTGCGTGAATGCAGAGCTTGGGGACTTTGGCACCAATGACCAGGTTTAAAGAGAGACATTCATTAAGAACTGGAAGGGCTTTGTCAGATCTTGACCATCTTTCTGTCTCTAAGAAGAGCTGCTTTTATACCAGGTCAGAAAGAGCTCAGTGTACTTCTCTTAAAGACCCCCCTCCTCTCTTCCCATCCCCTGGCCCAGGGCCGCAGCTCTCTGTTCTGCCCTCCACCAAGCCCCAAGGCTTGCTCACCTCCTGGACACTGTCCACCTGGGAGGTCTTCGGGCACGTGCCCTGCCCCGCGCCCCCCACCAAACCAGAAGGACCCGCCTCGTAGATGCCTGGGGCTGGGGCAGCAGTGAGGCTCTTATTGTACCCGCAGAAGCCTTGCGGGCATCTGTGTGTGCACGTGTGTCCATCCATGTGCGCATTCCCATATCGAGGGTGTGCGTTTGGGGCAGTGGGGGTGGTGCAGTCCCAGACCCGGTCTTCATTCAGACCCGTTTTTCACCTGTTTGTGCAGGAGAAATGGGGCTCACCTGGCAGGGGAGGGTGACGGAGGCATTTCCTGGAAAGGCTTCTTGCGAGGGCTGGACAGGGGGGCTGTGCGCACCCCGTCTCTGTCCCAGCCTCCCCTCCCCATCAGCCAACCACCTGTGAGCCTTCTTGCTCCCTGGGCTGAAGTGTGTGGCATGTGCGGGGGCAGCTGGGGGATGGTGTCCCTGGGCTTATTCTCCCAGCTTCTCAGCCACCCGCGTGCGGCCAGATGGATCTGGGTGCCGATGGGGTGTGCACAGGGAATGGCAGCCGGCTCCCAGCCAGCCCATCGCCTTGCCCCCCATGACTTGGGACACAATTATGTTCTGGAAATTGGGGGATCGGAGCTGGCTAGACCCAGACCAACAGGAACTGAGCCTGGTAGAGAAAACTCTCAGCGCTCCGGGAGGAAACCCTCCTGCAGTGGCTCCCTGGCTCCCCATGCCCCAACCTGGGCTCTACACTGGCTGCCCTCCCCGGGAATCTTCAGGCCACCGACTCTGCTTGAGCACGAATGCCGGCCTCTTAGCCCTTCGCTGTTTTATTTATCGCACAACCACCACCAAAACAGCAATAACATAAACCAAAGAGAAAGTCTCTCTCTGTTTCATGACCTTAACGGATGAGCTGTTCAATTTTCTTTGTTCCCTTCTAGTCCCTGTCCATATTGCATCTCTCCCTCCTCCCTCCTCCACCTCACCATGCTCCTTTCCTTCCTTCCTTTCTATAAGAGGAAAGGGGGGCAGATTCTAGCCCCTTCTGCAGCCTGCCAGGCTCTGCCCGGGTCACCGGGGGTAGGGGAGAAGACAGGCCTGCAGGATAGAGGTGCGGGTGCCGTCCTTGGCTGGTGGCATCTCAGAAGCTGAGCGGGACCAGCTTGTGCACCCTGGGCTTGGCAGCTCACTGCTGGGCTCCCCTTAGGGGTCTTGGCAGCTCTGACTGGGAAGCTGGGGGGTAGGCAGAGAGGGGACAGAAATGTAACCTGAACATACGTGGGAGTCAGGGAGGCCAGGGATCCAGGCTCCATGACTAGCTATTGTTTTTCTCTCTTGCCCTACTCTCAATACTGCTCACTCCCCAAACAGGGTATTAAGAGTGATTTTCTGGGGGTGCCTGGGTGGCTCAGTGGGTTAAAGCCTCTGCCTTCAACTCAGGTCACGATCTCAGGGTCCTGGGATGGAGCCCTGCATCGGGCTCTCTGCTCAGCGGGGAGCCTGCTTCCCCCTCTCTCTCTGCCTGCCTCTCTGCCTACTTGTGATCTCTCTCTCTGTCAAATAAATAAATAAAATCTTTTTTTAAAAAAAAGCGATTTTCTGGAGACGCTGGGATTCAGTCATTTCCAGCTCCCAGATTTCTGAATCAAGGTGTACGGACACTTGGAATTACCTGTCATCAATGAGGACGGGCTCCCAGTTTCAGGCTCCCAGGCCCAAGTTGCTCAGAGCCTTATCCAGTGTGAGCCATCAAAGCTTAACTTGGGGAGAAGATTGCATCCAAGGTCTGGAGAGGGCACAGTAGGGGAGGGCTGGGGGAGGTTAACTCCACACTCTGAACATTCAGATCTGCGGCCCCTCTTAGGGCCTTCAGACTTCACAGGGGATCTGACGGAGTCCTCAAAGGGCAGGGGTTATGTGTCCTCCCCGACCCCAGCCTTTCCACTGAGCCATTTCACCTGCGCCCAAGCCAGCATCCTAACCGCCCTCACCACCTCCGGGGTGGGGAGCCTGCTTCCCCCTCTCTCTGCCTGCTTGTGATCTCTCTCTCTCTCTCTGTCAAATAACTAAAAAATAAACAAAATCTTAAAAAAATTAAAAAATAAAAGAAAATACTGAAGAACTAGTCCTGTAGAAAGATCTCACCAACTGCCACCCTCGTCCCCGTCACCGCGGACAGCAGAGTGAGAAGCTTTACGTTGCTGCAGGAGGAAGACAAGTGAGACGTTGGAAGGACTTGCTGTCTGGAGAGGTGGGGGCCTTTGCTTACACCTGTCTAGACTGGGGACGTGACGGGGCCTCCGTGGGTCTGGTCAAGAGGCATTGTTGAACATTTACTCGACTTGTGGTGCCACCGCCTCCCCGGCATTTCATCTTCCTGCCAAGTCTATGAAGTAGCTGTCATTACCACTAGTGTTGCCGTCGTCGTCATGAACCCTCTTTTATTTTTTTTTTTAAAGATTTTATTTATTTATTTATTAGGAAAGAGAGAGAGTGAGAGAGAGCATGAGAAGGGAGAAGGTCAGAGTGAGAAGCGGACTCCTCATGGAGCTGGGAGCCCGATGTGGGACTCGATGTGGGACTCGATCCCGGGACTCCGGGATCATGACCTGAGCCGAAGGCAGTCGCTCAACCAACTGCGCCACCCAGGGGCCCCATGAATCCTCTTTTAAAGAGAAGGGAGGCGTCGGGGCCCGGTGATTCTGAGCACAGCGTCCGGCCTGGCCCCGCCTGGGACTGTGCCCGTTGACTAGCTCAGGGAGAGAGGCAGGGCGGGCCCAGCCCACGCTCTTGTCCCCACACCCCACCTGGCTGCCCGAAAGCCTCGGGGAAGGCTTCCTCCGCAGAAGCCCGGCACCACCCATGCAGCCGTGTGTGAAGACCCCCCTCATTGGGCATTCAGGATGAGGGCCTCCCCTTCATTCATTCACCAGACGTCGGGGCTGGGGATCCAGAGAGGAATATGATATTATTCTTGTCACCTCATAGCAGACCTGTTAATATTTTTGCTTTTCAGCCCACACTGGATTCCAAAAACATTTCCGATCGATTACCTTGAACAGAATCATCACCTGCCTCATTTTCCTTCTCTGAGCTGGCTGCTTTATGAGCATCTAAACCTTCAACCATGAGCGGGCACGTTATCTAACGTCCCTTTGACTAGGAGCAAGGGTCCCCTATCTTTTGTTCCACCGTTCAGTCGTTCTCTCGGTCAACCAACGATTCAGGATCTACACGTCAGGTATTGTGTTGGGAGCTGGGGGTACAGTGCCGAGCAGAAAAGACAGGCTTCCTGCCTGTAGGAGTTTTCACACGTTAATGGACAATTCCCCCGTCCTGCTCTGATGTATTCCCAAGGTCTAAGGTGTTTTGTTCAGGAGTGGCCCCCTCAGGCATGGCTTTCCTAAGGACCTAGACTGCCCCAGACCTAGCCTGTCCTGTCTGCTGGGGATGATGAGCCACTGGGCAGTGCCCGAGGCCCAGGTGTTGGTGGATCCTTCCCTTTGGAAGGAGGCAGAGGACACATGTTCACGCTCTTGGTTTCCTGGCTCTCGATCCAGTCCTTCTTGTGAGTTCTCCCAGTGGACATTCTTAGCAGGACCTCTGAAAAGAGGAAGCCATTCTGCTCCACTCCTAGAAAGAGGGCAAAAGAGGGGCCTTGTTTCCCTATGGAGTTTGGTGGCTTGGCAAAGGGGACACTGCAGTTAGGCGAACGTGGATTCCAGGCCTGGAACTGGCACTTAGGAGCTGTGGGGTTGAGCGAGTTGTGAATGTCTGTGCGCCTCAGCCCCCCAGCACGACGTGGGGCAGTAATCTCGCTGCAGTGATTAAATGTGATACTATTCATGAAAGCTTCTGGAATGTTCACCATTTATTAGAGGGGTGGCCACCCTTCCTTCAGTGTCCAAATGACTTTCAGCTTCTTTTTTTTTTTTTTTTAAGATTTTATTTATTTGGCAGAGAGAGATCACAAGTAGGCAGAGGGGCAGGCAGAGAGAGAGGGGGAAGCAGGCTCCCACTGAGCAGAGAGCCCGATGCGGGGCTCGATCCAGGACCCTGCGATCATGACCTGAGCCGAAGGCAGAGGCTTTAACCCACTGAGCCACCCAGGTGCCCCATGACTTTCAGCTTCTTAAGGGCACGATTGCCTCTGGAGTGGACAGTTCCCGAGAAAAGGCTAGCCAATGCTAGCAAGTAAGGGAGTATCAGGCCCCGTAGCGTAGGCCCACAGGGCTAGAACCGCGGTTCCCGGAATGTGGCCCTGGACTCAGCAGCACCTGGGAACTTGCTAGAAAGGCAAAGTCTCCAGCCCCACCTCAGAACCACTAAACCAGAAATCCCGGAGAAGGGGCCCCAGCCATCGATTTTCACAAGCCCTCCAGGTGATTGTGATGGATGCTGAAATGTGAGGCACCTCGGGGCTGGAGATTGCAAACAGGCTGTGAGGGGCCAAATTCTGCCACAGATGTGTTTCGTTTGGCTTCTGTCATCAGCTGGAGCTGAGCAGCAGCTGCCCTGAAGAGTGGCTGTGCCCTTCTGAAGGGGTGACAGTCTTCGCTCTGCCGCTCCCTCCCACATCCCACCAGCTGGCCCCCCTGCCCGGGCTGCCCAGCCCCCGGCAGCGGGCGTCTTGAGTGTGCAGCCTGGGTTTGGGCTCAGGCTCGGACTCACACAGAGGGAGCCGCTGGGCTTCAGCTGACCCTGAACGTCGCTGGGTCGGGAGAGCGTCCTGGGATGCTGAGCCCCCCGGCCCAGCAGGCAATGGCAGCAGGGAGGCCTGTTCTCTGAGTCCTGCGGTTTCCCTTCGGGATTTGGTTTGAAGTGATGTGAATTCCCAGCACATCACACACACCCACATTCCCCGGTAGGTCCAAAAATACCTTCCACAGCCAAATTGAGACGATTTTTACATTCCCCACTACCTGAGATTGTCTGCCTGGCTGCTCCCTGCCGCCCCTGCCACTGGCCCAGCGGACGAGCAGTGACCGGAAAAGGGATGGCTAACGTGGAGGGCCAGAAGGGCCGGCAGTGGGCAGCTCAGCTGGGGGCGGGGACCTTGGCTGCCCTGGAAGTCTACATGCTAGTGGGCTCGGGAAGCTGCGAGGGCCAGGGGCTGTGGTGTCCGGGGGATGGACAGGGGAAGGTGGATTGGACCCAGAACCCAGCATGGAGTGGGATGGAATGGGATGTGGGGAGGAAGCTCTGGGTGGTGGGAGAGGGACCGAGCTGGGCTCAACCTTGGACGCGGGTGTGGAAGAGACTCAGGAAGCTTCCCTGCTCTGCATAGCTCCCCCCACCCCGCCCCCCCAGGGCCAGACCAATGCCTGCCTCCTTTCTGGAAGGAATCCTCTCCTCAAGAGGAGCTCCATCTGGAGACAGGAAGCGGGCTGGCTAAGAGCACAGGCTTTGACATCCAAGGGATCGGAGGTCACATCCCAGCCCAGCCACCCCCTATGTGACTCTGGACAAGTGACCCCACCTCTCTGTTTTCTCGTCTATCAGAGGTCCGGAAAGCCTATTTTGTAGGCATACGGTGAGGATGAAACGCGATAACGTTTATGAAACAATTAGCACACTGCCGTAGAATAAAGAACACAGGTTAGTTATGATTATCAGATAGCAGAAACCATGTCTTTTAACCGGAACCCCAGGTATTGAATTTGGCAAGATGGCGTCACTGGTGAGGAAAATGGATTCAGATGTAAGCATTAATAAATGAGCAGAAGATCATGTAATTCTCCAAAGAGGGGTTCCGCAAAGAAAGAGACAGTGTCCTTCCCTAATACTTGGGGCTCGTGGCATTTATTCGGGCCCTTGGTAAGTGTTGGTTCGTGTAGAAGAAGAGATGCAAGAATGTCCCGTTAGTGGCGGGTGCCAGACGCTGGCGAGGTCACTAAGAGATGTTCATGTGAAACGACCCCTCCCCTCCTCAGATCCTGCCTCTGTGGAGTGGGGAGGACCTGCTTTGCCTGGAGCGGGGGGCTGATGGACAGAATTACCTCGGACGTCCACGCACACATTATTAACCTCAGGAAGATCCAAATTCGCCTGATTTCCCCCTGCCCTTTCTCACAAAGCAATGGTATGTCCCATTGCGTTTTGGCAGGGGGCTTGGGGTGCAAACAGCTCCCCTCTCTTCCAATCTGAAAGGGACAGTACTGGGGCGCCTGGGTGGCTCAGTTGGTTAAGCATCTGACTCCTGATTTCGGCTCAGGTCATGATTCCAGAGTCCTGGAATCGGGGCCCCGAGTCAGGTTCTGTGCTCAGCCGAGTCTGCTCCTCTGCTCCTTCCCCCCCACCCTCTGCTCGCTCTCTCACTCTCTATCTCTAAAGTAAATAAATAAATACAATCCTTTAAAAGAAATAAAAGGGACAGTACTGGGAGGGCTGGACCCCCTCCAGCCCTTTCAGCCCCTCCAGCCCCAGCCCACCCCTAGATCACCCCCAGGATCACTATTCCTTCTGACTCAGGTTCATTGCTTCTGGGGACGTCAGCCCGGAAAAAAGGGCCCGGAGTGGGGGATTAGCATCCATGCATTTCTGATTCTGTCCAGCTGTGTAAATGGCTTAGCGAAGGCTAAAGCAGCCTGTAATTATCACAATTATAATGAGCGGGGAGAGCACGGATGCAGAAGTATAATCCAAATTAAACTGCAGAGGGGAGTTACACCATCCCCCAGGTTCTTTCTGCCTGAGGACTGTGCGAGAGTCTGTGAGTCTAAATGTTCTTGGGGGCCCATTTTGATACTCGGGTAACGTGGAGACCAATTGATGTTTGGATTTATAGCTTTCCAGGAAAACGTCCTGGAGCCTTGGAGAGGATTCACGCATTCCTTGGAGGGAGGGAGGAGTGGAGGAGAGCAGGACAGCTTGGAGGATGAAGTGTCCACACAGGCTGTGGTCAAGTGTCCAGCCCTGGAAGGGGTTGAGGGCTGGGCCTGGCCCACGCTCTGTCCTACCAACAGGGTGAGGGGAAGAGCCCCAGACGAAATGGTTTGTGCAGTTTGGTCTTGACCCCAGCGCCCTCCCTCCTGCAGCCCCTTGTCGGCCCTCCTCTGCAAAGCCTCTTAAGAGCTTGTTTTCGGACAGATTCCCGAGAAGCAGAGCCGGCGCTGGCTGGGATTCCTGTGCAAGTGGTTAAAGGGGCGGGTGAGCCCTTTCGCAGCAACTCTCTAGGGTGGGAGGGAGGCGAGACAGAGCAGAGGACAACGCCAGCTGAAGACGCGCTATCCGGGAAAGCCCGCTGATCCCCCGGGGAGCTCTGGGACGTGCATTACACACCAGAAGCTGGTGCACCCGGACAGGGGGCTGGGCTTTCTACTTCGGCATCAGTTGTGATTGCCCACTCGTCTCCCAGACGTATAACTCCCGGACGGGACCGCCCTGGGCTCCGGGCCAGCCTCTCAAGAAGGTCGCTGGGGGTGGGGGATGGGCACTCTGGCCCCGGAATGGGGGTCTGGGCAGGGCGCCAATGGCACCTGCTACACAGCTATTTCAACCCCACGCTCGTCCTCTCCTCTTTCTCTCCTGTGAAAAGCCACATTAATTAAACCCGAGAAGTGCCTCATGTATTTCTGAAGACCATATAGAGGTCATTTGAGGGTTGGCTGGGAAGGGGGGAATCTAAGGTTCTTCTCTGTCCCAAAGTCTCTAAGATTACACTCAAAAGTGAGTAATTATTGGGATAATTCTTCCAAGACCAATCACATGTAAAGGTTTATTGTAATAAATACTCTTACAGTGAAATGTCGTGCTGACTTGACTCTCAAAAGGGCAGCGGGAAACAGCTTTCGTTGTTGTTGTTGTTATTCCCACTGCACAAACTGTTGCTCGGGGTGGTGAAGTGTTGTCTTAAGGTGACTCAACTAGGCAAAGTAGTCCATTTCTAACAGTAAAATTTCAGGTAACACTACAGTCATCGGGGGACTATTCTTTCCTCAAAAGAATTCTTTAAATCATCAACTTCGTAGCGCCCCCTCCAAAGCATCCACCTCAAATGAAAATATTTATCAACTGTCCTCAGTGTTCAAGACACTGGTAGTGTCTGCGGACTTTGAAAAGATTGTGGCATCTGCCTAATGGGCTTTCAGTCTAACCAGGGAGCCCGATACATAACGGGGAGGGTGGATCAAATGCCAAGTAAGAGGATAGGTCAGCATCATAGGAACTGGAGGGGTTCCGTCGGGGTGGGGGTGGGGGTTGGGTCTTCTGAAGGGGAGAGGTGTTCCAGGCTGACCTTAGAGGAGCGCGGGTCTTGAATGAGCTAGATCCAAGCTAGCTGCTAAATATTCCCTTCCTGCCAGCTGGTTGTCACTGGGAGACCTGTGCCAAGCAGTGGCACATCCATCCGTTCCTCCATTCATTCGCAGAACACGTGCGTGTCAGCTGAGTTCCCGCTACGTGGCAGGCTCTGTGCTTGGCTCTGGGGAGGCAAGGAGGGGAGGGCTCCGCCTGAAGCTCTCCCTCTAACGCGGACATGGCCCCCCCTGCTGTCATCTTTCCAGTCCCTAATCCCTGGTCCTGAGCCGTCCAGGCTGGGAAATGCTCTGAACAGCAGTGTTTGTTCTTGACGTCACTCACCTCTGAATAAGCGAGGGATCAGTTTGTGACCTCCCTAGAAAGAAAAGGTTTTGGAGGAGGGAGTGTATCACCTAGGAATGCTTTTGGTGCAGGTGACAAAAAACACCACCAGAATAACTTTAAACATAAGGACGTATTTAACCACTCCAAGGTGGTTAGAGGTGACTGCAGCTTCGGGCCTTTGCTCCCTGGCGCAGCAGCATCAGGATAGGCTGTAATCCTCTCGGCCTGTCTCTCATGATGTCAGAATGGCTGCTATAGGTCAAGACATCACATTCAAGGAAATCACCAAGGAGGGTGGCGGGACGGAAGGCATTGGTGCCAGCTGATTCTATTCTCTTATAAGGAAAGCAGCACTTTTCCAGAATCTGTAGCTGACTTCTGCTTATTTCTCATTGGCTGGAACTATGCACAGAGCCACCCCTAACTGTATGGAAGTTGGGAAAGCATCTCACCTGGGGCTGGGAGCGTTGCCACCCTGCAGCATGGGGGTGTTATTGAAGGTGGTGGGGGAATGAATGTCAGGGAGGCAACCACGGGTGTTGCCGCGGGCAGAGCTGTGGACTTCCTTGTACGATCCTAGGCACTGAGCTTCTGCCCCGAGCTCCTGCCAAAGACATTTGTGGACTGATCCCAGTCCCGCCTGCTGAATCGTGAACCTGCTTCTTCCTAGCCTGTCCTCATCCCCTTCCACACGTGGGGACCCTCACTGCCCTGCCCCTCCCCGGCCCTACTGCCAGCCACGACCTCCCATCCCGTTCCCCACATCTGCCTTCTGCCCTCCTGCTTTCCGCTTTGCTTTTTACCCACCATGAAGCCCCTTGGGAAAGGAAAATGGGAGGGAGGATGAAAGAGGAGGAAGGTGTTAATTAAACAGCAGATGTTTAACTCTGTTAATTCATGGCTCTGCTACCCTGAGTGGCATCAGCCTTCTCTTTCTTATCTGTCTCCTTCACCCTCACTACCCTCTGTACCTGGAAAGCCCAGCATTGGTGCAGGGGGCCTGAGACCAGCAGAGGAAAGATGGAGAAAGTGGCCCAGGGTGACCCCGAGGAGGTGGTTCCCTTGTCCAGGAGGGGAGCACGACACGCTGCCATACTGGCACTGGGGACAGAGAGAAGGAGTAGCAGAGAGAGACTGAAGCCCTGAGATCACAAACAGACATGTTTTCATTAACGCACATAGGGATTTCAAAAAAATGCAAGTAATTGCCGGCATTTAAACAATAAGGGAATTTCGCATAAATCCAGATTATAGACTTCCTTTAGAAATGGACAGATCAGGGCCTGTGTCCTGAGAGGGCAACAGTCAGCTGAGTCCCACCTGTCTTGTCCGGATGGGGTCCATGCCTCCCCATCCTCCGCGGCCCCCTCCCTAGCCACCTAGGTCGCGTGCCCCTGCTGCCCCTGAGGGCTTCTGGATTTGGGATCCGCTGCGGAGTACAAGGGCCAGAACTTAACAACGGGCTGGATGGTGGGGGCGGGGGGGGCATCTGGGAATGCTGAGATGTGAGTCAGGATACCTGGGGGCATCGTAGCTCCATTGACAGAAATGGGGGACATGCGAGGAGCAGGTAAAGGGATAAAGGTGATAAGTTAATTTGGGACATGTCTGTGGTCTGGAGTGCAAAGAGAGGGGCTGAGATCTGGGGCGCTGACGGAGCTGGGGTGCAAGTGGGAGCCCTGGCAGGAGGGAGCGGGGGCTGAGACCACCCTTCGAGCAGTTGGAGTGAGAGGAGAGGGAACTGAAAATGGAAACTTGGAGAAGCACATGTCTGGGAGAAAGAGCTAGATATGAAAGTTAGGGCCAACATAAAGGTCAGAGAGGAATGTGGACAGTGTAATGACAGAAAAGTAGGTACGGTGTCCAAGATTTTGATGACCACCTTCCTCTGTGTTCTTTGCTTTGACGCCCGAGGGCTATTTCCAGCAAGTTCTATGCCCCCAGGGAGGGAAATGGGACTAAAGCCCTTGTTCCTTCTAGTGCCCTGTGTTTGTTGGCTCCCCAAAGACACGTGAAATCAACAATTACATCGTGGCAGTTTTACCCTTTTGAGGCCATCCAGAGTCTCTAATACATTTAGAAGGAAAGGCTTTGTCTCTCATAGAAAGTTTCAGCATCATCCCAGAAATGAGCCAGTAGGCAAGCAGCAGCCCTGAGTGCCGTGTGCATGCAAGGAGAGATGCAAGCTTCTCCAACAGACACCGATGCACAACTCCTTGCCACCCTGAGAAATCTCTCCTCTCTAAGGCGAGGCAGAAGGCACGGGGCTGTGGAGTCTGGGAGGCCTGGGGCCCTTCCCCAGCCGGTGGCCTTCCTTCCTCTCACCTCTGTACTGTCGGTGTGTTTGTACATGGGTGGAGGGATGGCAGCTGGCCCTGAGGACGAGGTGGGTGGCCTTCACGGGAGCCCGGGCTGGAGTCTGAGCCCCCCACCTCGCCAGCAGAGGTTCCCTCCTGCTCCCTCTGACACTTCCCCCCCACCCCCAGTGCAAAGGCAGCAGATGTTACTGGTCTCACTTCATTTCAATAGATTTACAAGCATGCCTTTATGTGTTACTGAAAAATTGGGTGTAAATCCTATTTTAAGAACACGGTGGAACTCATTATTTGAAGAACACATTGGAAAATCCTTTTGGGAAGTGAATAATAATCACCCTTTGGTACAACTCGTGCGCCAGTATGCAAGAATCTCTCTGTCTGAAGTGCAGTTCACCTGGAAGGTCTTTCCCGTGTTCTCCTCTTTGCATTTTGTGACCATCTTCTTTCCCACGAGACATGCTGTTCCCCCTTCCCTGGACGTGCTGTACCCCATCTTTAGTCCTCTCTCCCCACCGCCCCCCTCCGGCTCTCACATCATGCCCTCACCATTCCCTCAGCAGTAGCCTCTTCCCCCCACCCCGCCGCCCCCAGACTGGGTGACCTTGACTTGCTGGTGACCCTTTACTGGCTGCTGCTCTTCCTTCTTCCAAATGTCAGGCACAAATGTGTCCCTGGGTGTCAGAAATGTTTTCCGCGTGTGAACAATTGGGTGGGAGTACATAGGATGGCTGTGGTAGGCAGAACGACGGCCATCAAAGAGATGCAAGTCTTCATCCCTGGAACCCATGAATGTGTTACCAGAAGGGATGCTGCGGATGTGACTCAGCTAAGGACCTCGAGGTGGGAGATGGTCCTGGATTCCCCGGCGGGGCTCACTGTGGTCCCAAGGGTCCTTCAACGCCGAGACTCTTTCCCGGCCAGGATACAGGGGGAGGTAAGTATGGAGGAATGGCGGGAGGGAGGCAGTGTTGCTGGCTCCGAAGACGGAAGGAATATGGCCAGCCTCTAGAAGCTAGAAAAGGCAAGGAACTGGATTCTCCCCTCGAGCGTCCGGAAGGGAATGCAGCCCTGACCACACCTTGATTTTGGCCTTTGAAACCCACGTCCGACTTCTAACCCGTAGAACCGGAAGAGAATGGATGTGCTGAGGCCGCTCGGTCTGTGGTAACCGGTTACAGCAACAGGAAGCGGATACGGCGGCCCCCGCACGGTCTGTTGGGAAATCCGGCCGCGCACCGAACCTGTTTTGCTTCGTTCACCTCCTGTTCATGGACTCCCCCGAAATTCTCCCCTTTCACGGAGCGATTTCAGCTCGATCGGGCTCTGCCCCTGTGGATGCCCGTGGCTCCCCTCCGTCTCCTGCTGCCCACACCTCATCCTTGAGCCTCCCAGCGTCCCAGCCACACAGCCCAGGTGTGGATGGACAGGAGGGGGCTCGCTTGGCCCCCGTCGGGGGTCGGGGTGCCCTGCGGGAGAAGGAGGGAGGGGGCGGCAGGGCTTCTCTCCCTCTCCCACGCTGAGGGGAGAGGGAGAGAAGCCCTGACCATTTGGGGGGCCCGTAGCCCACCTTCCGAGATGTCCTGGTCCCCCTCAGCCCAGTGGATTTCAGGAGCTGTCTCTTCTTTAAATTGTGGCCACATACACGGAAGATTAAATGTGCTTAGCCATTTTGAAGCCTACCGCTCAGTAGTACGGGTACATTCACATTGCTGGGCAACCCGTCTCCAGAACTCTTTCCTCTTGCAAACTGAAATCCTGTGCCCAGGAAATAACAACCCCCATCCCCCGGTCTTCCTGGCTCCTGGCAACCCCCACTCCACTTTCTATGGCTATGAATTTGATCATTCCCCGTATCTCATGTAAGGGAAATCATACAGTGTTGGTCCTTTTGTGTCTGGCTTATTGTAATTCAGCGTCAGGTCCTCAGAGTTTATCCACGCTGCAGCAGGTGGCCGAATTTCCTTCCTTTTTATGCCGAATCATAGCCGGTTGTATTTAGTTCACCATTCGTCTGCCAGCGGACACTTAGGTGACTCCCCCCCCTTTTGGCTGTTGTAGATAAAGCGCCTGTGAACACAGATGTACCAATACCTTCTGGAGTCCCTGCTTTCAGCTTTTTGGGGTGTGTACCCAAAGTGGGATGGCTGGATCAGATGGTGATTCTACTTTTAATTAATTGAGGGGGCGTCATACTGTTTTCCCCAGCGGCTGCTCCGATCTGCATTCCCGCCGGCCCATTTCAGCCAAAGTTCAGGGAGCAGGCCAGTGGCATCAAGTCCACTGCCACGGCTGTGCCGCGGCCCGCACCCCCATCTCTTTAAGAGCACCGGCTCTCTGGGTGTTGAGGAACGACGCTCAGGAGTGGGAATGGAAATGGGCTCTCCTTTGCAAAGGTCTATGTGGAGCCAGTGAATCTGGATTCACCCCAAGGAAGCCCGGGCCTTTCCTGGATTTGCCTTCTATTTTTGAGTTGTAGGCATCTTTTCAAATGCAGTTTTCATTTTATACAGCAACTGAATATCTGATAGCGAAATGTTTCCGCGGAGAGAGCTTGCCCATGGGGAGGAGAGACAGGAGGCTGCTCTAATGAATAGATAAGCTTGATTTGTGTTTGGCAACATCTTTAGCATTTAATTCCAGCAATTAAAGTAGGCAAGTCTGCTTTGTTTTCCTTTTCCTTGCAAAAACAATAAAATATTACAGAATGTTTTGGGGGGGGAATCCCTACTCATTGTCATACCGCTTTAGTGGGACCACTGTCGCAATTCCCAGTATGGATCTGTGCCCTGCGTGAACCAAACATTCGTTCGCCTTACTTCACTTGAGCTGCTCTGCAACCATGAGGCAGCGTCCTGGGTCTAACCCGTGCAGCCCCCTCCCGCACCAGTTCCCTCCTTGTGCATTTGGTCCATCTTCCTCCACACATGTGTCCTCTCCTACAGAACTTGCTTGCTTTCCCAAGTGATGTGAACATTCCCTTTGTATTCTCGTTTTCTGTTCTTCCCTTGGGTGGACATTCTTTGTTTCCGGGAGCAAGCCCAGGCTCCATGATTATGAAGACAGAATGGCTGTGGGCCATGCGTTAGAGGGCTTTCGTTTGCAAAAGGTCACTGGAGCAGCCTGAGACCCGGTGAGAAGCTCACGAGGCTATGTCAAATAATGCCAATTTCCTGTGTGGTGTGCAGTAAGACTGTGCAATGGGCAGACTCTGGAGCCCGACGACCTGGGTTCGGATCTGGCTGCCAGTTTGACCTTATGTAAGCTACTTAACTGCTCTATGCCGCAGTTTCCCCACCCATGAAATGAGTATGATAATAGTATGTGCCTCCCGGGGGTTATTGTGTGGATTAAATGGCAAAACGAGCATAGAATATCACTTCATGTATGGTAACATGGTCTCTGTTGTTGTCATTTATTTGGTCTTGGTTCTCCCGCCACTACCCTGCCCAGTCTTGAGCTAGACACTCTCCCTCAAGCCTCAGTCTTCTCATCTGTAAAAGATGGGGTTGAACTAAATGATCTTCAAGAGCCCTTCCTGTTCAACTTTCTGTGGTTGCCTTTTTCCTTTTATCTTCCCTCTGGGTTTAACTACAGTTGGGCAGATGTGGGTGGGACCACAAGCAGGAATGCCCATCCCTGATGGGGCAAATGCGTGGTCTGGAGTTTGCGAGGAATGGACGGGAGAGGAGAACCCAACCAGGACTTGTCCTGGCCAGAGAGCAGAGAGCACCTTGCAAAGGCCAGGAATGAACTTGGTCCTGGGAAAGAGGGTGGGGGTGCTCACTCCCAGGTTCCAGAGCTGAAAAGTGCTGGAAAGTCTTTCTGAGCCTCTGTCCGTGTCTCCCCCCCACCCCCCGACCTGGTCCCAATCTTCCCTCTGGGCCCCAGTCGTCCAGATGGTCTAAATGGGAAGAAAAGAGGAAAATCCGTATCCAATCTGCTCTATTCAGAGCAATGGGAAGGAATCTGCATCTCAATTTTATCTTTGTGCTGAGCTTGGCTAAGCTTTGCCCCCCAAGTGGTGAGTGATGGGTGGGTGGGAAGATGGCATTGGTGGCCCCGGTTGGGGAGTGAGGGGCGCCCCCATGCCTTCCCCTCCTTACCAAACCACAGACAGAATGCATTCTTTCCTGCTCTTGGTTTCCCCCTGTTTCCTCTTCTTTTCTTTCCTTCTCTTTCTCCCCCTCTTTCCCAGGCAGGCAGCCAAGTGGAGATTTTGAATGGCGGCAAGAAGGGAGGGGCCGGGAAGGAGGACCATTGGTGCACCCTTCCTGAAAGGTCCTCAAGGGCTCCTGGGCTAAGCATGAGGTGGGGACAAAAAATGCATCTCATTCTCTCCCACCCAGCCTGGCCCCTGGCTGTACCGCGGTGCTGAGGGTGGGCTGTGGCAGTCAGCGCTCTGGTTGGGGTCTGGACTTGCCCTGCCTGTCAGCAACCTCTGGAATTTCCTTCTCCGTAGCCGCTCAGGACCTGGAAAACTGGCTCCCACAGCCCCAACTCACAGGAGACTGATTTGCAGCACGAAGTCAGTTTAATAATTTATAGCCAGAAAGTGCTCTTCCTGGTTGGGAAGCCAACTCGGGAAACCAAATTAAACTCTGAAGGCTGCTTGGAGAGCGTGTGGAGTCAGGGCTCTGGAAGGTGCCAGGAGGGCTGGGACCGGTTCTCCTCGAGGAAGGATGGGGTATGTAGTGGCCCAGAGTGTGGGCTTCTGCAGCAGACCGTCTTGGGTTCAGATCCCTCCTCTCTTATTCACTGGTGCTGGGACCTAGGGCGTGGTCTTCAGCCTTGCCGGCCTCCGCTTCCTTCTATCAACTGTGAAGGATGATCTTCGAATGATCCCAAGGGCTTCTCTCAGTGATCTTGCCAAATGGCCATGAGGTCTCGCAGGGAAAGAGCTTAGCACTGTCCCTGGCACTTCTCAGTACACGGCAGCCATGTTTATGTAAGCCCTCATCCTTAGGGCCATAGGTTGTCTTTTCCTTTCTGATTCCACCCTTTTTATCAGTCAAAAGAAAAGGGGTCCCCATTCTCTCTGGAGAGGATCCCTGGCAGCAGCAATGTGAGTGGTCTCCATTGCTGCCTTGATTCCCCTCTGGGACACAGCCTCTCCCACCTTGTCCCCCAGTCCCTCCTTTTTTCTGTCCAGGGCCACGACCTGCAGTTGAGCTGGGGTGTCCTTTGCAGGGTTCAAGTGGGGCCCAAGATCCTCTGTGCTCTGGGTGTGGGGCTGGGGTCTCTTGGAGTAAGAGGCACCCACTTCCCTTCTCCGCTCTAACCCATTGCTCTTGCCGCCACTGCCACCCGACTTCCCAAAGCATAGATCTGACCACATCCTTCCGCTGCCCCAACCACCAACTAGTCCTCCTTTTCAGCAGAAGGAACCCCCCGATGCTGCAGGTTTTCATGAAAGTTTCTCCATGATTTGACCTCGGTCTTCCTCTCCAGACAGTGGCCCCTGCCTGGTTCTCCAGCCTTGCTAGTTTATGTGAGGATGGTCCAGGGCCGAGTGCTATTTGCCATTCCATCCTTCTGGAATGTTCTTTGCCCCTGATGGCCAGGGAAGCTCCCCACTTCTCTCCTTCAAGGAGTGCTCCTTCTACAGGAGGCATCTTAGACCTGCAGTCCCCATCATTCCTCTTTCTTCCCTTTCCCGGGGCACTTTGCAACTGTCTGCAGACCCCCCTTTCCTGCTCATCCTCCACTCAGGCCTCCCTCTCCTTTGTAGGACTGCCACCTGCAGGACACTGGGACGGACTCCTATGTCTGTCCCCATATTGAATGGCTTGGTGAATGAAGATGGTCTGCAGTGTGGCGTTCAGCTTCTCGCCATCACAAGAAGGCCTGGGCAGTTAGTCATCCAGCAAACAGTGGGGGCCACTTTGGGTTCTATGGGGGGGGTGGGATTCAGTGTGCACTCTATCTGTCTCTCTCTCACATTCACGCACTCTGCCCCTGCCCCCTTCGTCCTTTGCCCCAGAGAGAAGAGCAAAGGTCCTGCTGTCACTGGGCCTTCCAACAGCTCTGGCCTGGCCCTCTGCCCTTCCCTTGCTTTCCTTCCCTCGCACTCAGCATTTCCACCTCTCCCCCGGTTGCCGCTAATCCTCCTCCCACTGTCTGTGCTGGGAAGATGAGTGCTGGAGAAATCCCGTGGAAGGCGAGGGGTCCTCAGCGGGGTGCCAGTGTGGGTGTGCATTCTCACTCACACACAAGCACATGCATCACACGCCTCCCAGCATCATTAGAGTGATCCCATATCGAGGACCACGGGGAATTGGGGCAGCTGCGGGAGAGAAGGCAGTGGAAGCTCTGGCCCACGATTTGGGAAAATGCTTTCCTTATTACGGACAGTTTCCCAAAATAGCAGGAGTCGGCTGGTGCTGCTGCGGCTCCCTCTTCCCCACTACTCCAGAACCCTGCCCTGGGGCCAGTGACACATGGCTCCGGGCAGGACAGAGAGCAGGCTTTCTGGGCCCCCTCACCTGTCTGACCCCGGGCCCTGGGCCGCTGTGTCTGTCTGGTGGCATATTGCTCTTTGGAGAATGGTCTCCGCTCCTCTATTGCACTGTGAGCTCCTTGAAGACAGGGACCATACTGTTGTCCCTCCCTCGCTTCCCCATCTGTCCAAGCACCCGCACATAGTAGGTGTTGAGCTAATGCTCAGGGAAGTATCGTATAAACAAATGAATGGATGAACCTGGGAAGACACTTCAGTAACTAGTGCGGGTTTTATGTATACGGATACATTCATGCAAGGGCATTTCATAAAGGGCCTACCCTGTGCCGTACTTAGTTCTCAGGCAGGGAACTCCATTTTACAAGTGACAGAAACGCCGATCTCCACAGGCCTGAGTTCAGGACTGCAGCAGATCGGGGGGGACCAGGGGGCCTCTGCTATGCACGCCTATGGAGAAATCCCCAGATTATTTTAATGTCAGGTCAGACATATATACTGGAAATAGAAATTCCTGTTTGTCTGAGGCATATCTGGTTACAGGAATGAAAACCTGAACTGTATGGGTTAAGAACGGTAACTGGCTGGCGATAACTGAGACCTGAAGAACAAGGGCTTAAACAGATGAGCAGTGAGTTATTCAACAACAACAACAGCAATTATAATAACTAATACCCGTACTGTGTACATTAGGGCAGGTGAGGTCCTTTTGGGTGGCGGGAGGGGCAGAGAGAGAATCTTCAGCAGGCTTCAAGCCCAGGGTCAAGCACAATGTGGGGCTCGATCCCACGGCCCTGAGGTCAGGACCTGAGCCCAAATCAGGAGTTGGATGCTGAACCGACTGCACCACCCAGGTGACCGGGCAGGTGCCATTTTAAGCCTCATTCAATCTTCACAACCCCTCACCGAGATAGGTATCATGCGTCTCCCCATTTCACAGCAAGGGACCGGGCACAGAAGTGTGATGGGCAAACATCACGGCACGAGGTCTGGAGGGGGCAGACCAGAGCTGACTGATTCTGTCACCCTCCCAGGTCCCACCTACCCCCCTGCACCACGATCCGTATCTCGCGGCTGGGGGAGGCCAACGTGGCACCATCCATCCCAGCTGTAGGCCGAGTGGGGAGAAGGAAACCCTCCTCGCGTGCTTCCCCACAGGCCCCACTGACGGCTTCCTCGTGCAGCGCGCTGGCCACCCCTCTCTGGTCTGGTCTGCAGGCAGAGGCTTCGAGCAGGGCACCTTGCCCACGCCGCCCACTGGGGCAGAGGCTCCTCTAGGAAGGAGGAGGTGAGTGTGCCCGCGAGGAGTCGATAGTGTGAGGCGACTCCGGGTCTGACGCAACGCTGGCTGACTCAAGCAAAACTGGAAGATTCTACTACAGAGATCGGGAAGCAGCTCATGGCTCACGGAAGTAGGAAGTATCAGACCTCAGGAAAGCACTACAGCTGGGGACCAGAAGTCTGTTAGCATTCCAGAGAGTCTCTGCTGTGTGTCTCCCATCACGGCTGGCTGTCTTCAGATGGCCATCTCATCAGCTTCCCGCCTCAGCCCACGTGACAGGTGGAAGGCGGCCATCCCAGGGGGCCCACGTTACTCCTTGCAGTTTCCACAAAGACTGACTTGACCTTGGGGTGGGAGGGAGGTCACACACCCAAATCGCCATGGGAGCGCATCTGATTGGTCTGTTTTGACCACATGACTATCCTCGGTGCAAGTGGCTATGGTGGGGCGGGGATGGGTATATGTAAGGCTGGGGGGCGGCTACCCCCTTGACCCGTCGGTTGGGGGGAGATAATTTCCAAAGAAGAGGGAGCCTCAGGAGTTGGAAATTCACCCCCCCACACACAACTGTCTTGCACTCTGCTCATGAAGACCGATCCTGTAGTGTTCAGCGATGTGGGGATTGACCACCCTTCTCCTTTGTTCAGGATGGCGTCCTTGACTTTGACATTTGCAAGGCTGCAAGCCCTGGCTTATTGAGCTCTGCCCTGACCATCAGCACCCCACCAGCCCCATTGCTCGCTGCCCTGCTCCTTCTGTCCCTCTTTTGCACCCCTCTTAGGGTCTGCTAGCTTCCTTACCAAGGGCAGAGGAGGTCCTTGAAGGCGATGGCAAAAGAGGCCTGTGCGTGTGTCCCCATGGGATTCCTGAAGTCAGCACCTTGGCCCATGCTTGCATTCCTAAGACTGGAACACTCATCAGAATAAAGGCCTTTCCTGCCTCCTCCTGATTAGCGTTCGGTCTCTCCCTCTGGGGGGCTGTCTGGTCTGTGTGCAGTGTGCATGGCTCTCTCTCCCTCTCTTCCTCCTCCCTCACCTGAGTGGAGTTGATCTGGAACTGGGGTCCGGCCCGCAGCCCTTCCCCGCCCCCTTTCCCTTGCCGCATTCCCTTCCCTTCCCCTCAAACAGCAGCGGGGCTGGGCGGCGCGGGTGCCCAGATGCACCAGGTGATATTAATCTAGTAATTATTGATTCAGGCGGCACTTGGAGGACGTATTTACATAAAAACCATGATGCGACTGGAACTTCTGCTGTGGAAATTAGGTACTTCAAGGCCTGGGGCCCGGAGGCACGGAGGGGGCCGGGGAAGGTGGGGAAAGATGAGGGGAGGGCCGTTGCCATAGCACCTCAGGTGAGGGGCCTCAGCTAAGGTCTGGAAAGATGGTATTTGCCTCTGTGTCGAGTCTCACCCGTGAGATGTTGTAAGGGTCAGGGTCCCCCCAGGAAACAGATGGCACGCTCAAATCGGGAAACGGGAGGGCAGTTTAATAAAGGAACTATTTACGAAGGTCTGGGAAGGGGGTAGGAGCCATATGGGACTGCTCCCTGGGCTCTACCCTGCAGCTGGTAGTCAGGAGGTAGCCCCGGCCCCAGGCCAAGGGAGGAGGGGGGAGCCCACGACTGTTGAAACCGGGGGCTTAACTCTGACCTTGGGGGCGGTGCAGCCACTCACCCTGCTGCCTCCCTTCTCCCTCCCGCCTCCCATCTTCCCCAGTGCCTCCATTGGCCAAACAGAGGGAAGGAGTCCCCTGTTGCAGTCCAGGCACTGAGGAGGAGGGGACAGAGTAGAGGGACAAATAGAAAGCATCTGGCACAAGGGTCAAAGGGCAAGAGGAAATTCCGTAGCAGCACCCAGCCCCATGCAGCAGCGGGAAAGACCCCCTTTAGCTCTCAGGAATAACACCGTGCCAGTGGCCATGGGAAAATCACTCCAGGCGGTATGCCTGGGCCAAACCTCCCTGGGTGGGGAGGGGTGGGGGTTCCGCTAAGAGGGATGGCCAGGCTGTCCTGAGAAGGAACAGAGCCCCACGTTTGCACCTGCGGCTGAGGGGACCATGGAGGTGCTCTAGGGGATGGGACAGGTGAAGGGAGAAGGGGGCTCTGCCGGGTGCAAAGTCAGCAGGGAAGGGGGGTTTTCTGGAAGCCTCCAAGCAGCACGGTGACAGGTGGTGGCCCATCTCACAGGTGTGTGCCAAAACAGGCAGGGAGAAAATCATCCTGCTCTCGTTTTCTAAACCTGGAGTAAGGTAACGGCAATAGGAAGGAAAGAGAGAGGAGGGGTTAGGAGCAAAGGGTCTTAGAGTGGGAAGGACCCCCAGGGGTCTCTAGTCCCTGCAGAGTTTTATCAGAATCCCCTTTGGGATCAGTCACCTGCCAGGCCCAGGACCCCACCCCCACTGCAAGTGATTCTGATTTACTCCCACCTCCAGCCGGGAATCCTCGATCTACTGCAACCTTGTATTTCACAGGTGAGGACATGACCCCAAGGAGGTCACTCAGTGGCTTAGGGACCTGGGAGGGATGCATGTGATGTCAGCAAGGCGTGTGACACATTGGATGGGCCAGGGAAGGAGAGAGGTGGGAGCTGATTCGGAGGGCCCGAGTCAGGCTCCAAAGGAATTGCGGTGCTCCCCCCATTTAGACGTTTTAGGGAACTAAAACTAGCTTTTAAAATGTCTTTAAATTTTTTATGGAATGGGTAATATTAAACATATTTAATAATCTAAAGTGAAAATGACATAAACAGGTACATGTTGAGAAGCCTCGACCATGATTTTGCTACTCATAGATAACCTGCTTTCCAATTAGTTTGGGTGTATTTTTCCAGTGTAAATGCTCATACAAGCAAATATAAATATACAGTCTCATTTCTACCTTCTTTTATTTTTTGTTTACATGCGCAGTTGCATGCTAATACAATGTTCTGGATTGTGGGTTTTTTGTTTTGTTTTGTTTCGTTTTCTTCACTTAATATATCTGGAGATTTCTCCCACCAAAATCTAGAGAAAAATCGCCATTCTTTTCTAGAGCTGCATAGTATTCCATTAGAGACACATGCCATAGCTTATTTGAGTGATGTCCAGTGGCTAGCTGTTTGGTTGTTTCCCCGTCTTCTGTTATTTCGAAGAATGTCCCAAGGGATCATCTTGTACATAAATCACTTTGCATATGTGCAGGTGCCTCTCTAGTCTATTTCTGCTTCTCCACGATCTCTGGTGAAGGAGCAGGTTTTACATTTCAATTTACAATCTGTTGCAGATGGGTACTTATATAAAATTCAATAAAAGTGAATTACTGGAGAAGTGAATTGACCAAAAAAAACTAGGAAAAATACAAGCCCCCCCATTTTATTAGATCCAATAGACATAAAAATGACTCCATCACATTACCATGAAGGTTTTTCAACGCTCCCTCTCAAGTTCCTGCGTTTATCTTACCCCAGAGTCGTCACAGGTTGTGGATGGGCACTGATCCGTGGACCACACTTTGAGTAGCACAGGTTAAGACTCCCAGATGTCAGGTCAAAGGGTATATGCCTCTGCCGTTTTGCCAGACTCCTGTCCCTGGTGGTTGTACCGTTTTGCGCCATGGTATCTACCACCGCCACCTTTCCCGCAACCTTGCCTTGAGTGCCATCTAACTTGGATTCTTGCTAAAGTGATAGTGCTTACCGCTGCTAAGTTTTAATTTGCGTTGCTCTCATTATTTTTTACAAAGATTTTATTCATTCATTTGAGAGAGACAAGGACAGAGAGGGCACAAGCAAGGGGAGAGGCAGAGGGAGAAGCAGACTCCCCACTGAGCAGGGAGCCCCATGCTGGGCTCGATCCCAGGACCCTGGGATCATGGCCTGAGCCGAAGGCAGATGCTTAACCATCTGAGCCACCCAAGCGCCCCTGCATAGCTCTTATTATGAGTGAAAATAGGGTCATTTGTATTTTTAAGCCCTGTTTATATTTATATTCTTTGCCCATTTTTCTAAAGGGTTGTTGATATTTTCCCTCCTGATCCCCAGGAATTATTTATATATTCAGAATATTAGCCCTTTGTCTGTGGTAGGTATTGCAAATGTTTTTTTTTTTCCAGTTTGTCATTTGCCTTTTTGATTTTGCTTGGTGTTCGTTTTTGGAGGGAGAGAGGCCATGCAGAAGTTTGGGGTTTTATGTAATTAAATTTGTCAATCTTTTCTTTAACAGCTTCTGGATTTTGAGTCATGGTTCTCTATTCCAAGGTTATAAAGAATTCTGCCCACATTTTCTTCTAGTATTTTTATGATCTTATTCTTAACGCCTAAATCTTATATCCAGTTGGAATTTTTCCTAGTACAAGGTGTGGGTTATGGGTCCAAATTTATCTCTTTACAAATGGCTACCAGCTTGTCCCAGCTCCACTTATTAAAACCCCTAGCTACCACCTTTATCATTAAAACTAATTTTAAGCCATTTGGGATCGTAATAGAAAAAGCTCTATAATTTGTCAGTTTTACCCAGAATACCATTACAAGGGAAATTAGCTCTCAAGATAGGATCTATTAACTTTGTGTTATGAGGGCAAGGTAAACTGTGAGTCACATAAGTAAAATATAAATGTATTTACGCCAACAAACAAACAGAGCCCCGCGGGACTGCTCACAACCGTGGAGGAAGCGGGGAGACATGGGCACTGCCGGGGGAGCGCGTGGTGAGATTGAGTATATTTGCCTTGCAGCTCTTCCCCAACCTGCCTCGGGGAGCGAGGACTGCGGAGGGGCCCACCATGGTGGTCCCGGGACCCCTGGCTGTCACCCTGTTGCCGCCCAGCCTCGCACTGCTGGTGTTCCACCTGTCCAGCTCCCAGGATGTCGTCCCTGAGCCCAGCAGTGAGCCGCAGCTGTGCAGCCTGAGGGAACACCCCACTGTGGCCTTTGCAGGTGAGAGCCCCTTCCCACTCACTCCTGTTTCGCGATGCCCGGGCCTGGGAGGACTTAGATTTGGACTCTCCGGCTGTCAAGTCCCGGATATTCCCCTGGGGATAGATGTAAGCAGGCAGGATGAGCGGCCATGGGCTGGAGGGCTCTGATTTGAGTCTCCGGACAGTTTATTTACGCTTTCATCTGTGTTCACCGGGAGGGGGAGGAAGGCCCCTTTCTCTGGGATCCCTGCTAGAAGCAGGGCCGTGTGTGCCCTGGTTGGAGTAGGCAAGGGTTCGTTAGCCATGTCAGCTCTAGCTCTTCTGGAAGCATGAGCTGTGTTTTGTAGCTCCCCTAGAAGGCAGAAGGAAGATGACTCGCTGCTTGGGGAGTGCCTGGAGATCTCTGGAAGCTTCCTGCTGCGCTAAGACACTTGCAGGGATGCCTGTCTTTGGGGCCCTGGGAACCCACAGGGAAGGGGGCCTTGATGACTAATAACTCCCTTTGTCTGTCAAGGGAGGGCGTGAGATGTCCTATTAAAGTGTTTCCCAGACTGGGATTTGTGAATTACTGGATATATTCTTGAGGGGTCTATAAATTCTCAGTAAAAGTTTCTAAAATGAATATACATGTATTCAATCTAAATCCCAAACAAAACACAAATACTGGAGCATCCCGGATGTCCTCCCGTGACCTGGTGGCCAGTGTGGGGCCACCCGGCGGGGCCATGATCACATTGACATTTCCGGAACCGGCGCGGCACCTCATGCTGGAATCTGTGGGCATAGCTTCAAGGGGTCCCCAGATTCTTAAGTCTGATAAACACCCCCCTTATTTCCACATCGCAATGACCCTAGAAGGGAGGCAGGGTGAGGATGGTCCATCTCCTTTAATGGGAGGGCTAAGGTATAGAGCGTTGGAAAGACTTGTCCGAGGCAGGCCTTAACGGCAGGCATCCAAGGGCTCTTTCTAGCCCCTGTGGCGGAGTGACCCGGGCTCCACCTTCAGGGCCCCTGGGGAGGAGGATGAGAAGCCGTCCTCTGGGATTCCACACAGCTCATCGAGAGGGGGGAGATGGAATCTGGAGCAGAAAAATAAATGCAGGAGTCTGAGGCTGGCATGGGATTTGGGAGGCGGGATGGGCTGGGGGGTGGCCAGGTGGGGAGGCTGGAGAGGTTTAGAAGTGTGGGATTCCCAGCTGTGGGCTGGCTCCTGTCTCGGCGAGGAGAATCCGCAGCTGTCTTCTCAGTGCTGTCTTGTTTGAGCTGGGATCCAAGGCTTTGAAGGCTTAAGTGGATTAAAGTAAATTAGCAATGTCCTTAAGCCTACAAAACACACGCACACTCTCAGACTTCTGATGGCTCCCAGAGTTCTGGTGGCTGTCACTGAAGGGAAGGACCAAGTGGGGGACAGGAGGGGCGGGATTGCGAGGGCTGTCCTCTTGTTGGACGCCCCGTGAGAGCTCCCGATGAACCATTTCCTCTCAGGGGCCTTGCTGGGGGACACAGGTGGCCTGGCTAACTCTGGGGGCAGGGACAATGGAAGAAGAGCATGGGAATTCCTGTCCCCTGGCCCCCACCCCCACCAGGCTGGTCTATACCAGAGCCAACTGGGGAGGGAGTAGGGGGTAGTAGAGAGGTGGAAGATGTGTCCCTAGAGTGCCTGGGTTCCTTGACCTCCTTTTTCCCCCCCTTGACACCATTTTTAATCTGCAGGTGGATGTCACTTGAATGAAACTAACTTCCCGCCCACCCTCTTTCTGAATGGAGGAATGAGGTTCTGAATGACATAGAGTAACTAAGGAATCCCCTTTGCCCCAGCAAGCAGAGATGGTTCCTTATCCTAGACTGACAGCCCAGGAGAGAAGCATGTCTCTGCTCCCTCCTCTGCCCCCTCCCCCAGCCTTCCTGGCCTGCCCTCCACCTGCCCAGTTCTCTACTCTGACAACTTTGAGTTTTCCTATTCATTCTCCAAATTTTTTTATTGAGCCCTACTCAACACCCGGGAACAGAGCTGGGTGCTTTGGGACGTCAGAGGGGAGTGAGAGTCCCCTTTGGGTACTCGAATACCTCTTGTTCCTTAGAGGTCACTCCCTTTGGTTCCCCAGCGCCGGTGGTCCTGGGCCAGGACTAGAGCTCTCATCTCCTCACATCTTCTAGTGCCACTGAGCACACACAAGGGACTCAACTCATGTTGGGTGACTGTGTTCTGGGGGTTGCGACGTTCCAGAGAAGTTGCCACACGACCCAGCCCAGTGTCAACCCCCAGCTCCCAGGATCCCCTCAGATGGTACATTTTATTTCTCACTGATCAGTAGGCTTCCAGCCCTGTAGCTATGAGTTTCCTTCTCCCCTGACACCTGACTGATCTGTGAGTAACCCCTAAATACCCTAGGGGAGCCGCCACTTGCAGAACCTGACAGGCATTTTTCCATTTCGTAAGGTTAGATTTTCTCCTACGGGTTTCTTTTAAGGGGGGCCCACCTGGGTTTGTCTTTGGCCTGCACTTCCTTCCTTCTGCCAGAGCAGAAGGAATTTCTAGGAGGCAGGGAGAAGCCAGTATGGAGTTAACACTGACAGTGGTTAATCCACAAAGCGGGTAATTGAATTGACTATAATTAAAATCACAGGCGCGTCATGGAGAATGTCATTTTTCTCTTAAAGTCGCCATCCAAAGCCTTCGCTGCACATGGAGCTCAGAACGTGCTTGGTGTTTTAAAGACAGCCTTCCCTCTGGTCCTGTTTGCCTGCTTAGTAAGAGGAAGCTGGCTCCCTTCCCGAGACAGCTCCCCCAGGATCACCGTGCTGGGCCCGCCTGCATCTCTCCTCCTGGCCCTTTCCCCTTGCCCTTGTCGGGGGTTCTTTTGGGGTGGGGAGAGAGACAGAAACTGGAAGGGGCTGCCACACTCCATTCCTATCCCTGCCCCTTCCTCCCATTGCCAGCCATCCTCCCTCCTGCCCTGTTTCGTCTTCCCTTCCCCGCCCCACCCCAGGAAAGGGCCTGAGTGAAGACCGGGCTGAGAAGTCGCCAGTTTCTCCTGGCTTGCTGCACACCAGTCACGCTACCTCCTCCCCTGTTCGGCTGCCTACATCTGGAAGGTCCCCATCGGAGGGGAGGAGGAGAACGGGATGAAGTGTGACCCTGTTGCTACTGTTGGAGAGCACTCAGTCTGATGGGGATAGGCAAGCCCCTTATAGTCCCCTCCCTGCACACACAGAAAGCACACTTGAGCACATTCAGAGTAGCAAAAATATACAGTGCAAATAAAACAGACAAGGTAGAGAGAATAGGAAACAAAAGAAAATCTGGGTGGAGAGATTACAATCCAGGAAGTCTTCCTGGAGGAGGAGGGCCCTGGCTTAGTCTCTAAGGTAGTATACTATTCTGCCAAGATTTTTGGGGTCCTGGGTCTACTAAAAACCCACCCTACTGGACTCCAGATCTATTCCTTATACCGATATTGCTCAGATGGCCTTGCAAATTCATGACGATCCTAGCTAACCTGTAGTCACCTGCTGAGGGTGAGGCAGACCCAAGGGGTTTGCTCCGTTTTGCTGCAGAGTTTCTTTCTTCTTCTTTTTTTTAATCGTGCATATCACAGTTTTCTGAAAAACATCCAGCTCACAAAACCTCACGTTCTCCAGGGAGCGATTAAGTGTTTGCCTATCGTGCAGAAATGAAGGGCTGCTTTTACTCTGTAGTGGAGGGATAATGAGCAATGATTTATTTCCCTTGGATTGCATGCGGGCGCATGCACACACACACACACACACTGCCCTGGACCTTCTGTGAGCCAGTTGCTTTTATGCACTGTGGGGAGACAGCAGGGGTCTCACATCTCCCCCCATCTTCATCCCCATTGACATGAAGTTCTCTGCCCCACGGCTCCCTCATTATCGGTCAGTTCCTGCTCACCCATGAGGCCGAGGCAGAGGGGAGCTGTTAAGGATTGTGGACCTGGATGGGAGGAGTGAGTCTCCGGGGGGAGGGGAAGAAGGAAGGTCAGCTAGGCTCTGTGCCCCAGGCATACCCTCCTCAGACCACCTGCCATCCATCCAGAGGGCTGTGAGTTCTGTGCCCCACCCCCCCATCCCCATGGTAGGCCTTGGCCTTCCTTGGAGACAAGGATAGATACTGATCACCCACATCCCGTTTTTCCCACTTCCGTGCAACCTTGTCTGAAAACTTGATTCTTCGTACACAGAAGGGAGTTGAGAATTATTCATGCATTCACTCGACTCCTTCCAGGGGCTGGGCGGAGCCTAAGAAGCAAGATCCTCCCTACCTCCCAGAGAAAACAGTGGGGCTAGACCCCCAACAAGATGGGGGCTTTGATGGCAGTAAAGTAGAGACCTTACCCTGGCTTGGGGGAGTCAGGGAAGACTTCTCGGAGGAGGTGCAATGGGGATGGGGGTGAACAGGACTGTTCCATTGAGGGAGCACAGAAGGGCAAAGGTTTGCAGGCTTTGGTGGGAGAGACCTGCACGGTGTTCTAGTTTAGTGTGGCTGGGGTGGTCGTTTGAGTGGGAGGTAAAAGATGAAGCGTCATTCTCTCGGTGGGTCACTAAACAGTTAATGCACCAGGCATTCTAACTGGGAAGACGGTGAGTCCAGAACCCAAAGGCCTTCACAGGAGTTGCAACTTTTCCTTGGGGCAACTGGGAGCTATTAAAAGGTTCTAAGCGGGAGAGTGACTAACCAGATTTGCATTTTAGAAAGCTTACTCTGGTCGCCTTGTAGGAAATGGACTGGCCTGAGTGGAAGCCGGGCGAGAGAGGATGCTCTTGGCATCAGTCCAGGCAAAAGACGCTAGTAGCTTGGAATGGGAGTCGGGTACAGAGGGCAAGAGGATGGATTTCTTGGAGGTGAAACAGTCGGGATTTGTGAGTGTATTTAAGTGCTGGGGAGGGTCTCTGGGAGTCAAGGATGATTACAGTTCCCCTTCGGATGGCTGGGGGTCAGGGGGAGCCCTTCTCCGAACTAGGGAACACAGCACGAACAGTGACCACACCCCCACTCCCTGTCCCCCAGCTGGCTGCTCACAGAGAGGGCAGGTGGGACCCAGGTCTCGGGGGTGCCCCTGCCTCATTGCTCCCTGACTTCATGCTGACTTCAGCCCTTCCATTCTGGGGTTGGATGCTGGTGCAGCAGTGACCAGATTGGTTGCCTCTCCCTCCACCAGATCTGAAGCCATGGGTCTTTAACTTCACCTACCCTGGAGCCCGGGATTTCTCCCAGCTTGCCCTGGATCCCTCCAGGAATCAGCTCATCGTGGGAGCCAGGTAAGGGGGTGTAGGAGGGCTGGTGCCACGAGTGGCGGTGTGCTTAGGGCTGGGTGGAGGAGGGAAAAAAAAAGAACTGGGTGGAGGGAATATTATTTGGGATGAGCCCACTATGGGCAGACCCTCGTCTTGGGCCCAGGTTCCTTTTCTGTATCTGAATGTCTGTGTCCCACAAAAGGAAGCATTAGTTGGAGCAAGGGCGGGGACCGGAGGTGGGGGTGACCTCTAGACCTCCAGATCTCGGCAAGCCATATTCCTTTGTGGCTGGTAGTTACCGAGAGCAGAACACCTGCTGACCACCTTCTACCCCCTGTCCTGCCCGGCTGCCAGGACTGCCCCGGCAACGTCCTCCCTGGAGCTCCCTGCAGAGAAAGTGCCCAGGGGCCCCCTGCTGGCCGGACGGCCGCCTGCACCTGGGATGCTGGACTCGGGCCACGGGCTTCTCCTGGGAAGCCCTTCACTTCCCTCTGCGCCGCCTGATTTTGTTGAACCCCGCTGTTCTGGCCCCAGGGAGGGCTTGTGGAGACATTATGGAGTGGAACCGAAAGAGACAGTTCCCACAAAAGCGTGGACCATCAACTCTAGAAGAGAAGGGAGTTAGAGATGTTTACTCCGGTGGGTCTCAAAGCGAGGTCCCTGGCCGGCAGGAGCAAGAGCCCCTGGGAACTTGTGAGAAATGCAAATTCTTGGGCTCCACTCCAAGCCAAGGGGGGGGGGGCAGCAATGCGCTTTAGCCAGCCCTCCAGGTGAGTTCGATGACTCTCAGGTTTGAAAACCACTGGTCTGATCCAGCTGGCCTTGATTTAAACATGAAGAAGCAAGGGACAGGAGGGGGCCAAGATCACATGACAAGGCGACAACAGCGTACCACATATGCGGGAAAGCAGCTACAGCTCGTAGAGAATGCGGCACGTAATGAATCAGCTCATCTTCACAGTCGCCTCGGGCAGGGTCTGTGATTGTCCCCGTCTCGTGTGGACTGGCGAGCTGAGGCTCCGAAGGGTCGGACCACCCGCCCGTGTTCGCTCGGCGCTTGCTCATCCATCCGGGGCTTCCCCACACCGGGAGCCTGGCTGTGCCCTCAGAGACAGGGAAAGTCAGGCCTGGACGTGGACCCTTGCACCCCTCACGGCAAAGGAAGTGGGTCCTCAGTTTCCTCTCCCCCTTTCTCTAGGTCACTGTCCTTCTTCCTTCTCTTCTGCTGGGAGCTTCCCCCATTCCTTCTGACCCCCTGGGTCTCTGGCATTCAGGCTGGGGATATTTTTCACTGGTGAATACCCTGCCTTGTTCCATAAGGGACTTGGGTGGGTCAGGCGGCGGAGATTTCTCTTTGTTCCCATCTCCCAGAAGAGCAGACTGTGAGTGATGCTGTGATAAATGATTTTTGATGGGATAAAAATTAATAAAGTGATGGAATGTTTCCCCTAATTTTTTAAAGCTGGGAGCAGATGCCAGTGTTCCCTGAGAGCAAAGCCTGAGCCCATCTGTCCTTGGGCCAGGAGGAAGGGGGCGGGGGAGCTCAGCAGGGCAGGGGCTGGGGAGGTCCAACAGAGGCCTGGGGCCACGGTCACTGGGGAGGCCTGCCCAGTCCCCAGACAGTGAAGAAGCTAAGTGGAAGCTGGGCCTGGAGCCCCAGCTGGGGAAGAGAAGCCTCTAGGCTTCGGCGTCTCCTTCAGGCCCCTGGATTCCTTCAGCAGGGCCCCCCTTCCCTTGCTGGCTCACTCCACAACCTTTCTCCTCAATTCTCTTCTCAGTACAGCTGAGGTAGGCCAGAAAGTTCTAAAGCAATTATTTCTAAACACCTCAGGAACCAAAAGAGGAACGGCCAAAAGAAGACAGTAGAAGGAAAGAAAGAAAATTCTTAGGGAAAACCAAGACTTTACATCTGCTTGACATTAATAAAGTCTCCTAGCATGCATCACACCATTCCCCTGTCTCCACAGCCCTGTGAGATGAGGAAGGCAGGCATTCGTTTCTCCATTTCCCAGATGCAGACACTGAGCCTTCCAGAAGGTGCCCAGCAGGTAGCCGAGTTGGAATTCTCCCTGCCTCTGCGGCGGGGTCTGCTCAGTGGGCCTGCTCAGTGGGCCTGCTGTCACTTTTGCATGGCACGCTGACCAGTGGCCCTGCCACCCTCCAAGCCCGTGACGAGTCATAGCTCCAGAGCGGTGTCCTCAGTGCCCACCGCCACGAATGCCCGCCGCCATGAGTGCCCAAAGCATAGCTAACAGGTCACGGGCGGTTATCTAAGGGCTTTTAAACATCAACGCTGTGATTTTCAGCGCAGTTCTAGGCTCACAGCAGACTTGACAGGAAGCCTGTCCCACGTACCTCCCACTCCCACGCATGCAGCGCCTCGCCCACCAGAGGGTCCACTAGTGGGAACTGAAACAGCACGCTGACACATGATTGTCCCCCGAAGTCCACAGTCAACATCATGGCCTCTTGGTCTACATTCTGAGGGTTTGCACAAAGGCGTAAGGATCACGGTGTCGTACAGACTAGCTCGCTGTCCTACAAATCCTCCGTGATCCACCTGCTCATCCTCCCAGCCCCCACGCACTGATCTTCTCCTGTCCCCATAGTTTGGCCTTTTCCAGAATGTTGCGTAGTTGGAATCGTACGGTGCGTAGCCTTCTCAGACCAGCTTCTTTCACTCAGTTTTATGAATCTAAGCCTCCTCCATATCTTCAACATGGCTTGATAGCTCACTTCTTTTTTGCTCTGTGGAATGTTCTATCATCTGGATACACCGCAGTTTATTGACTCATTCACCTGCTGAAGGGCCTCTTGGTTGCTTCCAAGTTTGGGCAACTGTGAATAAAGCTGCGATAAACACCCACAGGCAGGTTTCTGTGCGGACACATTTCCCTATTTAATGTTTTCGAGCAGCAGGCTGATGGGATGAAAACAGCGTTTGGGGCCGATGAGGCTGGCAGCCCTGTGTGGGCTGGGCGGTGTGGGGCAGGCAACGGGAGGGGACGGACGCGGTGATTTGGGCAGGAGGAGACGCGACGGTCCCGGGAGGTGGGAGCGGGAGGGTCAGATCCAGAGGCCCTGCAGGAGGGACGGCAGGAGATGACGAGGCAGACGGAACTTGGAGGGGCCCGAGGCACCGGGTCGGGAGAGACGACTGAGGAGCCCAGTGCGTCAGGGCGGAAGGAAGGGGATGGCTCGCTAGCAGGAGCTCCATGAGGCTTCAAGTTTAAGAGAAGTGAGCTCCCTGGCCTGGAAGATGGTGGTGGGGCTGTTCCCTGGGCCTGCCAGCCCAGCAGGGAGCTGGGAGGACGAGCCCTTCGGAGTAGACAAGTCCGGGTTTTAATCGCAACTCCTTCGCTTTCTGTCTCTGCAACTCGGACCTTGATCCAACCTGCTTCCTCACCTGTAAAGGAAGTTTTCTGTCTCTACTCCTGGGGTTGCTGGAAGGTTAAAAGAGCCAGTGGAATTGCAGCTCTCCCTGGGGGTTGGCCCACCACAGGCCCTCCACGCTCTGCACCCAGCCCACCGCGAAGCAGGAGCCAGGAAGCTGCTTCCCGGGGACCTACCCGCAGAGCCAGCTTGACTTACAATTTTTGTCTCTGTTTTCACAGGAACTACCTCTTCAGACTCAGCCTTGCCAATGTTTCTCTTCTTCAGGTACATTTGCCTCCCCTCCCCTTCGCTTCTCTTCCCTTCTCCTCCCCTCCCTTCCCTGTGATTTCCCTGGGGTTTGGAAACTGGGGCTGGGGGAGGGGAGCAAGATTCGGAATTCAGCCCTTAGGGGCAAAAACAGGAGCCCCGTGGGCGTGGACTGAGGCTAGCTTCCAGATAACTCTGAGAAGGTAGCTGCAAGCAGGGGCACGCGGGGCTCCTGCATCGTGGAGAGGGGCCGCTGGCGCAGGAGAGAAGGAGCACCGGGTGCGGGTGACCAGCTGGCCCTATTTGCCGGGGAATGAGGGGTCCCAGGGTGCGGGAATTATGGAGCTAAATCTGGGCAGTACTGGGCAAACTGGAATGGTTGGTCCTTCTAAGTCCTACAGGGAGATCTGCGTTTTGGCCTCCCTGCTTCCTTTCTTAGCTTGGCCTGAGTGATCCCATTCTAACTCAGCATTCTCACTGAGCTGTGATTGATTTATTATCTGCTGCCAAGAAGGACTCCCCAAGCATAATTCCCTAAGTGCTCTGGGAGGCATTTTAATGGGACTCCTTGATCCAGAACATTTATCCCAGATTGAGAAACAGATGCCAAACCACCTCTGCAGGGGCCGAACATTCTAGAGAAAAGAAGTCCATCTCTTCCTCAGTGAGGGGAAAGAGTTCTTGTGTTTGGGAGGCTTGAGCGTTTATTTCATCAGAACTGGGGCGGGAGGTAGGGGCCGTAAGACAAGCAGTCTCTGACCTCTGAAGCTCACGGTGTAGCCAAGACAAGATGGCGAGTGCTGCCTCGGACCTTATTACAGAATGGTTATAGGCGGTGGTCCGGTGCAGGATTTCACGGCAAAGGGCATTTGGGGCAGGGGGCACCTCCTTGGTGAGCCGTCGTGACATTCTAGGCTGGTTTCTTCCAGCTGCACCTGGGTGTCTACCCACGGGGGCCACACTGCAGCTGGTTTCCAGAGGGGAGATGAAAGAGACCAGAAAAGGCCCAACCATCAGATGGGAGAGGCCCAGGGGAACTAGGACAGATTGAAAGGAGAATGCCATTCATCCATTTATGGGTCCATCTATCCTCAGTCCTTACCTCAAGCAGCCAAGCTGCCCTCCATTCATCCACCCACCCACCCAATAAACATCTGTTGAGTACCTCCTGAAAGGCGGGTCTGGTCCCAGGCATGGTACTAGGCATCTGAGATCCAAAGGTGAATCAGGCTCAGTCATTGGCCTCAGGAATAAGCAGATGAGATCACAGATGAGTCCCTGACCTGGACGGGTATCTGTGGCTTGGTCCCGGTTCTGGGCTACGGCAGCTTCCGGCGGCCTGCCCGCTTGGCCATAAGCAGCCCGTCCCAAACGTAGTTACCGTTTGACAGCCGCAGAAAATGAAGCCAAGATGCCGAGCCCAGCAGGTCAGGGCCTGGGGGAAGTCGGGTGCCGAGGTGGTCGGAAGTGGGTGGGAGGAAGTGGATCCAGGGGCCCCGCCCTGAGCTCAGGCAGTTGGCTTTTTGTTAGGTCCCCAAGGTTTGCAAATGAAGGTCTTCTAGGAGCAGTAAAGCGGTCAAAGAGAGAAGGAGAAACGGAGGCACAGGAATAAAAACAATGCGGTGGGAAGCACGCAGGGCGGGGTGGATGCTGGGTTCAGCAATGGCCCAGAGGCACGAGGAACCCATCTGGCTCCACATGGTCTGCAAGGCTTTCTCGGAAAGCTGCCCTTGGGCTGGAGCTTGAGGGATGGGGTTTGCCAAGCAGCTGAGGGGGGGTCCACAGAGCTGTGAGACAGCACGCAGCGCCGCGGGGCCCAGTGTGCAGGGTCACGGGGTGTGCGTGGGAAAGGCCTGGGAGGTGAGGCCTGGGGAAAGAGAGGGGCCACACTGTGGAGGGTTCACTGCTGAGCCGAGGGGTCTATATGCTCTTTCGAAGGCGATGGGGCTCACCAAAGCGTTTTAAGCAGAGAAGTGGCATGACCAGTTTTGGCGTTTAGATCGCCTGGCCCGGTGCAGGGAACGGACTAGTGGAAGGGTCAGTGAAGAAGCAACTGCAAGAACCCATGTGAGTGGTGGGGAAAATGGAACTAAGGCAGTGGAATGGGGATGGAGAGAAGAGGGAGGAAGATCTTCAGGGGACAGAAACACACGGGATCACAACGTCAAACACGCCTGGCACAGTCTTCTGCGTGAAAGCGACCCCCGGATTTGGGGAAGTTGGCAGCCCTGGAGGGCTTAGCCAAAGGCTTGCCACCACCCCAGTGGCGCCGTCTAGGTTTCTGGCTTCCAGAGCTGGGTAGCATCCATCAGGTCGGGAGTGGAGCTAGCCTGGCTCGTGGCAGTGGTTCACCCTTGGCCGCCCGCTAGAATCACCAGGAGAGATTTAAAAAACATTGACGCCTGGGTCCCACCCTCAGAGATTTTGACTGGATTGGTCGAGGTATAGCTGGGCACTGAGATTTTTAAATCCCAGGTGATTCCAGTGTGCAGCCAAATTTGGCATCTTTTCTGTAGGTGCTGCCCAGCTGGTCTGGCTTCCCCAGGTGTCCTTGACAGCAGGACTCTCGGCTTGCTGCTGAGGCCTGGCACTGGGTTCATCCCTCTCTGTGTCGATCTGGCCTCAGCTCTAGGAAGAGACCTTACGCCGGCCCCTTAGCTCACACTGGGAGCTCACACTGGGAGCTCACACTGGGAGCTCACACTGGGCGCGGGGCTCAGCGTCAGCGGCGGCAAATCGGCCACAAGTGCACCAGGAATTGGTTTTACCACTTTCCCAGCGTGTCTCTTTGGGGCCTGATCTCAGGAGTCCAGAGTGGATTCTCCACGACAGAACTCAGGAGAGGAATAAATACTCTCACTGTAGTGGGTACCATCTGGCCACAAAGCGGAGAGAGAGGGAAAGAAGTTGGAGTGGGCTGTCTAGCATTCCAGGAGAGGCTGGGGGGGAACCCCTGTCTCCAGTCCCCTGGTCTGTCCTCTGGCCTGGTGAAAAAACCCTGACTTTTGACCACAGAAGCCTGACCTCAGCAAGTGCCCTTCCACTGCCCTCTCTGGGGCTTTGGGTCCCTGTCTATAAGCTTTTAGCCACAGCATCTGCTATCCCAAAATGGAGGGGACCACTACCCACAGGAGGGTGGCCCAGCCCACCGCGCCCCCCCCCAGCTTCCTCTACTCTCCATATGCCCGGAGGGTGGGGGGTACGCTTGGCTCTAACTCTCCTTACAGCCGACTGATCCTCCCGACGGGCCCCAAGGTAGGATTTAACCAAACTTACAGCTCCCAGCTTTATTGATAGTTTAAATAATTAAAGAAAAATCTAAATACAAACAGTTTATGCAAACCAGCGTCCATTAAAAGGACTTCTAAGTACCTAACACCTATTAAACAATTTATGTAAACAACTATTCCTTCAGGAAAATCGAAATGCTGAGCGTGCTAAAGGGAGGGGAGATGCGTGAAGCAGCACAGAGGGGGTGTATGTGTGTGTGTGTATGTGTGTGTGTGTGTGTGTGTGTGCTCAAATCAGATCTCATCTGTGATGGTCATTTATCAGTGTAACTTAAACTGGTTTAGGGAAAGAAAAGGTGACCCGTGGCCCGCGGTGTCAGGGGCTGCTGTGTGACGAGCTAACTTGGATTTGGCAATTTTCTGCCCTTTGCCGGAGGGGTTCCAGGGGATGAGGAGACTGGCGGCCTAATTGCAATGGATTTATGATCTTGGGCTGCCAGATGTCCTGAAAGTGCAGAAACGCGGACTGTTCTGCACATACGGTGTCAGGACGCATATGGGGCTTTGTTCGGCCTTGGCAGTGAAGCTGATTCTGAGCTCTCTTCCAGTTATCTCTACATTCTCCAGGCTAGTCTGGCAGCGATCCAGTTATTTGAAATCTAACCTCTGCTGAATGGTGGACTTAGTGCTCAGAAGATATTTTACTGTTGAGCCGTTGTCACTGGCGTCCAGGGGAGGTGCCGAGTCTGCAAAGAGCTCCTCCAGTTCCTGGCCAACTCGCCTGTCCTCTCCCATAGCAGAAGACCATGCAGTTAGCAGAGACCGCCATCCGGGAATTTCTGGGACAGTCCTAGTCTGAAGCTTTATGCACGGCACATTGCTTCATCATACGTGTCTATCTCCATGCTTGACAAAAACCCACTAAAATGACGGTGAGGAATTTTTAAAGGTCATCCGCAATGACAGAGAGACGTCAATGGAGAAGAGATTAAACACATTTCTGGGAGATGGGACGTGGATGGACATTTATAACCGATTTAGCAGAGAACAGTTTACAGAGGAAAATAAGGCAGAGAAGTAAGCTGAATCCCCCAGAAGGGCTTGGATGCTAGGTCTTGTGGAATGTGAGGATGACGTATAACGATGAGAGGGGGAACTAGTTGAAATTGTCTAAATTGAGAGGTTAGAACCCAGGGCTCCTATCCCATCCCACATGGCAATCCCTTCATCCATTTTACCCCTCCCCCAACAAAGGGAGACTAAGGTCGTTTCTCTAAAGAGCTAACTGGTGAGTCTCCAAATTTAAGACTCTAAGAAGGCTAAAGGACAGTAATGGGGTATGCAGCTAAAACAGTGTTTCTCTCCTTTCTCCCTTTGTGCAATTTATTTATTGAAGAAACCTGGTCATTTGTCGTATAGAGTTTTCCACAGTCTGGATTTTGCTGGTCACAATCCCAATGGTATATCTTAACATGTTCCTCTATTCTCTCCACCTATAAGTTGATTGCTAGATCTAAAGACTTTATTCAGTTTGGATTGCAGCAAGACTGCTTACTTTGTCGGTATTATTGTGTACTTTTTTTTGGACGCACAGAGTATTCTGCTTTTTTCAATGTTGACAGCCATTGATGATTATTTCCCAGATCCATTATTCTATGGATGCTACAATGTATGAGCTGGACTTCTACAAAGGAAAACTCATCTCCTATTTGGTTACCCAATCATACAGTCATATAGGAAAGGCAGGATAAATTTTGATACTCTTTATTTACCACTTTTCAAAGAATGAGCCGTTTTGCTAGTGTCTGTCCATGACGATCAGTTAATTTTATTCTTTCCTTCTTGTTATTACAAACTCAAAATGGCTTTAAACATTGTTGATGTGTTTCAATCCATTGGCATTATCGTTCATGACTATCCCATCTCTGCCAGTAGGGGGCCTCTTCAAGTTGGTTCCTGGGTCTTCTGACATGATGACCCTGGTTGCCTTTGGTTGCATCCTTGCTGTTTGGTGTGAGGACATGTTCCAGACTCACCTTGTACATTTCCCAACCCCAGACCTGGAATCAGCCATTACTCCAAGAGGCCAGTTCCTTTCGGCGGGAAATGGCTAGTTGATTTATTTTTAAATATAAAAAAATTGCCCCAAATCACCAGACCTATCAGGAAAGCCTCTAAAGGGAAGGAGAAAGATCAAAACAAACAAACAAATAGAATGAAGAAAGCTGTAAGAAAATAGGGACAATAAGAAAAATATAAGAAAACATTTTTAAAAAGGAATTAGAAAAAATGCATCGAATCTTCTGAGATATAAAAATGTTTTATAAAACAGTAAATTAAAAATATGGAAATTTAAAATGTGATGCAGAAATAAAAACGGAATCGAAGCATTAAAAGATGAGGTTGAAGCAAAATCTCCCAGAAGTTAGAACAACAACAACAAAAATAAGTAACTAAAAACAGGAGAAATAACAGAAAATTAGAGGATCAACGCACAAGGGCCAACAGTTGATAGCATTGATGAGCTACAAAAGAGGGAACAGAGGAAAAGGTGAGGAAGAAATTAAAGATGAAATTACATAAAAATATCAGCCAACACAGAGGACAAGTCTTCACATTGAAAGGGCCGAATGAGTTCCCAAAAAGGACATGCACTAAAGCACATCAATGTGAAATTCAGGATATTGTTATGAAAGAGAAGATCCAAAAAGCTTCTAGAGTATAAAGAAAATGAAAATGGTCATTAGAAAAGTTGGGGAATAAGAATAACATCAAACTTTGGGGTGCCTGGGTGGTTCAGTTGGTTAAGCATCTGACTCTTGATTTTTTTGGCTGAGGTCATGATCTCAGGGTCATGATATCCAACCCAGCATCTGGCTCCGTGCTGAGCATGGAGCCTGCTCAAGATTCTCTCCCTCTCCGTCCCCACCGCCTAAAAAAAAAAAAAAAAAAAAAGAATTACATCAGACTTCTCATGGCAACACTGGAATCTAGGAGACAATGGAAGAACAAATACCTTTAAAATTCTGAGTGAAGATTATTTCCAACCTAGAACTCTGTATTGCAGCTATCAATCGAGTATGAAGATAGAATGAATTAGACATGCAAGAATTTTAAAAAATTGATATACCATGGGGCACCTGGCTGGCTCAGCCAAAAGAGCATGGGACTCTTGATCTCAGGGTCATGAGTTTGACCTCCATGTTGGGTGTAGATATTACTCAAATAAGTGAAAAAATTAAAACTTTTTAAAAATTGATCTACTATGTTCCTTTTCTTAGGAAGATACTGGAGATGTGTTTCACCAAAATAAGCAAGTAAATCAAAAAAATGGGAAACATAGGATTTAGCAAAAAGGAAAGGAAAGAAGGTAAATTCTGGGATAACAACCAAATAGGAGACCCCAGGAGCAACCAGTCCACACTGGGGCAGAAGGCTAGAGGCTGGGGCAGGAGGGAGAGACAGGAATGAATGGACGATCAGAACCATTTGTGTTTACAGTTAGTAAATGATATTGAGAGGGATTTGTAACACCTGTTGGACATTTGGGAAAAAAAATTAATGCTAAGCACATTGCAAAACAAGCAAATGAAGACAACCAAGGCATTTATTCAGTTCAGGAAAACAAAAAGTTGGTCAAGAAGGAAACCTCAAAGGAATAAGCATTATTTCGTGGATTCTCAGATGCACATTTTAATGAGTATGAAATCAGGCCATGTCTTTCTGTTGATGGCGTCTTACAGTCACCATCAGCCAGACTGTCATCTCAACTGAGTTGTCCTTGCCTATGCAGGCATGAACTGGGTCATTATTCTCATAACAGCAACCCATCAACATTTCAGGCCACAAACCATTTTAGGATCATATGAGGAGGGAATATGAGTCCTGATTTTTCAGAAAACCTTCTGTGGACACCTTCTGGTAAGACCAAGAAAGTACCAGCATCCAAAGGTGCAGAATGAGATCCATAACTTGGAAGAAAATTCTGGAGACCAGGGTGGAATATTCTTTAAGAATTGCTGCATCACTGAAGCCCTGGGTGGTTCAAAAAAATGGTCCTCTAAAATAAGCAAACACAACAAATGAGCACTGACAACTGAGAAGTGCCAAACTCTGAATTCAAAGAAGGTTTAAGAATACTAAATTAAGCTTGTTTCCGTTTTTCTTTTTTGAACACACAAGATTGATAGATGATAAAAATTGTATGTCTAAATAAGAGCACTTCCAATAAGTTTACATTAAAAATTCAAGTAATAAAGATTTGATTGGCAGTATATTTTCTTTCTTGGTGTTTCATATTACAATCAACAGTATTTTATATTCAGTGAAATCCAGGGTACTGATTGGTAGTAGTGAACAATTTTTATATATTCATAATAATGTAAATACCAATGTTGATTTTAATTTAAAAATAAATAACTATAGTAACATTTTAAATAGTATTACACAATTAAAATGAGAGAATGGGGAGAAGGGAAATGAATGTATGCTTTGGGGTTGGGGGAGAATGGGATGGGTGATTGGGAAAAATCCTCCATAACTGGAAGTCAGAAGAGAAAGTCTGAGATTGAGACATATTTTTGAGAAACTGGATTAAAAAATTAAACTAACTTAAAAGAAATTCTATTAAAACATACACACAGAAACAGCTAAAAGCATTCAAAGTAGTTGTACTTAGGAAATGGGATTGGGGTGGAGGAGGAGTGGGTTGTTGGTTTTTTTTTAATTAATTTTTTCATATCATTTGACTTTTTCAATTCTGTACATCATTACTTGGATATAAATAATTTTTAAAATAAAATAAAAATTTTCAAAATGCCTCAAACAAGCCTGTTCTATGCTGTTTTCATTATAAATATACATATCCTTCTCAGGCCATATGTCCTAACTTCGGGCTTGAGAAATCTCTTCACTGTGAGAAGCTGCAGGATGTAACAGAGAGGGCTCAGCTCTGGCGTTAGCAGTCTGGGTTTGTATCTTAGGTTTGTTGCTTACTGGCATGGTGACCTTGGGCCAATTGCTCAACTGCTCTGAGCTTCCTTTTCCTCACCTGTAGAATGAGTGAAAGTCTACACGTTTCTCGGGCGGTGAGGATCCGAGGGGGAGGCGTTGTCGAGGCGGTGGCACAGGGCCTGTCTGGGTGTTCGGCTCAGGGTAGCTTGAACTGCTTTTGATGGTGCACAACTGTCCCCCTACCCACCCAATAGAACCCCCACCCCCTTATGAGCAAGGCCCCTTTGCCCAGCACCCCCATCCCGCCGCAGTGTTCCGCTGTCTGGGGCTTCAGGCCCAGACCTCTGCAGTGTCTGGGCCATTGTTCTTTTCGGTCCCAGGGGCCCCCGGAGTTGCTTGATTCTGTCCCTCTTTCCTCTCACATCAGGCTCAGCGGGGGAACTGAAGGGGGCCTGAGGAGGACCTCGGGTCTGGGAGCAGAGGCCTGCCTGCGCCCCAGGCCTGGCGTGGGGGGGAGCTGATGTGTCCATCAGCTCATAGGGCTGATGGACACATGACCAACTTGTCCCCCCGCGCCCCACTCTTGAATCCAGGCTCTGCAGGAGTCAGCCCTCCCTCTGCCCCACAAAGCAGCCGCCTGGGAGCTGTGGGTGGACAGCAGCCTGCTGCTTCCTCTCCCGGCACCCTTCCCCTCCCACACCCCAGCCCCGGAGCTCTGCAGGCTAAGGGGAGCTTTGTGAGAAATTAAAAGCAGGTCGGCTTTGATGTTGGTGGTGGTGGTGGTGGTTTCCCACTTGGAGAGGAGACCTGCTTGCTCCAGGCTCCCTTTCCCAGGCCAGGTCGGCAGTTCATGTTTATACATGGGACCCAGAAATCTGTAATGAACCCCATGCCAGGGCTGCTGGCGTTGCCTCAGCGTGGAGGGGAGCGCTTCTCTCTGCCACCGCTCTTCAGAGGCCGGGGAGGGGGGGATGTGAGAGACCAGACACAGAATGGGTGAAGAGGAAGAGGGGTTCCTAGGTGGCGAACAGCCCTCTCCTAATGCCATGGATACTGGGGAACACGAGTCCCTGAGCAAAAGCTGCATCCCCATGGTGCGCCCCATGACAGAGCAGGAGTCATGCTACAAGGGAAGCCGACCGCACAGCATTGGGGAGCGGGCAGCGATTACAAAACGGAAAGCCTGAGGTTCCGAGATGGGTGGGATAAAGAGAAAAAACACAGAGCCTCTGAATCAAGAACGTGGGTTCCAATCCCTGCTCTACCACATGGCAGTAGCGAGTTACACAGAATCGGAGTTTCTTTACCTGTTAAGGAAAAAAAAACCAAAACACTTTGCAGGGTAATAGTGGGAAAATGAAATAAATCTGTCCCTAAGGTTTGCAGATCTAGCCTTTCCTCCCTTCCCGCCTCCCACTCATTTGAGGGCCATCTGGCCCATAAGAGAGGCACATTTTCCATCTCCCACTCTGGGTCCGGGCTGGTCCTGCAGGTCCCCCGTGGCCACTTCCAGGTCCCTGGCTGGCCTGGGGGAGGAAAGATGGGGAGGTCCTAGGACAGAGCTGCATGGGGTTGGTTCGGCGCGAAGAGATTGTTACTGCAGGCCTCCCTGACCCAAGCAGGTGGGGACGGTGTTGGATTGAGGGGACGTCCTTCTTAAGGTCTCTGCGTGAGGAGTTCTGGCCACCCTCTGGGTTCACGTAGATTTGGTGAGGGGGGCCCTCACCCCCCTTGCTGTCATTGACCCTTTCCCAGTTTCCGGTCCTCTCCCAACGCCGCCTGCTGCCTGCCACGGCGGTGAGCGGCACAGCCGTGTGATGTCTGTGTGCTCCTCCCACAGGCCACAGAGTGGGCCTCCAACGAGGACACGCGCCGCTCCTGCCAAAGCAAAGGGAAGACTGAGGTAGGTGGCTCCGGTGGTCCAGCGGCCTGGCTCAGAGCTGGCGGGAGGCTTGCGGTTGTGGGGACAGAGGGGAACCGTGTGGGGATGGGGCCGCCTGCGGAGAGGCCCAGCCTGGATGAACGGGGTTGGGGGCGGCTCTGGGGGCAGGTAAGGAGGCAGTGCGGAGCATCAGTGCGGGCACTGATGCAGCGGGCTGACCTGGGGGAGTGTGGGGGAGGGGAGGTCCACAGCCGCAACCTGAACTTCAGAGCAGGGCGCATCGGGGGCAGAGAGGAGGGTTCTCGGATGTCTGTGGTGCAGCAATGTGAAGGAAAGACAGCCAGCCCCACACGGGGAGCACGTGTCCCTCTCTTCTCTATCCCCGTTGCTTTAGGAGGAGTGTCAGAACTACGTGCGAGTCCTGATTGTCACCGGCCGGAAAGTGTTCATGTGCGGGACCAATGCCTTTTCCCCCGTGTGCTCCAGCAGACAGGTGGGGCCCCCTCGGGGTAAGACAGACTAAAGAGGTCACAGAGGGGCGCCTGGGTGGCTCAGTCAGTTGAGCACCTGCCATCTGGCTTGGGATCGTGGTCCTGGGGTCACGGGATTGAGCCCTGCTTGGGGCTCCCTGCTCAGTGGGGAGCCTGCTTCTCCCTCTCCTTCTGCCTACCACTCCCCCTGCTTGTGCTCTCTCCCTCTCTCTCTCTCTGTCAAATAAATAAATAAAATCTTTAAAAAATAAAAACAATAAAGACAGCATGGAGAGATTCTCTCACCCAGGCACCACACAGCCAGGAGTGGAGTTGCCAAATTTAGTAAAAACAAAAAACCCCGAAACAAAAAAAGAATACCCAGTTAAATTTAATTTCAGATAAATAGCAAATTATATTTTAGCATAAGTATATCCCATGCATGCTTTGGGGACATACTTATGCTAAACAGTGAATATCAAAATTCAAATTTAACTGAGTCTGCTGTATTTTATCAGTCAACCTCACTTGGAGGGTCCTGATTTGGGGGTGGGGCAGGGAACAGAGGCCGAAGGAGTTCCTGACACAACCTCCTTCCTCCATGATGGCGGCTCCCTCAGAGGGACGATGGTGGTGGGGGGGTGAGGAGGAGGTTGGAGACAGGGAGAGGCCCAGGGAGACCAGGGACCCAGGAAGAGGCAAACTCTGGGGTTTGGAGGGGGAGAACATGCAGCCCCTGGGTCTCAGGGAAAAGTGCCCCTATCTCCCCGTCATCGCCAGGTGGGGAACCTCAGCCGGACCATAGAGAAGATCAATGGTGTGGCCCGCTGCCCCTACGATCCGCGCCACAACTCCACAGCTGTCATCTCCTCTCAGGGGGAGCTCTATGCGGCCACCGTCATTGACTTCTCAGGTCGGGACCCCGCCATCTACCGCAGCCTGGGCAGCGGGCCACCACTTCGCACCGCCCAGTATAATTCCAAGTGGCTCAATGGTAAGGGGGCGCAGCCCTGGCGGTGGGGGGTCTCCTGCCAGCCAGCCTGCCCTGACCCCTATCGATCCTCGTCCCTTCCCCACTTCTGAAAGAGATCACACCCGCTGCCTCGAGGGGCCCAGAATTGGGCAGGTGTTTCCCCGAGGACCGTAGTACATTGGAGACGGACTTCAGACGAAATCACAGGTGTCCCCAGAACAGATGGAAGGGAGGCTATGAGGGCCGAGGAGGAGTTGGAAATTCATTAGGAGAAAGAGTTATAGGAAAAAACAGATTGGGAGAGGGTGCTAGGAGTTTTCTTTCCCTTGGAGTTGAATTCCTGCTTCTCCACTGACTGGCTGTGTGGCCTTGAGCAAGTATTCTCTCTGCCATAATGTTCTCATCTGTAATCAGAGGATAATCACAGTACTTACCTCATAGGTTGTTAAGAGGATCATATGAAGTCCTTATAATAATGTCTGGTGTGCAGTGAGGGTTCAGTAGCTCATATTAACTATTATTATTATAATTCGTAGTGGAGGCAGGAGCCGGGTTAGTTAGAGCCCCCAGGTCCCCTAGCTGTCCAGGGATGTCAGGATGCCCATCCAGGAAAACGGAAGTCGACTCTGTCCCCTTCCTCCCTGCTGGCCCGTCCCACCCCTTTGTTCCTCTTCCGCCCCCACAGAGCCCAACTTCGTGGCAGCCTACGATATTGGGCTATTCGCATACTTCTTCCTGCGGGAGAACGCGGTGGAGCACGACTGCGGACGCACCGTGTACTCCCGGGTGGCCCGCGTGTGCAAGAACGACGTGGGGGGCCGCTTCCTGCTGGAGGACACGTGGACCACGTTCATGAAGGCCCGGCTCAACTGCTCCCGCCCAGGCGAGGTCCCCTTCTACTACAACGAGCTGCAGAGTGCCTTCCACCTGCCTGAGCAGGACCTCATCTACGGCGTCTTCACCACCAACGTGTGAGTCCCCGGCCCACGTGGAGCGGTGGGGGCAGGCTCGGCCCTCTCTCTGGGCCTCTGTTTCTCCTTCTGTAAAGTGGGGAGTGCACCAGCGCTCCAGCGGGTCTTTGGGGTAAACTTGCCCCCAGATCCCACACTCCTCCCTTGCTGTGGCTGGCTTCCTCTGGAGCGGGGAGTGCTTTTTCTAGATTGCTGAAGGGAAGGCTGAGGCCAGATCTGAAGAAAGTAAGGGGAGCTGGATTTGGGCTCCGTGCGGGAAGTAATTACTGGAGGAGAAAGGAAAATAGCCTGCCTCGATGAGCGGATGGCAGCCCCAGGAGGGTCTGGGAGCAGCCCTCTATGGACAAGCTCAGAGGGAATTCTTTCCGGTCCCTTCCAAACTCAGGCCCCCACGATCCTGCTAAGCCTGAGCAGCAGCGCCTTCTGGCAGTCCTGACGGCACTGGGAGACACAGGCTGGGACTCGGAGCCCCTTTGGTTTCCGGGGTGTAAGGAAGGGTAGCCCTCATGGAGACCCCGAGGCCCTCCTCGCCTCACCTCCTTCTGTGTAAAGGCTGACCCAGTGGGGGATTGCCACGTACAGAGTGCCGAACAGGCAGCAGAGATGGAGGAGCACGTTCGTTGTACAGAACGCTGTGCGGGGTTCTTGGTGAGGACCTTGGAAACACTTAACCCTGAGTGCCATGTGCTTACCCTGGGCCCCCGGGAGCAGGGACCGGAGGAGGGCCAGGCTAGCTACAGGAAGCACGGTCTGAGGGGATGGACAGGGATGAGAGTAAAACTGGGAAACAGGAGCAGAGAGGCCATCCAAGGCGGGGAGACACCCAGGCATCGCAGCGCATGCAGGCTATGAGCCGACAGCCAGGAATTAGTAACCAGCCTGGAAGTCAGCACCAGAAAGTGGACAGCCGTGAGCCAGGGGCAGGAGCCGCTGGAGAGGCATCGGGGGAAAATGATGACATTGGCATGGATTGGGAACAGTTATTGTGTGCCTTTTCTGTGCCGGGTCCCTGTCACGGTAGGGGAGGGAGGGAAGCAGGGGTGCCAGGGAGCAAAAGCAGAGCCGGCTCTGCCCTTAAGGGGCTTACCTTCTAGAAATGGTGGTTATTAGAACACCCAATTTTAACTGTGATCAATGCTACAAAGGGAAAAGGCAGTGTGCAGGGAAGTCTCTAGCAGTGTGGAGGGGTGGTGATCAGGGAAGGCTTCCTGGAAGAAGTGACATCTACAGGATGAATGGGAGTTAACTAGGGGAGAGGAGCATTCCAGCCCAAGCGAACAACACACACAGAGCTTTGGAGTGGGAAGGCAGAAATGTTTGAGGAACTGAGTGGAGACCAATGTGATAAGGGCCTGGAGGGTGAGGAAGAGGAGAAACGGGAGAGAAGGCTGAGGGGCTAGGACAGGAAGAATTATGTCCTTACAGACTGCTTCAGGGTTTTGATCTTTATTCTAAGAGCAGGGAGAAATTGTTGAAGGGCTCGAAGCCGGCCAGAGACTACCTTGGATGCGCCTTTCGAAATGTTCGGCATGGCTGCTGTGTGGAGATTGGATTCCAGGAAACTGGACGGGCTGTAGGAAGGCCAGGCATGAGATCAGCCCAGCATCCAGCTGGAGATGACGGGGCGGCTGAGGCCAGGCAGAAAGGGCGGGCGGGGGCACACTTGGGAGAGGGAGTAAATGCAGAGAACAGAATTGGAAACATTTGTTGGGGTGCTATGGGCTCTGTGACCTACCCGACTCCTGGAAACACCTGATCCTGGGACTGAATGAGGCCGTCCGGCTCAGGGTGTGGTGGCGGCAGCAGGAGTCAGTGGTCCGATGACCAGCTTGAAAAGTCAAATAAAATGAAGAAAGCAGAATAGAGTGGAATGAAAAGAGCGGAGTGCAGTGCACTTAGTAAGGGTATTGTTGCGTGAAAATTCTTTACAGATATGTGTGCTCAGGTGTGTGTCGTAATATGAAGTATATTGCTGACGGTGGGCTCCGCACTAAATGTCTGAAAAACACTGGCTTTATCTGATCCTCCCACTGGAGAAGGGAAAGGGTGAGGAGGTAGCACAGAATGCTCCCCCAGGGCTTCTCCTCAGAGGGCCTTTCCCAGTTTCCAGAGTGCGAGGACCGCATCTCCTCCTTCTTGATGCTGCATGGTGTGCAGAGACCTGGGCTCGTGCTCGGTCCTCAGCAGGCGTCGGAGCGGTGCCCTTCACGCCTGGACGGCGGCTACGGGGTTTAAGGGACCAAGGCCCGCAGGGAGGGCAGCACCCCCCCACCTCTTGCCTTTCAGAAACAGCATCGCCGCTTCTGCTGTCTGCGCCTTCAACCTCAGTGCCATCTCCCAGGCTTTTAATGGCCCGTTTCGCTACCAGGAGAACCCCAGGGCCGCCTGGCTCCCCATCGCTAACCCCATCCCCAACTTCCAGGTACGGCTTCTCCTCCCCTTTCCCTCTTCTCACAGACCAGCTTTCCCAGCTGATGCCCAGCTGCTTGGCGCCACCACCAACCTGTCCCTGATGGTCTGCACCCATCCCTGGGGTCTGCAATAGTTCCCTAAGACGGTGGCGTGAGAACAGGAGAGTGGGTGGCACACACAGCAAGGGAGCATGCTTCGAGCTGTCTCTAAATGTGACTTCACACCTCCAGGGAGACTCAATGTCGGGAACTAGGAGAGCACTCATAAGCTGACTGGTCAGAACTGGGGGATTTTAGCTGGAGTTTGCTTGCAGTCTACCCAGCCTGGTACTACTTCCTGGAGGGTCTGAGTGCCAGGAGTGGTCAGGGCCTGGCCATGGGTGACGGGAGCATCCCTAGTGCTGTGATGGAGAAAAGGAAAGAGCCATGAGGCAAAGGAAACTACTGATGGTTAACTTGGGAATCTAACTTCCTGCCCAGGGGCCAGTATGGAGCATGGGAAGACCTCAGGCTTTGCAGGGGATCATCCTGACAGAGATCTAGCCCTCCCTCTGTGTGATCTTGACCTGGGTCAAGTCACCCAACCTCCCGGAGTCTCTTTACCCTTATCTGGTACTAGGGATAATACTCTCGACCTCAAAGATAAGTGCAAGGGTTAGATATGCACCGGACACAATGCTCCGTAAGTGGTAGTCACCCTCCAGCTCTACTCTAGAAGGCACAAGAACTTTGAGCTGGTAGGAACACAGGATGGAGAAGGCAGGTTGTGGCCCAACATGGGGGAGGGGCACCTACAGACACAGTAGAAAATCTCAGGACACTTGATATCCACACTGAAATGATTCATTTATCTATAACCCAGCCCCTTTTTCATCTCTCCCGCCCCCCCCCCCATCCCTCTCAGGTCCCTCTTCCCCATCTTCCCAGCCTCATTTTCCCTTAGTTCTCAAGGAAGCGGCATCTCTCGCTGGAAAGGGTTGCAGGGAACGCAGCAAGGATGGGGGGGAGCGGAACTGGGTAATCACAACCTGCCCGTGGCCGCCTGGGTTATGATGAGGAAGGACAGGGGACTGGGCAGCCCAGCGGCTGGGCCCGCGTGACCCCCACTCCCTCCCCGAGGTAGTGCGGCACCCTGCCAGAGGTGGGCCCCAACGAGAACCTGACAGAGCGCAGCCTGCAGGACGCGCAGCGCCTGTTTTTGATGAGCGAGGCTGTGCAGCCGGTGACACCCGAGCCCTGTGTCACCCAGGACAGCGTGCGCTTCTCACACCTCGTGGTGGACCTGGTGCAGGCCAAGGACACGCTCTACCACGTGCTCTACATCGGCACCGGTGAGCCCTCGCGGCGCGGCCTGGCCTGGCCCCGGTGGGGAAGAGGTTGAGGGGCGGGGCCGGGGCTCAAGACCGACCTCCTCCGGCCCCTCCAGAGTCGGGCACCATCCTGAAGGCCCTGTCCACCGCAAGCCGCACCCTCCGCGGCTGCTACCTGGAGGAACTGCACGTCCTGCCCCCCGGGCGCCGCGAGCCCCTGCGCAGCCTGCGCATCCTGCACAGCGCGCGCGCGCTCTTCGTGGGGCTGAAAGACAGCGTGCTGCGGGTCCCGCTGGAGAGGTGCGCCGCCTACCGCAGCCAGGGGTAAGCTGGGGGGCCCCCGGAGAGCGGCGGGGGGGGGCAGTGTGCGGGGGGGGGGGGTGGGGGGGTGGGGGGGTGGGGGGGGCGGTAATGTGCAGGGCGGGGAGGGGGAGGTGTGCTGGGCAGGGGAAGAGGGGCTCTGGCCCCCTCCAGGCTTATGCCCGCCAGTCGCATCTGGCCGGGGCTCTGGAGGGGCAGAGCTCTGAAGCCATCTGGGATGGCATCCTGGCCCACTCTCCAGTTGTTTGCCTTTGGACAAGTCACTTAACCTCCCTGAACCTTGCTTTCCTTCTCGTAAAATATCCGCAGGCTTTTTGTAAAGGTTAATTGGGCTAGTCTGCATGAACCACTTATCCTTGCCTGGGGGAGGTGTGTGCTTTCCCAAATGAGGGTGGCTGCTGCTGTCCCTTGTGTCACCCGGAGCTCGGGCCTTGTGTCAGCCGTCTCTAGCTTCCTTCATTTATTCTCAGCCCCTTTAATCCAGAGAAAGGTCTTTATCTTTGGAACCACAGGCTTACTACCCAGATGTTCGGGGAGATAAGAGAGGCCACTCTCTCTGAGTCAGCACCAGATTTTTGCTTTCTTCCTTCATGACTGAGAAGAGACGGAGAGGCCTGGCTTGGGTGGGGTGGCTATGAGGAACCACGTGGAGCTGTTGGTTGTATTCGCTTCCCAACTGCTTCTGAGACCTTGGCTTCAAGTGGATTCACGAATTTGGCAATAATGGCCCTGGCATTTCAGGGGAAAAACAAAAGGTTATTCCAAAGCCAAATGGAAATGTATCTCCGATTCCTACCATGTGAAGCTCCCCCGAGCTGTGCCCCCTCATTTTTGAGATAATCAAAAGCTGCCTTAGCTGGAGTAGCTGCAGCTGTGTGGGCTCCCGTGGCCTTTGCCACCCAGAAGCCTCCTGGCCGTGTCCATCTGTCCTCGGGATCTGAGAGACTCATGGTGCCCTTGCTGCCAAGGGTTGTTCCTCAGCCCCCGCGGGGTGCGCCGGGAGCTGGGCAGAGGGCCTGAGGCCCGGGGAGGAGGCTGGGTGGTCACGGGCTGGCAGCCAGGGAGGAAGAAGGGGGAGCAGACACTCAGGCTCCCCTCGACCCCAACACACGGCTCCAGCTGCAAAACACCTGACGTTTACTAAGCCCTCCCGTGCTCGGAGCACTTTGCGGGGCTGTGGTGAAGGGTGACAAAATGAAATGGGCCCAGAACACTCTCATTTCCCTCAGCGCTGTGGGTGTCTGGGCCTATGCGGGACGTGTGGGGAGAGACAGCGGGGCATCGTAAGGGGGGCTCCCGTGGCAGAATGGGGCTTCTCCCTCAGCTCCGTCATTGGCTAGCTACACAATCCCGAGCTAGCTACTTTACCTTTCCAGCTTTCTCCTCAGGGGGAAATAGGAGGAACTTGTGATGGAGCAAATGATAGTTCATTCTGGCGGAGATGTTGTAAGGACTGGGAACTCCAATCAGGAAGTGCTCACGCGTGGCGGCTGGCGCCCTTATTCCCTTCTTAGCTCCACAAATGCGTGGCGGGGCGCTGCAGCCTCCTGGGCTCTCTGGGGTCTCAGCACCTGTGACACTGGGTTCAGGCGGCGCTGCTTGGCACGAATTGCAGGCTCTCTGCTGACGGCGTTTCCCCTGTGTCTTGTGTTCTGCTTTAACTTTTGTGTTGTCATCAAACTTTGCACATGTGTCTTGCTGCTTAGGAGCTGGCAAATCCTTGAAGATACACCCAGTACTTTTTAGACTTCACCAGGGGGCCATGCCAGCCTTCCACACCTGACTGATCCTTCAGCTCACTGATCATTTGGCCTGAGAAGAGCTTAGTGCAGGCGAGGAGTGGGTATGGGACCGAGGCCAACTGGGAATGCCAAGGGGGGATTGGATCCGAACCTTCGCCTGTGGGCACTGAAGTGGTCTTTGAGTAGGGGAGGGGACAGGCCCCGTGAATAGGTGTTTGACAAAGATCAGACAGGGGTGAGCGGCACTGTCGAGGGGCAGACGGTTGGCCAGCATCAGTTAGTGTGGCTCTGGGCCAGATATGAGGGTCTGCTGTGAAACCAGAGGAAAGAAGATGCTGGGACATTGCCCCACTCACGTGACACTGCAGAGAAGGGACAGGGAGGTTGCATTCCATGGCCAGGTGGGACAGCAAGGTAGAAAGAGGTCAGTTTGGAGTCTGATACTTTCAAGCTCTTTGGATTCCTGAATTTGGGATAAGAGCAGTTGACGTGTACAGTGAGATGCTGCACTAAGGCTCTAGGTGGATCTGAAAATGTGAGGTCTCGTGATTGCAAAGTTAATAAAATGACCAGAGTGAGGCTGTGTAGCCACCAATCTGTACGCCCCAGGTTCTGGAAGCCAACGATCACTTATATCCGAATTTGTGCTGTTGCGGGGCGGGTCTTCACAGGGTCTTACTGTGTCTTAGCATAGGCATTTCATGCTTTTTCCCCTCATTCCTTCCAAAGCTGGCAGGAGGATGAGGGTGGATTGGCAGAGGCCTTTGCAGGCCCTCTCCACTGCCCAGAATCCAGAGGCTTGTCTCCAGCCCCCTCCTTTTGCTCAGGCAAATCTCAGCCCCGTGGGGCATACCCAGGACTGTGGCCTGGCCAGAGAGAGATCGGGGCCCACAGGGGTGGGCCAGAGGGAGTGAGCTGCTGACAGGCTCTAGAAGGCAAGTGTTTTATTCGTGAACCTCGTCCTTCCTCCTTCCAGCATGCCTTTCCTGCCGCACTGGGGGTGGTGTCTACACCAGCTGACTCAGGAAGGTGGCTCAGAGAGTCTCCTCCTCCCAACCTCTCTCCCTATCAGGAAATCTGGGTCTTCCTCCTTCGCCATCCGCTTGTTCCCAATCTCCACCTTGGACAGCTCCCATTGTGAGACTAGTGCTAGCGGGAGGTGGAATCCACCGACTTTTTTTTTTTCCCAAATATGTTTATTTTATTTTTTTCAGTGTTACAAGATTGATTGTTCATGCGCCACACCCCGTGCTCCATGCAATACGTGCCCTTCTCAATACCCACCACCAGGCTCGCCCAACCCCCCCTCCCCTCCAAAACCCTCAGTTTGTTGCTCAGAGTCCACAGTCTCTCCTGGTTCATCACCCCCTCCGATTTCCCCCAT
>CM052799.1:135461273-135476628 GCA_028533885.1 Nasua narica
TGGGAGCCTGTGGGGTGTGTGAGAGCTTGAGGTCTCTGATTCTCTGGGACCTGGTAGAGGCAAGTGAAGCTTAAGAGTGTCGAAGGGCCCAGGGCCCACTTCCCAAGGGCCACTCGTATGTCCAAGTGGAGGGAACAGAAGACTGGTCTGTAGGAAGTTAGTAATGGAGAATACCTAGCTAATGCTCACCCACTATTGACTGGAATGGCATCAGTTGGAGTGAAAACCTATGGGTGCAGTGGAAAAACACCACACACACACTCACACACACTGAATTCTCTCTTTTTTATAAAAAATGTTGTGCCTCTGGATGCATGACCATCAGAATGCATTAAAGGGATCCACACTGCATGCAAATGAGCTCACATGGTTGGCAAAGGCTTCTCCGTAGCCACCCTGACCCACGGCTGAGGAAGCCAAGAATGCCCTCTCTGGAGGCTGTGTTCTCTCTGGTGGGTGTTTGAGGCCACCTGGATGGCTGCGTGGTATCAGGAAGCTGAGGTATGAAAGAAGAAGGGGCTTCTTAGGCACAGCTGGCTTCAGCCAAAGAGAAAGGGAAACGTGGGGTTGGTCAGCTCTAGGCCTTGGGCCTTCTCTCTTTGAATAACTCTGTGTGTATGTTTTCTTCTTATTAAAGTAATACATGTTTATCATAGGAAATTTGAAGGCTACAGGAAACTAAAAATATAAACAGAGTTATAGGTAAAAACCGAGGCAGAGACTTAGGGATTTTAAATGGTGGTATGAGACATTCTCTCAACATCACTCCAAAAGCTGTCACTATTTTCAATAAAACTAGGATATAGCTATAATCCCAAATCATAATAAGTGAATACAGAAAGCAGATAGAGGAATAGCGATCATCTGAAGGAGTGGGCATGGGTCAAACCTAAGCACCCAAGCAATTTCAGAAAGAATCGGAAAATTGGAAGACCTGGTATTGGGGAGGGCGGCGTTAAGGTGGGAGCCTAAAAATGAGATGTTGGTTGAAAACCTGTGTTTAAGCTTCAGTTAGACCCTCAAGATGACTTCATTTTCTAGTCTTAAAGCTAAGTCACTACTCCTTTGTCTCCACAGAGGGCAATAAGTATATTCCCTTGAGACTGAACTAGACTGGACATGGGGATACCAGGGACAAAGCAGGTGTGTGGTAAGAGTCTGTTTGGACAACTAGAGGGTTAAGAAACACTCTATGATTATTGGTGGGATCCAGCAGTTGCCTTTTTGGCTAACTCCAAGATTCTGGCAGCCAAGCTTCTCCCCTATCCCGTCCTCTAGGCAGGAGATTGGAAGATGATTCTTTGAAGACGTACACTAAGTCTATAGAATCTGAACAAATAAGTCAGCCGGCCATCTTTGCAACAGGCCTACGGTGAAGTAGACTCATGAATGAGCAGTGTCCGAGTACATAGAACCTGAATCAGTTTTCAGTGCCTGACTCATAACTAGGAATGTGCAGATAAGGGTCACAGAAAAAAGTGCCAACATGAAAGAAAGACCAAGAGGAACTCAGTGAATACAGAGATGGTATATATAGAGAACATTTCAAAAACATCAAGTTCTTCAAAATAAGATATTGCATTCCTGAAATAACAAGATAAAATAAAAAGGACAGATTAAAGCTCTTAGAAAAATATGACAGCAGAAAAAATAAAAGGGTTTAACGATAAAAGGAGTTTCCCAAAAAGTTGAATGAAAAGACAAAGTAATGGAAAATAGGAGAGAAAAGATAAGAAAATTAGAGCATTGGGGGCACCTGACTGGCTCAGTTGGTGGAACATGTGACTCTTGATCTCGGGGTTGTAAGTTTGAGCCCCATGTTGGGTGTAAAGATTACTTAAAAAATAAAATCCTGGATACCTGGGTGGCTCAGTCAGTTAAGCATCTGCCTTCAGCTCAGGTCATGATCCCAGGGTCCTGGGATTAAGTCCCACATGGGGCTCCCAGTGGGGAGTCTGCCTCTCCCTCTATCCTTCTTCCCTGTTTGTGATCTTGCTTTCACTCTTTCTCTCAAATAAATAAATATAATCTTTTTTAAATAAATAAAATCTTAAAAATATTAAAGGATCTAACGGCCCACTGAAAAACTCACAGGAGGAAATTATCAAAGATAGACTATGGGAAAATATGCCAGAATCAAAAGAGAAGGTCTTTAGATCAGTACCTAGCACCAAGGGGCACAAAAAACATGACATTTCAAAACAACAGCCTTGAAGAGACGATTCCAACAGACAAAAAAGATTAGGAATATGAATGGTATAAACCTTTTACTAACAAGATTTAAAGTTAGAATGCAGCGGAAATTATCCTCAAGATTCCAAAGTAAAAATAATATTTGGTTGTGAATTTTATACCCAGCCAAACTATGAGTCATGTGAGTAGAATAAAGACATTTTTAGACATGCAGAATCTCAAAAAAACATATATCACATGTACTCTAGTTTCAGTAAAACAAGAGAAAACAAAGAAAATGTGGATCCAAGGGAAAGGGGGCATAACACAGAAAGGCAGTGAGGACAGATATCAGGCTGACGGTCATGCGACAGGTCCAGAGACCAATAATCTAGGTTAATGGAGGAGGAGAGCATGCATCCAGAGAGAGCCAGGAAAAATGAGTAGGCAGATTACATGGCAGGTTTCTACGAAAAGTTATATGAAGATGTATTTTATAAAACCGTTATTTTAGGGATACCTGGGTGGCTCAGTTGGTTAAGTGGCCAACTCTTGATTTCAGCTTAGTTCATGATGTCAGGGTTGTGGGATCGAGCCCTCTGTCAGGCTCCACGCTTAGCAGAGTCTGCTTGGGAGTCTCTTGCCCTTTCCCTCTGTCCCTTCGCACCCCACCCCCTGCGTGCACACTCTCTCTTAAATAAATAAATAAATAATTTTGAAAAACTATTATTTTATAAGACTGTGTATGGAAAGACTTAAGTTTGGGTTCAAAGAAAACGAAGGGAAAAAAAGCATTTTTTTGGTTTTTACATGATTTATTAAAGCAATTTTTTATTAAAATAAAATACAGGTGCAGAAAAACCACACAAAACAAAAGTATAGCTTAGTGCGTATAGGATTAATACCTTTGTAACGACCATTCAGGCCAAGAGATAGAGCTGTCACCAACACCCTAGACCCCCTTCTGTGCCATCCTTGTCACCGCCCCTTCCTTCCAGATATGAGATCATTGTTAACACCAGGAAAAACAAAAGAGCAGGTAGAAAAGGAAATGTAATCATTGTTTACCACTTGGTGCAACCATGGTATTTATATAATTGTAGTAATTAAAACACTGTATATGGACTTAAGCCTAACTTGTAATATAGATATAGCATATTTTCTTTTTTTTAATCATGGGGAGACATCAAACGGACAAGGCCTAACTTTTGTTGCCAACTGAATGTTGGGTAGATATTGGGAAAGAAAGGAATGAAAGATTTTAAATGATTTTTTCCTGATTATAACTATGGTACACGCTCATTAAAGAAATTTGGGAAGGGACACCTGGGTGGCTCAGTCAGTTGAGCATTGGACTTGATTTTGGCTCAGGTCATAATGTCCCCTTCATGAGATCGAGCCCCACCAGGCTCAGAGCTCAGCGGGGAGTCTGTTGGAGATTCTCTCTCTCCCTCTCCCTCTGCCCCTCCCTATAAAATAAACAAATATTTAAAAAAAAAAAAAGAAATTTGGGAGAGAAAAACCAAAAATCTTATAGAAAGAAAATACAAATTCCCCCAAATCCAACCGAGAAATAGCCATCATTACTTCATTATGTTCTCTTTCAGGCATTTTTTTTTCAATAGCTGTGTGTGAGTTTGAGAGTGCTTTATAAAATTAAGGTACACTACATACATGCTTTTTATTCTGATTTCTAAAATCTATTTTTATTTAAATTCAGTTAACATATAATGTATTACTGGTTTCAGAGGTATTGTTCTGATTTTGATATATAACGTGATATCCCTATTTCCCCACATTGTTAAAAATGCTGGGAGCCTCCAGACCCCTTTCAGGGGCTGCCCTAAGAATGGGTCAGGGAGTAAAGAGAAGGCCTTGCTTGCAGAGCTCCATAGGTAGCAATGTATCCCCATCCTTCCCCCTTGAGAGAGAAAGTTCAATTTTTATATATTTCATTTGTTTACACCACCAAGGAAGGTTTACTTTGAAAAGTTTGCATAATATTTGAAAAATACTGGCCTAAAACATTCTGTTATATAAATTCTATTTCCGTTACCTAGAGTTATCTATTCCATTACATATATTTATTTTACTCTACTATATAAATGTACCACTCTATTACATAACTTTATCACAACTTATTGAAACCAGTCATTCCTTTCAAAATTTTCTTTAGCAAAAAAATACTTTTAGGGAACTTCTTATCCATATCTCTGACTATATATTCTTAGGATAGATTCCCAGGAGTGAAGGCTCTAAACATCTCTGGCCAGGTTTCTTGCCGATGAGAACACACTCCCTCCATCAGTGTAGTCTCATTTTCTGGTTACGAATCCTAAGAGCCAACGCTGATAAGTGCTATCCCCACCAAACACTGGATCAGATCAGGGGCCTTCCTCTCACTGATACCTTCTTTGGTTCTCATGGCAATCCTAAGACAAAGGTCCTGTTAGCGGGCCAACTCTCAAATGAGGAAACTGACGTTTAATAAATTTAAATAACTTGCTCAAAGTCACCTTGCTAGTCAGTGATGGTCCCAGAATTCCAACCCAGAGAATCCATGTGCTTATTATCAATTTTTTAAAATATTTTATTTATTTGTTTGACAGAGAGGGAGAGAGAAAGATCACAAGCAGGCAGAGAGGCAGGCAGAGAGAGGGGGGGTAAGTAGGCTCACTGCTGAGCAGAGAGCCCGATGCGATGCGGGGCTTAATCCCAGGACCCTGAGATCATGACCTGAGCCAAGGGCTGAAGCTTTAACCCACTGAGCCACCCAGGCACCCCCAATTTTTTTTAAAGTGCAATTGCTTAAATTTTCACTCAAACATATTAGTGAGTGACCATTTCCCCTCTATACATATTGGTCATTTGTGTGTCTATGTTTTAAGGGAGACGTTCTACACTTTTTCTCCCAGGTGGTGATCTTTTCCAGACTGCTTTGCATATAAAGCATACAAAGTCTTGTGTATAAATATATTAATCCTTGGTCAGAAAGATTGAAATATTTCTCGAATTGATCACATGCCTGCTTGGACACACAAATGTTTGGATTTTTTACACAGTCAGAACTACAGATTTTTTTAAATGAAAACTGCCCTGATTTTGCATGAATGACCCTGAAGTAATGAGTCTTGTCACTGTTACCACCATGAATCTCAAGGACGTGGAGTCTGGGGGGACACATTTCTTTCCCACACACCTTACATGATGGCAGTGACCCTAACCAAGTAAAGCCCTAAACAAGCTGTTACCCTAAAAAAGTAAAGATAACTCCATGCTGGGGAACTATTTGTTTGGGATTTGACTTAGGGGAGCTCACATCCTACCTTCCGAGGAGGAACAGGAATGCTAAGAGTGAGAAAAACCACAGGCTGTGGGAGGTTCATTTCTCGGGAAGAAGGAAATATAGTCAGGCCCCTGTTCCCTGTCAGGGCAAATGGGTTCCGATGAAAAACAAAACCCAAAGGTCCTCTCTTGGGTGGCAGAGATGGGCCACAGTGGGGGATGGCTATGCCCAGAGTCCAGGGCCCCTGGATCACAGCTGTGTCTCGGAGCAGGTCAATCATAACCCTCAAGCATCCAAGGTTAGGAGGCCATTGATCATGCAAGGAGATGATCTCCCCTACAGCCAGGGAGGTGCTGTTGATAAGAGGCAGTACCCCCTGGGGCGGGGTGTGTCAGATCTTCTCCAATGAGGTGCTGGCTTCCAAGTCCTGATTCCAAGGTCATACAGCACAATTCAAGCCTCTATATTCAAAATGAAAATTTAAGGATGCCTGGGTGGCTCAGTCAGTTAAGCATCTGCTTTCGGCCCAGGTCATGATTCCAGCGTCCTGGGATCGAGTCCCGTATGGGGTTCCTTGCTCAGCAGGGAGCCTGCTTCTCCCTCTGCCTTTGCCTGCCGCTCCCCTTGTTTGGGCACGCGCTCTCTCTCTAACACGTAAGTAAATAAAATCTTTAAAAAAAAATGTAGTCTTTCTTGGTAGGTGTCATCTGGGGACAGAAGACATTGACCCAAACTTGTTTTGGCAGCTGGCGATGGACAGGCACCTGTTCCATAGTAGCCACTGTGGGTATTCGCCGCGTGGGAGAACGATGTCGGACGAACGGTCGAGAGCTCAGTCTCCAGCTTTATGACTCACCAGCTGTGTGACCTCAGCAAATCTCACCCTCGTTGTGGGTCACAGTTTTCTGGCCTATGAAATGGAAGGGTTGGGCCCAGAATCCCTGCCAAATTCTGTGATTCCCAGAGCTTTTGAAAAAATCTTGTACGTGGTATTTTTTCATCTTTTCTTTTCTAGCCAAGTGCTGTGGTGTTGCCCCAGCGCTGGGCCTTTTTCTGCCACCTATAACGTGTCTCAGACTCTGCTGGGACCCAGGGCTGGGTCATCTGCTGGAGAAATCAGACTCCCTGAACGCACTGTCCTCACACAGAACTGGGGGAAAGGTCTTTCTCGGAGAGCCAACTGGACGAATATTGTTTCCTAGGATGGCAACATCCTAAAGATTTTATTTATTTATTTGTTTGTTTATGAGAGCGGATGCATGCAAGTGGGGGGAGGAACAAGGGGGGAGGGAGAAGGAAAGAAGCTTAAGCAGACTCCCCTCTGAGCATGGAGCCCACTGTGGGGCTTGATCCCATGACCCTGAGATCGTGATCTGAGCTGAAACCAAGAGTCAGACCCTCAACCGACTGAGCCAACAAGAACGCAACATTCTGAAAGGGGAGCCTCTGTTAGGTGAGACACCCTTAGCTGCTAATACCAAGCAATGCGTACTTGTCTCGGGCTGCAGCCCTGCGAGTTCCTAAGGCCTGATTCAGTCCCTGAAGAGAGTCCTTCAGAGGGTGGTGTCTGTGGCCCTGGGCCTCTTCCCAGGACCCGGCCGCTCCTGTCCCCGCAGGCCCTCTGCTCAGGTCCTGCTGTGCCTCCTGTTAACTAGGTCACCCCCGATGATTCACCGGAGAACGCTTGGCCGGTCTGACATGGACTCAGGCAAAGCCTCTCTCCTCATCCCGAGCTGCCGACAGGATGACCAGTGCTTGAGGAGCTGGGGCTCTAATTCCGTGGCTGTGTTGACCACGCTGGTGACGGCAGTGGGGGGAGGGGGTATTCAGGCCTCAGGGTCTGGAGTCCCATCTCTGAAGTTATTGGAAAATTCATCCCTACTCCTAAGGTCCTTCCAAACACTCTAAAAGAGACAGTTTGGAGCACCTGGGGGCCTCAGTCAGTTAAGTGTCTTCCTTCAGCTCAGATCATCATCCCAGGGTCCTGGGATCAAGCCCCGCGTCAGGCTCTCTGGTCAGCGTGGAGTCTGCTTCTCCCTCTGCCCCTGCCTTTGCTCATGCTTATACACATGCGTGGGCCCCAAATAATCCGTGTCACAAAACCCTCCGGGATATAACCAGGGATAACCAAGAAAGCGCCATATTCCCGCTTGACCATCTGCAGCCTTGACCCACGGAGCTTCTTTGCTTGAAGGGAGGCTCACAGCTTCCCTTCAGTACACATTTTCAATTAATTTTTTTTTAATGAATACGGCAGGTATTGAAGAGAAATACATGCATGGAGTAAAAACAAAACAAAAACAGTACTAAAAGATACCCAGTGAACACTGGGTCTCCTATTCTTGATTCCTGGGCCCCAAATTTCCCTTCCCTGGGCTAGACAGAGGCTGGCAACAAGACACGTGCAAATAGGTACATTTATGTGTGTGCACATAAAATGCACCAGTCTGGCTTTAACCTTGATATTCAGCCAAAACTTGGCCTTCAGCCTCAGCTTTCAGAGGTCTAAGTAGCTGACTGTGTACTTCGCCATCATTTACAGCGGCCCTGACTTTGTGCCTGGCCCACAGTCATGGGTACACAGGTTGCTGCTGGACCAAATCAGCACGTCGACTCCCATGGAGGCACAGGTGTGCTTCTCCGATTTACTGCTCGTACAGGACACTCTCTGTAAATGTCTAGATAAATCTCGAAGTGAAATTTTATGTTTCATACATTCAAATCCTGTCAGTGGAACAATATATGTATGTTCGGTATTGTAAAAGTAAAATGCCACAATAATTAATGACTGTGAAAGCTGCTAATTTTATATTCAAACACACTTAAGCACTTTAAAATAGCAAATAAACAGGAAAAAGACTGAGAGTTACAAAGAATAGTGCAAGAGGGGCGCCGGGGTGGCTCAGTTGCCTCAGCATCTGCCTTCAACTCAAGTCATGATCCCGGGGTCCTGGGATCGAGTCCCGCGTCAGACTCCGGGCTCTGTGGGAAGTCTGGTTCTTCCCCTCCCTCTGCCTCTCTCAGCACTGATGGGTGCCTCTCTCTCTCTGTCTCAAATAAACAAATAAAATCTTAAAAAAAAATAATACAAGAGAGTATGAGCAGGAGGACTTCAGGAAGAACATTACGGGCTTTGTGAACCAACAGATATTAAGCAATTTAAAATATTACAAGGGAAAACAACAGAGATTTGATTAAATAGTAATTCTAATATTTGTCAACCGGGTTAGCGTCTCTCTATACATTCATTATGGTAAACAAAATAACCTTGAAGCAGTATGTTTAATTCTGGATACTTAACTCCATTTGGATTATGAGTCTTTCAAGAATAAATTCTATTTGGGAATTTATATTTTAAGAAAATGGATTTAAAAAAAAAAAAAGAACGTCAGCTTTTCTACTTCAACATCTCATAAGCAGAAAAAAATTACCAAATCATGTACAATATCTATGATGAATCCCCTTTGATCTAGACCGAAAAGAGAACATAGAGGGAATAGACAAGAGAAAAGAAATCAAGGAAAGTGTAATATCCAAAAAATATCTGGCTTCTCTGCTGTTCCCAGTGACATGAGCAGCTACTCTGTGTCGCAAAACCGCAGATGACCATGCCAAGCCACCCCGGCTCCTGCATGTGAAATTTAAAATGTGACCGGTAGCAATTTTAATAGCAAAATCGTCAAGAATCATTTCATTCTTTGGGATGAAATTTCAGATGAATTCTTGCATCCCCCTGGCTTTGGCCTCAATTCGAACCCCACGCTGACGGTAGCGTTTGCTCCGGTCCGGGTGCTGGGCAGTGTGGGAGCCTGTGCGCCGCTCAGCGTCAGCCTGCCCCTCTGCCACTCTCCCTGCAGAGTGCTCCACGGCTGTCTTTTTTCCCAACAACCACACCCCATTTATTTAACCAAACCCCAGTGATGGGACTTTTGGCTGCGTTTTGGTTTTTTGTTATCAGCAGGGCTGCAAAGTGGACCCGTGGATGCGTGTACAGGCATAAAGGAAGAGTGAATTCCTAAAAATGGCATTACTCGAAGAGTATTCACATTGGATTCATTGTCCAACTTACTGGAACATCGCGTCGCACTTCCTAGTTTTTCCTGTCTCTTTTAGAGCTAATTCTCTTGTCTTAATTGTAGGGCTCATTCCTGGGGGGAAAGACAATCAGGCAAGGTGATTTCAACGGTCCTTCATCTCCAAGGAGCTCCCTTCTTGCGTATATGAAGGTCTTGTAAGCCTTGTAGGTCTTGTAGGTCTTGCCTGGTCGCCTAAGGCACCTGGTCAAACCTCCCTTGAGGGCCCTATCACACCCGTTCTTCTTGAGCCACCAAAGATTGTCTGCCAGAAGTTCTAGGTTTCCTGGGTCCCTGTTCTTTAAAATAACAATTGGATGAGCCCTGTGTGTCAAAGCTCCCTGGGTTTGTGAGCAACCCCCCCACCGCCCCGCCCCACTTCTTTCACCCTTTTCCTTCTTTCAGGAGTCGGGAAAAGGTCTGAGGTTTCTGGACTTTCTCCATAACTCCTTCCTGACCCTCTATTTCCAGTACTTTGATCTGAGCAAAAAGCATTTTCCCTTCTGCTGCTTAGGGCATCTTTGTGAACTTCAAGTTCCTGTGTTTTCTTGATCTTTATTTTAATGTCTATATAGGACCATGTTCCCTAAATAATGATATTAAGGCCATCACTTCAACTTAATTGGTGGGAAGGGCTTGGGACAAGCAAGCATGGAGAAGACCAGACTTCCATCTCAACCCCAGAGACTGACACTCAAATGGATGCACCAGTCATGGTACTTCCTGTCAAGGCTATTAGTCCCAAATCTCTGAAACAACCCCCACCCCCACCCCAGTCTTCCTCCCATTAGGCTGGTCTTTACATGAAGGATGACTAGTGATTGGCTCTATCTGCCACAGGGTGGCCTGGCACGAAGGACTGGGCCCAAAAGCCCAGAGGGAAATCACCTAAGCCAATCCAAAGATTGACTTTCTGTGGGATTTGGGCTAAAAAATGAAGATTAGATTGGCCAGTAACAATACAAGAATGGAGTAGACACACAGGGATTCCATGGAGAGACCAGGCTGGCTGGGGGAATAGGGGCTTGGCTGTCCCCTCTCTAGGCTCCGGCCCACATATCCAGTCACACCACCTTGCTAAGATGGCTGAAGTAACCGACTCTTGTAACCACAGGAGCACACTAGTTCATGGACGTCCATAGTGCACCTCAAAACTCACTCTCCTGGCCCAAGTCTCCCACCTCCTCCCTCCGCCCAAATGCCCTACCAAGGAGATTCTCCATCCACAGGGTAAAAGATTGGTTTGGCTTCTGATCTTTATCTTTAAATTCCCTCTCAGAGAAAAGAGGAATTCAACACATTCACATATGCCCGCCTGGGTCATATGCAGACACAGTCTTACATGTTGAGGTAAATCCCATTCCGGGAACATTGTATCTCCCTCCTCCAAGGAGTGTGCCCAGCACTCAGCCAGAGCCTTGCCTACACCTCTCTTATGTGAGGTGCTGTGGGGTAGAGCAATGGCTAATAATCATTCCTTTTTTTTTTTTTTTTACCACATAGTTTCTGAGAGAATTTTAAAGAATTTAGTTACACACTTACAATTTTTACATTGACATCTAGAATTTTTCATCCAAGTTTAAAGATCCACAAAGAATATAATTGCCAGCATATTGTAAAAACTGACATTTAAAAATAAAACCGTTCTTTTAAATGCAACTAATAGAATCTAAAAGGCACTGCATTTTTAAAAATATAGGAAATATAGGAAAAATATAGGAAAGGCTCCACTTTGACAATTGGAAAATTTACATTGTTCCTTTTACCCTTTAAAGGTGTATATCATTCCACTTCCTCCAGAGAGTTTTATCCTAATGTAATGTATTTTTAAGCTTGAAAGTCTTTTATTGTTCACATTCTCCTACTTTTCTGCAACTAAAGTATATATGTGAATTATAATGTTAATTTTTAAAATTTCCTATGAAGATGAGATCTAAGTTAAAAATGACTTGGGATTGAGATACCATGATTATTTTTAACATCAAACATTATAGAGTTCCTTGAATTTGATAGTTATTAAATGTCAAGTAAAATTTTAGAGAGCAATGGTGCAGAATAGATGTTACTTATCACTAGAATGAGAAAGATTAACAGCGGAGAGAGAGAAGAGTGAGACTCTGAAGGCTTGCAAAACATGTTTTTACGTGCTGTCAAGTACATTATTTCCAGAAGGATCCACAAAGCACTCCTGCTAGAGTGGGCACTCTGAAATCTGTGATCGAGAATGATCGAGAGAGGGACTCGTGGGTGGCTAAGCCGATTAAGCGTCTGCCTTCAGCTCAGATTGTGATCCCGGGGTACTGGGATGGAGTCCTGTTTTGGGCTCCCCGCTCAGCGGGGTGCGTGCTTCTCCCTCTGCCTGTTGCTCCCCCTTCTTGTGCTCTCTCTCTCTCTCTGATAAATACATACATCATACATGCATACATATCTGTTAAAAAAATAGAAAATTAAAAATGATAGAGAGTTGGCAATGATGATGAGGAGACTTGTACCCAAGTAAAGGTGAATATGGACTTAGGACTGTTTGGATGAAATTTAATAAAAATGATAAACCTTTTAGGAGAAAATCTTTAGGAGCTAGGGGTAAGTAGGGATCTGATATGACATCCAAAGCATAATCTAGAAAAGACAAATTAATAAATTGTACTTCATGAAAATTAAGAACTTCGTTACAACAATTAAAAGATAAACAAGTTAGGAGAAACTACTGACCTATCTAGAATATATAAAGAATCAAAATTCAGTAACAAGAAAACAACCCAATAACAAATGGGCAAAGAGTTTGAAGAGACCCTTCACCAGAGATTTATGGATGGCAAAAAAATATGTGGAAAGATGACCAACATCATTAATTGTTGGGAAAATGCAAAATAAAGCCACAATAAGATACCACAACACACCATTAAAATGACTAAAATTAAAAAGGCTGATCATACCAAGTGTAGGGGGACACCTGTAACTCTCCTACACTTGTTGGTGAGAATGTGAAATGGAACAACCACTTTGGAAAACAGTTTCTTAACTAGTTAAGCATACATTTACTATATGGTCCGGTCAGTCCATGCCTAGCTATTTACCCAAGGGAAAAGAATATATGTGTCCACACAAAGACTTATACACAAATGTTCGTAACAGTTTTATTTGTAAGGGCCCCAAACTGGACACAACCCAATTATCCATCATTGGTGAATTGATAAACACCTTGTGCTATATCCATACAATGGATATAAACAGCAACAGCAAGAAAAAGGAATGAATTACTGATACTCACAGCAACATCAATGAATATCAAATTAATGACTCTGGGTAAAAGAGACCAGGCAAAAATAGAGTACATACTGTATTGCTCAATTCTCAATTCTAGAAAATGGAACCTATGGTGGCAGAAGGCAGAATAATGATTGCCTAGGGATGCATTACGTTGATCATTGGGGTGAAGGGAGGAAGGGATATCACAGGGGGTGAGAGATATGTTCCCTTACCTTGATGGTGATGGTTTCATGGGCATGTACATGTGTCAAAACATACAATGTACACATTAAATATGTGAGGCTAACTGCATGGCAGTTACACCTCAACAAAGCCATTTAAAAAGTGTGAATAAATGTCCAAGAAAACACACAATATGAACCGGCTCTTACCATGTGTGTCTTACTTGAAGGTTTACTATTGATCTGTCTGAAGTACATGGGGAACTTCTTACATCCTCTTCCCCTCTCCTGGAGTCCTGCCCTGGGATGGAGAAGATGCATGGGTGCGGGGGGCAGGGAGGGGGACGGAGAAGACCCTCAAAGCTCTTCCTCAAGACTGAGAATGGGGAACAGGCAGAGAGGCTGGGCTTCAAAAGCAGCATGCTTTATTCCAATCTTATTTTTTTAATTTTTAATTTTTATTTATTTTTTTAAGATTTTATTTATTTATTTGAGAGGGAGAGAGAGTGAGAGTGAGCATGAGAAGGCAGAAGGTCAGAGGAAGAAGTAGACTCCCCGTGGAGCTGGGAGCCTGATGGGGGACTCGATCCCAGGTCTCCAGGATCATGACCTGAGCTGAAGGCAGTGGCTTAACCATCTGAGCCACCCAGGAGTCCTCAATCTTGAGTATTCTTTTTTACTTAAAGATTTATTAATTTATTTGAGAGAGAGGGCCGGAGGGAGGGAAAGAGAGAGAAAACGGCACCTGAGGGGCAGGGGGAGGGGCAGAGGAACAGAGAATCTCAGGCAGACTCCCAGCTGAGCGCAGTGATGTGAGGCTTCAGGGCTCCATCTCATAACCCTGAGATCACAACCTGAACTGAAACCAAGAGTCAAAGGCTTAACTAACTGTGCCACCCAGGTGCCCCTCAATCTTAAATATTCCAGGAGAGATACAGGTAGAAAAGGGGTGCAGCCTTGACATACATGTGTCACACGGGAGATAAGGTCCCGCCTCCTTTACTGTTCCTATCTCATACTCTTCATGCTTGGCTTTCCTGGGACTCCCTCGGGAGCTTGGCAATATTTGACGATATTTAGGGAATGAAAAGGTGATTAAATGACCAAGGTTATTATTTTTTAAGATTTTATTTATTTATTTATTTATTTATTTATTTATTTTAGAGAGAGAGTGCTGGCGCAAGCGGTGGTAGAGGCAGAGGGGGAGGGAGAGACTCTTAAGAAGAGTCCACACTGAGTGTGGAGCCCGATGGCGGGGCTCCTTCTCACCACCCGGAGATCACCATCTGAGCCAAAACCAAGAGGCAGATGCTTCCTTAGCTGACTGAGCCACCCAGGAGTCCCATGACCAAGGTTATTAAATAACTGTCATCCTCCCTGCTCTCCTACTCTGTAATAGGTCCAAAGTCTGAGCATCTCAACATGAGTCAAAGCTCCTCACTTACAATGCCATATCGTCTGTGACAGAGATCTGTGTAAGAGAGGGATGGCGGTGAGGCCTCACCCCGGGCTATGATAACTGGTTGGAAAAGGTATGTGGACACGGGCACTTTTCATTGTTCTCCTCCTCCCCTCCCGCTTTTACAGTGAGAGCTTTTTCCACCTCTGGACCTCTGCAGTCTGAATGAAAGCCTGAGAAACTTGCCTTTCATCTGCAAAGTGGGAGAAAGACGAACTTGACAGGGGAGTGGGCAAGCAGAACCCAGCCCTGACCTCAAGGCAGCTGGGAGGGTCTCAGATCTCAGATCGGTGTCAGTATTTGGTTTTCTTTAAATCTATCACGCTGGGAACCTCTTGCACCCAAGTGCCCTGATCTGAAGGCCCCTGACACAGAGGGGATGACCTTGGACTTTTGAATTCTAGACCCGCCGCGCTACTGCCCAGCTGTGTGATATGTGAGGTGGGCTACCTTGCGGGACTTTGTGAAGAGTAAACGGATTCTAGAATGGGGCCCCGAACAAAGTCTGGCAATACCAATACACTGCTCTTGGAAAAAACTCCTTTGCAAGGGCGCGAGGGAGAATGGGGGTGGGTGGGAGGAAGGCAGTACCCAGGACCTACTTCCTCTGAGTTGAGGAGCAGAGTTCCCCAGCCTCACAGTCTGGGCTCAAACCCAGCCCTAAGGCTCACCAGCTATTTGACCTAGGGCAATTTGTTCTTCTAATGCAAAACAGAGCTAATAATAGAACCTACTCTGGGTTTGATGTGAGGGCTGAAGCACAGAGAGTGCTTAGAACGGAATCTAGCTCGCACCCAAATTATGACCAGTGTTACTGAGTGGAGCATGGGAAGGTGAAGGGTCAATCCTGCAATCAAGTCACTGGTATGTCAAAGTAAATATGGAAAGTGTGGTCTTGAGTTTCACAAAAATTGCTTCATTGACAAAATTCCAA
>CM052799.1:135477128-135542932 GCA_028533885.1 Nasua narica
GCATTCCGAGAAAAACAACTGAGGAACTTTTTTTTTTTTTACTGGCACATGAAAGCTCAAAGTAACTTGCTGTGGGGAGAATTCTCCATATAAATTCCCTATACGTCAGTGCCACAGACTTCTCTCGTAACGCATTTAGATAGGAAATAAAGTAAAATTTCTTACCTGTGTGATAAAATGTGAGAAAAAATAAAAGTACTCCCATGAACATATTACTTAAAAAAGTGACAACTCCACAAGTAATTCCTTCTGGAACTGGGTAGACAGTTTCCACAAAAAGCTCAAAAAATATAGGTATACTGCTATTCAGGAACACTCCCAGGAGAATGCAGGAGGCATACAATGTCACTAAAATAAAAACACAAATATTTTAGTTTGATGGCAGCAGCAGGGAGTCCTAGCAGATGGATCTTCTGGGTGTTCTCTTTCATAAGCAGCAACTCTGGCATTTCCTATCTTTTCAATGGTAAGCTGATAAAGCTTGACAGAGTATCATTATCTGTCAGCTCTTTGCTCAGGTTTTGTGGAATAGAGAGGAGAAAGTTTTGTTGCTGGATGATTACCGTTTATTTGCTTTATCTTTTTGGTATGGATTATTCCAAAGCACAGAAAAAATTTCACCACTCCAATAATAATTAAAAGGATTCTTCTTAGTCATACTCCTGGCTGATAGATGTTTAGATAAATTACAGCAACTTAATTTGAAATCTAAACTCATTCTACAATTTCCAAGAGAACTTAAAATCTAAGAACAAGTGTAAGAAACATTAAGTGTTACTGAAAATTACATACTTAAAGGGACTGGTTAGGAATTACCTTCAAGTACAAAATAAAAATATCCAGTATGTAATTCCTGGAGAAACACTTTTTTTTTTTTTTTTTAAAGATTTCATTTATTTACTTGACACAGAGAGAGAGAGAGAGAGATTGCAAGTAGGCAGAGAGGCAGGCAGAGAAAGAGGGGGAAGCAGGCTCTCTGCTCAGCAGAGATGTGGGGCTCGATCCCAGGATCCTGAGATCATGACCCAAGCTGAAGGCAGAGGCTTAACCCACTGAGCCACCCAGACGCCCCTGGAGAAACACTTAAAATAGAGTTAGTCTTCAATTTTGGAACGAGTTTTATGTCAACAGTTTTTTAAAAAATATGTTAAGTTTTTTGGAACACAAAAAAATTTCACCCAGAGATGCTTAATAAATAGTGGTTAGGATCCCAGGTTGGCAATAAAAAGCCCATTAACCGGATTCCACAGCTAAATCTTTGAATAAGGACATTATTCTTATTTTTAGAAGAATGTCTAGGGAAATGCACCCCACTCCAAATAGCTATTTCACAGCTACTGTCTGCATACAAACCTTCATTACTTTAAATTTGAAGGTGAAAAAAGGACCAATGAGGGGAAAAAAATGACACCCTACAGAAAGTTAAAACACATCCCTTATAGACTAATAAATATATCATACCCACAGATATAATAATGAGTAGAATTTATTCTAAGCCTAAGGTTATTGGGAAAATATTTTTTTTGTTTTTAAAAATTCTGAAGACCTAATTGGCTTTATTAAATGGTTCATGAACTGGGCAGCATCTCATCTAGCAAGTAGAGGGGAACTCCCAGGAAAATACTTATTTTTTATTTTTCCTGAGAAAAATATTTTAAATAAAAGTACTTGTTAAGGAAAAAAAGTTTCTGTACAGTAACCTCAACTCCCATTTCTTTCTCCAATTACACTAGTCTTTCAGGATTATAAAATATTTAATAATTCTATAACACAAATGGCTGGTGATTATATTGACTTTCTTTGACTAGATGGTACACGTGAAGAGAGAACAAAAGGATGACAGTGAATAAAGAACACACTGTGGGCTAAAGCAGTGACCAAACTACTCACAGAATTAAATGGGAAGCATCTGATAGTTAAAATAAGTACCACTTAAGATATGAAGTAATTTTCAAGATTCTTCAAAACAAAACCCCTCATATGTATTTGCCAGACACAGATCACTTAAATCAATCAACACACTCCCCTTTACACGTGACTCATTAGTGGCACATTAGGAAATGTAGGGATGGAATGTCACTGGTAGCTTTTATAGCATACTCTACCTACAAAACACTTTATAATAATTTATCAGTCAGTCAGTGGTAATCAGAGCAGAGATGGCTATTGACCCAAACACGGATGAGTCTAGGAGTTTGAAATATGAAAATATAGAAATAAATGATAGGGAAAATCAAACTCTTGGGGCGCCTGGGTGGCTCAGTGGGTTAAAGCCTCTGCTTTTGGCTCAGGTCATGATCCCAGAGTCCTGGGATCGAGCCCCGCATCACACATCGGGCTCTCTGCTCAGCAGGGAGCCTGCTTCCCTCCCTCTCTCTGCCTACCTCTCTGCCTACTTGTGATCTCTCTCCCTGTGTCAAATAAATAAATAAAATCTTAAAAAAAAAGAAAAAAAAAACTCTTAAGACCCAGGACATGCTACTTCTAAGGATTCACAAACCACTAACAGAATGAGCTGTTTTTAGGAAACACGTTTGGAAAGAATCCTTTCAACATTTTTCTTTCTGAAAGAGATAAACCCTCGCATGTAATTTGTAAGCAGGCAAGTTAAAATAAATGAAAAATTACCATAATCTGTATATAATAGAATAAGTGCATGTCGTAAAAGAAAGAATGATAATATAACGATGAGGACATACAGAAAGAGGACTATCAGTATAACGTCTTGAAAGGAGAACTCTGGTTTTATTGATTTTTAATCAAGCATGGTACCGAGAGAGAGAGAGAGAGAGAGAGAGAGAGACAGGATGTCTCAGAAAAGTACAGCCTAGTGAGGCAGGCGGCCCTGTCTGAAAACCCCTTAAGACCATTCCACTCCCTTGGCTTCATTTCATGCTTATTAAAAATCTTCTGACTTTGGTTTCCTAGGTATCTGAATTCTGGGAAAGGAAGAGGAAATCTTTATCACTGGAAAGACAAAATTTCTGTTGTGTTGATGGAACTGTAAATAGTTGATCTTCTGATCGGTCATTTGAAAATGCCTATCAAAATAAATAATGCAACTCTTTGACCCAGCAATTCCACTCCCAGGTGTTTATCCTATAGCTATTAAGGCACAAGAATATAGAGAACACTCACTGCAATATTGTTTGTAGTAGGAAAAGATTAAAACAAGCTAAATGTCCACCAATTGGGGGGGTTGGTCGTTTGAAAATTTATCAAACATCCGAAGGTGTATTATTGCAACCATTCAAATTGGCAGTAACTCTGTATATAGTGGCATTAATGACATCTAAGATATGTAAGTGAAAAAGGTGTGGAACAGTGTGTTATCTTTTTAAAAAGGACACACACACACACACACACACACACACATTTGTAAATTTATAGAATTCTCTGGGAAAATACTCAAGGAACGGACATTCAGAGTTACCCCTAAAGAGAAAACCTGGAGGCCATAGGAGGGTAAACATTTTTTATCATATGCCTTTTTACTACTAATTGAATTTGAATTATTTACTTTGTGCACATCTTAACTATTTAACAACAAAGAGAATTTTATTGCAAGCTAATGAAATAGCGGCTGAGCCAACTCCCCTCATGCAAGTTTTTAGGCTCACGGATTCAGAAATGGTTATCACTGGGTGGCCTGACCCACAGACTCCCCCCTCCTCCCCCGAGCCACTTAACCCAGCCCCTGTGCAGGATCCTTGACACAAATATTCCCACCTCATATTGTAAGAATTCCTATTACACCTAGGATAAATGGGCTGAGATGGATGAAGTAACTTGAGGCTAGTAAACAAAAAGCAAGTATTTTCATTCAATTCATTCAATTCTCTCACTCTTGGGGTTTGCTTCTTGTATTATATAGGAATGATGACCAAGAGGGTGTTTTACACTGGATGGATGTACTGAAATCACTTGTTATTGCATAACAAATCAAAATCATTTATGCAGGAAAGGGTTAAATTAGGATCATAATCAGAATGGGGAAAAGTAGCTGTGTTAGGACTGATTTCATATACTCCCTGATGCTCTGGGACACGCATACATGAAGCAGAAGCCGATCTGAATTTCAGTTCCATCTGAGTTTTCAGTTTAGAGGGTGATACAGTATCTTTATACACTGGTTTGACAGATCCAGTGGGTGAATGCCATCTATTAAAAGTCAGGCAGACTAGATAATTTCCTGCTCATCAGAGAGGGTTCAAACTACATGATTGTTAAATATTTCTATGACTTTCTATAGTGCTGATACTAAAATTATAATAAACTGCCTTGCAATTAAAAAGTCAAGGTAATTTAGCAGAACAAACACAATGCTGATGCAGGATTTTTTCAGAGAAGTTAATAAAATTTCATGGGCCCACAACTCAAATTGCAAAAAACAAAGTCCTGCGTAGCACACAATACAGTTACAATGGATATATTTTGAGAACATGAATTGGATCATAACCCTAGAAGTACTACTTCCCCCATTCCTGCTCCCAATGACGAACCAAATTAGTAAACTTTAGGGAAATAAAACTATGTATAAAATACATTTTTATTAACCCAAACACTTGAAACTTAGGTGTTATAAAACAACTCACAAAATTTCAAATTAAGAACTATTTCATTCAGGGGCACCTGGGTGGCTCAGTCGGTTAAGTATCTGCCTTTGGCTCACTCAGATCCTGATCTCTGGGTCCTCGCATCAAGCCCTTCGATGGTCTCCTTGCTCAGTAGGGAGTCTGCTTCTCCCTCTGTCCCTCTTCCTGCTCATGTTCGCACTCTCTCTCTTTCAAATACGTAAATAAGATCTTAAAAAAAGAGAACTATTTCATTCAACATTTAATGAGATTCTCAATATATCATTAATGACAAAAACAACTTCAAACCTTGGATTTATATAATGTTAAAACATTTTAAAAACTGCTTTCAAATATATTATATTTGATCATCCTACTGATTCTTTAAAGCAGGTAAGGCATTTTACAGATGAAGTGACCAAAGTTCTGAAAGTCAAAATGACTTATTTAGAAACAATGTAAATTAGCATTGTTAAAAATAATATATTTAGGGGTGCCTGGGTGGCTCAGTTGTTAAGCATCTGCCTTCGGCTCAGATCATGATCCCAGGGTCCTGGGATTGAGCCCCTTCACCCCCAGTCGGGCTTCCTGATCAGGGGGAAGCCTGCTTCTCCCTCTCCCACTCCCCCTGCTTATGCTCCCTCTCTCGCTGTGTCTCTGTCAAAAAAACCTTAAAATATATATATATATATATATATATATATATATATATATATATAAAGCTTATAGAATCTAGCAGGTTTTCAGCCACTGTGTCAGATTGAAAAAAAAAAAAAAACAAAAACAAGACTTGGTATTTCTTGTATTCATTGGTATTGACACAAAAGGCATACTTCCCAAATCTGTCTTGAGCACAAAAGCTGGAAGTCATCTCACATTAAGGCATATGACAAAATAAAAAATAGAGCACCAAAAAGTTACAAACAAGACAATGAACTTTAAGCACGATAAATGTAAAACGGGTTAAAAAATTAGTGTTTAGGTATGTAATAGGGAAAACACAAGCCTTTCTTCAAAACTATTGATCAGGCACCTATGTTACATAAGCTACTATGCTGGACCCGTAAATAGGACGTATCACTCCTCATCTAAAGGAACACGATCCACATCTATGGCTTAGCAGCCATCTTCCTGCACAGTGCTAAGACGATAATTATACTTCATTCTTTAAAAAAAAAAAAGGGGGGGTGCCTGGGTGGCTCAGTGGGTTCGGCTCAGGTCATGATCTCGGGGTCCTGGGATCGAGCCCCACATCGGGCTCTCTGCTCAGCAGGGTGCCTGCTTCCACCTCTCTCTCTGCCTGCCTCTCTGCCTGCTTGTGATCTCTCTCCTCTCTGTCGAAGAAATAAATAAAATCTTTAAAAAAAAAAAAGCTATGTCTAATCGTGAGCAGCAATAGCCCCAGTATCAGGTGCTGAGTACAGCAGGGAAAGTGTGCTAACTTCTAATAGCAATAGGTTTTCAGGAAAACCCAGACAAGCTATAGTAGGTTTAGAGGAGGCTGACTTGGGGCACCTAGGGGGCTCAGTTGGTTAAGCATCTGCCTTCAGCTCAGGTCATGACCCCAGGGTCCTGGAATCGAGTCCTGCATCTGGCTCCTTGCTCAGCAGTGAGCCTCCTTCTCCCTCCTCCCTCTGCCTGCCACTCCTGGGGCTTGTGTGTGTGCTTTCTCTCTCTCTAACCCCCTGACAAATAAAGAAATAAAATCTTAAAAACCAGAAACAGAAGAGGCTGACTGCGCTGGCCAGTGCTGGGAATCCATGTCTGATGAGGACAGCTTGTGAGAACCGAGGGATGGTTAGATTAAGGTGAAGGCCAGACATGACAGGTCTAATGTTTTGAGGGTGTCAGTGGAAGAGGGAGGGAGCTGACTTGCCCTCTAAGCTGTGTTGCTCCAAATCAGTTATCTCAACAGGAGGAAGACTTTCCCAGGACCCAGAGCTAACAAACGATGGGACAGGAAGCAGCTTCCTCTCTGAGGTGGTATTCCAGACGCAGTCAGATGGACATGCATCTGGATTGTAATGGAAAAGATTCCTTTACTGAATGATAAGTTCTATCAGATGATAACTGAGGTTCATTCAAGTAGATCAATAACAAATACATGTAGGTAGAGAACTTAACTAGGATATTAAAAACAAAAATTTTAAAGGCACCTCTAGGTAGATAAGACTAATAGAGAATTTATTTACAGTTTTATTAAGAAGTATGACAAGAAAAAGTTTTAAGGATTAGAATTGAGAAATTTCCCTAAAGAGTGGGTTTATAATATTAATATACTTTATTGGATAAATTTTATTATTATGCATGCTGACTGAATTCTATTTAATGATAAAGTGAGGAAAGTTAACTGGGAATTATTAGATTAGACCTTTATTAAAAATATCTCTACAATCTAAATTAAACTTAATATTGCAAGTGAAAATGCTCCTTCAGGAAATAAAGACACATGTAAAAAGAGAAACGGTAAACATTCAGTGTTTGTTAACGGCACAGTTTTTTCCATTGGTTCTGGGTGTGCTGAATATACGGGGTTCATACATATGTATGTGTACACACACTGGTAGGACTTTCTATATTGTTGAGCTGTGCTTCTCCTCTTAGCCTCACGCTTTCTCCTTAAAAATGATTGCTGTGGCCTTCATGATCTGCCACTGATTAAAATATGCTACTGCATATTTCATGTACTCATGAAACTGTGGCTCCAAAAGAGGCTAGGGTATATTTTGCTGTAATATTCATTAATGGTGGTGATTTTCTTTCTGTATGTCATTATTTTGTGGGTGTCCTTTGTTTAGCTGCTTTGTTGGCTCAGCTTAGTCCTAAAGGCTGACAGTTATGTTCAGAGTCTTTGATGGCTAGAAGGCCAAGTCGCTGTATCTCGCAGAGATGAAGCACCACTAATAATCCTTTGAAGTGTTGGCCCCATAGTCGAGATGGGTTGTGCTATCAGATATCACAGGTATAAGTTTATCAGGAACTTTTAAGTTCCCAAAGAATTATTTATGGTTCTGCAGAAGGTGATGCATGGTTTTATCATGGACCACTGACTGATTACCTGGTCAAGCCCTCTACTTTCCAGAAACAGAGTCTGCTTAGAGACTTCTTGAAAATCTCTGTGGATAAACTTTATATGCTCTTGCTCAATAGGCCCTATCAACATTTCACGATTCTTACATTTAAGATTTTTCACAAATCTATTTTCACAAATCATTTCTTTTAATCCACGTTCTATTTTTTCCTTCTTGATCCCGACAGTCACGAACATGAGTAACAGTCACGTCTGTTCATAAAGGTGGAAAGAATAATAAGTCACTTAGCTTTCTTTCCTTAAAATCCCTCATTTCCCTAAAAGTGTGCATATCTTTGGGGCACCTGGGTAGCTCAGTCAGTTAAGCATCTGACCCTTGATCTCAGCTCAGGTCTTGATCTCAGGGTTGTGAGTTCAAGCCCTGTGTTGGGCTCCATGCTGAGCATGGAGCCTACTTAAAAAAAAAAAAGTATGCATATCTTTAATCATGCTCATCACTCCCTTCTGAATTTTCTCATTCCTATTAGGTAGATCACTTTCTAGCTTATACTGTTCACATGCCTTTCAATACAACCAAATATGTTTTCTTTCTTCAAATGCCTTTTGAAGTCAGCTTGTCTATCATGGGGCTCACATCTAGCTTATCTGCCCCCCCCCTTCCTCCCCACTCACTATCTGTTTCTGACCTTGCCGCTGTCGTCTTCCAGTAACTTGAATTAGATGAAGAACCTCCCAAGGCAACTTCTGCTAAAACTCAAATTATATTGTTTCAGCAAACTCAACACCAAAGTGCTAACATTTTTCAAAATGCCATTTTCAAAGCATTTATCTGTTCAGTGAAAAATGACTGTGTGAGTTATGGCTAACAGGACTAGATAGCTACTTTTCAGATAAGGTGAAAATGTCTTTTCATAATTTTGTATATAGAATAAACCTCAATATTTTGAAACTCACATTATCTAGTCATGAGTTAATTTATTTGCCATATTAAAGACACTTCAATTAATAAAGACATAATACAATTTTAAATACTGAGTTTCCTTAAGGAAATAAAAGCATACTGCTGATAGCCTCCAAGGGGATGTGTATAGGCAAGTACATGTATCAAAACAGTGCACCTCTAGATAGAATGGAATGATCCAGGTTTTCTTCCATAGAGATGGCAACAATATTATCAAGATCAGTAGATCACAAAAAAATATTTCAAGAGAAGGTTTCAGTAGTAGCAGCACTTATAACACATGGTTGAACGAAATTAAGCAGTTTTTAATTTATTATCTCAACAATTATAATTAATGCATATATTTTCACACTTCTTGTAGATTCTTCTGATATTTAAAAGTAACAACAGGAATACTAAATTTACTAGAAATGGGAAAAAGACTAGATATTTTCCTCATTAAGAAAAAGAATGACTCTGGTAAAAAAGAAATACAAATTTGCCATTACTGGCTTTAAATATCAGTCTAAAGGTCTGGATTTGTCTATAATTAGATTTTGTAGTAAGTTCTCTTTCACGAAACCTCTTTTACTTAAAAGGAATTAGGTCAGATTTTTATAAAGGCAGTAAGAGTATCTGTAACAGATTTATTCAAATTCTCCATTGTTCCATTAAAATTTGCCCTTTTGCCTGCCTACAGCTAGTGCTGAATAACAGAGTGACCACGGTTGCTATTACCGGCAATAAGTCATATTTACTGAGATTCAAAATGGAGATAATATACGCTTCATTCATCCACCCATTCACCCACTCACTCATTCATTCATCACTCAGGGCTTGTGCTAGGTAGTAGGGTGAGAGTTGGGGTCAGAATGGATAAGGCACAAATCCATGCTCCAGATTTTCAGATTGGCAGGGGAGATAACACACACACTCAAGTAGCTATTAGATGGTAAGTATCAGGAAAGAAAAAAAAAAACACCCACTGTGATCATTCAGGAAAGGAATGTGAAATCTAGTTTTTAATGTAGTATAAGTTAAAAAAAAGTATCAACCAGGAGTTTCTTTTTTTTCTTTCTTTCAGAAGTTTCTAAGTGACATTCAAAAACTGAACTACAATAGGAGAGAACCATAAAATTTATAAATTCGGTGGTTGTGAAGATGGCCATATCAGACTCAACTTTTCAATTCTGGCCTTGTTTTAATTTAGAATTCTGCTTTCCTTTCTGTCCAACATAATTATTTTCAAGGACAGACTGGAAAAACATAGTCCTGACCAGGGTCAATTATATCAATTTTCCTTTAAGATTTAAAAAGATGTGTAGTTTTCAATACATACTTTTTCTGAATATAAAAGTAAAACATAAACAAGTAAAAGAAAAACATGCTCATTATTACAAATACAGACAAAAAAAGAAGTAAAAAAATAAATTTTCTTGATGCCTCCACCCAGAGACAAAACTGTTACTTTTAACATCTCAAATAGAAAACACATAAAATGTAATAAATGTAATGTCTTACAGTGAATATTCTACACTTAATTCAAGGGCAAAAATGTGTTCATTATGTACTCAAAACTTGGTTCTTATAGAATCTAACAGATACATATTGACATACAGTACCATACACACAAACACACACACACACACACACACACACACACGCATCTGAGTGTAATGCACTCAGAAGAGTTGCAAACTAAAATTATTCCACCAGAATGTTGTGCAACTGCTAAATTATGAAATTATACTCAAATAAAATAAAATAAAACAAAAAATTCTGGCTCAGATTACTTGCCAAAATTGTTCCAAAACCTTAATGTAGGAATGTTAGTATATAAAAAGTGCACAGTATCCAAAAACTATTACTCTGGACAACTGGGCTTTATAGGCAAAGCAATAAAAATTAAAGAGAGGGATTCCTGGCAGGATGGTACAGGGCAGAAATTCCCAAACCTGCCTTCACAGCACACTTAGTGCCTCAGTAATTTTTTTTTATGGTGCCGAAAGCCAAGAGAAATAACTAACAATTCTGTCAATTACATAGTTGGGGCCAAACCATTTAATAAATGTATATGTCCTAACAATTTAGTGGCCATTTAAAAAATAATACCCATATATTGAAAGAAATATATTTTTATTTCATTCCCAAATAACCACAATCACTTACTAATGAGATATGGGCAATCTGATGGGCACTGCATGACTTCTCAAATCTTGGAATCAAATCTGAGAATCAGACTGACACCCACCCTCATATCCTGTTCCTGATTTTTGTGCAGTATTTACTTTTTATCAAAGCCACTGCAGGAAACCAAACTTTGCAAAGATATGATGCTATCAAAGAGAATGCAGCAGGGATCTGATGATGAGACTGGGAACTCTTTCGAAATAGAGGTTCACAAAGGGTCTGACAGATGTGGAATATCCCTGTGTTTCCTTCAGAAATTTAAAATAAGCCATGATGCCCTTGTGAATTTGCCGTGGCATTCCACAGAAGCTGGCTTGGTAGGAACTCTAAAATAAAGGCTATCTTTGAAAAATTTGATGCCTCTGATATATAAATTGCTGGTCATTTTATACAGAGCACATACATGCAAATTGGGATACAATGACAGATCATTTTGTAGACCAAGAGAGTTCTGTTATTGCTTCTTTCTTTCCTTTAACAAAAGACTGCTAAAGATGCAGATTTTTTTAATCTGCCTGCAAGTATTAGCCACATATTGGATTCTGTGTTTAATTATGGGATTATTTGTTCTAAGGGTAGACTGGAGGATTGTAGGATTATTTGTTGTAACAAGCACTTGCATAGATAAGATTACATGAAAGTCTGAAAGTGGCTCTACAGGGGCTTCCTGCCCAGTGGCATGTATGTTTTATGGGGACTCCATGAGACGAAGGTTCCTTTAGTCTATGTATGAGTAAGGTGGTAGATGGAATTAAGGATGCTAATCAGTTGACCTTAAAATTTGGAAATTATCTTGGATTATCTGGGTGGACTCAAGGTATTCACATGGATCCTTAAAAGTGGAAGGCAGGGCAGAAGATGAGCGCTCAGAGGAAGATGTGACTTGGAAGAAAGGCGCAGGAGGTGTTGTACGAGAAGGACCTGACCCGTGGCTGACTTTACAGATGGAGGAATGGAGCCCCAAACCCAGGAATGTCAGCGGCCTCTGGAAGTTAGGAAAGGCAAAGACGTGGGTTCTTCCCTAGAGTTTTGACTCTTGTCTAGTGAGCCCAGGTTGGGCTTCTAACTGACAAATGTAAGACAATAAATTTGTGTCGCTTTAAGCCACTATATTTGTGGTAACTTGTTATAGCAGCCAGGTAGTAAGTAGTAGTAGTAGTAGGAAGGAAGTAGTAACTTGTTAGTAGCCAACTAGTGCAGACCCCCAAAATGATACTATTAATAACAATGCAATAGCAACTATAAATATTTCAGATCAATTAGATGAGCTAAACTAAGTAAGCTGCCTATAATATGCCTCCAATAGGTATTTGCCAGAAAGTTTTGTTTTATGTTAATGATGTAAGAAGACTGAATAACCTACAGGTGCTGGTTGAAAGAATTTTACTGGTGTATACTTCAAACATCATAGCTTTATGCCTTTGTTCATTTTCCTTACTGCTTAACAATGGTGTAATGGCTATAAAGAAGATAAAAATCTTTGTATCATGCTCTGGTATGAATTTAAAAGAATACAGGCTTTTCTATGCTATATAAGTTTAGACTAAAGATTATACTTCTTTTCCATAGGTAAAATACCAATAAATATATTTTTCATTATTTCTTGAACTTTTTTAGATGGGAAGATAGTTTGATGCCTGGACTAGGGAAACATTTTTGTACATTTATTAGTTTTATAATTTTTATAGTTTTACAACTATAATTACTTATTCTATTTCATTAGTTATGAAAAACAAGAAAAATTCCTCCTTTTGGGGTATACATATTTTCGTGACCTGAAAATATCTATTCCAAGTTCAAAGCAGTCTGTGTTCACCTGTGGTTAAAGGCAGGTGTGTGATGCTGTTCAGACAGGTCAGGGTGAACCAGGTGGACGACAGGGTAGCCCCAGAAAACAGGAGGAGAAGAATTAGTTTCAGCATACCCCTGATAAAATCCGCAAACCTGAAAAGAAACAACGTCCTATTATAAGTCTACCTGGATTTTTAAGATGCTATTTAAATTAATGACACACTTCCATTAAACAATTTCTTGAAGAAATTTCCCTGAGTTCTTTTTCAAGCAAGCAACAAAACTTTTTTTAACTGGTACATTTTGCACGTGTATGGCAGATATTTTTTACAAAGATATTCCTTTGTGGCAGATTTTTTTTTTTTCTCTTAAAGAACACACAAAATGTGATTGATCTCTGTTCAAGATCTATGACTGACAGGATGGATCGTGTGTTTTTAAATGCTACTTTTACTTAAGTATTTTTCTATACTTTCCAAACATTCTATAATGAGCACCTATTATTCTAGTTTTAGAAAACAGGCTAACTTGTTGACCAAGATGGCTCTCCCCAAATTCGAACTCAGAGAATACAAATGCTTACCCCTAGAGCCCCTTGGGCTCCTATATGATCTGGTCTCTGCCTCCACGCTCCCTCTGCCTTACTAGTCTCCAGCGGGGCAGCCCTGTTTCTGTTTCTCATACAAGCGAGGGTTGTTTCCCACGGCAAGGTGTAGCTTCTGCCTTTGTCCCGTTTGCCTGGCGTGCTGGTTCCTCCCATTCCTGGAGTGACTCACTCCTGCTTACTCCACAGGTCACTGAGGTCTCAGTTAGTCTTCAGTAACACTCTCCATGCTCATGGAAGAAGTCCTCACCATGCATCCCATCTCCATACCCTATTTCTTCTTAGCACTTATCTCTGATTTTTGGATGTGTTTATTTTTTGTCTTCCCTATTAGACTGTAAGCTCTGCGAGAGCAAGAATATAGCTCTGGAGTAACGAATACTCTCCTATAAAGGTTGTAACTTATGTTTCACAGCATTTTAAGTTTTCAAAATTCCTGCTTTTTTCTGAATTAACATGAAATTAAAAGGCAAATGGTAGAGATGCTTATTGTTTAGTTATGACCTACAACTTTTCCATTTGCCGATCACTTTTCCTCATCTGCTAATTGTACGGGCACAATTCTCTGGCTATGCCTACATACAACTCACTCTCTTTGAGAATTGTTTCTATCGTAGAAAAACCAACCTCACCCCAAATATAACATCTACCATGTTTTTTTCTACTTTGAAGCTTTAAAATCGATCTTAATTTCTATTATAATTATATTACTGTCCCTCTTAACACTTTCAATACTATCTTTTGTGTTTTGTGCTGATTCGATGAGATAAGGTTAATCACGTTTATAAGCCTTATCTAGACTAAAATAGTTTCCTATGACAGCTGATGCCATCTTTTGGTGGAAAAAATGGATGCATCTTTGCCCAATGACTTACGTTTGTTCTCAACTATGAAAGTTTGCTAGCAGAAAATTCTTATGTACTCTGAAAAAGGTTCTGCAGCTTGATAGAAATTTCCTTCAAGAAAATCTAAAAACTGTTATAATTTCACACCCACCAATCACTTTTTTGATTTATGTTTTGGTATGCTGCAAGAATGTACTGGTCTGGCAGCCAGATGGCGAGGTATGAGAGAATAAAATAGTTTTCTGGTACAATCAGAACCGATGAAAGTTGAGTAGTGAGGACGCTGACAGGGCCGGATCATAAGCTAACCACTGTGATCTGCTATTTTCGTAGACCTAGTCATTTCAAATGGGGTAATACCATCAAAGAATACTGTTAGGACATTTGGTAGTGGCTTTTAGTAATATAATTACCAAAAAAATCACCTAAGCACTAATGTCTATAAGGGGATTCTGTTCTAGGGATCCCCAAAATGGTGTTATGAACATAACTTTAAAATTGATTCTAGGCCTAGCAGATAGCTACAAGTGATTTCAGATCCCCAAGGAAGGGTAGTATTTTTTTAGAACTTCCATTTCAACAAATTAAAAACAGAAATGTCCTCGCTCTCATTTTCTCCTCTAGCTCTATTTCTATGTAGATAAAATTAAGGGTTTACAGAAAGAAAATAAAGCGAAAGGTACACGTGAGATGTCCTTTTTGATACATCTTAGTTCCTTCTTTGACCTGTCTGGTTCTCAGAATAGGATTTAGTTAATGATGACTCACTATAATTGGCTTGGAGATTTAATTAGAAAAATTAGATAGAATTCTGAAAATGTGATAGGTCAATGTATTTCAGTATCTGTGTAGTGATTTCCTACAAATGCTCCCTGCCTATTCCTCTTCTTTAGCTTTTAGATTTTATTCTTATATTTCCCGAACTTATAAAAACCTTAGAGTGATTTAGAAATTACAGTGTCAATTTATTCTTTCATTATCCCAGAAACACTCTGTAAACTGTAAGGTCTAGATATATTATTATTCTGTGTCAACTATGTTTAAGTATTTAGAAATTGAGGTGATTTACATATCTTATTTGATCTCTCCAAATGTGTAATTAGATTCTTCTCTTTATGGTAAAGTTGATTGCCTAATTTTGTTTTTGATGAAATAATGTAAATGATTTAGGAAGTGAATGAGTATTCTCTCCGGGGAAACACCAAGAACAGTTTTACAGACAGTCACCTGGATGAGTGATATTTCTATTCTTTTTTTTTTTAAGGAAAAAAATGAGACTTTTTCCTTCTTCTGACTCATTCTAAAAATGTGTTGTCATAACGGGTTAAGATCAAAGTGAGCTTGGTGATACTGGAAGTTTTTACGCATGTTTTTCATCAAAGGGGATAAACAGGAATGTACCTGCCAAAAAGACCAAAAATAAATTTCTGCTAATTAGATCCTCCCTTTTCATGGAAAGTTCTAGAGATGCTCTTACAAATGATTCTTTTTTCTATTCTCAATAAGTAATCAATTTGTCTTTATTATTGTAACGCCTTTTTCTGGGTTCCATTTGTAGATGCTGTTCTCCAGTAATATGGAGAGAGGCAGCTTACACTGGAAATACATCTCCATCCTCCAAACACAAAACTTTAGGACAGAGTGCTCCTGAAAAAGGTTTCTTGTAGCAGCAAATTCTTACTACATGTGAATTTTTTTGTAGTCTGAGCAAGTGCCCTTCTCGGACCTTTGCCTGTTTTATTTTCCCCTGAATTTTAACAGTTATCAAAAGCAGCCATTTTTCTGTTTTTTGGTTTGGGTTCGGTCCACTCACAGGTTTAACATAAAATATTCTCACCTTGCCATAGCTATTCCAACAACACAGCCTCCAACTATGGACCAAAATCCAATCCAGCCAGCATCTACCTGTGGAGAAAGTGGCAGACACATTTAATATAAGACTATGAGGTTGCAATTAATAAAGCATGAAAAAAAGATCCTCTCTAATCAGTATACAATTCAACATATATATCTGCATGTCTATGTACATGTATAATTCAATATATTATCAATAGCTAAATGGCAACAAATCTAGAAAATACTATTTAAGAAAATGAATAAAATGAAAGGATTCATGTGTGACCAATCCAATTTATCTAAGTAATTACACCCTTGATTAACTTTTCATTGGAATATTTAAATCAACATAATAATCAGTTTCACAAACAAATGTTTTCAAGTATGTACTACATTGTACTAGAATTCTTAAGAAAATAAGAAAAGGACAGAACATGGTCACTGACCCAAGAGGTTTAAATATAACCAACATACAGGAAACTACTAGGAAATAATCAGGTGCTCAAACATCTGGCAACAATTAAAGATGTATCAAGAGTCACAGAAGAGAGAGCTCACAGAAGACACAGCAAGTGAGAGCATGAGAAACGGGTTGAGAACCTAGGGAGACTACTGAAAGACAATTTGAGCTCGGTTTCAAATACACAGCTCATTGCGCTTATGGGAAAACATTTCCAACCTTGCCATTTAGCAGCTTTGTGACCCTGGAGAAATTATGTCTTCCTACCCACAGAATGGACTAAATGAGATAATTTGTGTACAGGACTTAGTTCAGTGGTCAGCATACAGGAAGTGCTCAATAAAGGCTGTTAAAACCACCTGATGATGATTCTCCATCTATCTCTTTCCTCCCCTTATGGCCAAACTTTCTCAGAGCAATCTATAAATGCTGCCTAGATTTACCATCACTCACGTATTTTTAACTCCTCCTATGACTTGGCTTCTGTCCCAATTCATACTCTTAAGTCTCAGTTTCCTCATTATTATAATGAGGATAACAAGGGTGCTTTTTTTGTTTGTTTGTTTTGAGTTTTTTTGAGACTTAAATAAGCTAATACATGTAAAATGTTCAATACATGCTACTGGGTACCATTGGAATTCCTTGTGTCCCTAACAATATTAAGGCATTTTGTCTCCTCTTCCTCTTCCCATGGCCACCATGTTTGCTTATTACCTTATTTCTTACTTCTGGATTCCTGTAATAGCTTCTTAAATGGTCTCCACAATCTATTCTGCCCATTCCTGCCAGAATAATTATCCCAATCATTTCACTTTCCTGCTCAGAAACAGTTACTGGCTTTCACTGTGGTTACAGGGCCAAGTCCAAACTTGACCTGCCACTGGAGAGCTGCCCGAACTAACTTCTACCTTTCATTATTTTCCTAGTCATATTTCTCATTATACCTCTTCACCAAAATGTTCCCTTCTACCTGGGCACTCAGTTGGATTGCATGTCTCAGTGGCCATTCAAACACATGTGACTCTGCGCCTAAGTTCTCAACAGAAGTTGGCAAAATGCAGGTGTGCCACCTCCACAAGAGAACCTGGAAGACGGCTGTAAGCTCCTGTGGGCTTCCTTTCCCTTCCTGATCACTAGAATCGGGATGTAGTCACCAGCCTAAACCACCCATACAATGACAAGGTCTTAGCCCAAAGGATTGTTGCTTGTGGAGTGGAAGCAGCCTGGGTCTCTAAATGAGTGAGAGGAAAAGAGTTATCCAAACTGGGGACAAATGTCCTAGATGTTATGCAAACTGTCCTAGATTATGATGTAAATGAGAACTAAATTCCTTAAGCCTCAGAATTTTGGGATTCTACCTCTCATAGCAGCTTAGCCTACTCTAAGTAATACAATTACTTAACAGTGTTTGGTGCCAGAACAAAAAAAAAAAAAAAAAGTACTCTCTGGAGAAAGAGAACAGCCTGAAGCTTAATTTATCTCTACATTTTTGTTTTCATCACTGGCATTTTGGGCCAGAGAATTCTCTGTTCTGCAGAACTGCCCCTCTCACTGCAAAGCACTTAGTATCCATTGTCCAAGGCCCACTTAATGCTATGAGGCCCTCCCAAACATTCCCTTCTATCCCCTGGGTGAGTGGGGCCCTGTGTCGGGCTAAGAACCACTGTGCATCTGACTGTACCAGTCCTGGTCCCTTCAGGCCAATTGTGCTTTTCTGCTTCCTTTGTTCATGACATTTGCTTTAGTTAATAATATTCTACCTACTAATTTATTAAATTTTTCCTTTAATTTTTAAAAAAGATTTATTTTAGAGAGAGAGGGAGAGAGTGTGAGCAAAAGTAGGGAGGTAGAGGGAGAGAGAGAGAGAATCTTAAGCAGACTCCCTGCTGAGCATGGAGCCCAGCTCAGGGCTTAATCCCACAACCCCAAGAACAGGACCCTCAGCTGAAATTAAGAATCAGTCGCTTAACCAACTGACCCATGCAGGCGCCTCATTTTTCCTCATTTAATTTTAAATTTCACTTTATTTAATACCTGGTGTGATTCCTGGTCTATCTCTTGGAGTTTATACAGAGAAAGATACTTGAAAGGGCATCTCGGAATTTATAATGTGAAGCATAAGATCTGCAAAATCAGAATCATTTAAATGGGTGCTATACTCTTCTTTCTTGGAATTGAGCATGCTTGGAATACCTGCCATCCAGAAAAATCAGAAAACTAAAGGAAGTCTTTCTTCTTATGGTGAAGGTACACTAGGTCATTTGGATTGATATTCTGGTTGAGAACTAGAAAAACTAGGGGAAAATCTATGTGATGGCCTTAGAAGGCCAAAACAGTAATCCCAGAATTATGGAACCACGATGCAGAATGGGAAGGAAATCCAGAAAGATGAGCCTGGTATTTGGGGATATTTTTCCCCTGGGTATCTGCTGATTGCAGAAAAGATAGCTAAGGGGCTGAGGGTGATCAGTAGCCTTGCTGACCTAGGAAAGAAAAAATTTTAACTTCAGTGCCTGTTGTAGGGTGGGTAGCTTTGTAAAACAAAACAAAACAAAACAAAAAACCCCCAACATTTATTTTTAAAAAAGATTTATTTATTTATTTGACAGAGAGAGTGGATGAGAGCACAAGCAGGGGGAGAGGGAGAAGCAGGCTCCCTGCCCAGCAGGGAGCCCAACATGGATGTGAGACGTGGATGTGGGGCTCCATTGCAGGGCCCTGGGATCATGACCTGAGCCAAAGGCAGACAAGCAACTGAGCCACCCAAGTGCCTTGAAACCTCAGCCTTTTGATGGTAACAAAGAAGGGCTATACTTAAGAGTACTGCACACTGGAAACAGAATAGTATTCTGTGGGACTGAAATGCAGTAATCTCAATTCCTCAAAGTGGATTCCTATAAGAAAAAACATAGTTCTTTCTGGGGTTAAATAACATCATCTTGACGCTTAAATGAGCTCTACAACTTTTTATATACTATGTCTGGCACTCAATCAAAAATAAAGGCACATCTCATAAGGAGATAAGAAACCATGGGAGATAACAAAACATAAATGAATACCACAAATATAAACAGACCCACAGGGGATCCAGATCAAGGAATTATGAGACTTTAAGCAACTAATTTTAATATTTCAAAAAAATAAAAGATTGAGCACTTCTACAGAAATTTGGAAACTATAAAGAAGAATCAAATAAAAATGTTCTACCTTGGGCTGCCTGGGTGGCTCAGTGGGTTAAAGCCTCTGCCTTCGGCTCAGGTCATGATCTCACGGTCCTGAGATAGAGCCCTGCATTGGGCTCTCTGCTCAGCAGGTGGCCTACTTCCCCCCACCCCTCGCCCCGCCTGCCTCTCTGCCTACTTGTGATCTCTCTCTCTCTGTCAAATAAATAAATAAAATCTTTAAAAAAAAGTTAAAAAAAGTTCTAAGAATACAACTGAAATTAACAACTTAGAGATGAGTTTAACAAAATATTAGAGCTGAAAACTGAAACAGTGAGTTGAAAGAAACAGTGAGTTGAAAGAAACAGTGAGTTGAACTAGATGAAACATCCAGTCTGAAGCAGAGAAAGGCAAAAGGATAGAAAATTCAGAAAAGAGATTAAGAGATACAGGGAATATAATGTGAAAGTATAACCTATAGAGTCTCCAAAGGAAATTAGAGAAAAGAGAACCTAAGAAAGTTAATTTTTATTTTATTTCATTTCAAGTAACTGAAATTTTTTGAAAAAGATTTTATTTGTTTATTTGAGAGAGAGAGAGAGAGAGAGCATGAGCAGGGGGAGCAGATGGAGAAGCAAACTCCCCACTGAGCAGGGAGCCCAACATGGAGCTAGATCCTAGGACCCTGAGATCATGACCTGAGCTGAAGGCAGCCAGGTGCCCTGCAACTAATTTAAATTTCAAATTAAATAGCCACAAGTGGCCAGTAGCCACTGTACCAGACAATGTAGCTATACAGGATTACACAGAGGAATATATTAATAAATGTAATATATGGCTTACAAAGAAGTTAATTACAAAGAAGTTAATTTTTAAACTAATCTTAAAGATTCAAAAACTTCTAGCCAAATTCCAATAAAGGGGCATATTTATTCTAAAAAATACCAAAGTTTATTATAACACCAAAATACTTGAGACACTTGGGTAGATAAAAGTGATAAAAGATAGGCAAATAGACTAGAGGGGAAAAAAGTCATTTAGAAACACATCTGTGCACTTCATTATGACGAAGATGACACTAGAGAGCAATGAGAAAAGCATGATCTTTTCAAAAACTGATATCAGGTTAATGGATACCTAACGTGGGAAAAAAAGAAACTGAACTCCTCCTACCTTATAACAAGCACAAAATTCAATTCTAGGTTTAAATGTGACAGGAATAATGATAAACCTTCTAGAATAGCATTGTCCAACAGTGTTTTCTCTGATGATGGAAATGTTCTGTATCTGCACTGTCCAATATGGTATGTACGGTATATTTATTATATATATATTAATAAACTTTGAGCAAGCAAAGATTTCTCTTGCTCTCTTCTGCATTACAGTCTGTGCTACATCCAACATGTAGACTATCTCTGAGTTGGTTTCCAATCTGTACTTCCTCTTTATAAATATGGGTCACATTTTCCTGTTTGTCTAATTTTTTTTTTTTTTTTAACAGTAGGGTTAATGCTGTAGATGACACAATATAAAGATTCTGGATCCTTTTATTTTTCTCTAAAATAGTTGATTTTTGTGTTTTGTGTTAATCAGCAGTTTAATTAATAACTGATCACCTTGAACTTGTATAGGCTTAATTTTGTGTTTTATTAAGGTAGGTAAGTAGAAACCCAAGTGTTTCCCAAGCCCCCCTCACTTGGTAGGACTCAATCTCCACAAATTGTCTCCTCAGCCAATTTTTGTCAGGGCTGTGTATTGTGGGTCTAAGTAGAAAGGCCTTATTTTACTTAGAGCATGGTCCTTGATTCTAAATTTTAGCCTAGATTCTTGTGTCTCAGAAGAAGCCCCAGGTATTAACAAGGTGTTAATGAGGTCTTACCATTTCGGCTGAGGGAGAACTCAGAGCCCAGCACCGCCTGCCCTCTACTCCATTCGTTCTGCTTCACACCTCCTAGCTGTCTTTCTGTTAAGCGTCTGGAAGCTTTGCCCTTTACATGTGCAGTCCATCTCTCAGCCAAGACTTGCCGAGGACCCCACATAGTCTTCTGGGGAGCCCCCATCTGCACAGCTCTCTTCTTAACAATCAGTAAGAAAAAGGCAGCCCAAGAGTGGGCAAGAGCCTTGAACAGGTGTGTCACAAGAAAGGATATTCAAATATCCAACAAACACTTAAAAAGATATCACTATGATGGCATTTAACTGTATTAGCATTTCTAACTTTAAAAAGACTAACATTGCCAAGTGTCGGTAAAGATGTGGAGCGATGAGCCTGTACTAAGGTTCCCAGCCTGTCGCCCTCCACACACTGGCCGTGCGGCCCAGCCAGCCAATAGTCCCCGCCCTGCCTCGGCCAAGGTTTCAACAGACCTCATCAAAATGCCAAATCAAATGGAACATGCCTTGGAAACCATGATGTTCACGTCTCACAAGTTTTGCTGGGAATAAAGACTTCTTAACAAAGGAGGACCTGAGAATACTCATGGAAAAGGAGTTCCCTGGATTTCTGGAAAATCAAAAAGACCCTCTGGCTGTGGACAAAATAATGAAGGACCTCGACCAGTGCCAAGATAGCAAAGTGGGCTTCCAGAGCTTCTTCTTGCTAATGGCGGGGCTCACCATTGCATGCAATGACTATTTTGTAATATACATGAAGCAGAAGGGAAAGAAATAGGGAACACTGAGCAACACTCTACCCAATGAGAGTTCTCCTGAAGGGTCTCTTAAGGAATCTCTCACAGCTTCCCTCTGTATAAAAGATTCCATGAGCAGGGACGCCTGGGTGGCTCAGTTGGTTAAGCTGCTGCCTTTGGCTCAGGTCATGATCCCAGGGTCCTGGGATCGAGTCCCGCATCGGGCTCCTTGCTCAGCGGGGAGCCTGCTTCTCCTCTGCCTCTGCCTGCCACTCTGCCTGCTTGTGCTCTCTCTCCCTCTCTCTCTCTGACAAATAAATAAATAAAATCTTTAAAAAAAAAAAAAGATTCCATGAGCAGATAGGACCCTCAGAAAATGAACAAATAAAATCCAACCCCCATTGGAGAAGCAGAGAAAGAAAAGTCAGATAAGCTTTTGATTCTTACGTTGCTTGCATCCTCTTGCCCTCAATAAACAAATTCCTTTTTTAGTTAAAAAAAAAAAAAGAGAGAGAGAAATATGTGGAGCAATGAGAAATTTCATGTCCTGCTGGTAGGACTATAAACTAATACAACCACTTTCTCAGGATGTTAGGCATCATCTATCAAACCAGGCATATACTATAATCAATAATTCTATTCCTAGGTATATATCCAAACAGAAACGTGTATAGAGGTGCTTCAAGAGTGTATGAGAACATTCCTACACATTGCTTGTGACAGTCAGAAACTGTAAACAATCCAAATGTTCATCAAAAGTAGAACGGACAAATCGTTGCTCATTCATACAATGGAACGGCATGCCAGTGTGCTGGATTTCTTCCATTTGCCCCTAAAGCCCTCTACTCCTTTCTACCATGCTACCTGGGACTGAGGAGAAGGAATGCATGGTCGGAAGCATATCGGGGAAATGGTTATTTTTAAAGAAATGAGATTCTGAAACTAGAGAGAAAGTGAGATATTAGATGACAAAGTAGCCATCTACATGGCAATGGAATCTTAATCTTCTATATAAAGTATGAAGCAAGATTAGGATGGAGTTAACAAAATGAAGATTTTCCTCCTCTATTTTTCTGTTTATTAGCATCATTAATAGCAGCCAAATAAAGGTAAAATTTATGGCTGTTAACAAAATCCAGGAAGAAAATCAATATTATTTTTAACTATTTCCTAAGGATTTTGCTTTTGCAACAATGGTATCGGATCATGTTTTACCCAGGCCTTGAAGTTTAAACCAAGAACATGCAGACATGAATTTAGTTATAAATATAATTTATAATTTAAGTGAACTAAAAATACCTACAACATATAAAGAAATAAAATGCTTACTTGGCTGACATGCACTGGGGTTAAAATTAAGTCCAGCACTCCAGACCAACCAGCAAATACACCAAGTGGTATGGCATACGCTAAAGCAATCATCAAAAATCTCATGTTGCTGTAAAAGAGAAGTAAAAAATATTATTACAGATTCAAAATCTTGATTTTAAATTCTTATTCATGAATATAAGTCCTTTGGAAATTGGAACACCAGAATCAGAAATAGAAAATATTTGTCAATGTGTTAATAAATTCAAAGTTCTTTAAATTTTTTGTTTTTGTAAAAATCCTTTTTCTGGGGCACCTGTGTGGCTCAGTGGGTTAAGCCTCCACCTTCAGCTCAGGTCATGATCTCAGGGTCCTGGGATCAAACCCCACATAGGGCTCTCTGCTCAGCAGGGAGCCTGCTTCCCCCTCTCTCTCTGCCTGCCTCTCTGCCTATTTGTGATCTCTCTCTCTCTCTGTCAAATAAATAAAATCTTTAAAAAAATTCCTTTTTGTTCATATTATTTAAAGTTCTCAATGTTTATTATATAAATGAATTGCCAACAGTATTTCATAAAATGAATAGGTAGGTAAAAAAAAGCTTTTACTTGAAAGGATAAATTATTCTCCTTATGAATGAGGTGGAGGGGAAAAAAATCAAAGCTTAAAAAGAAATACATAACTTGATAGTTTTATTATTTTCACAGAGCAGTTCTAACTTTTATTTTATTGCTATTAAAGTTTGAATTAGTCAATGATTTTTAATAGTCAATGATTTTTAATAGTCAATATAATGCAAATGGTTCAAAACCAAAAAGTATTCAAATATGGGGAAAACATGTCCCTCTTACCCCATTCCTCTCTTCCCACAATTACCAGTATTAGCACTTTCTTGGGCAACTTCCCAGAAACAAATATATATACAACTCAAAATATACAAGCCTATATATATATACACACACATATATATACACACAAATATGTATATTAAATATCATATAAATGTGTATATTATAGTCAGTCATAAGTTTGTATATCATACATAAATTTGTACTTACATATAGGTCTGTGCATATTATATATTCTCAGCTGTGTGTATATATATATTCTTTCCCCGATCTTTCTGCATAAATGGTAGCCTATTGCAACCATTAGCTGAATTTTACTTTTTAACTTACTAAGTCTTAGAACTCTTCCATAGTCAATAAAGAGCTTCCTCATTCTCTCTTAGAGCTGTGTAGTACTCCACTATGTTGCTATATCCCACTATGTTGCTATATCATAATTTATTTAACCAGCCCTCACTGAGAGATCTGTATTTTTTTTACATATATAATACATAAAGATATTATATATACATATATATGTATATATATGTATATATATATATGTATATATATATGTATATATATATATGTATATATATATATATATAATTTCATTCCTTTGGTCTTACAGTCATTTCACATTTGCATTAGTACATTTGGAGATTTGACTTCTAGAAGTGCAACTGCCATGCCAGAGTCTGTGTATTTATAACTTCAACAGGTAATGCCAAATGCCCTCAACAGACACTGTACTTTTCTCCATAACTATCGAAATGGCTAAAACAAAAACCTAGTGATAACACCAAAGTCTGGTGAAGATTCACAGAAACTAGATGACTTGTATATTGCTTATGGTAATGAAAGATGGTACAGCCATTCTGGAAAACAGCCTGGCAGGCTTTAAAAAAAAAAAGAAAACTAAATATGCAACTACCATATAATTCAGCAATTGCATTCCTGGGCATTTATCTCAGAGAAATGAAAACTTATGTTCCCACAAAAACCTGCATATGAATATTTATTTGTAATAGACAAAACCCCCCGAGAATCAACACAGATGCCCTTCAGCAGGTGAAGAGTTAAACTGTACATCCACACCATGGAGTACTATTTGGTAAGAAAAAGGAGTAACTACTGATACACAAAACAACCTAGTTGACTTTCCAGAGAAATATGCTTTTTTTTTTTTTTTTTAAGTTTTTACTTAAATTCCAGTTAGTTAGCGGCGTAATACTAGTTTCTGATGTAGAATTTAGTGATTCATCACTTACACACAACACTCAGTGCTCCTCACTAAAAGTGCCCCCCTTGACCCATCACCCATTCTACCCATCCCCTGCCCACTTCCCCTCCCGCAACCCTCAGTTTTCTTCTCTATAGGTCAGAGTCAGTTTTCTGGTTTGCCTCTCTCTCTCTCTCTCCCTCTCTCCTTTTTTTAAAGCCAATCCCCAAGTTTATGTACAATACCATATATATAACATTCTTGAAGCGACATTATAGTAATGGGGAACAGATCCGTGTTTGCCAGTAGAGCAGGAGGGAAGTAGATGTGGCTACAAAAGGACAAAAAATGGGATCCTTGTGATGATGGGAAAGTCATTCGTTCGTTCATTCATTCATTCATTCATTCATTTATTGATGGGAAACTTCTTCATCGTGACTATCAATGTTAATTTTCTGGCTGTGATACTGTACAACAGTTTTGTAAGTTGTTATCTCTGTGGGAAACTGGAGAAAGAGGCCACGTTATCCTTCTGTATTATTTCCTACAACTGCATGTGAATCTACAATTATTCAGGCATCCTTTCAAGGGCCAGAGAAAATTACATTGATAGGCTAGGGGGGTGGGGCATGGCAGGTCCAAAGAACTCCACTAGACGGGCCTCCCCTAGAGGCAATTCTGCAGACTTAACAAACGGAAGAAATGAAGGAATCTTAGGCATTGGTAAAAAGGGTGTTTTTTTGGTTTTTGCTTGAAAAGTGTTTTACAGAGAGGAAAGATCTTATACTTCATGACTTTAACAGCAAATAAAGATCTTGACTCTAGAGTAATTAGAAGCAAACACAGGATATATATTGTGGTCAGAGTGATAATTTTACCTTGTTTTTCCTTGTCAGAACAATTTTTTACACAACTCCTTAGCTCAAAATCCTTCAGTGACTCCTCATTTTCCACAGATTAGTCCAAATTATTAGTCTGGCATCGTATGACCTAACCTACCTCTCCTGATTGCTACCTAAACTCTGGTGCTGCACAGGGAAGAACTTAAAAAGCATTAAATAAAAAAACTATCACTTTAAACTATCATCTTACACACGTGTCAGAGGTTACCATCCAATTTAACGAATGTTTTTATTTGCCTATTATGTGGAAGGCAATATTCTACATGCTACAGAGATGTGATTTTTAAAAACTTTTGCTGTACTCCAAAGTAGTATGTTTTCACTTTGTGATCTCCTCACATATACATACATATATTCTGAAACAAAAAATAAGTACCCTTACTACATGTGATACAATATTTCCATTCCAGCTTATTTCCTTTTACCTCTTTTTTTTTAAAAGGTGGTCTACCTACTAAATAGGTGGCTGTGAACCAAAGTTTGAAAAATAATGTTAGCTAGCTATGCTAACTTGGCCACATCTAGCCACCAGCCAGATGTGGCTTTAGAACATTTGAAATGTGGCTAGGACAACGGAGGAATTGAATTTTTCATTTTATTTCACTGTAACTAATTTGAACCAACCTTAAAAACAGAAGCGGTGAAAAGTACTTTCCTGTTAACCACAACTTTATTTTCTGGTAGGACTACATTTCACTTTAATTGCTGCATTGGGTAAGATTTTATTGTAATGTGCTGGGTGTAGCATGTGTTGTTTCTAGTATTATAACCTGTCACTAATCTTGGTGTCAATGAACTGACTCCGTTCTCATTACTTTTTTTCTACACAGATGTAACTTTGTAATTTGCTTATTTGAATATTTATGAAGAAAAAATAAGGGAGTAGAAGAAAATACGTTGCAAGTTTCAGAATGAATGGCAACTGTAATTTGTTGTAGCAGAGCAAAATGAACACTGTGTAAAAAAATATTTTTTAGTAGACAATATTAAAGTAGACAATATTAAGTAGACAACATTAAAGGATATGTTCAACAAATACATAATAAATTTTATAGGAGGTTTCTTCTCATCAATCAAAAAGGAATAGAAGAATTAGTTACTCTAAATCAGAATTAAATGTCCAATAAACATTAAAAAAATTTTTTTTCACAGAACTGAGTTATCATTTTGGTCAGCTATAAAAATGGTTTGGACTCCTCTACAAAAAGAAAACCATATTTTTGTTTAAGAAAAAAAATTTTTTTAAAGATTTTCTTTTTTATTTGACAGAGAGCGACACAGCGAGAGAGGGAACATAAGCAGGGGGAGTGGGAGAGGGAGAAGCAGGCTTCCCGCTAAGCAGGGAGCCTGATGTGGGGCTCAATCCCAGGACTCTGAGATCATGACCTGAGCCGAGGCTCAATGACTGAGCCACCCAGATCCCCCTTTTTTAGATTTTATTTATTTATTTGAGTGAGAATGTGAGCATGAGCAGGGTGGGGAGCAGAGGGAAAGGGAGAAGCAGACTCCCCACTGATCAGGGAGCCCCTGATCAAGGTGAGGCTTGATCCCAGTAGCCTGGGATCATGACCTGAGCCAAAGGCAGATGCTTAACTGACTGAGTCACCCAGGCGCCCCTGTTTTTGGTGATCGTTAAAAAATAGATTTCTGATATGGGTGCCTGAGTGGCCCAGTCAGTTAAGCATCTGATTCTTGGTTTTGGCTCAGGTCATGATCTCATGGGTCTTGAGATCTAGCTCCACAAGCGGCTCCATGCTAAGCATGGAGTCTGCTTGGGATTCTCCCTCTCCCTCCATCTCTCCTCATTGTGCATGCATGTGCTCTTTCTCTCTCAAGTAAATAAATCTTAAAATCAGATTTCTTTTTTTTTTTTTTTAAAGATTTTATTTATTTATTTATTTATTAGGAAAGAGAGAGAGTGAGAGAGAGCATGAGAAGGGAGAAGGTCAGAGTGAGAAGCGGACTCCCCATGGAGCTGGGAGCCCGATGTGGGACTCGATCCCGGGACTCCAGGATCATGACCTGAGCTGAAGGCAGTCGCTCAACCAACTGCGCCACCCAGGGGCCCCTTAAAATCAGATTTCTGATAGGAAACTCTTCTAAAATATTTAATTAGTATTTTATCAATTATTTGCAATCAGATTAATAGGTTGCTGAAAAAAATTACAGTAATCTATCATCCTAGATTACCATAAGTAAATGTGAAATTATCCTGAAGGTGGTAGTCAAAACCACTCAGTGATTTGAAGTATATTTACCTTAATAATCTACAAAAGCTCCGCCGATAACTCAGCCGCTGGCTAGCTGCAGCAACACTGGGAGGAAGTGGAGGCCGGGGTGGGAAATAGGCTAGTGTTGCAGAAAATAATAAGCAGACAACTCCAAATTCTGGGGGCAGAGGAGGAAAAAAAGAATAAAATGTTAACCAGACAACATAAAAAGTTCAATGTTTTAAGTATTTATTTATCTAACAAATCATTAACTAAGCTCCAGGCATAAAAAGATAAGCAAAATATAGTGCCTAGCAAAATTAGTTCAGTCTTGTGGAAAAAAAAAAAAAAAAAGATATGTAAAGATATAAATTTCAGCAGGTCATAGGTAAAAAGTCATACATGACATAGATGGTACATGATATAGATGAGAAGATTGAGGAAGAAACAAATGTTATTCTCTGGAAAAAACATGAAAAATCAATAGTACTGTAGTATCAGATTTTGAAACAGATCTAAGATGACAGTCTAATACGTATGGTACTCAGAAAGAAAGTATGATACAGAAACTATAGTAGCAGGATAGGAGAAGGTTTATTTGATCAATGATTGGATATTCCAAAGCACAGTGTAGGACAGACTCAATTTACAGGCTGTATGGGGAATCTGAACAAGAGGAAATCGTCTAAAAATAAGAAACCAAGAAACAGAGAGCAAAATGTAATGAATAAAAAGACTAGCTATTGTAAAATACTAAACAACTAGAAGTAAAATGAATATCCACAATCTTACTTTGGTACCATTAACAAGAAAAAGATCCTAGGAGTTCTGATCATTCCCTCCAGAGTTTTGGCACTTCTCAGTCCCAGCTTTTGTTGTGTCCAATTTAGTAGAAAAGCATGACTCCCAAAAGAAATGTTAAGAAACTTGGAGTAGTTTTTGCCATTAATTATGCCTATGCCATTAATTAACTTTTAATTTGAATGAATCCTTTATTCTTTGTTGTCAATAAAGGGATTGGACTAAGTGATTTCTAGAGTCCACTCAGTTGAATAATATTAATTATAATTCTAGGGCTATATTCTTAGCAAAAGGTACAATATTCCTATAAGACATTTAACCATAGATAATGTCTTTGTTCTTTGTCAGTCTGAGGAGCAATAACAATTTAATGAACTGTTTTAATTTACAGATCTTCTAATAAACAACAATGAATGAGCACCATTTGTACTATTTGGCCATTTGTATTTCTTCTTCTGGGATTGCCTTGCTTGTATTCTCTCTATTGGCATTTTTGTAAACAGCTTCAGAGAGATAATTTGCACAACATACAATTTACACATTTAAAGTGTACAATTCAATGATTTTAGTATATTCACAGAATTGTGCAACCATCATCACAATCAATTTTAGGGCTTTTTTATCATCTCCAAAAAAACTCTGTACCTATTACCCACCCCCCCCCCCCACTCCAAAATCTCTCGGCCCCAAGCAACCACTCCTTAATCTTTCAATCTCCCTGGATTTGAGTACAATGGACATCTCACATAAATGGAATCACACGTGGTCTTTGTGACTTGCATCTTTCATTTAGCATAATGTTTTCAAGGTTCAACCATGCTGGAGCATGTATCAGTACTTTTATTCTTTTCTATTGTCAAATGATATTCCATTTAATGGATAAAGCACATTTTTTATCCACTTAAGTTGATAGATATTTGGGTTATTTCCACTTTTTGGCTATTATGAACGATGCCACTATGGACATTTGCATATAAATTTTTGCATGCATGTGTTTTTACTGCATTTGGGATATACCTAGAAATGCAGTTGCTGGATCACATGATAATATATGTTTAACACTTTGAAGAACCAAAGTGGTTGTGCCATTTCCTACTAGCAATATAGGAAGATGCCAAGTTCTCCACTTGTTCACCAACATTTATTTCCCATTTCTTAGAAAATATTTTTATTTTTTAAAGATTTCTCTGAGAGAGAGAGAGAGAGAGAGCGATCATGAGCAGGGGGAGGGGAAAAGGGAGATGGAAAGGGAGAGAGAATCTCCAGCTGACTCTGCTCCCACTCAGAACCCAGCGTGGGGCTCAATTGTACAACCCTGCGATCATGACCTGAGCTGAAACCAAGAGTCAGATGCTTAATTGACTGAGCCACCCAGGTGCCTCCTGAAAGATTTTATTTTCTTAAGTAATCTCTATACCCAATGTGGGGCTTGAACTCATGACTCAGTTTAGAGTCACATGCTCTACCAACCAAGCCAGCCAGGCAACTCATCCTATTTTATTGATTATAACCATCCTACTGGATGTGAAATGTATCTCATTATGGTTTTAATTTGTATTTCTCTAGAGACTAATGATGACAAGCATCTTTCACGGGTATCAGCCATACATATATCTTCTATGGAGAAATTTCAGTCCTTTGCCCATTTTCTAATTTGGGTGTCTTTTTTGTTGAGCTGTAACGAGTTCTTTATATATTCTGGATATAAATCCTTTATTAGATATATGATTTGCAACTATTTTCTCCTATTCCCAAAGTGAGCTGTCTTTCCACTTTGTTGATGGGTGTCCTTTGAAACACAAAAGCTTTTCATTTTGATGAAATCCAATTTATCTGTTTTTTCTTTTGTCACTTGTGCTTTTAAGATTTCACACCTAATCCAAGGTCACAAAGATTTACCCCTATGCTTTCTTCTAAGAGTTTTTAGTTTTAGCTCTTACATTAGGATTATAATCTACTTTGAGTTCATTTTTATATACGATGTAAGGAAAGGGTTCAAATGGATTCTTTTGCATATGGACATCTAGTTATTCCAACAACATTTGTGGAAAATACTATTCTTTCCCTATTGAATTGTCTTGGTATTCATTTTTTTTTTTTAAATTTTAAGTTATCTCTACACCCCATGTGAGGCTCGAACTCATGACACCAAGATCAAGAGATGCATTCTCTTCTAAGTGAGCCAGCCAGGCGCACCAAATTGTCTTGATATTCTTATGAAAAGTCAATTGATCATAAATGTAATGGTTCATTTTTTGGAATCTCACTTATGTTCCACTGACTTATGTCTATCCTTATGCCAATACCCTGAGGTCTTAATTAGTGAAGTTGAGTTTGTAGTAAGTTTTAAAATTGGGAAGTGTGAGTTTTCTTGCTTTGTTCTTTTTCAAGACTGTTTTGGCTATTCTGAGTCCCTTGCATTTCCATATAAATTTTGGAATCAGCTTGTCAATTTCTGCAACAAAGGTAGATGGATTGTACTGATGTGAAGATCAATTTGGGGAATATTACCATATTCACAATATTAAACTTTCCAACTCAACAATGTCTCCATTTCTTTAGGTCTTCTGTAATTTCTTTCAACAGTGTTTTACAGTTTTCGGAATGCAAGTTTTATATTTATTTTGTTAAATTTATTCCTAAATATTTTATTCTTTTTGAGGTTATTGTAAATTGAATTGTCTTTCTTATTTCATGTTTGGATTGTTCATTGTTAATGTACAGAAATACAACATATTTTCTTGTGCCTAAAATCTTTGTTTTTAGGATGAACTTATTCATTCTTGCTGAACTTGTTAGATCTGGTAGTTTTATAGTGGATTTCAGAGGATTTTCTATGAAGATCAATCTGTTTTCAATAGAAATAGTTTCATTTCTTCTTTTGAAATCTATAGGCTTTTTCTTTCTTTTTCTTACTTAGTGATCCTGATTAGAAGCTCTAGCACAATGTTAGCTAGACAGGGCAAGAGTAGACATCTTTGTCTTATTCCTGATCTCCAGGGGAATGTCTTTAGTCTTTCACCATTAAATATGGTCTTTTCTGTGGGTTTTTCATAGATGCCTTCTGTTGAGGGAGTTCCTACTGACTAATTTGTCGAGTGTTTTTATTTTGAAGGTGTTGGATTTGTCAAATAGTTCCCCTCCCATTAAAATGTTCACATGTTTTTTTTTCTCCTTTATCCTAGTGATATATACATTAGTTGAATCTTAGGTATTAAACCAATCTTGCATCCTAGGAATAAATCTCATTTGGTCATAGTATATAATCCTTTTTTATATGTTGTTAGGATTGGTTTGCCAGTATTTTGCTCAGGAGCTGTGGGTCTGTAGTTTACTTTTCTTACGATGGTTAAGAAATAATTTAGTTTTTAAATAATTTAGTTTAAGAGTCATTAATCTTTTAACATGGCAATTCTAGCAAGATATTTCTAATGGAATGAAGGGTCATAGGACAATATTTGAGGAAAGCAGACTGGCAAATATGAAAGCACTAAAGAAATAACTGGGAGGCTTTGAGTAGAGGCTTCGGCTTCACTGGAACCATGAACCAAAAGGATGTAGAGCATTAATATGTGCCCAACAGTGCTTAAAATCCAGTCATTTAAAAGACACTATTATTGTATAAGTTTTCAATAAAAAGAATGATGTGACCAAAATAAAGTTTAAAGTTTATGTGACACTGCTTTCAGTTTTACTTACTTTTAAATTCCATTTTTTATTTTTTTAAACTAAGAAAAACTTATCTATTTTATTTTTTAAAGGTTTTATTTTTAAGTAATCTCTACACCCAATGTGGGGCTTGAACTCACAACACCAAGATCAAGAGTTGCACGCTCCACCAAATGAGACAACCAGGTGTTCCTTAATTTTTTTTTCTTTAAAAGGAGTTGTTGGGGAAAGGGGCCGGTTTAAAGGCTTTATATATGCCACAGCCTCTGCTTTTGCTTTATTCCCTCTAAACATATTTTGAAATGTAAATCTCATTGTATGATTCTCTAGTGTAAAATTCTTCAGAGAGTGGCCTTTTCCTATGATCTAGTGAAATTCAAACCCATCAGCTCTGCTTAGAAGGCCTATATAGTCTGGCTTACCTCTCTAGCTAATTATCTGTCACTGCCCTCACCAAGTTTAAGCCACTATGGGCTCTGAGTTGCTTGAATATACCAGGCTCTCAACTCATACAAGGCTTCTCCTCCATGGCTCTCTCTCTTTCTAGTACGTTCTTCCTCCTGCCCATTGTATTTGGCTAACTTCCTCTCATCCATCGGGCTCCACCATAGATGTTGCATCTCTAGGAAGCTCTACTTGGCCTCCAAAATCTAAGTGACGTGCTCCTCCTGAGGTCTCAGAGCAACTGTCAGCCTCTGGTTCTAGCACTTACCACCCCGTTTTACAACTGTTTACCTGTCTGTTCCTTTGGGACACTGTAAGTTCTGAGGGAGCAGGAGCCATGTCTACCTCAGTGCCTCGCACAGGGACAGATACATAGGAGGTCAAAATATAGATGTTCGATGAATAAGTGAATAAATTAATACAAAGTTCACCATAAAATGGTCCTGTATCTCTCCAGCCTCATTTTCTGCCACTTGTCACCTAAACCCAAGCAGACATATTTACACTACGTCAGCCGTAGGAAATAATGTGGAGTTCTTTGGACATACTGAGCTCTCTCATACCGTATCTGCCCTTGAAGTGGCTAGTCCTTCTATACAGAATGCCTTACCTCACTTGAACACTTGGTGAAGTCCTATGAAATTCTTAACTTTAATTATCACATCCTTGGTGAAGCCTTCCCCAGCTCCTCAACTTTTCTCCAAACTCAGGCCAATTAGGGCTCTCAAGCTCTGTATACCTATTTGTGTTGCAACGGTCTTCTCAGTGATCTTACCAATGTCGAAGGAAATAACAAACAGGCACACAGGGTGGGGAGACCGTAATGCAAGTGCAGAGTAGGGCTTAACGCTAAAAGTAAAGAGAAAGGACCAAGAAACTATTTTGGAAGGGTCAATATCCCTTATTAATAGGCTGAACACAGAGAGGATAGGAAATGAAGAGAAGAATAAACTGTGCATGACCCGGGTTTACCAGGTCAGAGAGGAGCGGGGAAATTGCAAGGGAGAAAATGGGCTTAGCAGCTACCGATAGATGATTGACAAATGCTAAGATCTAGAAAAGACACTAGACAATGTGTTCTACAGTGCTCAGTTGTACATGGATGGGAAGAGTAAACTTCCATGCAGCAATGATACATTTTAAACTTAATAATTTCCTGCAAAGGATTAGTTTTAAATAGGCATCTCCATATTCTAGGACCAGAAAAGCACTCATGGGCATGTGTACCTTTTGGTCCTCATAAGTATTGCATACGAAGTGATCTGGCATACAGGGTGGAGTGAAGAGAACTGGGATAGAGACGAAGTAGGGTGGGCAGAAAATAAACTGCAAAATACCTGCATACAATACAGTCTCTATGAGATCTTTGATGTGGGTCCTGCTTGTCTCCGAAGCGAGAAGAGGCGACGTCCCATTGGGGGCTGGAACAACAAGCGGCCCCACTAAAAATGCGCACGCTCCACCAAGATAGCTGAGCATGGACGCGATGGCTGTGGCAGTGGCCCGCTCGTCGGCAGAAAACCAGGTCGTAGAGAGGAATGGAGCTGCATTCATTACCGTTGGGCCTGCCAATCCATTCAACAACTGTCCTCCATGGATTAGTCTGGAATTAAAAAAATTGGAAGGCTGTGAGGCAGCTGAAGCAGATGTTTCTAGGCAAGAAGCAGCTAGCCAAACTGCAGTTTAACCCTGGCATTAGGGACACATATGTGTAAAAAGCAGGACACGTCTGCAAGGTGAAGTATGTCGACTCCCCACAAGGGAGACCGAACGCAGTAATAGTTACTTGTTATTCATTTTGCAAATATTTATTGAAGCCTCTGACTTATGCCACATACCAAACTAAATACTCCAAATAACCTTGTTTCATTCGTTACAAAAACCCTATGTAGTAGCTATTATTATCTTTGTTTGTTGAGAGGTTAAAGCCTCTGTTGAGAAAGATTAAGATACTTGCCCAAGTCCCAATGGGCAAAGCAGAGATTTGGACCCAGGTTGACTCCAAAATCTATACTCTTTCTACTAGATTGCCACTCATCAACAGACCAAGTAAGTGCCACCAGCCACTCAAATAGATAATAAGGTTGAGCTCAAAACGTCTTAACACGATATGTAAAAAAGTACAATGGAGGGGCACCTGGGTGGCTCAGTGGGTTAAGCCTCTGCCTTTGGCTCAGGTCATGATCTCAGGGTCCTGGGATCGAGCCCCACATCAGGCTCTTTGCTCAGCAGGGAGTCTGCTTCCCCCTCTCCCTCTGCCTGCCTCTCTGTCTACTTGTGATCTCTCTCTCTCTGTCAAATAAATAAAATCTTTAAAAAAAAAAAGTACAATGGAATAGTATTCAGCCATAAAAAGAATGAAATCTTGCCATTTGCAGATGACATGGATAGAGTCAGAGAGTATTACGTGAAGTGAAATAAGCCGCCGGTCAGAGAAAGTCAAATAACATATGATTTCACTCACATGTGGAATTTAAGAAACAAATGAGCAAAGGAAAAAAAAAAAGAGAGACAAACCAAGAAACAGATTCTTAGCTATAGAGAACAAACTGACGGTTACCAGAGGGGAGGGGGGTGGAGGGTGGGAGAAATACACGATGGGGATTAAGGAGTGCACTTGGCATGATGAAAGAAATAATAATAATAAAATGAGATAAAGCATTTCATGCCTCCTCTGTGCCAGGTGACAGGAATTTTAAAAAGAATTAAAAAAAAAAGAAAACCGTCATTATTGCACCTTCTCGGAGAAAAGGAAGTGGTTGAGGAATTGGGAGTACTTGGGTTCTGGTCCAGTACTGCAACTAACTAGTTGAATGGTTCTGGGCAATATATCTTTGTGGGCTGGGATTCCATTTCTTCTCCCGCAAAATGAGATTTGTCTAAATTCAATATCCATTTATTGAGTATCACTTAGGTGAAACTACTGCAATTACAGGAGCACTGCGTTCCTTCCAGTCCTAATATTCTGTCGCTTTAATTGCAAGGGTTAGTGAAGGGTAGTTTCTTGCTTCTATTCCAGTTGTTCTCTTGCTCAATCAAACCCTCTTCTCCCATTGCTCCCTCCACCTCCAACATCCGCATTCTCATTCAAGAGTAGCTCTGAAGGAGAAAAGAAGCCGGAAGTCCAAAAAGCATGTCCAAGAAAGGGAGGCAAGTCAACCCCTTCTGTTTGGAGATAGAGGAAAAGGAAGGAACAGTATAAGTGACATATACATGACACCACTTTTTTTCCCTGTTTTGCTATTCAATCACCATGAGATCAACCCCTCCCCTTTTTTAATAATTGCCACCTTACGAGACTCAGATATAGTTTTTTAAACAGGCATATGGGACAGAGGTATGGCCCTACTGTAGAGGTGTAAGTGAGTGGGAAGTGAAATATGTGAATTAGGGCTGCTCAGATCTTTGTAAATGTTGGAAACCTTACTGTGAAGGCAAAAAGAGCTCCAAGAATCATTACTACTACTAAATTAAGACTGAAGACATTTCAAAATCTTCTTGTGAAAGGGGAACTATTTTCTAGATGACAAAAACAATTTAAACTGTTTATGAAACTAAATTCCTCCGCCAAACACTGGTGGTTCCCAAGCTGTAACAGAGCGTTTCATCACAGAAATACTCTCCAACCAATTATCACTGAGGAGTTTTATTCACGATTCGTGATGGCACAACAGACAGTGCATGATGGCACACGGAGTCTCTGCTTTGAGATTTAATACCTTTATGAGGTGTTCCTGAAAAGACTCATCTCATTTGGGAGGAGAAGGGCTGGAATGAGTAAATTTTATTATGCCTAAAAATGTTAAGAGTAGAAAGCAAACACAGAAGAAACAAACTACCAACAAAACAAAACACGATAAAACATAATGAATCCTGAGAGAACTGAGGCACAAAACTCAAATTGTTGCCATGGCTTACCTATGTGTTACCTCTCAGTGGAACCATGAATAGATTTTTTTTAAAGATTTTATTTATTTATTAGTCAGAGAGAGAGAGCGCACAAGCAGGGGGAGTGACAGGCAGAGGGAGAAGCAGGCTCCACGCTGAGCAAGGAGCCTCATGGGACACTCGATCCCAGAACCCCAGGATCATGACCTGAGCCTAAGGCAGACGCTCAACTGACTGAGCCATCCACGCATCCTGAAAAGACTATTTTTTAAGCAGCAAATGTGAGTCATAGAATGTGTGAGCTTGTGATAAAAATAGTATCCGAAGCAGGTATATATATAGTATATATACTAGGGACATTTCAGATGGGTTCTAAGTCCACAAGGTCACTGAACTTGGGAGCCAACCTAAAAGATGAATTACCATAGCGAAAAGTCCGCTTGTGAATTAAAACATGCTGATTTGGTATTTAAAATTATTCTAATGATTATGTGCATTTTATATTACAAGTCATCATGCACAAACATACTCCTCACAAATGAATTCAGTAGCGGAACTGGACCCATAGGATCTTGGGGTTCCTCCCTGAATTCATGGGAAACTTGGCAGGGAAACCCAGTTCCAGCTCCTCCCAGCATCTTTACGTTTTCCAGAACATAGTCTTGCTCTTTCTCATACTTGTATTCTAGAGTCCCTCAGGGTATGGCAATTACTAATATAACTAGTTGTAAGAACTACTGTCCTGCAATGTCAAGATTTTCATGTTTGCCTGATCCTCTTTTCTATTACTTACCATTAACTTACCCTATTTTGTGAAATTAATTTGTAAAAATATATTTAAAAATAAAATTCAGTTCTATATCTAAAATCTAGTTTTCCCATTTAATGGTAATACAAAATTAGAGGGTTTTTTTTTTTTTCTGGAAAAAAAAAAAGGCAGTCATAAAGACTGAGATCTAAAGACTAAAGTCATAAAATCATAAAAAATCATAAAAGACTAAAATCATAAAAATATTACAACAAGCTCTTTATAATGACAATAAAGGAGATGAAATAATTATAAATTGTTCAATACAAGCTGTGTTGTTATTTAACTTATTTGACAAACGCACTAAGTACGTGTATTGGGCAGCCATTGTGATAGGCGTAAGTATATGGGAATATAAAATTAAAGCCCTTGGCGTTAGAGTCCTTAGGGGTAGTTGAACCATCATTTATCAGCATGTACCAGGAATATAAAGAAAAGTAAGGCAATAATTAGTGCCGCCCTAGGTGCCTGTGGGGCTGGTGATAAGAGTACTAATGGAGGACCTTGCATATCCTCCTACTCTTCTCCTGGTCTACAATGTTGTCATGTGTATACACGGGGACCTGAAGGTCTGACTCCAAGCTCTCCTGCCTTCCAAACAGCTGCTCCTTGGCAACACCTTGAGCCTGGGGGTACATACCAGGAATGTGGTCCACTCTTAGACCTGAGAAAAAGGCCTGTTGCGGGGTTAGCTGCGGTCCTGTGTAGCTAGAACATGATGAGCAGGGTGGGCACCTCTCCTTGGCCCTACGTACTCCTCAGCCATAGGGAACAGCTGAAGGAAAGCCACAGGGGAATACTCTCAGGCATCGAGTCCAGGACAAGGACCCTCCGGCAGTACTGGCAACAGCAATAGTGAGGAAACAGAACCAGGGATGGTTTGGAAGATTGTTCTTACCCATACAACAGATGTACCTAGGTGAATGACCGCATATTGGGAAGGCATCCATAAGTCCATAAAAAGGTAAAATAAGTGGTTGAATGTAAATCAGAAGCTAAACAAAGAGGCTGGAGCTAAGCGATATATTAGGGTTAGAGAAAAAACAATGGAAAATAACAATATTTTTTAAATAGAGGAAGAGGAGTCCAAAAAGACAACTGAGGAGCAATTACAAAGGCAAAAATGAATGAATGAATGAAGACTGGTACCATACTGGAGAGAGGGTTTTGAGAAGAGTAGAGTGTCAAGTCATACAGAAAGATCATCTGGTAACTAAAATGTAATCATTGGATTTGGCAACAAGAAGGGCTATTTGTGATTTGAGTAGAAGCAGTTTCAGTAGAATGCTGAAGATGAAGTTAAGACTCGTGAGGAAATGGAAATTTGGATTTAGACTACATTAGTAGTTAGAAACAGATGCTAGAACAAAAATTAGGTATATAAGCTTGGCAGTGTGACAAGAAAAAAACACCCAGCCTGAACGAATTGTCTGGATAGAAAAGTGTTGCCTTCACATACTGAAAGTTAAATGCCACTTACTGTGATTGTCCTAATGCTTTCTTAGCGCTGGAAAGAAGCTGGCTTTCAGAAATTAACACCTATTGATCTGGGCTGACTATCAAGAAGAGTGATTCACAATCTTCAGTAAAGGGAAGTACATCCCATAACTTAATGTCAATTTTTCTGCATCATCATTATATGTTTCAGTTTTTTTTTTTAAGATTTTATTTATTTATTTGACAGACAGGAGAGAGATCACAAGTAGGCAGAGAGGCAGGCAGAGAGAGAGGGGGAAGCAGGCTCCCTGCTGAGCAGAGAGCCTGACGCGGGGCTCGATCCCAGGACCCCGAGATCATGACCTGAGCCGAAGGCAGAGGCCTTAACCCACTGAGCCACCCAGGCGCCCCTATATGTTTGTTTTGTTTTGCAAGTAAAAGTTCATCGTAGATAAGGAGCACGGCTTCTAAATCCACCAGTGTCTCACGACATGTGGGTGCTCTCTAGTGACTAGAACACAGACTGATTCAAGCAAAGCGGCGTTACTGAATTACACAACTTAACACTATACAATTCTCAGTTAGCAACAAAACAACTCTCAGTTACCTAAACACATACACCAGTTCCATTTATAAATTTTATTTTTAAAAAGATTTTATTTATTTATTTGAGAGAGAAAGTGAGAGAACAAGCAGGGAGGAGGAGCAGAGGGAAAGAGAGAGGGAGAGGGAGAAGCAGACTTCCTGCCCAGCAAGGAGCCCGACACGGGACTTGATCCCAGCACCCTGGCTGGGATCATGACCTGAGCTGAAGGCAGAGGTTTAACCAAGCCACCCAGGTGCCCCCATTTATAAATTTTAGAAAGTCTAAATTCAGTGATACGAAAACCAGGTGATTTAGAAATATTCTGGAAATAAAAGCTTTTTTTAAAAAAAAAAAAAAACAAGCAAGCAAGCCAATATTGAGGGTGGTCCAAGCATGGCCAGTGCTTTAATCCTGTCTCGAGCACAGTGGACCCGGGAAGGGTGGGCAGCAGTTAGGAAAGGAGGAAAGGAGATTCCTTTCCTGCAGCAGAAAGGAAGCTCTCCAGAAAGCGGACTTGTTAACTCAAGGGCTCTAACTCCGGCTTCACACCTGATGATGGCCAGTACACGTTCACAGGGGGCTGCAAATCTCCAACTTTGCGGGCCAAGCAGTGACAGTTCTGCCAGGGGGCTGGTGTGCTGCCCTCTTTCTTCATTCCAGTCTCCACTTGTGTCTTTGATTGACTCCCTCTCCCCTTCTCCCTCCGGTCTTTTCCTTTTTTCCTCCTACCTAGCTTCTGCCTACTTCTGTTTGTCCCATCCCCACAGACCAGGTGGGAAAATGGGTGGGAGGGTAATTTCCCGAGCTGGCTGAGAGGATATTAAAGACCTGGAGCTTCTCCTGCCACTGCCGCCGCCGCCGCCCCCCCTGCTGCAGCAGCAGAACCAGTAGCAGGAGCACCATGAGATGGGAAAGCAGGAAAACCAGATGCTGCCCACTAGTGTCAGTACTGCTGGGGGTTGCTAGCTTTTCCGCAGGCCTGGCAGGAGGGGAGAGGGGGGATGGAGACTGGACACGACGTACCGATGGAAGCTTTACGAAGTTCTGCCCTCCCTGGGCCCCTTCAGCTTCAGCCCTCAGTACTCTGCCCCTCGCCCCCACCCCTGTGGCTGAGGCCTCAGCGGCACGTGGTATGGCATTTGGGCACAGCTGTATTCCATTTCATACCATATCATTCAATATACTATTGCTTTTCAAACAAATGCCAATAGCTAAAGTTCACACTGAAGATCTACAGTTCATGGTTTTCTAATGTACTTGACATTTTAGTTTGTATTTGATGATATTCCGGTATCCTAACCTTTTGCCTTCTGACATCCTGGAACAAATACCTATGATTCCTCAACTATTTTCTCCCTGGAATAGGTTTTTAGAATTAGAATTTTTATAGCTGGAAGAGACGTCAAACCTCACCTAGATAACCCACCCTTGCATTTTATAGATATAAAAATTGAGTTCCAGAGAGGCTAATATCACATTTAAAATCACACTTATAATTTTATAACTTTCTTTTCTCCAAAAAGTATGGGGGAGGGGGAGCTCTCTAAAGTCATATAACTTAGCTAATGGCTAAGCCAGGACTGGAAATCAAAATCAGAGCTGATTTAATTGGTCTACTAATCTCTGTACTCTTCCAACATGTTCTCATTCTGAAAATTCTCTGTTAATAGTATAAATAAAAATCATTGACTGTTAAGATAACTCAAGGCTCTCAGATCCCCAGGCATCAAGTAGCTAGAATATTTTGATTCTGTACATCGATCTACTTTAGAAATCTTTAGTTTATTATGACTAGCACTGGTGACATTAGAAAACTGGTTTAGAAACTTAGCAGATACTTCCTCACTGTAGGTCCAGCATTCTTAACTTAAATTCTACATATTTTTAATATGAAGTAATTTAGAATCCACAAAAATACTTACCTCTAAGATTCAATATGCCAGTGGTTCACAAACTTTCTCCTGATTCCTAATTATCCCGCATCAGAATAAACTGGTATGTTATACCATTTCCTGGATATTGAAAATGGCAGAGTGCTAGAAATAGTTTTCCTTTATTTAGTCCAAAAAATATAAGGCAAAAACAGTGTCAGGGATGTCATGAATTAATTACAGGAAAAAGAAAGGAAGGAAGAAATAGAGATGATTGTTGAAAGGAAGAAACCTTTTAGGGACTGTTGCTGTAGTCTGTTTTCTTTAAGAAATTCGATTTCATTTCTGTATCCTTTAATAATTTGGGCTAATTATGATTTGACTAGAAATACCTGTTGAATGTCTACTATGGCCAAGGAACCTATAGCCAGACACTAAAGGGAATATAATGATGAAAATTATGGTCTTGGCCCTAAATAAACTCATAATAACATCAAGTACCAGTTACAAAGAACACATAAAAACACACAGTGAAGACCATTAGATTAGGTATCAGGAAACTTAGTTTCTAGTCTGAGCTAAATTTATTAATCGTGTAATCTTTGGTGAATTGCTTATTCTCTTGCTGTTTCAACCTCTCCAAAAGTACTTTTATCTCACAAGGTTTTTATTAAGGCCAGATGCAATCATCTCTTGACAAGGAAGAGGGGAAAAATAAATGTCTACCTCCCCTCATTTTGTCTTATAACTTTTTTTTTGTAACTTTTATTTTGTCCTCTTAGTTTAAAAAAGCATATATACTCATACTAGAAAAATGCATACAGAAAATAGCCATAAATTCAATAGCTCAATTAAATAGCCCAACACTATTAATGTATTTTTTTACTTTGTTTTTTTCCAGTGCATCTCTTAATACCTAAACATAGGTAACTAGATACCATATTGAATATAGTTTTATCCACTAAATTATTTTAACTTTATAGCCTATCATAAGCATTTTCTCATTAAAGATTCTTTATAATCATAATTGTTATAGCTCCGTGACAGTCTACTACACAGATGTACGAAAACTCACTTAACCATTTTCCTAATGTTTGCTACTTATTTGCTAATACTAATAATCCTGTTGTGATAATCTTTCTAATGTAAATATTTGCTACTTTCCAGATTACTTCTTTAAGGTCAAAGGATATGAACATTTTAGGCTTTATGAAACCTACTCTCACATTGTTTTCAGAAGGATTTATAATAATTTCTATTCCCGTCAGTGATCGGCAGTGCCTGTCTCAGCAGCAAGCACTGTCATTATTTAAAAAATACACACACGTGTACTCGAAAACTTGGTGTTTGGTTTTCTATTGCTCTTATAATAAATTACCACAAAACTAATGGCTTTAAAACAAAACAAATGTATTATCTCACAGTTCAGTACACTAGAAGTCCCTGTGTCTCACTGAGCCAAACTCAGTGTCAGCATGGCTGTGCTCCTTCCTAGAGGCTCTCGAAGAACTCATGTCCTTGCATTTTTCTGGTTTCTAGTGGCCACCTGCAAGTCTTGTTCACGGTCCCCTTCCTCCCCTTCCTGTTTTCAAAGCTGGCAGGATTCGAGTCCTGGCAAGCTGTACCTCTCTGCCTTCCTCTTCTGTTCCTCTTTTAAGGACTTTTGTGATTACACTGGGACCACCTGGATAAACCAGGATATTCTCAATAAGGTCAGCTGATTAGCAAGCTTAATTCCACCTGCAATCAAAGCGTTCCCTCACCATGAAACATAACACATTCACAGGTTCCAGAGATTAGGACATGGATATCCTTTGGTGATGGGAGCATTCTTCTGCCCACCACACTTGAGAAGGCCAAAAGGCATCTCCTTGTTTTAATTTGTGTTTCTCTTTTGATTACTGGTCTTTTTTCCTATTGGTGTACTGCAATTTTTCTCTTTTTGAATGAATGCTTTATACATTTATCTACATTATCTACCCGAGTTTTAATTGGGTATACGGCTGCTGAGCTACATTTTTAGCCTCTTACAGACAGCGTGGCCATGTGACTACGTCTGCACAAGTGGATTTGAGGACAGATGACATATACACTCTCTTAGTCATCACCGAATGCTGTAGTCATTGCCCTAGACGTTCACCTTCCCCTTCCTGTGGGCTAGAATGAGAGGAGATTTATGAGCCGGCTTTGACCACTTGGACAAGGACATCACCCTACAAGATGTTAAAGCTACAAGAGAAAAGAAACTTGGGTCCTTGGAGGGCCTTGTGGGACAGAGCTGCCTGTAAGCAATCCACTATCTTCTAGGCTTTTTTCAGAGAAAAATAAACTTGTTTCTCATTGAGTCTGTGTATCTTTGGTATCTTTATTAAATAGCTTAGCCTATACCTTACTAATACATGGGCTGTCAATAAATGTTGACTGTTGAATTATGAATTTAAAGGATGAAATCTGGGAACCAACATTTGTTATTTATGTCTACTACATCTGGTTTTCCATTCACTTTCCTAAATTGCTTATATATTTTTATATTCTTTTTTTTTAAGATTTTATTTATTTATTCAACAGAGAGAGATGACAAGTAGGCAAAGAGGCAGGCAGAAAGAGGAGGAAGCAGGCCCCCACTGAGCAGAGAGCCCGATGCGGGGCTCAATCCCAGAACTCTGAGATCATGACCTGAGCTGAAGGCAGAGGCTTTAACCCACTGTGCCACCCAGGCGCCCCATATTTTTAAATTCTTTTATCCGTTATCATACTTGCAACGTTTTTCCCAGTTTGCATTTTGACTTTGATTTGTTTTGAAGTCTAAAGGTTCAAATGTTTATGTAATCAAACCTATCAGCTTTTCCCTTTGTGATGTCTTTCATTATTCTTATGCTCAGAAAAAAGTAATCTCTTTAGGGATAAGATTAATTTTCTCTTATATGGTCTCATTCTTAAATACACAGCTCATTACTCCATCTGGAATATATTTTGATGCATGTAAAGTAACCAAATAGCTAACTGATTTTCCCAAACACATATTAGATAAACCTATTTAATAAAATATGATTTAACAATCCTAACTTACATGTTTTTAATTACATTATTATCAACATCTACTAGCTATTTTGTATGATGATTTTGATGCAGATAAAATAATGTTTTAATTGTTTGTTCCTTTTGGTATTAAGAGAAAAGTAATCTAGAGCAAATCTGTATTTGGAAGAAAAAGGGATTTGCAATAGACTTCGAATGTATTCTTCATAACTTTCAAATTGACCTACTTTGAAAACCCTATCACCATGTGTGATTACAATTATGGACACTAGCGAAGGAGAGAGGTATGATCAGGGAGGGACCCATGGGGAGTTCTAGAATTCTAAATTGGGTAATGGGTACATGTTTGCCTGTTTTCTGACTATTTCCCTGAAGTGTACAAATATGTTTATATACTTTCTATATGAATATTATATTTAATCTAAACAAAGTAAATAAAAACATTCATATAAGCTACTGTATGGGCCCTTGGAAGAAATGTCTCAGAAATAACTATATCTTAAAGAGAACTAAAAAGGGAAAAAAGTATTTTTTACACCTTTCTACTCCCTTTTTTCACCCTAATACTAATCAAGGTGAGTTATCTCCCCCTACCAATCTTTCTCATGTGAAGCCCATATTACCACCATGCAGAAACAGTTGTGAAACTTGACCGCTGGACATTTAAAAGTCAAATTAAGGCAAATAAAATTATTGAATAAAGGCTAAATCTTAATCTTACTCTAAGACATTAAGTATATTATGTGATTTTACTGTAGGATGGGCAAGCACAGTGCAATTTGCTTCATCAGTTACATTTAAAGTTAGGATGCTTGTACTTAGGGCAGTAGTTCTCCAACTTAAACAAGCATAAAGTTAACTAAAGGAGCTTGTTAAGATTGTTGATTCTGGGGATTCATTCCAGAGACTACATGAGTGGAACTGTGGGGCGGGGAAGGGAGAGGGGCCTGGGATCTGTATTTTTAATAAGTAGGTAGTGTGCAGACCATACTTTTAAAAAACACTGACCTAGGAAAATCTGAATCTTGATGTATTTTACAAAGAAGAGTCTTAGTTTTGAAATCTACCAACTGTTCACTTTAACACCAAAAGCTTTATATTTCTATATTGGGGAAATCTGCATGTAACCCATGCCTTTCCTTCTCTTGTTCTCATTACTGAAACTCTAACATGATCATTTTAGTTTCATTTAACTAGCGTCTTCAGTCAAAAAGGTAATATATGCACATGGTAAAAATATTCCCAAGAGTAGGAAAGAGTAAAAAATAAAAAGTAAATCTCCTTTCCACCCCAGACTTCTAGTTCCCCAGAGCTCCTCCTCAGAAACAACTAACGGCAATGGTTTCTTTCAGAAATAGTCCTTCCCATATACTGGCACATATATATCCCTCCTACTTTTTTTCTAAATAGGAACATTTTAAACATAACATGTTACATAATATGTAAACTGCCTTTTTATAAAAATGTACAATGTATCTTGGAGATATTTCCATTCAGCATGTACAGAACTTTTACTTCCTTTTCACAGCCCTGTACTATTCCGCCATACACATCATCATGACCAGACCTCTGTTGAAGACACTGGCCTTCTTCCTTTTTTTTTTTTTTTAAGATTTATTTATTTATTTATTTGAGAGAGAGAGAGAGAGAGAAAATGTGAGTGGGGGGAAGGGCAAAGGGAGAGGGAGAGAGAATCTTCAAGCAGACTCCCCACTGAGTACAAAGCCTGCCACAGGGCTCCATCTCAGGACCCATGGGATCTTGACATGAGCCAAAATCAAGAGTTGGAGGCTTAACCAACTGAGCCACCCAGGTGTCCCAAAGACACTGGCCTTCTGATAATAGCCTTCTACTATTACAAGCAAAGTTGCACAAACATGGTTATCCCTGTAAACTGGTAGAACTTCATATACGGGCTAATTTTCTAGAAGTGCAAATACTGGGTTAAAGGACACTGCATTTTAAATCTAATAAGTACTGCCAAAATGCCCTCCAAATAGGAATGCCCCAAACTACTCACACATCAGCGGGCCTGTTTTTTCCTACCCTAAGCAACATATCATTTTATGACACTTTCTCATCTTTGCCAATGAACAGACATCTACATCCTATTTTCATTTCTTTAATTATGAGCATTGAGCATCTTTCCCTAAGTGTTTATATCATACGTATTTTAATTTCTGTAATTACTTATTCATATCTGTCACTCATTTTCCTACTGAGTTGCTATTTTTTTATTGATTTGAAGAAATTCTATTCAACTAAGGAAATCACCCATTTGTTTTATTGTTGCAAATATTTCCCAGCTTTTAGCTTGTTTTTTGTCTTTGTTTTATAGTATATTTAATCATGCAGATATTCTAAATTTTTATTTAGTCAAAGGTATGAAGCCTTTCTTTTATGGATTCTGGGACTTGTCTTTTAGTAGGAAGGTCTTGTTCATTCTAAGATTATTAAAAAACAGCCTAGGGTGCCTGGGTGGCTCAGTTGTTAAGCGTCTGCCTGCAGCTCAGGTCATCATTCCAGCGTCCTGGGATCAAGCTCCACATGGGGCTCCCTGCCTGGTGGGGAGCCTGCTTCTCCCTCTTAACTCCCCATGGTTGCGTCCCCCCCCACCTCTGTGTCAAATAAATAAATAAAATATTTTTTAAAAAATAGCCTCATTATCTAACACTTTTATGGTTCATTTTTTACATTTAAATTTTTGATCCAGCTGGAATTTATTTAAGGGTAAGACAGAGATTTAGGGTTTTTCTTCATTTTTTTGTCCCCAGATAGCTAAGCAGTTATAAAACCATTGATTAAACAACCTTTTCTGGTATGGCCATTTTATTTAATTAATTAATTTTAAAAAGATTTTATTTCCATAATCTCTACACCCAACGTGAGGCTCAAACCCACAACCATGAGATCAAGAGTTGCATGCTCCCCTGACTGTGCCAGCCAGGCGCCCCTGGTATGGTTGGTCATTTTAAATGTAACTTTGCCAGCTGCAAGCATTTCACAATGGAATATATTTCTTAGAAAAAAAAAAAAACATGTTTACTAGAACCATCCTATTTAACTATCTAACACACGTTAGTAAATGTTATTTATTATTTATATTAATGAAAATTACACCAAGTTAGAGATAACATGGCATGTATTACAAGAATCACTGGAATAACCTACAATTAAAAGCAGATATAACTTACCTTCCAGAAATCTTTAAATGGTTTACTGGGCATGCACTATCATATTTTATGCTACAGAGCAGTGTCATCCAGTGGCCATCCAGCAAGGCCATTCTATAATATTTTTGGTATGATTTGTTTCCCGATCACAGAAGAAATGCTTTATAGTCCATTATTTTAAGTTCCTGATTCATCTATGATGTTACTAGAAGTAGAAAATAATTTTCCTAAATTTTTACTGGTACTATGCGGGTAAAAGAAATACTGATACCATGCAGTGATAGAACACCATTAGGAAGGTGGTGAAAAGAGTCTTGGTTGAGGAAAGAGCCTGTCAGAAGCTGCTTTTCTCACATCTAGAGACTTACGGAAGCTAAGATACAGGAAGCCAACGGTATAGGGACACTATTCCGGAAAGCTGGGTCTGAGGCTCAAAAAGCACCAAGCAAAACAGGGGCACAAAAATGCAGATTGCCAAATACTTTTCAATGCTGGCCAAATGGATGTTATAGGTCTTTACCCCTTCCCGCGAAGTATCGGATAGAGACGGAAGCTTATAAGTGGCAATCTATTGAACCTACTTGTCAAAAACACAGATTCTAATTGTAGCATTTTCACGTTAACAGCTGCATATGCATTGTTAATACTACTGCTTAAAGGAAATACTGTAAGGACATAAAATGAAGTCTCATTTTAAAGGGATAATATTCCTACATTCTTTATAGATGAGCACACAAGGATTGAAAATTCAATTTACACCCTCTTTTTTATCAAAGATTCAATCTCTCTGAACTCTTTATTTTAATAATTCTCTTTCATCTCCTCCTATCTTTGTTTACATTTCTTTTTTTTTTTTTTAAAGATTTTACTTATTCATTTGACAGAGAGAGATCACAAGTAGGCAGAGAGGCAGGCAGAGAGAGGAGGAGGCAGGCTCGCCGCTGAGCAGAGAGCCCGATGTGGGGCTCGATCCCAGGATCCTGAGATCACGGACCTGAGCAGAAGGCAGAGGCTTAACTCACTGAGCCACCCAGGCGCCCCTGTTTACATTTCTTTATGAGCTCTATTTCTTTCCACATCACCTTCTTCACCAAGACAGAGAGTCAATTCTTTATTACTGTTGGAGTTTTCTAACTGGAAAGGATATAAAGGTATAAGATTAGAGAGGACAGTATGGATGGCTCAAAACAGAAAAGCTAATAAAAATATTAATGGGCTTGTTAAAAGAATGCATTATTAAAGTTAAGCTTACTGAAATTTGTATTTAAAAACCGTGGATGCCGTATATTTGAAAAATTAAGAACATCTCGAACACAATAATGAAATTTATCTGCTAAAACCTCACTGAAAAGGATAGGAGATGAAGACCAGCTTTCCACAGAAACCCATCATCTCACCTGGTTTATTGCACTGGCTCCCCAACTGATCTTCTTACTCCTGCCCTTGACCTCCAGCTTCAACCTATTCTCCACAAAGCAGCTTGTGACCAGGGTTCTCCTCAGCTCAAAATCACCAATGGTTTCCTAGCTCAGAAAAAGCTAAGGTCTTAAAGGATCTTTTCTCATACTCACCTCCCCCCCCAAACTGTGCTGATCCCATTTCCTATCACTCTTCCCACGAAGCCTCTCATGCCTCACTTGGCTCCAGGCACACCAGCCTCCCTGCCAGGAGAGCTCATTCCTTCCAGCATTTTACATCTGCTGTTCTGCCTGGAATGCTTGGCCCCCAGATAATGCATGGTCCATTCCTTTGGGTTCTTACCCCAAAAGCTATCTTCCCAGCAAGGTGTTTTTTTGTTTTTGTTTGTTTTTGGCCATTCTTTCTGAAATTTCACCATCCTTTCCCTGACATTTCAGATCTTTCTTTCCTATTTGATTTTTTCTCCATATCGTACCACATATTTATTTATCTAGTTTATTGCCAGTCTCCCCAACCAGAATATAAACTCCAAGAGGCAAGGATTTGTCTTTGGTGTTCTCTGCTGTGTTCCCCATGTCCAGAAGAGAGCCTGGCATGCAGCAGGAGCTCAGTGAATTTTGTTGAGTAAGTAAACTGATAAATGAATAAACAAATAAAAAATGATTCCAGTTTGGGCTCTCACTCCTTTCCTGATCTCCCACCTATCTCTACCTTCTAATCAATCCTACAGACCTCAAATCAGTAGTTTACCCAACACAGGTCAGATCCTATTGCTGCTCTGAGACACTTAAGAGCTAAGAAGCTCACAAATGCCCAGTGAGGAAAACACAGTTCTACAGGATGGCATCAAGATCTCTCATAATCTTTTCTAAACTCACCTATTTATATCCCATTTTTATGCCTTAACCTGTAGATGAGTGTCTCCCAAACTTGAATAACTTATGGGTCCTTTCTAAGGGAGAAAAACTTTTCAATGACCTTCAAGATCACAGCCAAGGACCCCAGTTTGAGAAACACTAATTTAAGAAAAGGACATTCTGGTCAATAAAAGTGTCTTTTAATTACAGATTATTAGTGATAAAATGATTTTTAATATTCTAACCAAAAGGAAAACAAAACTTTAAAATCTTCACATACCTTAGAGCCTCTGAGAATAAATCCACAGACCCAGGAGTGGACATGCTGCTGTACACAAATGCAGCTAGCTAACCATCTCTGAAGAGGCCTGTGCTCACCTGCCTCCATGTCTTTGTTCCTGTTAATCCTCTACTCTGCAATACTCTTTCCCGAACTCTCGTTATCACATCCCAGCCCTACTCTTCCAACGATGCCTACTTTAATTAGCACCTCCTTCATGAACTCTTTCCGATACCATCGGCCAAAAGTTCTCTCAGTCTCTCAGGACAATTTTATACCTCTTCTGTTGCATTAGCTACATTATTCTTCCTTATGTTATACCATTATTTTCCCGTGGTTATTATAGCTCCTGGATAGCATGAAGATTCACTTGCTCTTTTTTTTATTTATACAAAAGCCAATACAGTCATCTTTCATACGACAATTAAGAAATGTCCACTGAATTAATCATCATATAGGGAAAAAATAAATGCTAATATAACTATGACCCTTTTTCTGATCCTCTTAAAAATGGAAGCGTTTAGGGGTGCCTGGGTGGCTCAGGCAGCTGAGCGTCTGCCTTCGGCTCAGATCATGGTCCCAGGGTCCTGGGATCCAGTGCCGCGTCAGGCTCTCTGCTTAGCCGGGAGCCCGCCTCTCCCTCTTCCGTTTGTGAGTGCTCACGCTCTCTCTCTCTTTAATAAATAAAATCTTTAAAAATACTATTTAAAAAAATGGAACCATTTACTAAAAGCTTATAACCAAACATATATATTCATAACAAAGAAGAAAAATGTGGGAAAAAATGTAAGTTACTTATAGGTTTTACCTTCTTTTAAGCATTAAGTCGGATACAGGTATGCATCTTAGACCAGTTCCCAAAACCATAAGGAAGGATGTCAGAAGCACAGTTACCCGAAGACCTAGAAGGAAACAAACAAAAAAAAACCCTGGGTAATTTTTTATATTCTTTTCATGTAAGTCTAGTGTTGTGTTTTTTTTTTTTGTGAGTCCAGTGTTAAGAGCAAAGATTTTTTACTCAATCACAGTGATATTATATTCTAATATTTTAGCTTTTTGCTAAAAATCTGCACATGGGGGGAAAAAAACTCTCCATGCTGAAAATGAAATGATTCTAACTTTAATAGAAAACTTGAACGATCACATCAAGGAAGAAGCTCCATTAGGCCCAGTTTTTCAAAATGAATGGCTACAATGTTTTGTTCACATGTAACAGTAAAAAATATAGAAGATAATTTTAAAGAACTAGGTATTTTAGTTTTATACTTCCAATATGAAATTTCCAACTTTCAAATGCAAACTGCAAAAACTCTAAACTGTCCCTAAATAGTTTCTTAAAGTAGATGGGTCATGGCTTTAAATTTTCTTGAAAAATGACAATTGGCCAATTATGTATTTTATCTAATAATCAGGACAAGCTAACGCTTGTTATATGAGGTGGTCCTTTAGAACCCTCTGATTATGAATACAACAATGGTCTTCTTAACTTTTCTTGACTTATCAGATGGCTTTCAATTTATATAGAATGATACTGTTAAAAAAAAAGGCATGGCTTAGGACTTTATAACATGGATCAAGCAGCTTTTCCCTTTCTGTCCCAAACAGAATCAATTATTTTAAAAATGTGTGCCAATGGTCGGTCTCATAGATAACAAGGTAAAAAACAACATAACAATATTAAAATAAGGTAATGAAAAATAGACACAATATTCTAGTTATGGCAGAGTAATATAATGGAATTATAAATTTCTACTGCTGGAAAGCTGCACTTCTGTAACTACTACACTAAAGCCATCTGTTCGTGGCGGCCACATCACACAGGTGGCTCATGCTGAGCATGTGGGAAAAGTGGCAACATTTCTTCCAGTTTCTTCCAAATTCAATGCCTTCTTAAAACCATTTCATAGTGAATAGACCGAATGCAAATTTATTAATCGAAATTTTTCCTTTTTCTTCAGGGCTTTCTCTTTTTCACAGAGGGGAGATAGTTGAAAATTTTGGTTTTCAAAGGGCTTTTCTGCTTGAAGGTGGTAAAAACAAGACAACAGGCCCAAAATGGAGTTACTAATGCTAAGCTTCATGTCACCAAACTGCCTTGACGTAATTACAGTTTTGGTTCTCCCAGAAATGGAGCACTATTCTGGTCAATCAGTGCCAGTGGGGTTATTTGCCTGATAGACCCCTTCCTATCCCCTAAAGGAAAATGACCTTGCCACAAGCAATCCACTTTTTGCTGGTATAACTTACTTGTCTTTCATTTTGTACAGCCCTTAGAACTCCTTTCTTTATGCTAGATGAGATCCTGCCCAATTTGTGAATCGTTGAATAAAGCCAGTAAGATCTTTAAATTCACTCAGCTGAATTTTGTTTCTTAACCAAGGAAATTGAAAGTCAACAAAACTATAATTATGCAGATTAAACATAGCAAGGAAAATAAACTCTGCGATCTGGATCAGGCACACACATGCCACATTGAGGATAATTTGTGATATGAACTGAGTCAGCTTTATAATATTCTTATATGATTTGAATATGATTAATACAATTTGGCAGAAGGAATATCATAGAAAATTGTGCTTCTCAGTAAGAAGTATGCATACATACTGCTCATTTACTGCTTCTACCAACAGAATGCAAATTTTAAACCCACATTATAGCCATGGGAAATAGAGTGTAATTAATAAGAAGTACACTCCATGGTCATAAATATGCTAAACTTGCAAAATGTTACTCTTATAAGGGTCTATGGGGTGTCCTATGAGATACTGATTAAAACGTTACAGATTTGGGACTATAAGGCTTTACCTTCTACATGAAAGTAAAGACCAGTTCCCAAACCGTTCTTTTCCTAAGTATTTGGTTTATAATTTAAGGTAAGCAACTACCTAGTAAGCAGTGAGGCATTATTTACGACCATATACTTCAAATAACCCAGTTTCCTATTATTACTGCTTAAGGATGGCATGCTTTTCTACACAATTAGTTTTTATCAAATAAATGATAATATAACAGCTAAATATATACATTTCATAATAAAGAAGTTGTGAAAAGCTGATTATTAAAGCAACCTCACAGGTACAGCTTGTGGCTTTCTTGCTAATTTTTAATTGTTGCCAAGTATTACTTAATCCACCCCAGATGAGGCTCAATTCTGAATAAAATGTTTTATCTCATTTGAATCTTGACAAGGCAGGACTCTATAATTTCATGTAATCAAAATAACATCAACTGACTTTAGGAAGGAGAGGTATGAGGACTCCAGGAAAATAAGCCTATGAGACATCTAATACTTTTAAAATGTAAATAAATAGATCCCAAGTGATTACGGTATTAGGATGTGAGTGCAAAAACCATCTGATGAAAGGTATTAGAACAATTTCAGAAAACCAAACATGATTGGAAATAAAAATAAATTCTATTCAAATATGGCACAGATGCTGCAGGAAGCCTCCTTCCCGTGGATGAAATAACTCCCTTTTGCTAGGAACATATTTGGTACAGGAATGACATCTCTACAACAGGTGTGCTTAAAAATCAGGATGCAAAGTTAACTTAACACACACACACACATCCACACTGGACGCATGGGAAATTAATTATAGCCATAAAGTTAATCTGGTAAGACTGTTCTCAAGCTCTATACTTGGAGCAACTGGAGAGAAGCCAAGCTCTATTTGTTCTTGGTGAGGAGACCTCTAGTCTACCTGTCCCCAAAAGCCACAGCCTTGCCACCCCAAACTGCTTTGGAAACCATCGGAAACAATCACAATGTGCCTGTTTTTCCTGTCTACATTAGTCCCGGGAGTCCCAAGATTCAGATCATCCCTGTATAAATACGGCTTCACGTATCTCCTAATCTGAACTCATCTCTACAGCTTCCCCAACTCCTGAAACCTCTCCACCATCTCCAGTTTAAGTTCACTTAAAACTGTCCCACAGCTCACTGATAGTTTTTTTTGCACTTTTTTAAATGTTTGTGAATATTGTGAGATATAGCTGAGTAAGTTTTGATCTTTCTGAGGCATACTTTTATACTTTATTAGGTGAAACCACAGCATTCTTTAGCCTAGGGTTCTTTTGTCTTTACTATTGAGGCAACGCCCCTATGAGTACTCAACCTAACCTCTTACGTATTTTGAGGTTTTCCTTTTCTGGTCTTTGGAATGTGAACTATTGCAAGCCTTGTGTGAGCTTTGGGAATTGTTCCACCTGTTCTTTTTTGCTCACAAGTGTCTGCTGATCAGTTACCAGCTAAAGACTCAAGAGAAACTCCCTGTAGATCTAGAACTTTCTCTAAAGCTTTTTTCCTCTCTGGTACTCCACCCTAAGAATTCTAGCTAAGTTGGTCTCTTACAATTCTCAACTGCCTCCTCAACCTAGGGAAACTGCAACACTCAGTCTAGGCTCCCCATCTCTACACTTATACCTGGAAATTCTCTCCAGGTAGTAGGCTGAAGCATTCATAGGGATCACCACCCTGCCCTGCCTGTTGTCCAGTGTCTGAAAACTCTGTTTCATATACTTTAATTTTTTGTTTTTAGTTTAAAATTGAAGGATAAATCCAGTTCCCAATACTCCATCATGGCCAGAACAGCCTTTGATCTAATTATATTTAATTCTCATACTCAAAACTCCTTGCTACAGTTGTCTAGAGACTACCACACACCTGTCTCCAGGGTATTCACCCTCATCATTTGCAAATGTCATGGCTCATTATGACACTACTGTTTCATAAATCTGGTGATTTCAAGATCCACTAGATGATCATTTCAATATCCCTGCCTCTCAGTCCTGACTTCTTATTCCATGATCATGTCCTCTACCCTACACCTCAGTAGTCTGTTCTCTGGTTTATACTCTGACCTTATCTTTACTATGACTGCATCCATGACCATCTCAATTTCAAGCATTCCATTCTTCAACCATGACCTCCTCTCTTTCTCTCTTGCCTTGCTTTATATTTCTCCATAGTATTTATCACCATCTGACACACTAAATATTTAAGTTTGTTTGTTGCCTAGATCTTCTTATTAGAATATAGGTTCTGTGAAGTCTATCTTCCCAGTACTTAGCACACATTTAGGTACTATCTCCCTGAAACTTTCTTCACTTGGCTTCTAGGGCTCACTTGCTCTTGGCTCTCCTATTATCTCACTAGCTAGTCCTTTTTGGTCAATGCTGAAAAATGAAAAGGGGTAAGAGGGCACAAAACCCATCTTAGGAAGATAACCGGTCTTCTATGCTAAGCTGGCTGGGACCCATGACAGCAGGAAGACCAGACAACTATCTACCCTCTCAGAGCAAGATATTTTAGTACCCAAGAATGCCAGAACTTACTTTCTATGTATGTAGATAGGACATCTACAGCAGGACAGCCAATATATGAAAGTATATTAGCTTTCTCCTACTGAAAAGGAAAACCACTTCCTAAAAGAGAATTTTAAAATTTCTTTTTCATTGCTTCAACAAATGGCAAATATAAAATTGAATTCCCTATGTGGTTATAGGAACTATTGAAAGAATTCCTGGGCCCCTGGGTGGCGCAGTTGGTTGAGCGACTGCCTTCGGCTCAGGTCATGGTCCCGGAGTCCCGGGATCGAGTCCCACATCGGGCTCCCAGCTCCATGGGGAGTCCGCTTCTCACTCTGACCTGCTCTCTCTCACTCTCTCTCTTTCCTAATAAATAAATCAATAAAAAATCTTTTAGAAAAAAAAAGAAAGAAAGAATTCCTAAAGTAACTTATTTTATAAAGTGAACAGATAGTCCCTAATTTAGCAGATAGTCCATACAATTACAATAAAAAAGGTAAAAATTAACATTCTTCTACCATAAAAAGTTTGTTAAATTTAGAAAATATTTGGAAAATGCTCCTGACAAAAATATAAATAAAAAGAAATTACAAAATAATATTTTCCCCTAAATGTAGCCAACTTTATAAGGAGCGACAGATGAACTGTCACAGACTGGAGGAGATTAAGGAAAAATCATAACTAAATGCAATTTGGAACTCTAGACTGAATCCTGGAACGGGGGGGGAAAAAAGGACGTTATATGGAAAAACTGGCGAAATCCAAATACAATCTATAATTTAGTTTAAAACAAACAAACAACAAAACAAAGAAAATCTCCATTCAGGGGGCTCCTGGGTGGCTCAGACAGGTTAACCAGCTGCCTTTGGCTCAGGTCATGACCCCAGGGTTCTGGGATGGAGCCAGCATGGAGTCTGCTTCTCCCTCTCCCTCTGCCTCTCCCTCTGCTCATGCTCTTTCTCTTGCTCTGTCTCAAATAAATAAATAAACCTTTAAAAAACTGAAAACAAAACAAAACAAAACCTCCATTCAGTACAAGAAACCTTTCCTCAGCATCTAGCACACATCCTCTGCAAACGTACTTACTCTATCTGGAAGTTCTATGCTAGTCAAGAGACACCTTCCAGGGCTCGACCCCTTTTTGTTCTTAGAAGGTTCTTCCTTTATCGCTCTGGGTTACATCCTTTTGTAGCCTCACTCAACTTAGTTCTTCCTTCTAGAACTACACACAGTAAGTCTAATTCCTCTTTTATTTGACCTTCACGTATTTTATATTCTGCCTCAAGTTTCTTTGTGAAGGTTGACACACCCAGTTCCCTTAATCTTACACATTATGATTTTTACATCATTATTCTTGTCACACAACTTTGAGTGTGCTCCAGTTCATCAATGGTCTTCTTACAACCGATGCGCAGACTAAACACTAGAGTATATCAAACTATTTCTGATTGACGCTATATTTCTATGCCTCAAACCATCCTCCTTTTTCAGTAGCTACATCACAGGGATCACGAATCATTTACCCATACCTGTGTGGTACAATTCAATGCCTTATCATTCAGTTGTATGACCTCTTTTTTCTAACAGAATAACACTGGCAAGTGCTAAAGTGAGACGCCTGCGCAGAGTATTCCTGAGTCTTCATTCACCTGCCACACTTTATCTGAGAGTCATAAATCTCAACTGACACAACCACCTTGTCACAAACACACACTTTAAAGCTGCCGTGCACCATTTTAGAGAAACCAAAGCACTCAGATCGGAGTTTCCCGAAAGCCCTGGGCTGGAGTCATCTATTATGTAAAGCCAACTCAATACTTCCTCATATCTGGGCATCATCAGTCTATTTTCTGACCTTTCACCCTCAACACCTCCAAATCCCTTTGAAGTCAAAGCATCAGTCATTTTGGTCTGGGGTAACAAACATAAATAGCACGTGCACGGGATGCTCTCATGTCCACATTGTACAAAAACAATGAACATTTACAGATCACTTAATCTCCGCTTGCATAATGGGCAACAACGATGTAAACATAAAGTATCTGCAAAGGAGCCTCCCCATGTTTGTCGCTTTGGGGACGTAGGGTTCCTGGTCTGGAATGGGATACCAGCAACACTCCGTCACCTCACATAACCCTTAAGACGAAGTGGAGGGCGGCGGCTGGCGGGCTCTGGCTCCCCCCGGGAGTGACCTCACTGGCTGACACTGCCCGGACCCCCTCACCTCTCTTGTCCAGGAGCCACGTGAACGCGAAGCAGGGCAGGAAGCCGATGGGTCCCCACAGCACGAGCAGCGCGATGTCCCAGCTGGAGAAACCATAGGCCTGGCGCGCTGAGTTCTGGATGGGGCCCCAGGTGTTCCAGACCAGGCCCTGCGCGAAGCCCAGCAGCGAGAAGAGCAGCAGCACCAGCCAGCGGCGCCCGTACACCCGTCCGAGACCCGGGGCCGCCGCGGGCAGCGCCGCCGCCGCCGCAGCCGCCGCCTCCCGGCTTCTCCAGACAGCCCCCGGCGCAGGCCCGAGCCCGGGTCCCAGCAGGGGCTGCCGCTCCTCCTCGCTGCTCCAGCCCGCGCCCATGGCGACGCGCGGCCCGCGGGCCCTCTGCCCGGCGCGGTCCCGGTGGCCGCCGACTAGCCCCGCGCGGATGGGGCCGCACAGGAGGCGGAGGCAGAAGCTGCTGTGGTCGCGCTCGGCCTCAGGGCCGCGCCCGGTGCGCCTGCGCCGCGCGAGCCGGCCCGGGGCTGGAAGGCGGGGCAGATGCCGCGGGCTGGGAGGAGGCTGGGGTACCGCACTGGGGCAGCCCCCTCGCGGGTACTGGAGAAGAAACTGAGGCGGGAGACCCCCGCGAGTGATGAGAAGTGTTGGGAACAAGGGAGAGAAGCCAGAAGGAGGACAAAGAGCAACCAAAAAGGCGGGAGGAGCGCGGCTAAGCCCGGGAAAAGGAAACTCCCAGACTGTGTTAAGAGGAGACTGGGCAGGGAACCTGGAATTGCTGGAGGAAGTGCCCAAGTTTACATCACGTGTTCAATAAACAACTCGGATACCTCTGGTCACTTAAGCTGTTGCTTGCTTCTATATTGGATTTATTATTTTTGTTGGATTGTTGACTTTAGAAATTAAAGGGGGAGATAGGAAAAGATTGAGCTGTTGGATTTGCCCCTTGAAAATTTATTTAAAAAAAAAAAAGAAAATTTATTTTTTACAGACAGTATGTCTGTAAGGGGCAAAGCAACATTTATCGGCTACCTTTTGTCTTACTATACCCAATGAGATTATAAACTAGCCAATTACATTCACATGTATATAAAAAAGATATAGCTATCTTTCTACCCCTTGCCTGTCATTAATAGGCTAGCAATAAAGATATGTTCTGTCCCTAATGACTTAACATCCATCTCCAGTCATTACAATTTTGACCAGACAAAAAGTGAGAAGGGTGGGGGCTGTTGATCTCTTGGTCAAGCAGTCGGTTGTTTATTTCATTATACAAATCCAGAAGCCTGACGGCTGTCGGTTAGTGTCCTTGAAAGCCTAGATCAAATGATTTGGCTTGTGTGGGTCGGGAAATGAGTCACGGAGAACGCAGTTAAAGGACGTTTGCTTGAAGTTCGGATTCCCCAGAAACCACAAAAACCTGATGGCGTCAGATTGCTGCCAGAAGGGCAAGAAAGGTGGAAGAGAAGCATGCGCTCTCCTGGTAAATGCGGCTGCAGAGTTAGCGGAGGCAGAGCCCCATCCCACTGCCGTGAGCCCCACAGAATTCAAACCATCCTCTAAAACTCCAATACTGTTGGGTGTAGGAAGGCGGCAAGACAGAGAGGAAGGACCTGACTAAAAAGGACGGGGAGCAGAGACCAATCCAAGAAAAGACTACAATGAAGGAAGGCTCAAGTCTGGGGAAGATACAAAGCGCTACGGCCGACACCACGTGCTGAAATTTCAACAACCAGGGAATCAAAACAAACCTGCGTGGCCCCGCCCAGCGCCCCCGTCACGTGACCTTCGGGTGCGTGGTGCTTCCGGGGGAGCACCGGGGTTGCTACGGCGGCTGTTTCCTGCCTTGCGACTCCAGAGCCCAGGGTTTGGCGGTCCTCTGAACCCACTCTCACTCCACTCCACTCCACTTTGGGGTTGGGGCGGAGCTAGCCATGGCAGCAACCCCGGCGGCGACCACTGAAATGGCCCCTGCAGCTGGAGCTGGAGAAGTGGAAGGTAGGCGCCAGGCTGAAGTCAGACCATGAGTACAAACAACCCTGTGTCCACTCATTCTTGGCACCTTTCCTGAGCCCGTTTGGTCTAGCTCTTATTTCACGTCTCTCCGGCACTGCATTAAATTGTGAAGAAAATTATTATTTTTTAGTGAACGTGGCTTTTCTCAAATTGGGGCATCCAGGTTTCCAGTCATCGTTCAGGCCCTGTATCCTCCCATCCTAATGGGTCTGATTCACGCATGAGGGTGGATTAAAATTGAATTTGTGAAAATGGAGCCCACTCTTTAGGTAAATGGAAATACCTGGGACTTTTATGAACAGAGATTATGAGCTTTTGTTAGATTTTGGTAGAATCCTGCCTTAGGTAACCAGTGAGGTTGGGTGGCCCACGTACCAGAGATCTCTGTTAGCATTTATTGAGTGATTGCTCCGTGCCTGGCGCAGTTCCGGGTGCTGCTACCGGGGATCTAGAGACTTTTGAGTGTTTATAATAATGCCCTTTTCCAATTGAGTAAAAGGGCCTAGAAGGGAAAAGAATGATAAATACCTGGTAACATGGATAATACCAGCAATACATGTTGGGTGAGGGCTGTCACCAGGAGGAGAGATCCCCATGGGGAAAACATAAATGCTTCAAGGAAGGAGTAGTTGGAGGTGGGCCTTTAAGATTGAATGAGGTGGTGACAAACTTAGGTGATAGTGCTGGGGAGTTGTGGGAAGACAAGGAGCAGAAAAACAGGATGGCTGTGGTTGGAGAGCAAATAGTCATGTTTGCCTAGAGTAGGAAATGACCAATCCCAGTGGAAGAAACCATTATAACTTCGTCCTGTCTGACCACATTCTCTTGTCTTTATAAACTCCCTTATGTACCCCATACCCCAGGGATACAATTCTTGAACTTCATCTATACTTCTCATCCATTGAGTCTTACATTTTCTGTCCATCTGTACCCCCTTATCCAGTTTATAATGCATGTGTGTTTTATGATCTCTCCTTGAAGATGCATCATTTCCTTGTCCCTCTCTGCCTTTTATTCTTCTGGCAGAACTCATACTCTTGATGAACCCAACCTTTTGTCCCCTTTGCACCTGCACTTATATGGCTGAATTTTTCTGGAAAAAATCCCGGGCAAATTGCTGACAGCATAAAATGAAAATGATCAACCTCTTGAATATTCAGTCAGCATGGGCCTGAGGGCCTCTGATTCTGTTTCCTTGGTAAGCTTACTTCCTCCAATGACAGTTCCTCAAACTCTGTATATCCTCTCTTCATCTTTCTCACTTTCAGTGGGTGACTTTGCAAGTCAGGTCAATTCTTCATCCATTTGTCTACTTTTTCCCTCCTTAACTATCAGGCCCTTGTCCAAATTATCCACATTTCTTACCTAAACCACGGCTATATCTTTAGGCCACGCGACCCTGTTTTTTATCTTGTGCCCCTCTGATCCCTTCTCCATCCAGCAAAAATTGACACTCCCTTACTTAAAATTCTTCAATGAATTCCATTGCACTTAGAATAAAATCCAAACTCTTAACCATGGCCTACAGAAATCCTTGGTCTGGGCTCTGCTGATGTCCCCATGAGCATCTGTTGTCACTCACTTCCCCCTCCTCCTGTCTACTTTTCATGTAGTTGGTTTCTTAATCTTCAGCTTTCATACCTGAGTTCTTACCAGACCAACATATAAAACAGTCATTTTAGTTTTTCCCTGACTCCTAACCATAGATGTTCCTCTTTCCTTCATTTCACGTATTATAAAATGTGAAATTACTTTATTATTGTTTCCTCCACTTGAACTTAAGTACCTTGAGGGCAGGACCTATATCTATTTTATTCATCACATGTGCCCAAGCAGCAAGTACAATGCCCAGGCACATAGTGGACACTTAATACATATTTGTTGAATGAATGAATATGGGAATTCTGCCAAGTCAAAGGTAGGAGGAGGAAAAAGTAGGTTGGAGGAGGATGGCATGGTCCAGGAACCGAAAGAAGCTTGTATTAGAAGTGGAGAGGAAAGTGGGATCGTGAAGGCACCTTATACGAAGTTAAGGAGTGTTGGGCGCCTGGGTGGCTCAGTTGGTTAAGCGACTGCCGTCGGCTCAGGTCATGATCCCGGAGTCGTGGGATCGAGTCCCATATTGGACTCCCGGCTCTGCGGGAAGTCTGCTTCTCCCTCTGACCTTCTCTCCTCTCATTCTCAGTCTCTCTCTCTCTAATAAATAAATAAATAAAAATCTTTAAAAAAAAAAAAAACGAAGTTAAGGAGTGTGGACTTTATGACAGTAGGAGGCCTTTAAAGAGCTTTAAGTAAGGGAGAAAACATGATCAGATTTATTTTAGGAGGATCAAGGATCACTGCCTAAAGGGTGGAGGATAGATAGGAAGGAGAAAGACTAAAGAACTGGTACCCTTTAAGCCTCAGTTTTGTCCTCTGTAAAATGTATGATGATTGTAAGAGTTAAAGATAATTGTGGATAATCTACCATAGTGTCTGGCAGGAATTACATGTTCATGAATGGCAGCCATTTTTATTATTAATAAAAAGGCCTGGCATTAGTGACTGATAGATGTTGAAACTGAGAGAAAAAAGAAATTAGAATTTTCCAGCCTAAGAAACTACATGTAAATTAGGAACCTGAAAAGGAGGAGGTGATTTGGAGTAATGCATGAATACATACAGTTTAGGTATGGAAGGATGATTCAAAAGATATCAAGCATGCAACGGAGTAAGAAGAGGGGTGTTTTTAGATGTAGTATCATAAATTCACCCTTTTACATATACAATTCATTGGTTTTTAGTATGTTCACAAAATTATGCAGCCATTACCACTATAATTCCGAAGCATTTTCATCACACTGAGAAACCTGGTTATCTATGAGTAGTCACTCCCAATTAGACCCTCTCTCCAGCCTCTGGCCGCCACTAATCTACTCTCTGTCTCTGGGGATATTTGCCTACTCTGAATGTTCCATATAAATGGAATCTTATGATACGGGGCTTTTTGTCTCTGGCTTCTTTCACGTTGCATAATATTTTCTTCTTTCTTTCCTTCCTTCCTTCCTTTCTTTTTCTCAGAGAGAGACACAGTGAGAGAGGGAACACAAGCAGGGGGAGTGGGAGAGGGAGAAGCAGGCTTCCCACTGAGCAGGGAACCCGATGTGGGGCTCGATCCCAGGACCCTGGGATCATGACCTGAGTCGAAGGCAGACGCTTAATGACTGAGCTGCCCAGGCGTCCCTGCATAACATTTTCAAGGTTCATCTGTGTTTTAGCATGTATCATTCCTTCTTATGGCCCAGTGCTATCCCATGCTATTGTAATACCACATTTGTTTATCCATTTATCAGTTGATGGCATTAGGGTTGGTTGTACTTTTTGACTATTATGAATGATGCTGCTGTGCATGTTGATATACATGTTTTTGTGTTAACATGTTTTCAGTTTTCTTGGGTATATATCTAAAATTGGAATTGCTAGGTCATAAGATAATTCCATATTTAACTTTTTGAAGAAACTGGTGAATCTTTTTTTTTTAAGAGAGCACAAGCATGGATGGGGGGCAGAGGGAGAGAGAGAGAGAATCATAAGCAGGCTTCATGCCCAGCTTGGAGCCCCATGCAGGGCTCAAGCTTATGACCCTGAGATCATGACCCGATCTGAAATCAAGAGTCGGACACTTAACCTGACTGAGCCACCCAGGTGCTCCAGAAGAAACTGGTGATTCTTAATCTTGAAGTCCTAAGGAGGGAAAAAAATCTGATGAAAATATGGATTTGCTCCCTTGAAAAATTCGGCATGCATACACATTTTCATAGGTGACTTCGTATTTTTGTATTAGATTTTCAGTGGAACTTTCAACCACATTTTCAACTGTCATCCTCCCCAGAAACACCAGTTTGGGATGACTGCTTATTACCATTACAAAGTAAGTTAAATAGAGAAAATCCTACCCGAAGAGAAGGCTTTGCTTTAAATTACATAAGGCTTATGTGAACAAATGGTAAAAAAAAAAAAAAAAGTGTATACATTAAATACACAATGTGAAAGGATCAGTATGTTCAGGATAATGATGAATATTGTGGGAGTCATAGGAAAGTTAATTTTTGAGCAAACTTATTACCACACCATTATCAAAAAATACTGGAATATATATTAGAAACAGAAGACTATTTCATACAGTGAAGTAGAAGACATCCCTTGCCTTAAAATAGCTTGTAAATATAGTTTACAATATAGTTTTGGGGAAAAAGATGGGAGATAAAGAGTTGCAGTATAAGACATATCCGCAAACAGGAGGAAATTAATTGGAAAGTAAATATTACACATGTTCAGTGCTTTGGGGCTGAGAGAAGAAAGAACTAATGAAAATTTGAATTGGTCTGTACTTCCTAGAGTAATTTGAAAGTGTGGTATAGTTTAATATGGAAACGAATGAAAGAGACCATTTCTGGCAGTCAAGGCTGGGAGTAGAAGTGAGTGGAGAAAAGCCTGAGTCACATTAGGGCCAGAGGGCAGGGAGGAAGGTGAGGAGACAGACTGGTTCTACTACAGTAGAATTGGTAGCAGAGAATGCAGGTGAAAAGAAGGAAGATTGTGTCCTTTGAAAAACTAAACAAGAGCAGGGTCAACCAGAAATGTTGAAGTGAAGAAGAGGGAAATCATGTTTTCTAAGAAAAATAGAGCAAGGCACCTTGAAGAGTGAGGAAGTGGAGAGAGGTATTGGGGATTTGAGAGTGAAGAAGCTTTAGAATGATTGCTGTAGGGACAAGGGTGATTAGGAATCAACCAGTGATAACTAACGTGCTGGGAGCAGTTAAGGGACCCTGTGGAGGTGAATATGATATTGTGGACCTTTGTTCCACAAATTGTGGATTCCTTTGTTTTGAGACTATTTCTGATTGTGCTCAAGAGCTCATTATGCAGAAGTAGCAAAAACAAGTGGTTAGTTTTAATAAAGCTTCAATATTTTATATACATTGCTTAAAATGAAGTGTGAATTCAGAAAACATTTATTTAGCATCAGTTTATGCCAAACATTGTGCTAAGCTCTAGGAATAGAAAAGTAATCATCTTGCCTTCAAGAGTGTGATATGTTTTGTTTGAAGTAACAGCTTGAAAGTTATTAAAAGCAAAACATCATATTGATAATCAAATATATTAGAATCCTTACTTGAAAATTAAGTGGACCTAGGGGTGCCTGGGTGGCTCAGTAGTTAAGTGTCTGCCTTTGGCTCAGATCATGATCCCAGGGTCCTGGGATTGAGCCCTGTGTAGAGGCTTCCTGCTCAGCAGGGAATCAACTTCTCCCTCTCCCTCTGCTCCTCCCCCTACTCTCTTACTCCCTCTCTCTCTCTCTCTAAAGAGAAAAAAAATAAACAGGACCTTAAAAATGCAAAATAAACCATGTTTACTGCTATTACAGCTTAAAGTTCATAATATTTTATTATTTAATAAAGATGCTCTGTTTCCTTGGCACCTGG
>CM052799.1:135543432-135594131 GCA_028533885.1 Nasua narica
TAGGTCTGTGCCTTTGTTAGCTGTCTAACCTGGATGGTCAGTTCATCTCCTCAAGCCTAGGTCTCCTCACCTGCGGAACAGGGCTTACAAGTGCACGCACACACTCCGGGGGCGTCTAATCCAGTGCCTGGCACATGAGAAGTGTTTAAAAATGGAAACTACTATGAGGAGGAACTAGTATGTCAAGAGCAGCCCTCTTAATGTATAAAAACCAGGAGGCCTCAGTTCATGGAGTGGAGGTTTCTACCTCACGTGACTTAGATCCTCCATTTCTTCAGTGCTGCTTATAATATTGCAGTAGCTCTTTTAGGAATCCTGTCTCACTTTGGGTTCATACTCAGCTCGAGAGTATCCCTGCTTTTTTCCACATGGTCAGCTGGTGCGTTAGGTTGCCCTCCGTCGGAAAGCTGTAAAGTTGGTTCTTTAAGCCCACATCCCACACCTCACACTCCCCTCTCTTAGCTTTCATCGTGCTCATTGGGCTGAGCATTCCAGCTTGCCAACGTCATTTTGAATTTGATTCTCTTCTGTGTTTTTGATAAACTCCCTCAAGCAGACCTGTGCCCTCTTGATATGCCCTCATTTGTCTTGGGATGTATCCTTGCTCTCTGGTACAAGAGGATACTCCAGGATTGCCTTGGACTTTCCCTGCCTCCAGCTTGGAAGTGGATAATTTCTCCAAGTGGTCATGGTTACTTTTAGCGGGGAATGGTATTTAGAAACTGAGATGGGCGCTCTAAAGCTGTTGTTCATTGCTATTGGCATGTTGCTGTTTCTAGACCTTTAAATAATAAAGCTAGAATGTGATATAGATAGATATGAATATATTTAGAGTTCTAATTCAAGGTTAATATTATAGATTTTTTTCCTCATTGGTATCTATATTTTTATCTCTTCTCTTACACTGAAAATCAGGATCAATCCTAACAGTAACATCTACTTATTTGCTATATTCTCCCATATATGTGTGTGTATAAATATGTATATGTGTGTGTAGGTATAGATGTGTGTGTGTGCGTGTGTGTGTGTATATATATATATATATATATTTTTCCCCCCCTTGGAGAGGAGGGCAGAGAGAGTGAGAGAGAATCTTAAGCAGGCTCTGTGCCCAGCCCAGAACCTGACACAGGGCTCAATCTCATAACCCTGAGATCATGACCTGAGCTGAAATCAAGAGTCGGACACTTAACCAACTGGGTGAGCACTGGGGTGAGCGTTCCAGCCACCCATGTGCCCCACCCATATATTTTTTTAAGATGTCAAATTTACAATTTCAAAATTCCAATATTACCATTACTAATCATAAAACTTGCAAATAAAGTTTAAGATTTCTCTTTGATCCTATTTATCATTTGACTGTATCCCACTGTGAGGCTACATAGTGCTGTGTTCAGAATTCACTGTGAAAAGGTTCTTTTCATTTGTGGTTATGTTACTAATTTTAGGTAGGTTTGTTTGTTTCAGTTTGTTTTCAGCATTAGGATTTACTTTTTTTCCTAATTTGACCTCATTTAATATTTTGAATATGTAAAACATTTAACCTGTTAAAGTGATATTAAAAGTCTCCTTTATATAAAGAAGTCTCCTCTTCATCTCTGTTTCCCCTACTCCTTTCCTCTCTCCCCACTGCCCCCACCACAGGGCTCTGTTTCTATTCATTTAGTTCATCATTCTAATGTGTCTTCTTTGTAAACATATATGTAAATAATTAAGTAAATGAATAAATATATCTATGTATGATTTTATATGCGAATAAGAATATAACCTTTTATATATTCGTTTCATATGCTTATTCATACATATTCATATTTCCTCTCCTTTCTTACACAGAAAGTAATAAATTGGTGTTCTGCATCCTGCTTTTTTCACATTACAATACTATTCTGAGTTTGATGAATCATAGTACAGAGAAATTTTCACTTTCTCTCTAACAGCTGTGTGGAATCCCACTAAATGGGGGTACCATCGTTTATTCCCTGGTTCCCATGTGGATGGATGTTTGCATTATTTCCAGTCTTTTGTAATTAGAAATAATGCCAGTGAAGAACCTTGTACATCTGTTGTTTTATAGTTTTATACTTTTATGTTTTGTAGTTGCTGAAAGAGTGTCTTAAAAGTGAGCTAGCTTGAATTTTGTTAGGCTTTGCCAGATTCCACTTTTCAGTGATTGTGCCATTTTGCCTTTCTATCAGGAGCATACGAGTAGGCTTCTTTTCTCCACAGCCTCACCGAGACGATGTACTGTTGAACTTTTTTGCTTCTAATTTTTGAATCATAGCTAGAAAACCTTTCCCTCTTCCAGATCATTTAGGAATTCACCCATGTTTTCTTTTAGTTTGGATTGTTTCATTTTTTTACGTTCGGGTCTCATCCATTTCGAGGTTTTTACTTGTGTATGGTGTAGGGTTGAGATCTATTTTTATGTTTCAGCAAGTGATAATAGTATTGTCGGGGCCATCATTTATTTAAAGTCTGTCTTTCCTGGGGTTATTTGAAATATTACCTTAATCATAGACCGGGTATCTCTGTGTCCTTGGGGTCTGTTTCTTGCACTGGCCTTTCTTCACATTGTTTCAATACTTCCACCCTGTTTTATTTAGAGGGAATCTTAGAAGATGTTTTTAGTATCTATAGGGCCAGAAACCTTTTCTTTTGCAGTGTTTTCCTGGCTCTTCTTGAATTTGTTTTTTGTATGATCTTTAGAACCAATTTGTCTACTTTTGGGGAAAGAACAATTGATATTTTTATTCCATTTATATTAAATTTAATACGAGCAGTTTGGTGCTGAATTGTCCTAACCAGTAGTGAGATACCTTTCTTTTTGTCCAAGTCTAGTTGTCTTTTTTCCAGGAGTGTTTTAAAGTTTTCCTCACATTGGATTTGCACATTTCTTTTAAAAGAGGTTTATTCCCGGACATTTCATCTTTTTTGGCTGTTGTGGTTAAGTGAGGTGTGTCTTCTCTTCCATTATATCATCTGAGTAGATATTGTTTGTATATACGAAGGCTATTGATTTTTGTGTTAATTTGAATTATTTTCTTGACTGTGGTGATTTTTTATTGACTCTCTTGGGTTTTCAGTTTCTCTCAGAGTATCTGAAAATTAAGATACATTTACCTCTTCATTTCCAATTTGTTTTCCTGTGTCTTATTTTCCTTTTTCTAGTTACATTAGCTAATACTTCTAAATCAATAATAAGTAATAATGGAGATAGTGGGCATCCTTGTCTTTTTCTGATTTTAGAGAGAATTCTCTAGTGATTTTCCTTTAAGTAAAATGCTGGATTTGTGGGTGAATTATATATATATTTTATCATCTTAAGTATCTTTCAGTTCATTACTTTTTTTGTTTTTTGTTTTTTAATCCAGAAAAGATGTTAAATTGTATTGAACGCCTTTTAAGCATTGATAGAGATGATCATATAATATTCTTCTTTAGTAAATATCTGGTATTTGAGTGTATTAAATCAATGGATTTCCTAGTATTGATTAAGCCATCCTTAATTTCTGGAACAAATCCCACTTGGTTGTGATGTATTATTTCTTAATGTACTGTATAATAACATTTGTTCATATTTTATTTAGATTTGAATTTACCTGGCCTCAAGAGTCTGAAAGCCTTTCACTATGGTCTTTTTAGAAGCTTGTTTTATACCATTTGTTTGGCTGTCTCTCACAGAATTTTCCAAAGATTGGTGTCATTGAGTATAAACAAGTTATGAGGTAGTACTTACAAGTTTGGTACCCAAGGACTCGATGCTGACTTTAAAGTGGGTGATTTCCGTCCTTCACCAAACCAGGATTCTCATTCCTCCTTTAACTTCTGCATACATCACAGTTTGAAGACCATTCATTCTTCCTTGAAAAACTGGAATAAGGACTAGGAGCTGAGTGATTATATTTTCCTCTGTCATGTGTTGCTTTTATCCTTGTCTCTTCAAGCACTGAACCATAATTTTTTCTTGTTGCCAAATTTAACTCCAAAAACCCTTAGGTTTTAAAACCGACCATATTCCATATAATAACTCAAGCTAAATCCTGACTCTGGTATTCTTGTTGGGAAAAAAGTAGAAATTCTAATTCTGTCCAGCTGGTACAATATTCATTTCTTCTCTTTTTCTTTGTTAAAGTGGTGTAGATTCTATCTTAATATATTCTAGATGATAAAGTATATTCTTGGTTCTTCTCAATTGTGCCTTTTTTAATCCTTTTAGTATTCCTCCTTATTCTTTTAGTATTGAAATATATTTATTTTATTGGTATTTTTTTCAAACTTAAAAAATATTTTTGTTCATTTTTAAAGGCTTTCCTCTTGCTCTAATAATTTTTCCATTATTATGTCTTTCATTGAACTTACACCTATAAAATAATATATGGTAACATATTCGTGGTGGTGTAATTTTGCTCATCCCCCCACTCCTCTCCTTTCTGGCTGCAGGGGAGTGGGAGGTATAGCCTTCCAGTTACAGAAAGAGTAAGTCACAGGGATGATGGGTACAGCATGGGGAATCTAGTCAGTGGTACTGCAGGAATGTTGTATGGAGACAGATGGTACCTATGCTTGTGAGCACAGCATAGCATAAAGAGCTGTTGGATCTTGATGTTGTACACCCCAAACAAATGTAACACTGTGTGTTGATTATACTTCAATTAAAAAAAAATATCTTAGAGGTTCTGAGAGTTTCTAGGAGTTTTCCTTCTTTAAAATTTTACTAGCTTTAAACAAATGCAGCTTTTTAAAAGCCTGTTAAGAAGCAAACGGACTAGCACAGAACTACTTTAGGATCCCAAATAAATACATTTGAATACTCAGTGGAAAAACAGTAAAGTGTACAGTTCAGAAATTTTATGTATATGAAGGAATTATGCATTCTACTATAATCAATTTTTGAACATTTTCATCAACCTAAAAAGAAACTCCCTGTATATGAGTATTTGCTTCCCAGTTTTCCTCTGTAGCCATAGGCAATCACCAACCTATTTTCTGTCTCTCTAGATTTGCTAATTCTGGCATCATGTAATATGTGTTTTTTTGTGGCCAGCATCCTTCACTCAGCATTATATGTTTTCAGGGTTCATCTATGTCATAGCATGTATCAGTACTTGTTTCTTTTTTATGGCCAAATAATATTCCACGGAATGGATATACCATATTTTACCTACTCATCAGCTGGTGGACATATGGGTTGTATCCACTTTTTGCAATTATGAATTATGCTATTATTACCATTTATTTACAAGTTTTTATGTGAACATGTGTTTTCATTTTCTTGCGTGTTCATCTAGGAGTGGAATTTCTGGATCCTGTGGTATAATAATGGATTGTAAAGACAGGCCAGTAGGCTGGAAACTCAGACCAGAGTCAAAGTTGCAGTCTCGAGTCAAATCTGTAGGATGGTTGGCAGATTAGAAACCCACTCACTCAGAATTTCTGTTAGAATTTTGAGTAGAATCCCTTCTTCTGTTGGAAACCTTAGTTTTTGCTTTTAAGGCCTTCACCTGAGGTCCACCTACATTATTGAGGATAATCTCCTTTACTTAAAGTCAACTGATTGTAAAGGTTAATCACATCTACAAAGTATTTTCATAGCAACATTTAGACTAGGGTTTGACCAAACAACTAGCCTAACCAAGTTAATCAATAAAATTAACCACTACATTTGGTAACTCTGTGTTTAGCCTTTTGAGGAACTGTCACAGATTCTGGGCTGTCACAGATTCTGACCAGCAATGTGTAAATATTCTGATTTCTCCACGTCCTCACCAACACTTGTTATTATCTGTCTTTTTTGTGATAGCCGTACTAGTGTGGAGTGGTGTCTTACCGTGGAGATTTCATTCATTTTCACTGTGCTATGATATTCTCTTGTATAATGTACCCCATTTTATTGGTTCTCTGTTCTGTTGATTGAGTTGTTTTCATTTTTTTGCTTTGATACATAGAATATTCTTGTACACATGTGCAAAAGTTTCTCTAAAGAATATGCATTTCTCTGGGAGCAGAAATGCTGGTCTGTAGAGGGTACCATACTCAAGTTTACAAGATAATTTACAATGTAAATGTAAAAAACATTTACAACATGTTTTCCAAATGGCTGTACCAGTTTGCACTCCCACCATCGGTGAGTCTGCCAATGCACATTTCCTACCACTTGGAATTATCAGACTCTCTTTTGCCAATTTCATCAGTTTCTCGATTTGCATTTCCCTGATTATTCATGAGGTTAAGCATATTTTCATGTTGGTTAGTCATATGATTGCTCTTTTTTGAAATGCTTGTCTTCGTGCCTTTTGCCCATTTTTAAGAATTGGATCATTTGTCTTATTGATGTGAGCAGATTCTTTATATATCCTGGATATTAACCTTGTGTCAGTTTTATGTGTTACACACATCTGGTTTGCTTTTTTTCCTTTTGTTGCCTTTTGATGAACGGAAGTTGTTGATTTTAATGTAATTTATCATTAATGCTCTAGTTCATGCTTATTATATCTTTAACAAACCATATTTGGATTTTTAGCCATTTCATTCTTGTGGCCAAGCATGTTTATTATCATTTTTCTTCCATTAGCTCAATTAGCTTTTTGAATTCTATAGGTATTATTCCTCTGTATGTAGTGCTTTTTCAAAAAAATATTTTAAGCTTGTCAACAAATGGAAGAGATTAGAAGAAATAACACACAAGGTAGCTCATACTTAAGGCCTATGTCTCACAGACAGGATAAAACTTAAACGTGGTCAGAGAAATATTCTACAACTCTTCTAGATGGCAGGTGATAGTCGGGACACCTGGGTGGCTCAGTCGGTTAAGCCGCTGCTTTCGGCTCAGGTCATGATCCCGGAGTCCTGGAATCGAGTCCCACATCGGGCTCCTTGCTCAGCAGGGAGCCTGCTTCTCTCTCTCTCTCTCTGCTTCTGCCTGCCTCTCTCCCTGCTTGAGCTCTCTCTGTCTCTCTCTCTGACAAATAAATAAATAAAATCTTAAAAAAAAAATAAAAAAAGATAGATGGCAGGTGATAGTCAATAAGGAAAAGTTATGGTCTTCCAACAACACATTCCTTCCTTCTCTATAAAAGCTTATATTAAAATAATCGAACAGGACACACAATTAATAGAGACTCCACTCCCTTTTAAGCCATAAGGCATAGCGACAAATGAAAACAATGTGCTTTTTAAATCTTGACTCAGGAAGAGGACCACCAAGCCCGGGTAGAAGAGGCAATCACACGCATGGTTGTGTGTGCCCTGAAGACCGCAGAGGATCCAACCAACACCAGAGCTTGGTTAAACCCAACCGAGGTAGGCCCCTTCTGGTGTTCATCATGGCAGTTAGTTTCCTGTGATCAATCAATCCTGGCTACAATATTTGTTTTCTAATTTATGTAAGTGCATATAGCCATTCTAAAGAGTTTTTCTTTTTCCCTAGGTTGAGGAAACATCCCATGAAGTCAATTGTCGCTACTTAAATAGAGCTGTTTCTGCCCTTTTTGATCATTACAGAGCATCTAAGGTCGTAGAAATCCAAGCGCTGAAAACAAATAGAGAGAACATGAAACAGGAGGGCTCAGGAGTGCACAACCGCATGGCGGTGGAACAATCAGATGGCCAGGACTTAATCTTGGGAACTGGAAAACAGGAGGCAGCAAGTCCCTTTGGCCCCAATCTGGTTCCTGTAATACTGAGTTCCAAAGAACTACCCTCAGAGAGAGGAGGCATATTTGAAGGTGATGGTAAAGACTTTGTTGGCAAAGATGGAGAACACTCTGGAAAATTGCATTGTACCAAGAGGCAACGAATGATGAGTAAAAGTGAGGATGCAATTATGGAACAAATTGCTTCAAATAGTAGTATGGCTCCTTCTCAAACATTCATTTCTACAGATGACTTGCTGGACTGCTTGGTGAATCCACAAGTAACCAGGATAGTGGCACAACTTCTGATACAAGGAAGAGATTCGTGGTTCTAAGGAAATGACTTTTAAAATAATACTTTAAAAATATTTTTTAAGTAGTATGATTGTTAAATAAAAGATGGCAGAGCACGAAGTTAATTTGCACATGCTTGTAAATGCACTTCTTCTTACCTACCTGTGTTTCACAAACTTGTTCTCTGGCCCAGCCGGCTCTTTGTTAGTTGTTGGGCCTTCTTTCTTCAGTGACTTTGCCTTTCCTCTCCCATCTGATCCTTTTAGCTGATCTCAAATGTAAGCCCTGTAAACTGTGAGTGTAGGGAATGAGATACAGACCTAAAAAGCATGACCTGCACTTTCCTTGTACTGAAATTTCACTTTATATCTGAATCATGCTGTTTCTGAAGCAGCTTCCTAGTTTGTAAATAGCTTTACCTGGTATATTCTAGGTGTTCTCTAGGTGTTCTCAAAAGAAAGTAATCTCTTCAGCAGTCTCTAGCTAGTCGGCCTGCTGCTTGTTTTCGTAAATAAAGGTTTACTGGTGCGCAGCCATGCCATTCATTACGTATTGCCGATGGCAGCTTTAGAGTTACAGTGTCGGAGTTGAGCACTGACCAAGACAGTGTGGCCCGCAAGGCTGAAAATACTGTCTATCCCCTTATTGAGAAAGTTTGCCAATCCCCGACCTAATGCATCCATTGGGTGGCTTCTAGCCTTGATCTGAACTGATTGATTACACCTGTGACACTTGCAGAATTCTCACTGGCTAACCCCTGTCACCCAGAGCAGGATACCAATCAGGAAAAAAGTCAGTGGGGGTCCAATATAAGGCCTCCTATGGAAGGAACTGGAACATCTAGGAACACTAGTCCTGGGAAGGAAAAGCACTGAATGTTACTGGCTCCTGCAATGGACTAAAGGTTTGGTTTAGTGAGATTGAGCCTATTCTCATTACATTTGCAAGAAGATCTGGGGATAATTATTACCATTACCGTCTAAGTAAGACTTTGGGGTGCCTGGATGACTTAGCCGGTTAAGCGTCTGCCTTCAGCTCAGGTCTCAATCCAGGGTGCTGGGATCAAGTCCCGCATTGGGCTCCTTGCTCAGCAGGGGGTCTGCTTCTCCCTCTACCCCTCTCCTCTGCTCCTGATCTCTCTATCTCTCATATAAATAAAATCTTAAAAAAAAAAAGAGTTTAGAAATTAGAAAAGCATATGGATCTCTGAGTAACCATTTGTGAAATAAATATATAACAAAAGGTAAACAAAGTAATCTTTTAAGATGAATTGACTACCGGCTCCATCCTTGTCAGTCTTGAGATTCGGGGTACCAAGTACATCCAAAGAAAGTATATGCCTTCTAGCAGTGAGGAAAGTGTTATATGAACATGCTCAGGAAAAGAAGGGTCTGGAAGAAACCTGTCTGTAGCACTTACTACCAACTGACCACTATATGCTTATTTATTTGATTTACCTATTTATTTATTGTTGATCTCCCCCAACCAGGATGTCACTCCATGGGGTATGGACTTTGTTTTGATTATTATGGTAGTAGCAGAGCCTTGATCAGAGTGCCCAACAGAGGGTAGGGGCTTGTTCAATATTTGGCTGAGTGGATTATAAAAGGAAGAACTTGTTGGCAACACTCCATCAAATACATTGGAGTAGAGGATGTTGTGGCCAAGGGTAAGATGTCTGTTCCCCTTAGTAGGTAGATCCGTATTGCAAAACTAGACATACTGTTTTCTTCAGATATTTTATTTTTGATGTTTGCTACTTCTTTGACTACTGTTTTTCAAATTGCAGGTTGTGACCCATTAGTAAGTAATAAAACCAATATAGTGGGTAAGACCAGCATTTATAAAATTGAAACAGAATAGGTGATTTCAGTGAATTCATTAGTAAGGTAAGTATTATTTCATGAAATATTCTGGGAAAAGTATTTTTTTTAGGCTAAGTATATTTCATAGAACTTTTCAGTTGTATTTATGTGTGTACTGGGCCTGATATAAAATGTATTTCTTCATGTCCTTCTGTAGGTTGGGGTCATGAAAGTTTGAAGGATATTTTGAAACAAAGCATTTAATTCAGTTGGAGGTAACGGTCTTTGACATGCAGAGAGCTGGGAAGAGAGTTAAGACATTGGTATGAAGGGATTTCTAAGTGTAAATGGGTGATGGGAGATAGTTTCCTGATTTTATCAAGATGGAGACCTTGGCTATCTGTGAAGGGGAGTATGGCAGTGAGGAAAGATAGTCAAAGGGGGAGACCATCAGGCGCTCAGGGAGCTGGGTCCCATTTCATCCTGCATTTCTCGGAGAGGCATGTATGCACGAATGAAATTTTAGATAAGTACATTGACCCTGCAGAGGCCAGAGGCATTAAAGAATACAGGCTCATTCTCTCCTGCTCCCAGGACTGGGCCACTTCTGGTTGGGGCAGCGGGTTCCAGCTCAGCTTACATTGAGACTGTAAGAACTACAAACAAAATTTCTGTTAAGAATACGGCTCAGCATTGCTTTTAACGTGTCCAGGTATCAGCAAGGCTGACCTGTCCAGTTGGGACAGTGGCTAGGGTCCATGAGCTTCTCGGGGGCCCCAAAATGGTTCAGTTTCTTTGAAATTAAAACAACAACAACAACATGTAATCCAGCTTTCACTGCATTCATGTTTGTATCAGTGCTGCAGCAAAATGTAATTGTTAATCCTTTTTTACTTTTTTATGGAGTAAGGGGCCCATAAGGCAGAAGTCTCTGGAGCCATGAAAGTCATAGGCGGTTCTGAGTATCAGGATATCAGAATCATTTGAGGTGTTTGCTGAAAATGCAGATATTTAGGCACCTCTCTAGAGCTACAGAACCTGACTCCTTTGAGATGGGCCAGAACTTGCTAGCTCAGCAAACACCTAAGGTGATTCAAATACCAAAAATATTTAAGAATCTCTGACCCTAGAGGAAACCCCAAGACTCATCACAGTCTTGGAGTGGGCTTGGCTTAGCAGGAGCTTCCTGTGGGAGCCCATCTGCCCTTCAGATTTACTGAACTAAACCTGCATTATGCCCTTACTGTCATTTTCAGCCGAATATTATTAACACTCTGGTGACCCTTGATGCTCTCATGGTTAGTTGTAGTCTTTTATCAGCAGAGGACTGTGTTTATCATCAAGCTTTCCTGTATCCAGATGCCCTTAAGGATAAAGAAGTTTACCATCAAATGTATTTCCCAAGTATTTTATTCAAAAAGGAGTTAAATGACATATTTCTTTAGATTGAGGATAACTATAACATTTACAGACTGGATCATTACACTTTGGTACAATACACCGATATTCAGCTTTGCCCTGAGTTAACCAAACCACTGGAAAACAAGAGCAAATTGCTCTCCCTTTTATTTCTTACATTCATTGTCAAGCCTGCTGAGCTCAGAGGCCAGTGGCTGGGAAGCCACTCCTAAGCCATAAGGAGTCTTTGCCCATCCAGAAACAGTGGCACTTGGGTGGCTCAGTCAGGTAAGCATCTGACGCTTGATTTCAGCTCAGGTCAGATGGAGCCCTGCATCAGGCTCCACACTCAGCAAGGAGTCTCCTTAAGATTCTCTCCCTCTGCCCCTCCCCCTTCTCTCTCTCTCTCTCAAAATAAATAAATCTTAAAAAAAACAAAACAAAACAGCAAGAGCAAGAAACATTTCAAGATGTCCATCTGTTAATGAAGCAGACCCGTGGCCCCTCAACTTCCTATACTTGAAGCAAGTAGTTCCCGGCAGTCAAGGAAGAGCTCCTTTCACCTCCTCGTGACACCCCCTGGTGTCCAAGTGCACCATCTGCACTGGGCATCACCTCTAGCCTCTTGGCCTACAGAGCTTCAAATGAAGAGACTCCAATGGAAACCAAAGCCAGAAGGAAGAAGCCAAGGAAATATGAGTGTCATTTATAGATTACCTGAGATGTTCCTGAAATGGTAACATCAATCTAGAGGTTATGCTCTGTAGTGGGAAGAGCAAAGGGCTTGGTGACACAGGAATCGGCATTGGGTTTCGGTCTCTAAGGGCTACTACCTAGGGTGGCCCCGGGGAAGGAAGCTTCTTGCACTCTAGGTGTCAGTTTCCCCAACTTTAAAATGGGGATATAATTCTTACCTGATGGACTGTTTGGAGGAATAAGATAAATACTGTATGTGAAAGCACCTATTATATTACTTGGTATGATCTAGGCACTCAGTAAATCGTGTCTGAATCTGAAAATTTATCTGGGGAAAGTTTTTTAAAAACCAACACTTTACTATCTAATAGATACAGAGCTAGCAAATTAGCAATATGACTGCTTAATTCCTCTGGTTTATTTCTGCACAAGTCTTTAAAATCATCAAAAGCTAGACGGCCAAGGAAAATATGCTATTTAATAATAATAGAATTCACTTAATCTTAACATAGTAGAAGGGTTTCACCCTGGAGGTACCCCACTGTTGTCACGGGGCAGAACTAAGACCAACAGAAGTTAGATGAACGCAGATTCAGGGTCAATGGAGAAAAGGACCAGTTGGAGCCAGGACTGCAGTGCTGCACAAGTCCATGGGACCCCCCTGAACCGTGCAGGCCACAGAAGCCAGTCTGGAGCTGTCCCACATGTCATGGTTCAGTTCGTGAAGAACAGAATTCCCTGTCATGGAATCTGTTCAATTTAAGGCAAAGTGACAAGTCAAAGATATTAAAGAGATGGCTCCTACTTTGGTTGGAATCTGACTAGGCTTTTTCTTCCTTAGTTGGTTTATGGAATGTTTCTAGAGCATCTATTTACATCAGGCACAGACCGCAGCCCAGGGATAAAAAAAAAAAAAAGTCAGACACCATCCCTGGCTGCAGGGAAATGAGCAGTCTTACCCACTCAGTAATCCTGTGCTCCTCACAGGAATATGGCATCCCGACGTGATACACCAGCTGTCTCCTTCAGCAGCAGCAGCTGAAAATTGCATAGCTGTGCTTTCTGCCTTTAAGATGAACGTATTCTCTCCTCCCTCAAAACACAAACCTGTTCTTCCCTTCTACAGATTTGATGTCCACGGTTGTGGACACAATTTTAACTAAGTTATCTGATTTAAATTCTCAAATGTATTGCTCTTAAGATAGGTTCTTTCCAAGTATGAAGGAGAAGTTGAAGAAAGTCTGATTTCAGGGGTACCTGGGTGGCTCAGTCGGTTAAGCATCTGCCTTTGGCTCAGGTCATGACCCCAGGGTCCTGGGATTGAGCCCTGCGTCAGGCTCCCTGCTCAGCGGGAAGCCTGCTTCTCCTTTTCCCACTTCCCCTGCTTGTGTTCCCTCACTCTCTCTGTCAAATAAATAAGTAAAATTAAAAAAAAAATGGTTTGATTTCAGTGACAAGGATCCTTTGATCTTAGAAAATGCTGTTTAGGGGGAAAAAAACATCTAAAACTTGTTTTACAACTCGGCATGTATAGACTAGCAATGTCTTCTGGGAAGGACACCCAGATGTTAATTGGTAAAAGTAATGAGGTACTCTGGATAAGCCTGGTAGTCGTAAAATACCACAAATAAGCGGGGAGTCTGCACAGAATCCGTGACAGTGTCATACAGGTCAGTAGGCTTTTCCGGGTTCTTTGGAGGAGGCACAATTAGTGAGTGATTTCCACGTGTGTAGGTTCCGGTAAGTACTCGCACATAATACATATGCTTTCTCCTATATCTGTCGGGTCTGGAGTATATATCATTAGCAGAATAAGAGGCATCAACCGCAAAATAGGTTCCCTTTCCAAATGCCACAGCTGTGAAGAGAAAAACAAAACATTTTTAAGAAGTTCAGTTTAGTATATAATCTGATGTTTTGACACAATATGTCAAATAAGTTTAAAATAATGTTCAGCTCTTCTCTCCAAAGCCTCTTAAAAATTTTTTTTCATGTGTTTTTAATTTTTAAAAGTCATCCCTCCATCCCAGAGGGCCAGTCGGTCCTTCTGTGATGAAACATAATGAGCCCAGCCTTGAGACTCATGGCTGCCATGGCGCAGCATGGCCACCAACCATGAAGGAACACAACATAATCAATCCACATGCTGTCCCTCGCCAGTTTGGGTTCTCTCAGCCGACTCCCCATTTGGAGCAGCCAGTGTACTTGCTTCCTTACCATTCTTTCCAGCATAACTGCGGTTAAAGCCATTTTGGTTGACATGTGGCACCGAGTCAGCATCTGTCCCATGGAAGAGCTGCTTCTCATTGTTTTTATGCCCATTCTTGGCATCCATGGCTTTCTTCTTTGTTTGGTAGCAATTCCAGAGATCTGGATTTTGGATCCTCTCAATCTGCAAATCAACAAGGAGAAATATTCTGTCGATGCCAAGAGACTTTGACAAGAGACAGATATGACCGTTATTTTTCATAAATAATTAAAATAAATTCAATGCCAGATGGCACCTTTCTGCGTTCAGAAATCTTTTTAGATCCAGTGTTTCACAAAAACAGACCTTGGGAAGAATATTAATTTAACATCTTTTAACGCACCACATGAGAGCAAACAGTGTTTAGGATCTGACCAACCCTCCCCAACTCCTCCTGCTTTTTATCTTCAGATCAATGATTGCTTTGGTTGCTGTCTACCTCATTTGGTCCCTTTGCCTTTCTCCTCCTAAGTCCTTCTGGGACACTGGTTCACCTGGTTAGCCGTGTTCTACTGGTGGGAGAAGCACTGGACGATCAAGTCCAGAAGGAAGTTAATTAATGAAAATTAATCTCTGGTCCATTTGGAAGAGTGGGGCATGGATCCTGGTGGGATGGGATCTGACTGCAGATCATGGTATCCATGCTTTGGACACTATCCTCTTTGGGAAGTGGCCTCCAGGGCTGTGGTGGAAATTCCTTGTGTCCTGGATAGCAGGACCCAGGAGGAATCACAGAAATCTCGATTCTATAAGCAAACTTGCTTGAGTTCTTTAAAAAAGAAAAGAAAATCTAGACAAGACAGAGTCAGAATGTAGGACATTCTACAACACAAATGGCTTAAACTCTTTTAAAAATTCAGTATCATGAAAAATGATTTTTTAAAATGCAGGAGTAGCATTCTAGATTAGATTAGAATCATTCTAATCTAGAATGATTAGAATGCTAATCTAATTAGCATTAGATCAATCTAACCTTCCTCTAGATGGGAAGAGACAGAGAAGACAAAATGACCAAAGGCATATTGGGGAGGAGAGAGTTATAATAAAGTAAGCAGTTGGGGAAATTCGAATATGGATTCTATTAGATAGTACCAAATTACTGTAAATTTTCTTATATGGGATAGCAGTGTTGTTATTTAGGAGACTGTCTTTATTCTTAGGAGATATGCACTAAAATATTCAGGAGTGCCATGATATCTGCGACTTATTTTCAAATGCTTCAGCAAAAACCCAGAGAGAGAAAAAAGGCAAACGTGGCAAAATATTGAATCTATGTGGAAATTTATGAATGTTAAAAACTTAGTCACAGGTCTTAACAGTCGTGGAGGATGATAACCCCTATTTTTCTTGTTAGTGTTTGCACACAGTTAGGGATTTCCACAGAGGTGCTGTAAGTAGCTTTACTTCTGTTTCACACACTGGACTTTCACATAGGATTTTATTTGAAAAAAGGGTCCACTACAAAAAAAAAAAAAGAGTGAAATCATTTCTCTGGCCATTCGCCAACACATGGCAAGCCTTCAGGGCCCCCTGCAGACATCGCTGGGCCACCGGACAGTCCTGCTCAGTCTGGACTTAGCATCTCATCGAAATGGGCCAGTCGGCCACTAGCAGATAGATGACTGTGCTTGGTATCTGAGATGAAACTTACTTGTTTTCTCAGAACCAGCCCACGAGTGCTGCATACTTGAATCACATTGTCCTGGTACCTCAGAATTGTTTTTGCTCGAAGGGTTTATAGAGGGATTAAAAATAAAAGCAGTGGTATAAAATCTGATATCGAATAGATTGTGAGGTTGGTTTCGAAGATATTCTCCGGCACTTGATTCACAGGATAAATCTCTCAGTAGTCTCAGCACTGTGAAAAGCTGAGAGTCTCCTGATTACATGGTTTTCTTTCTGATTGACGGAAACGATGAATCTTGAGGCTATGTGTTTACTTCTTTGCTTTGTCTACTAGGAAGCTCAGAAACAAACCTGTGGTCCTCTAGTAACTATCTAGGAACTCATGTATTTTTGTAAATAGATAATACCTCTATATTACTTTATTTTTCCTTCCCTCTTTTTTTTGTCCATTTTCTTCATCTATTTATTTTATCTGAAGGTATAATACATATCTTTGTAAGAAACTTCAAATCTTTTTGAGTTATTATGTGCTTAACTCTGTGAATAAACAGAGTGGTGGCAGAAATAAGGAGTAAGAAAAAGTTTGCAAAGAGAGAAAATGCAGGCCTTATTGGCAAACTCGTTATGATGGATGAGGGGAAGGCACCCAAAGATCTCTAGCTTTACTCAGAAAGTGGTGGACCAAGGACAGAAGTGGGGAAGGAAAAGGAAATGGTGAGATGATGGGTTAGGTTGAGGGAAATTGATTTAGCAGCTGGATATGCAAGCAGAGATTTTTTAAGGTCACTGGAATATGTTGTAAAGCTTGATCAAAGATCCAGGTTGGTGATGTTGATTGGGGAGCTATCAACATTGAAATAACAGCTGAAGCCAAGAAGGGTAAAAACTTCCCAGTGAAGCGCAGAGACAGAAGACCAAAATATAAGTCCTATGGGTAAGCTAGGATTAGGGGTTTGGAGGAGAAACAGATAACTGGGATAACGAAAGGAAAATTAATATAAATTAATATATTAATATAATACACAATATTATTATCACAATATTATTATTATATATTATATAACAAATAATATATTTTATAATAACAAATATTTATATTACATTATTATTTTAAATATTTTTACTTAAATACAAATATTTATATTTATTTATATTAATTATATTTAAATAAAATATATTGTATTAATATATAATATTAATATAATATTGCACAGAGGTCAAATGGGAACATAATTTCAAAGAGCAATAATGATGTTTAAAAGTGGAAGGTGCCAGGGGCGCCTGCATGGCTCAGTCAGTTGAATGTCTGACTCTTGATTTTGGCTCAGGTCATGATCTCAGAGTCATGGGATCGAGCCCCGAGTCAAGCTCTGCACTCAGTGGGGAGTCTGCTTGAGATTGTCTCTCCCTCTTCCTCTGCGTCTCCCCCAACTCACGTGTGTTCTCACTCCCTCAAACAAATAAATAAATCTCTTTTTTTTTTTAAGTGGAAGGTTCTAAAATAAGGGAGATGAACAAGGAAAACACTATTGGATTTATCCCGGAAGTGAACACTATTGATCCGTGAATGGCGGGGCAGAAGCACGAGATCCCGATCTGAGGGCCTCTGCATGTCTCTTCGTGGTGTTTGCTAGTTTCAAATCAACCTCGAAGCTCTGTCTTTGTATTTTTATTACTTCGCTTCAGGGATTCTTGTGAATTCATTTTACAGGGTTGGGTGGGGGGAATGTCCATTTTAACCCTCCTGGGCTAATGTTTGGAACCTGTCCTTTTTCTCGGAGCTGCTAGTCTTGCTGCCAGCAGCCTCCACAGGCCCACTACTGAGTGGCTTCTCCTTGGCAAGAAGAGAATTTCCTTTTTTCTTGGGGACGTTCCTCTTTCCTTCCTCTTTAGGGTCACTCACTGGTTCCTCTCTGGGGAAAGATTTCTTCTTCTTGAGAAGACTTCTACCAGCTGTCTCTTCAAGATCACTACCAACCAGCTCCTCCCTAAGTCAACACTTGGTTTTAGTATTCTAATATCGTACTGCAATCTAATATATTGTAATAACTGACACGATCTCAGTCTTCATGTGTCTCAGGCTTAAGATGACAGGAGTAGAATCTACAACCTAAAATCTGATTAGCATAGGATATTCTAATTCTGGGCAAAAAAGTGGGGGAGGGGGGATGGAAAATGAATGCAGATGTATTTATGTATTTATCCGGGACCAAGATACCACTTATTTCCACCATGAAGAAATTCCATGTCAGCAGAAGGCTTACCTTCTCTATGTAGAAGTGTGAGCAGGTCTGATTAAACTTGCTTGCCACTGTGTTATATTCTTCATGACCAGGCTGGAGCTCCACCACACAGACATCCTGCTGCTTCATATCACTCCAGTGCTTGGGGATCTTAACTGCAAAGAGGACATTTGAGGACTCCCACACCCCTGGGAAGGCTCATCCGCACATTCCTGGTATGCTCTGAAGAGCTGAGTATCATCTGTGTCTTACCTTACAGTCCCCTAACTGCATGTGTTCAGGAAGCTCCTTGTCTTTCTAGAAGAATGTTTCCCAAAGTGTGGCCCACAGACAACCGACAGCAGAACCAGCCATAATGCTTGTTAAGAAAAAAACCCAAGGGCACCTGGGTGGCTCAGTGGGTTAAAGCCTCTGCCTTTAGGTCAGGTCATGGATCTCAGGGTCCTGGGATCGAGCCCCGCATCGGGCTCTCTGCTCAGCGGGGAGCCTGCTTCGCCCCCTCTCTCTGCCTGCCTCTCTTCCTACTTGTGATCTCTTTCTCTCTCTGTCAAATAAATAAAATCTTTACAAACAAGAAAAGAAAAAGAGAAAAACATCTACTAAAAAAGATCTACTGACTCAGACTCTCGGAGGGGTGGAACCTGGGTCCCTGCATCTTAACAAGTTCCGGTCACGCTCACGTTTGAGAATTGTTTGTGTAGTGTAACTCGCTGCATATTCCGTTCAGTGTCTCATCTGTCGTAATTTAATAACTTCACAGGAAATTATTTCCCTACGATGGTCTTGTTATAAGTGTGGATTTTCGTCAGAACTCCTCACCCTCACAAGGCCCTCCACATCTAGTCTTTCATTATTCTTCCCGCATCCTTAGGAGTCGGGCTGATGGCAGGTTTGCGGCTCTGTGGCAGGTGGCCAGGGCAGCTCTGTCCTCCCTTCTGCTAAGCAGAATAGTATGCTTGATTTGTCCTTTCCCTGGGGTTGTTCAGAGTCTGAAGAATTCACTCACACCGATCTCACGAGAAATGAAGATAATGTACCGGGAGCCCCCTCACTAGTCTCCCGTGGAGGGCCTGTGTGGTTCAAAGGCAGGAAGGGCTGTCTACACAGCACAAGCATTTCCTTCGTGAGGGACAGATCCAGCTGGAAAATTTGAAGGCTGCTTCCTGATGTGTGCCTTAAGGAAACCTTATGTTCAGGGCAGGAGAAGAAGTAAATCCTGGGAGGAGATCCCACAGGCCCCCAATCCTCCCTGGGTTATCAGTCATGGACACAGAGAGTGCCCACTCTGACCAGGCTGTCTTCTTTTGTTCTAGAAAACCTTGGGCCACTTTTCCTTAAAGCTCATGGATTTCCCTCTCCTGCCTGAAGTAGCCATTACCTCCACAACAGAGCTGGCTCTGGGGAAGCGTATAAACTGTAGAGACAGGAACAAAAGACAAAGGTTTGGGTCTGGTCACCATTAAGAAGGTCATCCTCAGGCTGTCGAGTGTACTCATGCTACATTTCCGCAGCCATAACGTAAGCTCCTTAGCTTAGACACCAAGTTTTCTATTTCATTCCATAAGGGTTGCTTCAATTTTATCTACGTGAATATAATTTTGATATATGTACAAAATAGTGTTAAGTCCAAAGGAGGTAAAATAATGGATAACCATCCCACAATCTGACTCACCTTCTGATTTCATGAGGCGCTGAACAAGTAAACTGTGTCCTTTTGTATCTATAGCTGTGTGTGTACTCAGGTCTACTGTGTAGCTCTGATGATTAATTTTGACAACAGTTCTCCTTTCCTTTGCCTTCCATGCATTCTCCAATTGCAGATTGGTTATTTTGTCAAAACTATGAAAAGTCCCATTGTTGTAATATTGCCATTCTATAAATTCACTGATAAACTCTGCCTGGGATTTCTGTTCCTTGGCCAATCTCATTCCCTTGATCATTTCCTCAATTGCCTTTCTAGCCTGTGTTAGATCTTTGCCAATTCCGAAAACTTCAATCAAAGGTCTTTTACAGTCCAAGCAAATGGCAATATTTAAGTTCTCCTGCAGCTCATTCAATTTCTGATATTCTTTTTCATTAAAATCTTTGATACACTCATCTTCATTGGTGTAAGGACAGAGTTCCTTTGTGATCAGATCCTGTAGCCAGGAGACAACGTTTTTTATACATTTTACACTTTCACCACACACCTGAAAACTTGCTGATTCTGTTTTCTTTTTCAAAACCAACGGATTCTGCTTTTGTGGAAATTGACTTCGGGAGCCCACAAATGCTGAAAAAAGAAAAGAAAGGAAGATTAGCTATTGCTTTCTCTCCCTCCCTCTCTCTTCTTGTCACCATGCTACACATTACATTTCCAGGACTTATTTATCTTATAACAGCAAGTTTGTACCTTTTGACCCCCTTCACTCATTTCACCTGTCCTCATCTCCCACCTCACCCCTGCTGTCTCTGGCAACCACCAATCTGTTCTCTGTGTCTGTGAGTTTGTTTTTTAAGATTCCACATATAAGAGAGATCATACAGTATTCGTCTTTCACTGTCTTGTTTCACTTAGCATAATATCCTACCTAGGTCCATCCATGTTATCACAAATGGCTGGATTTTCTTCTTTTTTTAATGGATGATTGATATTCCATTGTGTGATTGTATGATATACACATACATGCTACATGTGTGTGTATATAGATATAGATATAGATATAGATACATTTTCTTTATCCATTCGTTGGTGGACACAGGTTTTTCCATGTCTTGGTTTTGTAAATACTACTGCAGTGAATATGGGTGTGCAGATATCTTTTTTGAGATAGTTTTATTGTTACCTTAAGATAAATACCTAGAAATGGAATTTCTAGATCATATGGTAGTTCTATTTCTAATTTCTTGAGGAACCTCCATACTGTTTTCAACAGTGGCTGCACCAGTTTACATTCCCACCAACAGTGCATAAGGGTTCTTTTTCTCTACATCCTCACCAACACTTGTTATTGTCTTTTTGATAATAGCCATTCTATCAGGTAAAGTGATATCTCTTCATGGTTTTGATTTGCATTTCCCTGATGATTAGTGATGTTGAGCACCTTTTGATGTGTCTGTTGGCCATCTGTATATGTCTTCCTTAGAAAAATGTCTATTCAGAGCCTCTGCCCATTTTTAAATGATTATTTGTTTTCTCCTATTGAGCTGTATGAGATCTTTATATATTAACCCTTTTGTTTATTAACCTCTCTCAGATATATTAGTTACAAATATTTTCTCCCATCCCATAGGTTGTCTTTTCATTTTGTTGACGGTTTTCTTTGCCATGCAAAAACTTTTTAGTTCGAGGTAGTCCCATGTGTTTACTTTGCTTTTGCCATTTGTGCTTTGGTGTCAAATAAAAAAAAAAAAAATCATTGCCAAGCCTGATGTGTAGGAGCTTCCTCCCCATGGTTTCAGATCTTTAATCCATTTTGGGTGGATTTTTGTGTATCATGTAGGATAGTGATCCTGTTTCATTCTTTGCATGTGCCTGTCCAGTTTTCCCAGCACTATTTATTTCAGTATATGTGCTGCTAAAGCAAGCATCCAAACACTATTGAAGAGACTATCCTTTCCCCATTGTATATTGTTGGCTCCTTTGTTGTAAATGAATTGGTCACACAGATGGTCCCCAACTTACAATGGTTCAACTTATTATTTTTTGAGTTTATGACAGTATGAAAATGATACACATTCAGTAGAAACTGGATTTTGAATTTTGAATGTAGATCTTTCCCGGAGCTCGTAATATATGGGGCCATATGCTCCTGGGATGCTGGACAGTGGCAGCCAGCCAGGCAATCATGAAGATCAACAACTCATACACTCACAACTATTCTGTACCCACAAAGCCATTCTGTTTTCGCTTTCATTATAGTATTCAATAAAGTACCTGAGATAGTCAACACTTTATTATAAAACAGGCTATTATAAAATAGGCTGTGTTTTGAGCATGTTTAAGGTAGGCTAGGCTAAACTATGATGTTCTATAGGTTAGATGTGTTAAATGCATTTTTGACCTAAGACATTTTCAACTTATAGTAGGTTTATCGGATGTAACCCCACTGTAAGTGAAGGAAGATCTATATATTCATAGATTTATTTTGGGGTTCTCTATTCTGTCCCATTAATCCATTTGTTTTTAATGCCAATACCATACTGTTTTGATTACTATAGCCTTGTAATGTAGTTTGAAATCAGGAAGTGTGATGCCTTTAGCTTTGTTCTTCTTTCTCCAAGATTGCTTTGGTTATTGGGGCCGTCTTTTGTCAGTCCTTACAAATTTAAGATTCTTTGTTCTAGTTCCTTGAAAAATGCCATTGGAATTTGGACAGGGACTGCACTGAATCTAGATTGCTTTCGGTAGCACGGACATTTTAACAATATTAATTCTTGCAACCCATAAGCATCGTGTATTTTTCCATTTGTGTGATCTTCAATTTCTTTCATTAGTGTCTCATAGTTTTCAGAGTACAGGTCTTTTACTTTCTTGGTTAAATTTATTCCTAGGTGTTTCATTCTTTTTGATATAATTGTAAATGAGATTGTTTTCTTAATTTCTCTTTCTGACAGTTTGTTAAAGATTAGCTATTTCTCATGTGACATCAATATTAGGAATAGGCATTTCATAAAAATGGTCAACTCACGTGTCAATCTAGACTTCAGAGATGGCTGGAGAGAAGCCAGAGATGCTTCTCTTTTTTTCATGGTGTCACAAAACACGTCCAGTAGGTGAGGCAGAAAGATAACAACTTTAACTTTTTTCACAGACTGGGCCATTCCTTTCTGGATAAAGTCTTCGATGGCATCAATTATGGCATTAGCAACCTTATCTGGGTCTTTTTGGGCATTTCCTGGAAAGGCAGATAATAAAAACTGGGCTGAGGGAGACCCAACTGGGAAGTCTGAGAAATAATTTGGAGATTCCAGTCCTCATAGGATGAATTCCCGCCGCGCAACTCTTTCATCATCACGGGCTTTTCTAGCAATGCATGAGCAAACACTTTTGAGGTCCTAGATGCACCAGGGAGCTGCTATTCCAGGATGTCATGAAGCCAATAGCCCAGCAATGAATAAAGGACCCAGAAAATCTAACTTTTGATAATTCCTATCTCCTCTGTCGAGCTGACCCTCGCTCACTGTGTTTTTTTGTGTTACAAAGCACAATTAACCTTTTCTGGCTCATTCGTGTCCTCAAAGGGTCCATAAAAAGCAAAAGATGAGAATATACGTTCAAATCTCATGCTCTTTAAAAAGAACAATAATTTTTTCTTTTTTGTTCATAATCACCTGACTAGATGCATGTATCCTTATTCTTCCAGATGTCTTTGGGGACCTGATTCAAGCTAAGCTGATTCTGTAAGACACTTGGAGCTGTAAGTTATCTGTTATAATCTATAATTCTTTGTACACCAGTTATCCACAAGCTTCTAGAAAGTCTTTTCTAGCATACTCAGTGAGCTTTTAGCTTATTTTCTGGGTTCAAGGGGGTCACCAAAGCAAGTCTTTTTCTTTTCCCAGCATGTTCCATATTTTGTTTCTCAAGCCTACTGCCTAGGTAAGATCATGAAAACTCCCATGAAAATCCATGGAAGCAGTCATATACAAATAAATGGCAGCTGGCAAATCACAGTGGAGAGCAATGCCAAAGTCCCCTGCCAACCTGGTGTGACAGACTAACAGCCCACTTGGATTTTCCCTTCTGATGGTGTCCACAGTTACTGCTGAAATCAGAGTAGACACTTGTGGGAATGTAGACAAACCCTGTACAAAACTGAGCAAGAGGGTTTCTTCAGTTTTTTGGATTAGATGATCAAGAAAAAAGAAATTCTCCTTTCTCGTGATTTTTGGAAGAATTTAAATGGGAGAGTTCAGACACGTTCATTCACTCTCAACATTTACTCTGCTTCATCCTGGGCTCGCTCTCATCTAGTCACTTAGAACAAAGAGAATGTGATATACAGACACGAAAAGGTAGTCAGCAGGCTAAGTATGAGAAATTGAGGAAAAGGCTATGCCAGACAGAACTATGTAACAGGGATGTGATATGTGCAGCTGGTGTGTTCAGGGGAAAAGATCTGTTTTTGAGATTGTGTGTGTGTGTGTGTGTGTGATAATTCAGGGGGTGGGGCATGTGGAGGAGGCACTGAGGCAGGGAGCCCAGGTCTAGATAGGACGCTATAATAAAAGTTTAGGCAAAAGACAAGAGCCAAAGAAAGAGAAGAGGCCAGAATGAAGAGTTGGGTACAGGGACTGAGAAGATAGTTGGGAAGTGAAGTCAGCAGGACCTAGTAGCCAACTGAGTTTATCTTTGACCCTTGGTTCCTCCTTTTTCGCCAGCCACACACCTTGGTGTGTACACCCTGAGTTGTGCCGGACTGCAGTTGTTTACATGTCTGTCTCTCATAGTGGGGTAGGTGCTCCTTGGGGACTAGACCCTTTTTTTAGCTTTCTGTCCCCAGTGCCTGGCACATGGCAGGCACTTGGGAAATAGCTAATCAAATGAGTTAATAAGCTAATGAACATAGAAGTGATCAAGGGGGCTAGAATGCAGCATTCTAGGTAGAAAGTGATGCTTTTAATGTGATCAGGGATAGAAGAGGAAGGGCAAGTCTGGGAGGAGAAGTAAATGAATTAGAGTTCCCAGTCCCCTCTGAACGTCAAGTGCTTGTAAGTATCAGTGACTTACTCCCCTCCCCCCAGGCAGGTATCTGTAAGGAACCAGGGAGAGGGCTTCTTTGACTGCCAGAAGCCATCTCAATTGCAGTCCCACTCAACTCATAAACACCACTAAAGGAGCACGTTCCTCCATCCGTTAGTCTAAGGAGCAGCTCAAGCAGTGATGGAGAGTAGTAAAGATGACAAGCAAGGAGAATCTGCTAATCTTGATGTATTTCTGCAGACCAGCAATGCAAACAGGTCAGTGGAAGAAACAACAGGTTTGCAGTAACCCAGACATACTCAATCATGTGTATATATTCGTGCAAAGCTAAAACTGCCTCAGTTCCTTGTTTTTTCTAGGGAAGGGCTGAGTCACCCTTGGGTTTTCTGATTTCTTGGCCCAGATAAAATTTATGTAGAAACACAAGACCAGAGCTCAGGAAAAAAATAATGGAGACAGAGACTGGTGAATCATTAGAGATTCATAAAAGACAGAGAGAATGAGAGAGACAGACAGACAAACTGGCAGACAGACGTGCTGGCTAAACCGCTAAATTGGGTAATACCGCAGGGGGAAAGAAAACATAAAGAGATTATAAATTATACTTTCAGAAATAGAAAAGTAATAAAGTAGATGTAGCATTCCATGTGGGGATATTAAGAGGAATGGGAGAGAATTACAGAAATTAAAATAACAGAGGACTAGAAGAAGGCTCAGGAAGTGACAAGGTTGGTTAAGCGTAAGGAGGCTAAGCTTTCGGAGGGCCTAGAATGTGAGTGTGAGACACTCAAAAGGACTCCTGCACAATGGAATCACCAATCCAGTGCTGAGTGCTGTCCCTCTGGGACCAGTCAGCTACATTCCACTTCAAGTCTGAGAGTTATCTGCTCCCCTGACCAGCTCTCCAAGGGGGAAACCAAGCAGAAATTCCTAATCAATACCCATGACTCAGATTCCTAGGGAAAGAGCTCGAAGAGCATCACCTTACTAATGATAAACCCACAGCACCATCCTTATATATGAAGACTTAACACAACTATTATGTCATCTGAGGAAAACCAAAGAGGCAAGTAGGCTGAAAAGAGTTATATTGGAGTTGGAGTTATATTTCTGACCCATTAGAACCAGAACCCATTAGACTCTGGAGACTGAGAGGCTTCTGTGCAGAGATGTCCTAAGGCCAACTCACACAGTTGACTGTGCAAGAGGTGTGAGAAGAAGGCCGGGAATACTTATCTCAGAGTCAGCTACCAGGAGGTACAAGCCGATGCTCTGATGTTCTCCATGGAGAAGGATGGAGGAGTTAAAGACTAAATAATGTAGGGGACAAGAAAAAAAAAAAAAGAGGAATGGGAAGGAGGGAAGGAGAGATGATGGACTTTCTTTCTCTTCCCTCCCTTCCTCTCTCTTCCCTCCCATAGTACAAGCAAACGTCGCTCTAATATTCAACACTATCTTCAGTTTTCTCCTCTTACTTAAACCACACACAGTCTTTGCTCATTGTCTCAGGGGCTGCCTTGGGGTGAGGGGCCCCTTTTACTCAGACTCTGCATGGACTACACCGACTATATTCACGGCACCAGAGCAAAGGGAAGGGGGACGACTTGATAGCCAGAGGTTACAAACCTGTCCCAATGGCTGGGAGGCAAACTGACGAGTATTTTCGTTTTTCACACTCTTGCAAAACAAAGAAGATGGATTTCTTGACATTACTTCCGCCAATGACGTGAACAATATTCTTGCACCTCAATAATCCACCTTCAGTGACTATGTAATCATTGTTGCCCTTTTGAGCTGGGAGACACAAGACAGAGAGATACAAAATTAGGTACTGAACCCACTCTTTGATTGTTTAGAAAGCAAAATGTTTGGTTTGCTTTATATAAGCCATTTTATGGGAAAAGGGACTCCTAGAATATGGTCTATGAGGAATCTTTCATATCTTCTCTTCTTTAAGTATGAGATTACTTTTCACTTCTAATTGTCTAGGATTAGAATTCTTTGGTCAAATGTATGATTTTTTTTTCTTTTTTTTTTTTATGCCACCCAGTCTCTCACCAAAACCTGCACCTGGACACCCGCACAGCCGCATGCACAGCCGCATGCACACCCGACCGCACGCACAGCGACACATGCAGCCCTGTAACTGACAGCTGCACCGGGCGGCACTCAGTTACAGGTCCACACACTGACATCGTCCCCCACAGCCTGAGTCACACGCGCGCACTGACAGCCCGTCAGCCGGTCACTGCGCTGCCCCGCCCTCTCCGGGCAAGCCTCCACCGGGGACTCCCGCCGCCCGCCCCCCTCAGGCCTCACCTTCCTCGGCCTCCGCCGCCAGCGCCCTCCGCCCTCGCCCTCTGCCCCGGCCTCTACTCCCTCCCGCCCTGGGGCCCCAGCAGAGGGGGAGGCTCCGCCCTCAAATGTATGATTTTAAGATTAATAAGCTGTGACTCTCCCTAGCCTCTCCAAAGCCTCCCATATTCAGCCTACCACTTATAATTTTGAACCAAAAAACAGTATGGTGCCTTACCTAGGTGAGAACATGCCATTTCCACACTTTGTCCAGCACATTCCAGAATGGCTCTGGACACCCCTATAGGAGAAAAGCAAGAGGGTTACAAACATGAACTGAAAAAAATCAGAATAGTACATCTGGATCAGAATGATTGCCTCATTATCTAAAAAGCTTTCCTAGTCTTCAAAGGAATCCTAGAACCTGGGTATTTCTGGTAAGAAAGAAGAAAAATTTAGAAATTATCTGTTACCAAGTATTGTACATCATGTCACAATAATTTTAAAATTACTAATATTAACAAGCCAAAGTTGTAGAATGCAGTTTGGCTCTAGCAACTACAGGACCCTTGACTTTTATACTATTCAAATCCTACAAGTAAAGTACCTGCTTTGAGATTAAATGCCTTTGATGTTGAATTTACAATCACATCAGCCTCTTCTTTGGTGATATCTCCAAAGGCCACCTGGAAGGTGATGGAACCAATCTTCATTTCACACACATCTACATTAGGGCTGGACACAGTCCCACGGAAACCTGAGAAGAAAGGAAATGGAGTCCCTAAACAAGTTGGCAGCAGCAAGAACGACTCAGATCTCACACTCTCCAGATGCACTTCCCTCATTCTTCTTCCCCCTCCAATCTCCAGCCCTTAACCAACCCTGACTCTGAGTCCAGTGATGGTCAGTTTCTGAGAAAGGATCACAAAATAGAGTATGTATCAAATGTGGACCTCTGCCACTGGCCACGGTGATGTCAGGCATCCTTGCATCTATCTCACTCACAAATTACAACTAAAAATGCAGGATAGATACAAAAAAGCCACTAACCAAGACCTGAAAAGTAAACAGCAGACAGACTGGGGAAGGGAGTCAAAACTTGAAGAAGCCACCGGTAAGGGAGAGAGAGAGTTTCCCATTTTATTTTGTCTTGAAATTTTCCCTCTTTCTCTCTTGGCACTGGCCCAAGGTGGCCCCAGCTGCAGAACTGTGCGATGAGAATCCCTATCTTTGCAGCCAGAAGATTATAAAAAAAAGAGTCCCTGTGAACTCAAGAGTATGAGAAGGAATCCTCATGATTGTCCATATTTTTCCTTTTTTAAATTCAAGCCTTGCCTCAAGATGAGCTCATTTGCAGAGCTCCACAGTGGCACCACAGGGAGCCAAAATTCTGAGAAGCATTCTGTCTTTCTGTCCAGAAGAATGAAAAGAAATGGCCCTTGTGGTCTGAAAAGCATGTTCGCGGGGGCGTCTGGGTGGCTCAGTCAGTTGGGTGTCTGACTCTTGATTTTGGCTCTGGTGATGATCTCCGGGTGGCCAGACAAGCCCCACATGGGGCACCATGCTCAGCGGGGAGTCTGCTTGAGATTCTCTCTCTATCCCTCTGCTCCTCCCCCCAGCCCCTATGTGCAGGTGCTCTCTCTCTCTCTCTCTGAGTTTGAAAAAAAATTCTTAAAAAAAAAGCTGTATGTGTGTGCATGAGCAATACCTGTGGCGCTCGCTCTCCCTCTTTGTCTCCCCACTTTGCCCACAAGGGCAACCCTTAGCAAGAAAAATTATGAGGCAGCTGAACAGGCGGCTTACGGTCCCGGAGAACCCAGTGTTTCTGGCCAGAGGACCTAGACTGGGCTCTCTTGAGCCAGAGAGTGTAGGGGTCCCAGACAGGTGAAAGCTGGGAAAGGTAGCCCCTAGGCCGTGTACGAACACAGAGCTGGAGCCGCGCGTGTGGGGACAGACCCAAGCTGCATGGCAGAGACCTTGAGGACTCTAACATCTGAACTGCTGCCCACACAGAAGGTGAGACACAGCGCTTAGAATGAACTTAACTAGAATGATTTCTTAAATCATTCTAGTTAAATCTTAATTAGAATGATTTCCTGCTAAAACAAACAAAACAATCACCATTTTCCGGAAGATTTTAATAGGACCCAAGTTTCACAACATAATATTTAAAATGCCCAGTCTATAACCCAAAATGATTTATCCTGTAAGGAACCAGGAAAATGTGACCAGGTCTCCAGGATCAAGATGCTTGATGACAGATGCTAATCTCAAGATGATCCAGATGTTGGAATTGTCTGACAAAGACTTTAAAGCATCTGCTATAACTGACGGCAAAGCAAACACAGCTAAGTGCCTGAAAATGATTTGGAATGAATGGAAAAACAGGAGGTTCTGCAGTTTACAGTTTATAAACCATAAAAAAAAGAACCAAATGGACATTTTAGAGTTTAAAAATACAGTATCTGAAGTAAAAAAAAAAAAAAATTCACTGGATGGGCAGTGGGCAGAGAAGAGTCCACAAACTTGGAGGTGGGTCAATAGAAATTATCCAATGTGATGAACAGAGAGAAAGGAGATTTTAAAAAGCAGAAAAAAAAAAAAGATCCCAGGGGCCCATCGGACGTTATCAAAACACTTCACATTCATGTCATTGGGGCAGTGGAGAGAGACCAGTACAGTAAACTAATTAAAGAATGACTGAAAAATCCTCAACTTTGATGGGAGACATACATATCTGAATTCAAGAAGCCTCAACAAACTCTAAACAGGACTTTGGATAAACTCAAATACAGCGACAGCAGATCTGACACAGGAGAAGCATTTGGTAGGTATTGTCTCTTTAAATGTACCTGTTTATGAAAACATAGGTCACACCATCCTTAGAAATCAGTAGCCACGTCACTACTCACAAATCCATGTAGAGATTATATCATTTACCTGCCTCCTCTTTCCTTTCAGACCACATAAGCACAGCCAATGTTTTACATGCGCAGGGGTATGGGATATAACTTAACATCTTCTTTATCACTAACTGATTCTTTCATTAGAATCATCACTATCATCTTTCATTGAATAGTTATTCAGCAACTAGAAATAATTTCTCATCTCATAGCTTTACTGAACCTTGTGCATCTTTGGCCTTGGGCATTTTGTCACCGACGAAATTTCCATTAGTCCTTCTGGCAAATTCATCTGAAAATGCCTGGAAATACAAAGATAGTTTTGACCATTACAGTCCTCCGTAGATGAATAAATCTGATTGATCTGGGATTTTGATCTTACATGCACACATACTTAGGAGAGAACAACCTTCAAACTGTTATTTTCATTATAGATTTTTGAAATTATGCAAATACGATATATAATGCTATTTTTACAAATGTATTCTAGGAAAACTATATGTGAAGAAAGTCATAAATACAAGCATATTCATTACATGCTATTTGTAACACAGAAGAAATAAAAGGGTCTAAAAATCCAACAGGGAAATGGTTAAATAAATTTTGGTATATCCATGTGTTGGAATCTTTAACAGCCATTAAAAATCCCACTTTTCAAAGAATAGGTAGTGGAATAGGGAAATTCTCCTTTTATACTATTAAATGAAAAAAGAATGATATTAAATTGCATTATATAATCCCACTTCTAAAGGTACACACGTATAAAAGAAGACTACAATGAAACACAATGAAAAGAATGTATGCATTTTGTATGGTTCAAAGTTTCTACTGTGAATGTGTATTATTTTCATAATCAATAAGAGCAAGTATCTTGCCAGTTGTAAAAAACACAGTAGTAAGAGAAAGACAGTCACATAGACAGCAACTCCTTCCATTTTTTAACTTCTTATTTGTCCCAGGAGAGGAACCACTACGGGAGTAGTCCTCTCTGGAGCAAGAGGCTGGTGTATGTATTCTAGGATTAATGAACTCGTGAATTCCATTTCTTTGCCTGGTAGTGACACCCTCAAATCATCGCTTTCTCCTTCCTTTAAACAAGCAAGAGAGATTTTGGGGGTGGAAAAATAAATGACATCTCTGCTAAAAGACTGATCCAGTAACGGGAGGGGGACGTGGGGGGACTATAGAGCCAGGCTCCCAGGCTCCCAGGACTCCAGGGGTGGGCAGGCCAGCTGGCAGGCAGGCAAGCTCCATGTGCAAGGGTGGACAGCTGGTTGGTGGACTCTCTACAGCCGAAGAAGGGTCTGGTATTTCTAGCCCCAACTCTCCTACTCACATGGGGATGTGCGGAGCACATTCCAACCACACCTTGCAACTGTATCTCATCCTGACGTTCTCCTGACATTATTCACAGGACCACAACCATTTTTCCTCTTACTCAGAGGACTACAACTTTTATATTATGTACTAAACTTTCTATATTCATATGGAAGAGAATCCTATAGATTAAAAGAGGATTGAGGGATGTCGGCTTTACTGCAATATATGGGCCTTATTTGGATTCTGATTCAAACAAACAAGCTATAAAAACAAAATAAGGCAGGGGCACCTGGGTAGCTTGGTCAGTTGAGTGTTGGGCTCTTGGTTTCCGCTTGAGTCATGATCTAAGGGTGGTGATCTCAGGGTCATGGGATCGGACCTGGCCCGCGGGGTGGGGGGGGCCTCTGCACTCAGGGAGTCTACCTGAGATTCTCTCTCTCCCCCTCCCTCGAGCTCTGCCCCTCCCCTTGGTGCATGCGCACGCACACACACATGCACGCGCTCTTGCTCTCTCTCTCAAATAAATAAATAAATCTTAAAAAAAAAACCCAAAAGACAAAATAAAATAAGGCATTTGTGAGACAGTTGGAAATTTGAACATTGACTTGATAATTGAGGAAATAAGGGAATGATTTTCAGTTTATTTTAAGCGTGAAATAGTATAGTGGTCATGTTACTTTTCAAAAAGAATCCTATTGCTTAAAATAAATCCCGAATTGTTTATGGGTAATGCATGTCTAGGATTTGCTTGGAAATAATATAGGAAGGATGGAAATAAATGGAGATAGAGATGAAACATACTGGCCATGGGTCGATAATTGTGAAGGCGAGTGATGGGTACAAGGGAGTTCATTATACCATTTTGTCAACTTTTATTTATGTTTGGAATTCTCCTTAATAAGAAGTTAAATTTTCTTCTATATCCATAAATGTGCTCGATATTTCCTATGCCACAACGGGTCTACACCACTCCTTTACTTTCCTATATGGGAAATACATGGAAAAAACAACCTAACAGACCAACAAAGAAGACATTTGAAAACATGAGCGCTCAGCTGCCAAAAGAACCAGAAATGAGTGAGACTATACCTGAATAGTTTCATGATCACTCGGGTGCAGCAGAAACTGAACCTCTTGTAAAGCTGTCAGTTGAATCGTGCTACTAAAGTTTAATACTTCTGAAGTTATTAATTCAGCAAAAACGGTTTTAGGAAACCCCAAATTTCCAGTTCCTATTGCTGGAAATGCAATCGATCTTAAGAACAAGTTCTCAGTGATTTCCAGACATTTTCTGATTATGTCTCTCATGACCTGAAAAGCACAAAGCACATTTTTATGCATCTTTCCTAGAAATGGGAGTTAGAACAAAAGGAACAAGAATTTAGCAACTTTGACCATGATCTCTGTCTACTCCTCTCCTCTCAAAAGAGGTTAAGGGCAGTCAAAAAAGGAAAGAAAAGCACAGAGCAGACAAGGAAAAGGGAACATCAGAGACCCTCTAAAAAAGATTTAAACTGACTCAGCAAGGAAGGAAAGAAGCAAAGCAACTACTGTTCTCATCTTTCATTCTCTTCCATTCTTCATGCCCTCACCTTGCTATCCTCGCTAAAGCTGTGTCATCTTCCATAACTCTTCCCCGAGCCCCAATAATGATTGAGCATTGTAAGCAATTGATATTATTAACTAGTCTTTGGGCAAAGTCAGCTACGGCTGAAAGAAATGGCCATTGTGACAGAACCCGCTGATACTGTGACAGACAGAGGCCAACCTGCATTATACTGAGAAGAGTGTCCCAAGGGTGACCCAATTTCCCAGAGAACCTAAAACCTGGCCCCACCTTGTGTGAAGACGTGCACCCATCTCTCCAATGCGGAGCCACTACGTGAAGTACATGCCGGCAGTGTAGATTGTGTCCACTGGTTCGGAGAACTGTGCCTGTGCCAACAACCACCGGTTGGCCGACTCTGTCCAATTCCTCCTGGAGCTTTGGCCCCGCTTTTGCCACGAGGGCCTGAGAAAGGAGCCCGGTATTGAGCTCGAGATTCATGGGAATGGAGTTGACAAGAACATCAACCTTGAAGACAAAACCAATTTGTTTCAGATACTAACAAAGAGCATTCACCAAGGATCACTGTATTTGAGCCCCTGGGTTTGGCACTAGAGGGAGGGAAACGATGATGATTAATTTCAGAGACTGAAACGCCACCCGAGGCAAAGGGTTACTAGATACCTTATTTAAATAACACTCCAGGACGGCAGAGAGCTGTCAAAAAGCAAGATATAAATAGTATAGGGTCTCTGAAGGAGTGCAGAGGCAGTGGCTTGTGGGGTCTGGGAAACAGGAATCAGGGCAGCAGGCAGAGGGAGCAGGCAATCATTTGGGAGGGGACCAGTGTGAACACACACCGGCTAGGTCGGAGCTGTGAGCAGACTGGTTTGATCGGACAGAGCTTTTCTAAATCGGGATCGATTAAGACACCAAGAGAAGAGAGGAAAGGGAATGTGACCAAGTGATATTCAAAGCTGCCCAGCCTGGGTCACCGAGGAGGAGTGTAGCTCACCTTGGTTCAGCGTCATTGGTAAGATTCCCGTCCTCTGCCCACATCAAATGCTCTAATTTTTCTGTATGTGCCCTCGGCAAATTTGACAAGAAATTAACCTTAGATTTGCCAAAATGTGAGGTATAAAGGCACTGAAAAAGTATACATGTAAAAAGGTAAGAGAGTATCGTGGGCTTTCCCATTTACTGGAAACCTCGCCATCTGAGTACACTTGCATTTCCCACAGTTGACTGGCCAATCTCTGTGGGTCGATGGTTCAGTGAAGCCACCCAGTCTTCTGAGGAAACTGCTTCCGAGGCTGGGAGGGAGGGCATGGGGCTCTTCCCCTGGGTCCTAGTCTGCCTGGGGCAACAGGCTAGCTGGAGTCGCGGGGCGGGGGGTGGCGGGGGGCAGGCGCAGGCCGGGACAGAAGGGACACTCACGGTAGCATTCTGCACATCTCCTTCCACCAGCAGGATCCTCAGGTTTCCCTGGGACAACAAAATCTGTCTGTTTCCAGGAACGTTGGTCAAGACAGGCTGGACTGTCTGCGACACACCGGGCAGTGCAGCCGTCGGAGGCGAGGCGCCCTCAAATACGGTTCTCACAGTTTCCGCAAAAGCCTGGACAGTCTTCTCAGCTGTGTCCACAAGGTAAATCTCTTTCAAGGCGTGTCTGTCCTGCACAAACTGGAAGTTTTTCTTGATAGCCAAAACAATCACCTTCACACACCGGGCTAAGGGGAAGCCCCGGGCTCCGGAGCTGATCGCTGGGATGGCTATGGACTGGCACCTGTGTGTCTCAGCCAAGTGGAGACTTTCTTCTACAGCTCTCTTTAACTGCAGCATGCACTTCAGGTCCTCGTCGTCCTTCCACCGGGGCCCCACGGCATGGATCACGTGGCGGTATGGGAGCTTTCCTGCTTTTGAGATGACGGCACTGCCGGGGGAGACCTTGCCCCTTGTCTTCACTATCTGGTCACAGTCCTCTTGGAGCTCAGGGCCAGCTGCTTTTGAAAGTGCCGCCGCCAGGCTGCTGCAGAGCTGCAGGTCCTCACCGGCGGTGCTCACCACCACGTCGACAGGAAACCGGGTCAAGTCGCCCTGCTGCACCGTCAGCCAGACCCCAGGGGCCAGCTCTACCCGAGACAAGCTGCTCTGTGGCACGGTCAGCGAGACCCCAGGGGCCAGCTCTACCCGAGACATGCGCTTCTGCCCATCCGTGCCGCCTCCCTCCTCCTCCCTTCCATTCTCCTGTAGGTCAATGGAACATCCAAACAACCGTTTGACCTCTCTTTTATAATACTGTGCTTTCTCCTGGAAGAACTGGCTGACCAATGGCTTATCAATACGGACGCTTTCCATACAGACAGAATCCAAGGCTTGCTTGATGATGTTCACGCCCTCCAAGACTTTGGCCTTTGGCCCAATTAGTAAAATGCCCTTTTGTTTATTTTCAAGATTAAAAGCTACCTGAACATTTGTCGTCTTTATCTTTTGCCAGAATGGCTTTTTTTCTATCCTTAAATAATCAATGATTACTGGAGGCTCTATTTCAATCAATCTCTCTATTTTGGTGTGTTTTTCCACAAAGTCAAAAAGCAAGCTATAGGAGTCATTCACTTCTCTCACACAGCCCGCGATGATGACCTCGGCTTTGGTTTCTGAAATTAACTCATCAATTATTACAGTCTTTGAGGAGGAATTATGTCTCTTATGCAAACTCTGAGTGAGCGCTTTCCATTTCTTGCCATTTAGAACTTCCCTGTCGTCAATGTTGATGCGCTTATAACTTAAACCACTTACCATTTGCTTTTCAGCATCTAAGAGGACTTTGGGGGAGCAGCTGATTAAGATAACAGTTTTACCATCTAGCTCATAAACGGCAAGAATTTTCTGTGCTATCAAAAGAGACTTAGAGAATTCCGTACAGTCTCCTTTTCGCAAAAACTGGAAAATCTCAGGGGGAAGCTGGATGCTTTTTTGAACCATGGTGCACATCTTTTTCTGGATTTCACACTTGGCTTTATACACATCTGTGTAGAGGCCTTTGAAGCACACATGTTGAGAAACTTCATCATAACTAATCTCCATCTCTGGGCACTCAGTGCGGAGACGCCCGAGGACGTCGCTGTGACACAAAAGAGAATATCTTTCTGGAGAAATGGCCACTTTCTCCTTTAGACTTTGCTCTTCTCTTTTAATTTTTTGAGTGGTACTTTCTATTAATTCCTTGATCTGTGGCTCAATGTTCTGTACATCCTCTGATCTCCCCACTAAGGTTACAATCCCCTTAAGCGTATCAAATTCAATCAAAATCCTGTCGTCTCCTACATTATTTTTTATGGTGTCCCACACTACGGGATCCACTTTAAAGGGGGTAACTTTATATTTAGACCTGATGCTAGAGAATGCCGTGGAAACATCTTCCTTCCAGTTCCTGATTCTCAGTCTACCTAGACAGAATAATGTGGTCGCAGGTCTGACAGTAACTTCACATCTGAGTTCGGACCATATTAGATCACTGTGACAACGTCTCGCTTCGTCACTTATCTCATCAATCAGATGCTTCTTTTTCTGTAAGAACCTCCATAAGGGAAGATCTAACGATTCTCGGAATGGCGCTGGGAGCTTGATCAGAGGTTTCTCCTTTCCGTACAAGGCTGTGCCCAAAGAGGTGTAGTATGGAAACACAGAGAGTGGCATATTATCGAGGTCAAGTTTCTTGGTCATGATGGTGTGTAACACTTAAAAGGAAAGAAATAAAATAAAGTAATCCCAGTGTGAAATGTTTCAAGTGAAAAAAAAAAAAAACTTTTCTTCTAGGGAAAAAAATCCTAATGATTGTAAAATTTTGACGTTATAACATACTATTAAAAAGCGGCACTACTCTCAAAGTGCTCAGATATAAATTGATTTTTATTCATCCTAAATAGGTGTCCCTTACTTAATGGAGCACTTTCCAACCAAGATCACTCTATGTTGAAATTCCGTTAAGTAAATTCTATTTTCTGATAACACCGATGTATCACCACCAGGTTAATAAATAGACAAGAATTTATTCACAGATGTGGGGGTAATGTTTGCCCTAATGCAAAGAATATTCTGGTGCTCAAAGCATATAAGAATCATGCTATTTTGCTGTTTTTTGTACAGTCTCACAGTTTTAGGCTTCATAGCTGATTTAGATTTCATTAATACGAAATGCTCTAAGAGGAGGAGCATAGCAATAATTATCAGAACTGACCATGTGTCAGACACCATTCTAAGTGCTTTCCATTTATTTATTTGTTTGTTTGTTTGTTTGTTTATTCATTCATTCATTCATTTCAGCCTCCCAGCAACCCTCTGAGATAGAGACAGGATTATTATCATCCCTGTTTACAGATGATAAAACTGAGGCTAAGGAAGGTTAGATACTCAATTAGGGTGATGTAAAGGACAAATAATTGAGCTCAGATTTGAGCTAGGGTCTGTCTAATCCCAAAGCCCATGCTCTTGCTCCTTTACTAGGGGTTCCAAACAAGATCAGCTCACAGTTGTTGGAGAGCCCAGTCCCTGGGATCTCAGATTCAATAAGTCCTATACCTCCTCTTTGTCCTTGCTATATTCTCCTTCCTGCCACTTCTAGTGGAGTGGTCCCTACAGTGGGATGTGTGTGTGTGTGTGTGTGTGTGTGTGTGTGTGTATGTGTAGGGGGTACTCTTCTTCCCTTGTATTAGTTATTAGACAGGTACAGAGGGTCTAAGAAGGAAGAGAATTAAAATTAATTCCAATAACAACTTGGATTAAAATAGCATCCTTGCAGAAAGATGTTAAAAATAACTTCACCTTGTGCACGATTGTCTCCTAGGCCTGGAGCCAGATGTTGCGAAAAAAAACATGGCCTTCAGAGGCCAAGATCCATAGCTTGAACTTCCCAATGTGGCTTTGTACAGGCTCCAAGCCTTGGCAGGACCAGGGACCACTAACATGTACTTAGGACACACCATGTGCCAAGCATGTTGTGGGTGTAATTTCATTTGATCCTCACAAATTCCTCTGAGGCGGGTAGTAATGTGGGCCCTACTTTACAGATGAGAAAACAGGCTTTGGTGGGTTAAAGTAACTTGCTCAACAGTGGTCCCAAGTAGGCATTTTTCCAAAGAGGACATACAGATGGCTAACAGACATGCAGGAAAAGATGCTCAGCACCACTAATCATTAGGGAAATACAAATCAAAACTATGATGAGATATCACCTCACCCCAATCAGAATGGCTGGTATCAAAAAGACAAGAAATAACAAGTGTTGGCGAGGATGGGAAGAAAAAGGAACCCTCAGGCACTGTTGGTCGGATGTAAACTGGGGCAGCCACTGTGATGAATGGATAAAGGGGATGGGGAGATACAGGCTCCCAGCTATGGAATGCATAAGTCACAGGGAGGAAAGGTACAGCATTGGGAACAGAATCAATGATACTGGGAAAGCGCTGTAAGGTGACAGACGGCAGCTACCCTTGTGAGCATGAGCGTATGAGCAGAGCACATGGAGTTGTTGAATCACTATGTTGTCCACCTGAAACTAATGTAATGTTGTATGTCGACTATACTTCAATAAAAATATGTATAGGGGCGCCTGGGTGGCACAGTCAGTTAAGCGCCCAATTCTTGGTTTCGGCTCAGGTTGTGACCTTGGGGTTGTGAGATCGAGCCCTGCATCAAGCTCCATATTCAGTGTGGAGACTGCTTAAGGTTCTTTCTCTCTCCCTCTCCTTCTGCCCCTCCGCCTATGCTCTCTTTCTCTAAAATAAATAAATAAATCTATCTCAAGTTTATATATATATACGTATACATATACATGTATATATAATAAGTAATCAAGTAATTTGCCCAAGATCACAAAGCTGGTAAGCACCAAAGCCAGGATTTGAACTCTGATCTGTCTGACCCAAGAACCATCACAGATGTCACCTTACTGTACCTTAAATTCTCCGTCCTGTTTCCTCCTCTTCAAGAAAAAGTAACTATATGCATGGCATTACTAGGATTCAGTGAGCTACTACAGCAGAAAACACAGCAAAAGATCTTACATAGAGTAGGTTTTAGATGAGTTTTTTTCCTTAAGATTTTGTGAATCAGATTTTGTAAAATTGAACAAAAGAATTCCAGAGTAAGTGCCCAACTTATTCCTCTAAATAATCTACATAAAATGTAGACTGCTAAATAAATCGTTTTAATCCGGCTTTAACTAAGGTTGGCCTCCTTACTAATAACCCATTGTAAGGGGTGAAATAGCCCACAAGAACAATTTATAGTAAGGTGAGCAGGTGATTGGCAAAGAATGGAGAGCTTAAGAGCATAGATTAGCCAGACTAGCCAGGTTCAAATCCTGGCTCTGTCACTTACTAGCTGTGTAAACTTAGTCAGGTTATTTGACATTTCTGTGTCTGTCTCTCATTCGTAGAACAGGGATTATAGTAATAGCAATGCCCACAGACCAGGGTCTGTGAATGCCCTTTGCAGCACCCTGCAGAGCTGTGCAAACGTAAGTCATAATCATAAGAAGGAACAGCCAAAGAAAGAAAGGGAAAATCAGTGTATCTCAGATCACGGAGAACAGAGTTCATGAGTTTAGATGAGAAGGCACAGTCAATGTAGTCAAATGGTACAAAGAGGTCAGGACGAAGGGGAGCCTTTGAGAGTGCCCTACTGCTCACAGGTGTGGCTTTGCATGAAACAACCTTAATTAAATAGTTCCTATTACTAGTCATACATGCGTAATGAGACATTCTGAGGACACACCCAACTTCCCGTGGCCTTCAAGAGGTTCGAAGCCCCACCGTAAATGGGAGACTCACTCCTAGAGTAGGCAGCTTTATTGAGCTGTCTCCCTGGGCCCAAGCCCAAGCTCAGGGAGATTTAAAGAAATTGTGACAGATGCTCGTCTTTTGTCCCCCTGCCCAAGGAACACTAGGACTTTCATTCCATTTTAAGCCAAAGCATATCTTCACCCCAGTTTCCCCAACTCATCAAAGCCAAAGGGAGTTTCCTCCACAGATACCCCATGGAGCAGTTTATCTTCGGTGGGTGGAGTACTACACGATCGCGTCTCATGCTACTGCTGTTGGTCCTAGATCCACTGTCCTTCTCTCCTTAAGAAGGCTGGCCCCCTAATTCCCACTCCTCAGCCTTCACCTCAAAACATCAAGTGGAATCTCCAAGCTGACTTTGTACGTGCCTCAGAGAACCGGCAATCTAGTATCCACAAAACCCTCAGAAATGTTTGTCCAAGGTTCAGCTGAACATGGTTTTCACAGGGGTGCTGCGAAGAACAATCCAGCCGATATCCACTGGATGCCATTAACCACCCGTATTAATTTCTGAATGATGACACTGACAGGTGAGGGGGGGGATGTAGTGATATGTTACAAGAAGTATATGTGTTTCTGAGTATTTCTTTACCCAACCTTGTTGGAATTAACTTGAGAATTTCTACCAAGTATACAGCTAAAACACAATCATCTTTTTTTAAATACAGTATTTCAAAGATTCTAAGAATTACGAATTTTTCACAATAGGCAGAGACTCATGAGAGAATCTCCTTATATCTTTCAAAACTTGGTCCTGCTTCTCTAAAGCTTTAAATCACTGGACTCATTAACTATCATATCCTAGATGAGCAGGATTACTAATTGGATTTCCAGTGAAATTTATGAATAAGTAATAAAATGCATCAGAACTCAACTGATAACTGTTAAGATCTGTTAAAATGGCTTAGAGTATGTCAGGTAGGTTCACAAAAATCAGTCTCATAGATATTACCTTTTTTGTCAAAAAACTCAATCAGAGCCGAATTCTCTTCAGGCAAACACTCAACACTGGCAACTCTTCCTCCTCCATTTTGAGGATTTTCAAATAAACATTTCAGATTATAGTCATCAACACCAGGTGGCAGGTTTTCAACCCTGATTGTTCTTGTCACTTCCAGAAGTCTTGGAGAAAGCTGGAGTTGTTTCACGGAGTGGTGCTTGACACAATTGTCAACAAATTTCACAGCATCTACAAATCAAAATCAATCAATCAATCCATCCATCCATCAGAAAATTATGATCACACTTCTATGTTACACAGAAGAAACTGTCTGGATATTCATTGAGATAAAGGAGATAGCTAAGCGCTCAATTTTTAGAGGTGAGAGCTTCGTTTCTATACGAGAATTTACTCTCTTACAACTCCCAGTCTGAAGAGTAACAGCCATGTGAAATGATTTACCTGGCGTACTGCCACTGAGCTGAGAGTGGGCACAGCTCTCTCCCACCCCCCTTGACTTCCTACCTGAGTGCTCTCTCTACAATACAAATCTCTCACTCCCCTCCTTTCTCAAGTCCTACAATGGCTCCTCATTACCTGCAGGCATCACTTCACCCACCTTAGCTAGCCTTAAAATGCTCTTGGTTGGCTATTTGACTCCAAACTAATTTCCAAACATCACCTCTGGTTATGCTCTGCCATTCCTTTTATTTTCTTTATTGCCACAAAAACTAGTCATTATTTTGAAAACCCTATTCTCTTTGCCTCACTATATATAATCACCTGGACCTGAAATGCCCTTCTCCAATTTTTTTTTAATCCTGTCCTATTTCTCTTTCAGGACTCAGTCTGTTTATCTCTTTCAAATTAATAAATATCGAGAGTGGGCTGACGATATGCCAGGCACTGTGCTAGGATCTGGGGATAGAGAGATGAATATAACAAGTCCTTGAAAATTTACCATCTCAGAAGGGGTGGGGGTCTTGAAAGCACACAAATGGTCTATTGTGGGATCAGATGAAGCAGGAAGACAAATACTGGGAATCCCACAAGGATTGCCAGAGTTAAGTGGTTGCTGATCTGGGTTTTGAAGAATGAAGAGGAGTTTAGCAAATAGTTTAGGGGAGGAAACATTTCCTGCAGAGAGAAGAGCAGTGTCAGGACTTGTACTGGGGTGTGTGTTGGGGACCTGGGAGACTGGGACACTGTTGTATAAACCAAGCCACCTTGTTTGGGCCCCCTTTCCTCCCATTCCCCACAGCCTGCCATTCACAGCAGGAGGAGGCAGCATCTCCTCTCATATCTTCATATTTCATTTACATATGGGTCTCCAACTCCATAGGTGTTCCTCAAGAGCAGGGACCAAGAATTATTCATCTCTGTACCCACAGCACCTCAACAAGTGCCTGGCTCATAGCAGATTTGACATAAGAATAGCTCCCTTCATTGAGTCCTTACCATGTGTCAGGGACTATATTAAGAGCTTTGCACACATTGTCTCATCTAATCCTCTTAGAAGCTTTATCAGGTAGGTATTCTTTATTCTATCGAGGAGAGAAGTCAAGCACAGAGGGGAGTAACTGGGATAAGTTCTAATAATTAGTCAAATGGCAGAGCTAGAATTTTGACTTCACGACCAACCTCCTGCCACAGCCATGGCACAGTGAGGACTCGGATTGGAAAACTGCCTGGTCCTTCTGGACATGACTCCTCACACGGACCTTGAAGAGCCCTCATTCCCTGCATCACATACACTTCCTCTCCTGCATGTGGGATGATCATGAAAGTATAAGGAAATACATGGGAAAGGGCATAAGGGAAGAGGCTATGTAGAGGTGGACCGTGGGGTTCAAATCCAAGAGTTGATTAGCATCTCTGCACTGCTGTCTCCTCAACTGTAAAATGAGGAGTAGTAACAATGTCAAAAGGTTGTTAAAGGAACCAATGAATTAACACATGTAATGAACTTGGCGAAGTACCTGACTTACAGTATCTCTAGATGAGTGTCTGCCATTATCAACATTATTATATTCCAGTAAGTCCTGTTTGGTAACACAGATCAGTATTTTCTTCTCCCAGTGAGATAGCTTATGTGAAAATGCTGATTCTTCTGCTTGAATCACTTTTATAACCTTAGACTTTAGATTTCTATTTGGGTGTGTTATCTCTGTCTCTGTCTCTCTCACACAAACACACACACCCTCATACAATGAAGTCTGATTTACTGAACACACCAGAATTAAGCTTTAAAACAAATTTGCTTCTCTTTCAAAATAAAAAAAAAAATCTATATTAACCTGGAGTCCTCTCTTAGGAGCTTCGAGAAAAAGTCAAGCTTTCAGAGTCAATGAATTAGTGGTGTCTCAAATACCAAAGTGGGGCACAGAGAAGATTGGCAAATGCGGTATCACTTGATCTTACCCACACGCGTTGGAAAGGTAACTACAGCAACGTCAAAATCCCGTAAAACTTCCACTTGAAAAGTGTCACTGGGCAGGCCACTTACATTCTCCACTATCAAGATTAACATTATATCGGTTACATTTGCCTTGAGGTTTTCAAATGCAACCGAAGAGGAAGTATTTTCACATTCTTCTGAGGTATCTTCCATTTTCTCTAATCTTCTACTGGGAGAAAGTTTTATACCCAGTTCTTCTGACACATCTGATTTTAGAAGAACAAAAGAGGTACAAGATGTTACATTTGTCTATCATGGTCTTAGCAAATTATCCTAAGACACTGTCCTCTTTCCTTTTCAATCTCTTGGCTAAGTCAAATAGAAAAAGATCTGAGAAGGCTTTTTGCTTAATTTAGTTAAAAATAAAATGTAGCATTTAACCATCTATTATTGCTAAGTTTGGTTTTTATTATGCCCTTTTCTGCCTTCTCTCTCTTAGGAACCTGGCTTTCATAGCCTTGACATATGCTTCCATCACGCATCTTATTATAGTTATTGAACTCAGCTTCTCCAAAGCAAAGGACATGTTTATTCATCCTTGTATTGCTGGCACCTGGTACATACTTGAGCCTTAAGAGTGTTTGCTGAATCAGAGATTTACAGCTTGGGCCACTGGAGGAAAGCGAGAATATCTGATGATGTAACACATGAGGCTCTGAAAAGTAATACATTTTCATCACTGAAGAGAAGAAAGGATACTCACTGAATGACTAAGGAACACACATAGAAAATAAAATGGCCTCGAGAGCTGTATGTATACATCAAGCTCACCAAAAAGCAATCCTCCCAGCCAGCCTGTCCCCTCCATTGTTGGCCCTCCACTGAGTTCCATCTAGGCATCAGGTCAGTCCCACACTATGCTTGCCTAGTGCACCAGGATGCGTAGGATATAATCTTTAGACATTCTGTGAGGGACTATTCAACTGGGGCCCTTACTAGGTTCAAGGCACTGGAGGTATGGAGAGGGGTGCATACCAAAAACATCAGATAAGGAACTTCCGGATCTTCTAATAGAGGTATACAAGAAAAAATGACAAAAGGAACTGACATTTGTAAAAGTTTATCATGGCAGAGTAAAATGCTATGTGCTCACCAAATACATTTTGTTTTCTTTCTGGGCAACATTTGCCAGACTTCCCATAGCCAAGTTCATGTGGCTAATGAAATATGGGTGAAAGTGTGAATTGCACTTCCACGCCTGGCAAGTACAAATCTCCTTTATGTGAATTTCCACTCTCCTTAGCAGTGACTTTGGAGGCCACGTATCAAAAGTAATCTTGTCAAAAGATGGAAGGAACCTGGACTTCCTGAAGCAGTCTAGACTCCCCCGCTTCCCCAGCTGCTGACTCCACTGACCTATGATGGGGGGGGGGGTTTGTTACAGCAGTTAGGTGACCCTCATGCATACTCCTGTTTTGTGTGGGATGTAACACCACGCATTCATGCCAAATAACAAATAATTTAAGGTCAATAATAACACAGCACTCAATGAGAAAGGCGTGACAAAGCTGAAGGGCTGCTGAGCTCATGGTGAGGTTGTCTGAGTTCAACCCTTGACTTGGCCACTCTTTAGCCATGTGACCTCAGGCATGTCTCTTTACAAGAGAGTCCTGGACAAACTGAATGATAAGAGCCTTTCCAACAATATAGTTTTATAACCTTGTGACTAGTAGAAGCTTCATCACAAGAGAGGCTTGCTTAACTGCCAAATAAAGGGCATCAACAATCCAGCCAGGAGTCTGAGAGACACAGAAAGGGATGGGGCTGCCCTGGAAAGTCTTCAGGAAAAGGAGAAGCTGAGTGGATCTTGAAAGTTCTCTAGAGTTTAGATAGAGAGAAGTGGGATAGAGGGGTTTGTGGACCACAGAAGTACAGGCAGAGTGCCATGACTGTGCCAGACTACTTAGGAAATGGTGATCTGACCGATGAAGCTCAAGGAGCACTTGTGTGTAGATGTAAGAAATGAGGCCAGAAAAGTTGGCTTCATCCAGGATGTGGTGTGGACTTTATCTTGCAGTCAGTAGTAAGGGTGAGTTGTGAAATGTTTCTGTGGTAAGAAGGACAGGATATTTAGCAATAGAAAAAGAGCTGGTCAGATTTAAGGAGAAGGATATCAGATACAGAGAGACCAAGCAGGGTGCTCCTGCCATGTTGGATTTGTGAGGTAATAATGGCAGCCTGGCATGAGGGAGGAACAGATGATGAAAAACTTAAAAAAAAAATTGATTAAGTCTCTGTGACTAACAGACGTGAAGGCTCAGAGAAGAGAGATGAAGTTTCCAGGAGGGGATGGGAAGACTGGTTGTATACTTCAAGAGAATTAAGAAAGCCAGAAACAGGTACTGGTTTGAGGAAGAAGATGATACAAGTGGCTTTGACATGGTGGCTCTAACATGTTTTCCAATAAGAAGGTCAGACATGAGGTCTGGAACTTACAAGAGAGTCCAGGCTGGACATATAGATTTGAAAAAGCCAGAATTTGTTGACCACAAGTGACCAGGATCTCTCTGCTCTTGCAAGTCTCTCTTCAATGGGTTCTTCCAATTGTTGGTTTCCACCTTGCAGACCCAGCCCAACTCAGCTTAGCCTGGAACAGGACATTAGCTCACTGCTCACATCCTCTGGTGTTGGTGTGTGGCTTGACTGACCTATCCTTCCTCTGTCAACTGCTTGTCCATCTTCAACTTTACACTCAGGGTTTCGGGCATACTCAGTGCACTCAGCATGCTGTATTTTCTATTCTCCTCATCCCTGAAATGTGGGACTTATTAGGGAACCACCCTCTACCCTGACTTCACCCAGTTCTAAAAACTGTCTACACCATTCCAGTTAATTTCAAGAGTCTTAGCCTTAGGGTCATTGTCAGGATTCAGAGTGGAGCAACCATGTGACAAGGGACCTCCTCTTACGTCTCTGAAAGGGGCCAATGACATTCTTTGTTAAAGACTGCCCACCTTCCTGGCTGCTTACTATTGTTAGAGTCTGGGTCATATAAAAACAGGGCAGCAAATGAGTCTAAAGTCTCCAGGACAATGAAAAGGCCAGGTGGGACTGGATCATTCTTCCTGCGAATATCCTTGGTGTCGTAAGCAAATCTGAAACAGTGCTGACAAATCAGTTAAGACAGCATTAAGGTAAAATCTATGAAACCATAAGAAACACAGACTTGATTAAAGTCTAGACCCAGGAAATGGTACAGATATAAATGTACCAATACAAAACCACTTCCCGTTCTAAAATTGAGCTTGAGGGTACAGCACATAAGGCATTTTCCAAGAATAGATAAGGATTTAGGGGGTCCCCATGAACGCTGGGATTTACATGAGCCTGTTCCATGTCTGAAGAACAGACAGCAGGAGTTACTCTAAACAGACAAAAAATTCCTATCTCATAGTAATCATGAGGTTTTTTTTACCTCCTAGATTTATTTATTTGTCATAGAGGGAGAGAGAGAACACAAGCAGGGAGAGTGGGAGTGGGAGAAGCAGGCTCCTCACTGAGCAGGGAGCCTGATGCGGGGCTCGATCCCAGGACCCTGGGATCACAGCCTGAGCCGAAGGCAGACGCTAAACCAACTGAGCCACCCAGGCAACCCAAATCATGGAATCATGAGCGTCTTAAGAAAACCACACATCCTAGATTCCACAACAGAATAATGCCTCCGTGTTAGGCAACAATCCATGCGTCCCTCTCTAGTTGGTTTGCCAACTAAAGGCGGCTCTCAGCCTGCTGCCATTTTGAAAAGAGAAAGTTGCAAAAATCAAAACATGTTCTCAAGACAGTGTCAATTTTAGAGGATAATAATTTACACATTTTTTTGGAATTCCTTTTCCCTAAGATTTGGATATATGTAATCGCTTCATCTCTCTTGTCCAGCCATTCAGTCCAGGTCACCATCTCCCCCACCCCCACTTACAAGAACATGCTTAGCCAGGAAAACGAGCTGCTTCTTCAGGAAGTGGCAGCTGGTACTATAGGCCAACATTCAGATGCTAGGGAAGCAGCAGAGGCCACAAGAGTTGCAAGGTAGCAGGCTGTTTCCTACCAGGTGGGATGAGAGGAGTTGCTGCTGGTCTGGAGGTGCTCCCTTCAATATCAAGGGGTCTCCCAATCCCCATAGAGAGAGCTGTTTCCATCCTTCCGACCTGAGCCCGAAGATCTCAGGGGGCTCCCACTCAGCACAGCTGGCTGCGAGGATGCAGATGGCATCTCTAGGCTGAGCACACCTTGCTTTGTGACGTCAAGAACAGAAGGATGAGCCCTGCCATCTTTAATGAAAGCAAAACCACCATCGAAGTTCAGCCATCTTGGTTCTTTGCCCTTACCTGGTTCTTGGACGTGTGCTTTGGTCTCCAATTCCTGAAATCCAATAAGCAATAGAGTAGCATCAGGAAATGACTAATAATTTCTTTACATTGAGAAGCTGTCCCTGGGACAGGCCTGGAGGCATTGGGTCCACAGAAACAATCATCAAGAGCTCTGGCACTTATGCTTCTGAATGCACCTCACGTGGAGTTGCTTCCACTTCACCCAAGAATCATGGGTAAAAATGAGTCAAAAATAACTGAAACCCCAATTAACAGCAAGTGCCTGGGGTATGGGGTAAGACCTAAATCTTTTCCCCATTTAACATTTATTGAGTGTTTACTATTAACAAGCACTGTGCCTTGTGCTTTACAGAGATTGTCTCATTTAATCTTCACAACGACCCACCAACCCAACAAGAGTTGGATTACTGTCCCATTTTACAGTCAGGGAGACAGCACAGGTAGTATGGGTCATTGTCCCCTCAAAATGATGTACGAATAAAACAAACAGAGCAAATTCCAGGTTAAAAGCACCCAAACCAACCCAAAAATTTACATCTCAAACCACCCTTATTATAATCGGCAAATTCTGACTTTTCAGAAAGTGTCTAAAATCAAACAAAAAGTGCCCCCTCCTTCATTATCCTATACCTTCCCCATGACCACTTTCACACCCTCCACATCTGTCAGGTGCTTTCCATTCCAATTTGATTTATACTTCTCATCCCACTATATTCTCCATATCGTGATTTCCTTCCCCCACACCTTGGCAGAAAACCCTGCTGCCCTTTACTCACACCCTGACTTACCTTTGCTGGAATCCCCTCCTCAAAGACAGCCTGGACTTCCTCTGGGGCTGTGGGCAAGTGGACAGTTAGCTGGAAAGATCCTATTCCTGGCCATAGCAACTCATGGTTCTTGGTCTCCAGAACTTTCTGCCGAACTGAAGTTAAAAAGAAAGAAACTGTCAAGCAATCTTTATTGACCAAATTATTCCGTGATTTCCATAAGGCTTCATTATTTTCAATCAATGGCTTGGTCAGTTTCCCAAGCCAGTCCTTATATGGTAAAAAGAGGAGAAGTTTAGCAAGTAGACATGGGTTTCAATCCCATCTTTACCCTTACTTTTTTTTAATCCTTGGGCATGTTCCTTAATAAGTCTGATTTGCAAAGCCTCAGTCTTCTCGTCTATTAATAAGTAATTAATGAACACCATCTTATATAGGTGTTACATGGATTAAATTGAAAAACATTATAAAGGACTTAGTACAGTACATAATGCTCAGTAGTTACTAAGAAAGGTAACAATATTTATTCTACAAGTGAAGGGAAATAATCAAAGCATGCCTCATGGTGAACCAGTGAAGATGGGGTGCTGGGACACAGTACGATGAAAGCTGTGTTTCAGGGGCACCTGGGTGGCTCAGTCAGTTAAGCATCTGCCTCCTTCTCAGGTCACCAAGCCCCTGCTCCACAGGGAAGAACAGGGAAGCCTGTTCTCCCTCTCCCACACCCCTTGCTTATGTTCCCTCTCTTGCTGTGTCTGTCAAAAAAATAAATAAAATCTTAAAAAAAAAAGCTGAGTTTTAGAAAGGTGATTTGATAGCAGGCAGCTGGGCTGTAGTGAAAAAACTGAACAGTGAACATAAGAGTCCAAAGACTTGGATTTGGATTCTAACTCTGCCAAAAATTAGATGAGTGACATTGAGAAAATACCTTAACTTCTTGAGTCGGTTTCCTCCCTTAAAACGGTGTCTGTGAATGAATTTTGTAACACCCGCAAGAGCTATGCAAATGTAAGTTTATAATTATAAGCAGGAGCAGCCAGGGAGAGAAAAGGAAAATCAGTGTATCTCAGGCCAAGGAGGACCGGCATTTAGAGGAGGAGGTGTGGCCAACACAGTAACAGGTGCAGAGTTCAGGGTGAAGGGAAAACTTTGAGAGTGCCCAGCTGCTCCCAGATGTGGCTCTGATGTGAATGTTGGGCTCCAGGCTGCATTCCGGTGTGGATGGTCTGAGAGGCCGAGGAGATAGGGAATCTTTCATAAGAAGGAGTTGGAATAGCTTTCCCTTCTCAACCATCCATGAAAGGGTAGGAGAAGTGAGGCCTTCACTGGATGCTAACTCCGAGACAGGCCCCAGAAACAGTATGAGAAGGAACGCCACACTCCACTTTCACTCTTTATAAGATAGCAGATGTTTTCACAAGACTCCTGAGGGGCTGGCCTAAGCTAGTTGGAGGACTGAGGACTGAATTAGACCCCTAACGCCTGAGAACCAGCCACGTTCTGTAAGCCAGCTTGCCTAGAGTCGTGGGCTTCTGTGATGCATTCCTTTTACAATCCCCTAGACTTTGGGAGAGTCTTATCCAGGCATCTAAATGCAAGAGCCTGTTCTGAGGTTGTGCACAATCATGAAAGGCATCGGATTTGAGGATTTCGAGAGAGCAGGCAGTAGCAATAGGGTAAGTGATCCACAACCAAGACAAGGTGAATCTGGAAGGAAAAAGAGCTGAATGAACCCCTGAGGTCCAGCCACCCCTCCCCATGCGGATACTCTCCCTTGCACCAACCTCAGACCACCAACATTTAACTTGACATAAAGAGGAGATAGTTTCTCTTACCTAGAAGAGACTGACAATCATCAGAAGGCAAATTTTGACCCGAATGGATGATAAAAGCACACATCTGAAACAGGGCTTAACATCGTCTAAGTCAATCTACACTGCACTGCTCAGAAATTGAGTGAACTATTTTTAAAAGTAAGATATAGTTTCCAAATACTTCTGTTTGCTATACACTAATTTCTTTTTTTTTTTAAGATTTATTTTTTGAGAAAGAAAGAGAGCATGAGCAGTGGAAGGGCAGAGGAAGAGAGAGAGAGAAGCAGGCTCCCCGCTGAGCAAGGAGCCCCATTTGGGGCTCCATCCCAGGACCCCAGGATCATGACCTGAGCCGAAGGCAGGCCCTTAACCGATTGAGCCACCCAGGCGCCCCAGTTATACACTAATTTCTACATGGCAGTGCTGTTGGGCTCATTCTGACTACATGAATCATATGAAGAAAGTACTACACGGTGGGCCCACCTGGTAAAGCCACTTCCTCGCAGGAGGGGGTGGGGGCAGGGAATCCCTGCGGAAAAATCAGTGCCCATAGGGGAGGTGTCAACCATTGTTAGCAAATTTTTGACCATCTCTGGTAGGAAACTGAAACTGAATAGGCACTTCCTGCCAACCCGCCCCCCCAGGGCCCTTGTCCATAAAAGGTTTTGAGCCGTCCTAAGTTTGAGTCAGCTGAGCTGGGGGTACCATAAAAGGAATTTGTATGGAACCAGAAAAGACCCCGAATTGCTAAGGAAATTTTGAAAAAGAAAAACAAAGCTGGGGGCATCACACTGCCTGATTTCAAACTTTACTACAAAGCTGTGATCACCAAGACAGCATGGTACTGGCACAAAAAC